>OY728156.1:1523124621-1523765621 GCA_963277665.1 Viscum album | reverse complement strand
ACACAATCGGCCGTACCGTGCGCACCGCACGTCCGATGGGTGTTCAGTCTCCTCCTACACGTCAAGAATTATATTAATAATGTTTTAGTGTGGTTTCAGGTCATTCATAGAACGTTTTCTCCGAATTCGACCGTCTCACGCCATTTTTAGTGTTTTATGACACCAGAAACGCGTTTCCGGTTACTGCGGTCAAACGACACCTCCGATTGACGTGCCGTCTGCACGATCATTTTACAATTCACACAACGACAGTTTTTGTATGGTTTCATGGCATTCCAAGGTCTTTCAGGTGGTTTTGACCCCCCAACGCGCCATTTTAGCGCGTGCCAAGCTGCTGAAAACGACACAATCGGCCGCACCGCGCACACCGCACGTCCGATGGGCATGTCGTCTCCTCCTACAGGTCACGAATAATATTTCTAATGTTTTCGTGTGTTTCATATCATTCGGAGCACGTTTACTCTGAATTCGACCATCTCACGCCGTTTTTGGTGTTTTATGACACCGGAAACGCGTTTCTGGTCACTGCGGTCAAACGACACCTCCGATTGATGTGCCGTCTGTCCGGAGTGCGGGGAGGGCTGTCTGGGGTGCGGGAGGGTGATCTGGAGTGCGGGGAGGGTTGTCCGTGGTGCGGCAGGGCTGTCCGGGGTGCGGGGAGGGCTGTACGGGGCGCGAGGAGGGCTGTCCGGAGTGCGGGGGGGGGGGGGGGGGGGGGGGGGGCAATGTTTGGGGTGCGGTGAGGGCTGTCCGGGGTGCGGGGGGGCTGTCCGGGGTGTGTGTGTGTGTGGGGGGGGGGGGTATCCGGGGTGCGGGGAGGCCTGTCTGGGGGGGGGGGGGGGGCTGTTCGGGGTGCGGGGAGGGCTGTCCGGGGTGCGGGGAGGGCTGTCCGGGGTGCGGGGGGGCTGTCCGGGGTGCGGGGAGGGCTGTTCGGGGTGCGAGGAGGGCTGTCCGGGGTCTGGGGAGGTCTGTCCGGAGTGCGGGGGGGGGGGGGGGGGGGCTGTCTGGGGTGCGGGGAGGGCTGTCCGAGGTGCGGGGAGAGCTGTCCGGGGTGGGGGGGGGGGGTGGGTGGGCTGTCTGGGGTGCGGGGGGGGGGGGGGGGGGGGGCTGTCTGAGGTGCGGGGAGGGCTGTCCGGGGTGCGGGGGGGGGGGGGGGGGGGGCTGCTCGGGGTGCGGGGAGGGCTATCCGGGTTGCGGGGAGGCTGTCCGGGGTGCGGGGGGGGGGGGGGGGTGTCCGGGGTACGGCGAGGGCTGTCCGGTGGGCAGGGAGGGCTGTCCGGGGTGAGGGGGGGGGGTGTTCGGGGTGCGGGGGGGCTGTTCGGGGTGCGGGGGGCCTATCTGGGGTGCGGGGAGGGCTGCCCGGGGTGCAGGGAGGGGCTATCCGGGGTGCGGGGAGGGGCTGTCTGGGGTGCGGGAGACCTATTCGGGGTGCGGGGAGGCTGTCCAGGGTGTAGGGGGGCTGTCCGGGGTGCGGGGGGGGGGGGGGGGGGCTGCTGGAGGGCTGTCCGGGGTGCGGGGAGGGCTGTACGAGGTGCGGGGAGGGTTGTCCGGGGTGCGGGGGGCCTGTCCGGGGTGCAGGGGGCCTGTCCGGGGTGCGGGGAGGACTGTCCGGAGTACGGGGGGCCTGTCCGGGGTGCGGGAGGGCTGTTCGGGGTGTGGGGAGGGCTGTCTGGAGTGCGGGGAGGGCTGTACGGGGTGCGCGAGGGCTATCCGTGGTGCGGGGAGGGCTGTTCAGAGTGCGGGGAGGGCTGTCCGGAGTGCGAGGGGGCTGTCCGGGGTGGGGGGGGGGGCATGTCCGGGGTGCGGGGAGGGATTTCCGGAGTCACTACCACAAAACTGGGCAAGGCATGCGCCTTCCTTTATCAGTGCTAACGGTAAAGCGCTGATAAAGGCGTGCCCCTTTATCCGCACTTTTTTAGTGCTGATAAAGGGCTTATTTATCAGCGCTAAAAAAGCACTGATAAAGGTTGTATTTATCAGCGCTTTTTCATTTTAGTGCTGATAAATACACCCTTTATCAGCGCTTTTTACTAGCGCTGATAAAGGCTCACGCGGATTTGTTAAAAACCCGCGGGTCCTCTTCCTCCTCCCTGCACCCGGTCAAGCTCTCGCTGAAGCCCTCCTCTGCGCCGCTGCCGCCGCCTCCTCCTCCTCCGCCACGGCCGCCGCCTCCTCCTTCTCCTCCTCCTCCAGCCGCCTCCTCCTCCTCCTCCGGCTGCCTCCTCCTCCTCCTCCTCTGCTCCTCCTCCTCCTCCTCCTCCTCCACCGCGACCTCGTCCTCCTCCTCCTCCACCAGCACTTCCTCCTCCTCCTCCTAGTCCGCGGCCTCATCCTCCTCCTCCTCCACCGGCGCCTCCTCCTCCTCCTCCTCTTCTTACTCCGCTTCCTCCTCCTCCACCGTGGCCTCCTCCTCCTCCTCCTCCTCTGCTGCCTCCGCTGCCTCCGCCCTGCCTCCGCCCTGCCTCCGCCCTGCCTCCGCCCTGCCTCCGTTTCCTCCGGTGCCTCCGCTGTCGACACCTCCTTCTCCTCCGCCACCGGGTCCTGCTCCTTAAGGTGATTCAAATTGATTTTTCATGAATTAATTATTTTTGTAATAGTTAAGTGTTTGGCCAACTATTCTTCGTGTTGAATCTTCAGTTTCCATGGGTGGTTTGGGATTGTGGTTATGTTTTGATCCTGAATATGGGTTGTTTTTATGATTTCCCACTACTTGATTATATTTATTTAGTAATTATTATGTTTTGGTGTTTTCATTTAGTTCTTTTGTTGTGATTTGATGTTGGGTTTTCCTTGATGGAGGTTGTTCATGTTTCTTGTAGACAATACCTCCTAGAAGGACCATGTAGAAGCATAGAGAGTGTGAACCAGAGTACCCCAAAGAGGAACCATCCCATTGAAACAATTTTTTTTGGATTAAATGATTTATAATTTCAAAAACGTGGGTTAAATTGGTATCCATGATAAGACATGAACTATGGACCACACTCAAGAATTTTCAAAGAATAATTCAGAGTTTTTCCTTACTGAAAAGAAAACCAAGTAATTTAAGGAGTAGTTGGACTGTATCAAGTAGATCTTAGAGTTTTTTAAAACCCCTAAGACATATAAAGTGTTATTTTTTGGTTCCTTTTTAAAGGAATTTATTTGAATGTGGTGCGATTCAATGATTCTTTCGAGGAATAGAGAGAATATCACTTTTACCACTTTCCAAGTGGTATTTCTTCAGAGGTTCTACCCAGATACCTTGAGATTGATGAATGACTATGTGTTTTTAAAGCTAGAGTATGGTGGTAATTTAGTCATGGATTATGCCACTAGATTCCGTAATTTGGTTCATGTATCTCTTTATCTCCCCACGAACGATTATCTTATGGCTATTAATTTTGAGATGGGTTTGAGGAAATATATCAGATTTATTCTTATTGTTCTAAGTCTACCAACCTATTTTTAGGTGTTTCCCAAGGTATTGATGTGAGAGGCATATTTTAATTGAAATATTGGTCTCAATGGTGTTCCATTAATGGGTGGTATCCATAGTTATTTTTGAGGATAAAATCTAAAGCACGATGAGTCTTAGAGAAGTAGTGGAAAGAGATTTGAGTAGTCTTTATGAACAAATTATGTGGATTCTATGGACAATGGACCTATTTTTTTTATCAGATTAGAAATGTGGGAAACATCTGGATGATTTTACCAGAGACTCTGAGGGCGTTCCACCTATTTGGGTAGCCGGGGAATATCTTGTGATTTTTTCAATTGGCTCCTAATGGGAGTGGTGTAGGCTCCACTTTTTTAAGGGCTCTTAGTTAAAATAAGAGGCTTCAAATGGTGGAGGATCACATCCTAAAAGAAAGGGGGATTCTTAATAGGGAAATAATACATAGACGAGTCTAATCCAGAAAAAATCAATGCAGTAGAGGTCATTCATGAGGACTCATAATCTTGGCCAACCACAATTCGAGGTGATTTTTTTTAATTCTTCTATAGTATTGGTTTCGTTTCAAAATGGTGAATCCTAGTCATTAATTTCACATATTTTTTTATTACTTGGGTATGACGGAAAATTTTATGAATTATTTCATGTATTGCCTAACCCTTTTGGGTAGGAAAAATGGTCATGGTTTCATGTTCTTTGAGAGTTGTGTTGTGGTACTTGGCATGGAGGACATTTCAGAATTCCATGTTTTGGACCTGGTCTTTTCCGACCTCATTATCTATTCGCTGCTGCTTTTTTGTGATCTAAATTAAATTTTAAACCAGTCCTGCAGATAATGACTTCTTCACCTGCTGATGCACCCAATCCCGAGACACAACACGTCTCTCAACCTGTTGCAGCTGGTCCCACTGCTGAGAGACAACAGGTCTCTCAACCTGTTGCAGCTGGTCCCACTGCTGACGTACAACAGGTCTCTCAACCTGTTGCAGCTGGTGTCAGTGCTGATGCTAGCACTTCGGAGAAACATAATGATGATGCAGAAACTGAGGAAATGGTAGGCGATGAAACCCCAGTGACACAAAAAAAACAGGTGCGCCGTAGTTTGACAGTTTTAGCAAAAATCCTTAAGGCAAAAGCAGAAGGCATCAAATATGAGGTGGGATGGAATAAGCTAGGCCAGCATGTAAACCCCAACAAAGCCATGTTTAGTAGCTACATTGGAATCGTCACTCAACAACGCGTGCCGATTGACGTAGAGTCGTGGTACCATGTTGTCAGTGGGTTGAAAACATTAATGTGGGAAGAGATTACAGTAACATTACGATATCATCTAATTAATTTATTAAAATAAAATAAAATATTGAAATATTGAATAACCCTTGATCATCTCTTACAGAGTGCATTTATAGTAGATGTTTCGCACAAAGAATATGTTTTCAGACTAGCAAGAAGGATTCATGGAGGCTTTCTCACCATTTTAACGAAACATCATCTGAAAGATGCCGAAGGTAAAATCAAGCTGCACCCGCCTCCTCTTTATGCACACTTGATATCCCAAGGAACGTGGGATGCATTTTGCAACCGTTGTGCGGAACAGAATTTTCAGGTACATTATGTTTGGTTACATATTGTGTAATGTTGCTTGTATTCATCACGTTGATTGATAGGTTTTTATTTATGAAACAGCAACTGAGTGCTAAAAATAAAGAACGGGCAGCAAAACCAGCGTACCCCTACCGTAAAGCAAGGTTGGGGTACGCTTCAATTGAAAAACAATTGGTATATATTTTAAAAGTACTGTAATAATTTTATGTGACATAAAACAACACTGTAACCATGTTTCTCTGTTTATATGCAGATTGATGAAGCAAAATCTCAAGTCACTTCCATTCCACGCCATGTGCTATGGAAGGAGGCTCGTGTTAATAAAGAGGGGAAACTGATAGATGAAAACACACAAAAAGTGTGGGAAACATGTGTAAGTATGGCATAATATAAACTTGTTTTGATTTAAATCACTATTACATAATGATGCTTACTTATTTTTTCATATTTTCTATTTGACATAGTCACAGGAATCAACAACACCCGCACCGGATGCAGACATACTTTCAACGGCCTTGAAACAGCCAGAACAGTATGGCCACGTCAGAGGTGTGGGTTTTGGGGTGTCACCCCGGACATATTTTCAGAAAAAAAACAAGAGGATGAACAAACTAAATAAGTGCATGTAATGAGAGATAGAGTATCTAACCTTGAAGAACTAATCCAAACTTAGGGAGAGATGCTAAAGAGTTTGATGGAGGAGAGGCAAAGAGAACAAACAACTTAAGAACAACCCTCGTGAGAAGATCCACCCCTCACCAGCTTTGAGGCGAGCCATTCCCCTTAAAGACCTGACTTAACCGAGGTAATCAATGTTATAATATTCGTTTTTGTGAGATGTGAATCACATAGACACTGATACCTTTCATGTAATGATATTCTGCAGGGTAAAAATGACTGTGATTTATATCTGTCAACTCCCACCCATCGCCTTGTAGCGAGGGCTACGATGTTCAATATGCAGAATGACACGCTACACTCCAGACCACTTCCAACTGGTCATGTCAAAGTGTCGATTAACGTAGCTCATGAGCCGAGCTCCGAGCTACCCATGCCAAATGACGATGACGACATTCATACGGTGGAAAAATCTGTTGGAACATTCGTTTCATGGCTGTCGAATCTTGTAAAAAAACATGTCGAGCAGGAGGTATTCATTTCCAGTTCATTTTTCAAGAAGAACCTTTAACATTAAATTAGAAAATGTCTGAACTGATGAATGTTATTATAGAAGGATAAAATGGAGAAGCTAAAACGAAAGAGTGGCTCCAACATTGGATCAACCAACCAATCAAAATGATCTACTGAGAGCGCGTTCACCCCGCCCGTTCTATATCCACATTTAATATCATTGAAAGCTCATATGGATACGAAAATGAAAGACGGCAAGTGTCATACAATTGTTTGTGAAAAAGATATGTACGGATAGGAAACAATAGATTTCGTTAGTGCAGACGCTGTTTCTGAGATCATCACATACGACTGGCTAGGTGCCTCAGTTATAAATGTATACATGAGGTATGTTTTCATGATTTGATTTTACAGAAGTTGATATACTTTGATAATTATGGATAAATACATATCATATTTTTCACAGGCGTATATATGAAAAAAAATTGAAGGGATTTTCCCATGAATACAAATTTGGACTCATTAGTCCTCACACCATTTCTACACAACGAACAGAAATAGATTCTAATTTTCAGGCTGAATTGATGTCAAATCTGCTCAGAACGTTTCAAAGAAGAATTACGACTGACATGCTATTTTTAATACCAACGATGCAAGGGTAAAACTCTACATTTTAATCATATCAATTATATTTTCATTTCTATTAGTACTTATTTTTTTTGTGTTTTTAGGGAACATTGGATGCTCATTGCAGTCAATTTGGATACTCCAAAGATTTATTTTCTGGATTCACTGCATGGATATCCAACTAACCGACCACACATGATGGAGATTGTCAATTTGTAATACACTAGATACAAAATTTTAGAACTAAATATCTAGTTATATAATTTATATTATCTTTTAATGAGGATTTTGTTATGATAGGGCGGTGTATGAATATCGTCTAAAGGCTGGAATGAATCCAGGGCATAAGGACGATGATGCCCACAAGATCTACAAATGGAGAAGTATCTGGGTATATATAATTATATTTCACTATCCAAATATATATCAAAACAAATTACTTATTTTTCTCGATGTTTCTACAGTGTCTGAAACAAGAAAATGACAAGGACTGCGGTTATTATGTTTGTAAATTTATGAAAGAGATCATATTTCATGAACAAACTAGCATCCCTGAAGAGGTATTTTTAAAAATAATTACTACTTTATTTAAAATAATTATTAATCCTTTGTGTATTTATATTTTTTCAGTACTACTATGACTGTCGCAAAAACTCCTATTCAGAAGATGATATAAATGTCTTTAGAAACGAATGGGCATCGTACCTGATGGAAGAATGTAAACAAATAGGAAAATGAAGGTGAATTCCTAATACTTATGTTATCTTTATATGGTCATTGATATCTCCCTTTACACTTATTGAGAATCTATGATCTCCCTTTCTTATGTTTCATATCCTTAGATTAGTGAATTCCTACTACTTAGTTTGAAAATTACATAAACTTTAGAAAACAACACCAATGACATACGGAAAACCGAGCAAACGCGTTCGGATTATTTTGATACTTTAGTACAACGATCCACGAGTCATTTGTGACGTGTACAAATCAACCGCACCTCAATCCGATGCACAGTGTGACCAGTATGGCTAAAAGTGTCTGATATCAGTTTCAAATTGAGATAAACTTTGGAAAACAACACCAATGACATACGCCAAATTGATCAAACACGTTCAGATTGTTTTGATACTTTAGAAAAACGATCCACGAGTCATTTTGACATGTATGAATCGACCGTACCTCAATCCGACGCACGATGTGACCAGTATGTCTAAAAGTGCCTGATATCAGTTTCAAATTGAGATAAACTTTGGAAAACAACACCAATGACATACACCAAACCGAGAAAACGCATTCGGATTGTTTTGATAATTTAGTACAACGATACACGAGTCATTTGTGACGTGTACGAATTGACCACACCTCAATCTGACGCACTGTGTGACCGGTATGGCTAAAAGTGTCTGATATCAGTTTCAAATTGAGATAAACTTTGGAAAACAACACCAATGACATACGAAAAACTGAGCAAACGCGTTCTTATTGTTTTGATACTTTAGGACAATGATCCACGAGTCATTTGTGACATGTACGAATCAACCTCACCTCAATCCGACGCACCATGTGACTGGTATGGCTAAAAGTGTCTGATATCAGTTTCAAATTGAGATAAACTTTGGAAAACAACACCAATGACATACACCAAACCAAGAAAACGCGTTCGTATTGTTTTGATACTTTAGGAAAATGATCCAAGAGTCATTTTTGACATGTAAGAATTGACCGCACCTCAATCCGACGCACGGTGTGACCAGTATGGCTAAAAGTGTATGATATCAGTTTCAAATTGAGATAAACTTTGGAAAACAACACCAATGACATACGCTAAACTGAGGAAACGCATTTGGATTGTTTTGATACTTTAGTAAAACGATCTAAGAGTCATTTGTGACGTGTACGAATCGACCACACCTCAATCTGACGCACGGTGTGACCGGTATGGCTAAAAGTGTCTGATATCAGTTTCAAATTGAGATAAACTTTGGAAAACAACACCAATGACATACGCCAAACCGAGGAAATGAGTTCGGATTGTTTTGATACTTTAGGACAACAATCCAAGAATCATTTGTGACAAGTACAAATCGACCACACCTCAATCCGATGCACGGTGTGACCGGTATGGCTAAAAGTGTCTGATATCAATTTCAAATTGAGATAAACTTTGGAAAACAACACCAATGACATACGGAAAACCAAGAAAACACGTTCGGATTGTTTTGATACTTTAGGAAAACGATCCACGAGTCATTTGTGATGTGTACGAATCGAACACACCTCAATCCGACGCATGGTGTGACCGTTATGGCTAAAAGTGTCTGATATCAGTTTCAAATTGAGATAAACTTTGGAAAACAACACCAATGACATACGCCAAACCAAGCAAACGCGTTTGGATTGTTTTGATACTTTAGGAAAACGATCCACGAGTCATTTGTGACGTGTACGAATTGACCGCACCTCAATCGACTGCACGGTGTGACCGGTATGGCTAAAAGTGTCTGATATCCGTTTCAAATTGAGATAAACTTTGGAAAACAACACAAATGACATACGCCAAACTGAGCAAACACATTCGGATTGTTTTGATACTTTAGTAAAATGATCCATGAGTCATTTGTGACGTGTAAGAATCAACCGCACCTCAATCTGACGCACGGTGTGACTGGTATGGCTAAAAGTGTCTGATATCAGTTTCAAATTGAGATAAACTTTGTAAAACAACACCAATGACATACGGAAAACCGAGAAAATGCATTTGGATTGTTTTGATACTTTAGGAAAACAATCCACTAGTCATTTGTGACGTGTACGAATCGACCGCACCTCAATCCGACACACGATGTGACCGGTATGGCTAAAAGTGTCTGATATCAGTTTCAAATTGAGATAAACTTTGGAAAACAACCCCAATGACATACGCCAAACTGAGAAAACGCGTTCGGATTGTTTTGATACTTTAGGAAAACGATCCACGAGTCATTTGTGACGTGTACGAATCGACCGCACCTCAATACGATGCACGGTGTGACCGGTATGGCTAAAAGTGTCTAATATCAGTTTCAAATTGAGATAAACTTTGGAAAAAAACACCAATGACATACGCCAAACCGAGAAAACGCGTTCGGATTGTTTTGATACTTTAGGACAACGATCCACGAGTCATTTGTGACGTGTACGAATCAACCACACCTCAATCCGACCGACGCACGGTGTGACCGGTAAAGCTTTTCATTAGATAAAGAATCAGTATTTATTAAATGAGATAAATCAATCAAAAACCTATTGATTTTATATTATTCCCTTTCATTGTTATGAAAATGAAAACTTTTGAGTTTAAAATTTCATATTTTAGTTTCACATTTCCATATTAATGTATTCTTTCATATTACTGTTTTAATTTCTTTCATTATTGCATTACTAACATAATATTTGTTTTCTTATATAGGTGAATTTTTTTCCTTGAGTTCGGATGCTTTGTTCGGCAATAAATACCGTCGAGAGCAGATCACAGATATCAAAGGATAAAACATGAATGTTTATAATTGTTGTTGAATAATTGTAAATTTAACCATGTAAAACAATGTTTGAAATGTATATAGCAATGCGTTTTTTTGTATTCATGATGTTAAGTAAATGTATATACCGTTGTCGGTCAAAATATTGGGTGCGGGTGCTATGGTGTGCAGGTGTGCATGTGCTACTTTGTGCAGGTATTCTGGTGTGCAGGTGTGCAGGTACTGTTTTGTAGGTGCAGGCGATGGGGCATTTATCAGTGCTTTTTTAGCACTGATAAAGGACACCTTTAACAGCGCTAGAGGAGCGCTGATAAAGGAACCCTTTATCAACGCTCCATCAAGCACCGATATAGGAGACCTTTATCAGCGCTAAAAGAAGTGCTGATAAAGGGGTCCTTTATCAGCGCTCTGAGAAGCGCTGATATAGTAGACCTTTATCAGCGCTAAGAGAAGCGCTGATAAAGGTCTCCTATATCAGCGCTTCTCGGAGGGCTGATAAAGGGGACCCCCCTTTATCTACTCCAGCATTAACAGCGCTTTTTTAGCGCTGTTAATGCCGATTTTTAGCACTGATAAAGGGCCAGGTTGTAGTAGTGAGTGCGGGGAGGGCTATCCGGGGTGCGGGGGGGGGGGGGGGGGGGCTGTCCGGGGTGCGGGGAGGGCTGTCTGGAGTGCGGGGAGGGCTGTCCGGGGTAGGCTGGGGACTACAAATAGTGATCTCAGCTCATTAATCAAAAACAAGTTTAATGGTTTATATGAGGAATCACATGTTTTTTTTCAAAAATATTACGGAACATGCAATTCTAAACATTGAAAATTAAATGAACAAAAAATATCCAAATCATTAATCAGTTTCATGGTTACTTTTCAATTCGTGCACACAAACATTGCATGAGGCCAAAACACACATGATACCCCCAAATCACAAAAGAAATCACTAGAAACCCAACATAAATATCAATAACAACCCCACATTAAAAGTAGAAACACACCTCGTGAATATGATGCATCATGCGTGGTTATGACTACTACCTCCATCAGGTGGGTCAGGGGCCTACAACAAAAAAACATTATGAATATTTTTATAACAAAAATAATATAAATTAAATAAATAAATACAGTATAAACCTGCGTCGTCTGATCCCCTGCACCATCACCTGGACGCACATATTGCCGCAGTGCTCTAACCTCAATGATCAATTGTGCATTTACCTCATCGGAAGCGTGCAACCGTGCCTCAAAATTTGACAACCGTTGTGTCATCTGAGCAATATTAGGACCGAAAACCGCAACGCGTGACACTACAGAACGAGAAATCCCTATTCCATAGGTCAAACTATATCCATGCCCGTCCCGATCAATAATGCGATGAAAGATCTCATCCCTTCGCATGGGAAGCTGTCTCTGGTCCTCTGGAAGATTTTCTAATTCAGCTTCAAATTGAGCCTGTGAAATATTTAAATATATATACATATATTAATATACAGATTTTATGTAAGTATTGGTAATGAGTACAAGCACTTACTATCAATGCTGCAGCCACTGGATCATTGCGATCACGAGTCCTCATCCACACCGAAATTTTATCTGTTGGTACACCTTGCCCCCGCAACTATTTATGAATAGAATATAAACACAAAACCATATTAATTAAAAAAAATAAAAAAATGAATAATAAATACCTCATGTCGGATCTGAGAAACGTGATGAGTCCCGAGCCTGTGAGGTGGTCCCTGCAACGCTCGATTCTCAGAATGGCGTGTTGACACCTCCTACATTCAATTCATTCAAATTTCAAACAAATCACACATTCTTGAAAATATATATACCAAAATAAATATACAAACCACAACACCCTCAGTAGACCAATATGTAACTAAATCACACCACTGAGCTGGGAGGACACCTCTTGAAACTTTTTCCAGAATGTCTAGGGCACCCACATTTGGTACCCAGTGGTCCCTCTTGACTTTGACTTTATAGTCTTTCCACATCTTACAACATTTTCTCATACACACTGGCCGAAACTCATCGGGACATACTTTAAAATTTTTTATTAAAGAAAAAAATCACATATGTTATTGTTGTTTATACATATGTAATAAAGTAAAATGGTCTTCTTACCTGAACCTCCCTCCAAAGACGATCTAATGTGTCCTGAGGGATAGAAGCCCAGTCACGCGTGGTCAATGGAAATCGATGTGGATCATGTATGATATTACCCAGCTGACAAATAAATGTAGCGGAATTCCATTTCACAGGATGAAATACCTCATCAAATGAAACATCAAAAGTCGTGTCAGAATTCCATGATAATATGCCACGACCAGGGCCTCTCCTGCGAGAGGAAGAAGCAGTCGAGTCTGATCTTGTTGAAAACAATTTTATATACAAATTGATAGATGTTATATATATATATATATGTTTATTAATTACATAAAAAATAGAGACAATGACATTCCAACATACCTCGACCCTGAGATGTAGATGCCTCAGATGGATGATGTGGATCTTCTGCCTCTTCCCCTGACATGCCTGCAGTCATGGAAAACATTAGTAAGGGGACTATCCAAAGTGTCCAAATGATAAATTGGATTGTTTTTAAAAAAAATTAAACTTGTACAGTTGTTAATCAAACAAAAAGGTATTGAATAATTAGCTGTGAATGAATTTTAAAAAATCAGAAAGTTCACAAAATAGATATACAAATTATGTACAAAACCAATCAATGCATAGCCAAATTTCAAATTGAATTAATAAAAATTCAAGCAGCACATGAACCAAATGAAGAATACCTCAATGGGAAGATACACCGACAATAACATCAATATAACATGAGTTAAATCACCCTAAATATTTATAACTGAATAAACTTCCAAAAGTGAGGATTAAAACTTACAAGGATTTATAAAATGTTTAGATAATTTATGATATCTTAGGCTGAATAGCGGGAAAAAAATTATACCTTTCATTAAGCATGAAAATTGACCGTTTCTCCTTCAACAGCCACTCTGACCCAATAAATATCTTCTTCACATTGAACTACGGTTTGTTGATCAAGCTGTTGGGAAACAAAAGGAACAGTCTCAAGTTCATCTTGTTCAAATACAAACACTCCTCACCGAGACATTTTGACAACAACTTGCCAACTTGGATTCGAAGGCAAAGTAACGAAGAATACTTGTTCCGCTTGTGATGTCAAAATGAAAGGTTCATTATCAACTCGTTCATTTCTGTATAACATATAGTTAAAACTCACTAATGAAAACTGATATTGATCGACTTTACATCCACGCACTGGATCAACCCAATTGCACTTTAACAATATGTACTTCAACCCGTGTGTGTATACAACTTCAATGATGTCTATCAATTGACCATAGTAATAACAAGAATCGAAAAATGGACAACTGATGCCACTGTTTTGTGTTGCTCGTTTGTCATTAACATCTTTATTGCGAAATAGAAAACCATTAGCATCTATATATTTATAACGATGAGCCGTTATAGATGAACCCTCAACCAGTTGGATAAATTCTTCAGTTAGAATGGGGTCCCCTAACTCCCTCAACTTATGAACCTACATAATTAATAGAATTAAATAATGATATATGAATAAAGAAATTAGTATAATACTTCAATCATAATGAAAATCAATTTATACGTACATAATCCTTGAACCAATCATGAAATGACGCATAATGAGACTATTGAATTTGCAACTCAGTTGCACGATACATCTCTTCTTTTATCTCATTAATGTGTTTCCTGCAAATGATAACGCGATGTTTAAATGATCAACTTATGCAAACAAAACATGTAAAATTTAAACAATAAAAGTGATAAGATACTTACTGCATTAATGGTGCAACTGATGGAGTATTGAACAAGATATATCGATGCGCTTGTATCCACTCGATGTTGTCCATATCATATGTGGTTCCTTCTCCAACTGGACCATCCTGAATCTGAGAGGGCTTATCTAATTTCGTTTCAACATCCGCAAGATATTCTACACAAAAATTAGTACACTCATCCATCAAATAACCATTGGCTATTGATGCCTCCGAAAGAGCTCTGTTGTGTACAAATCATTTCAATGTACTCAAATACTGCTCAATAGGATACATCCACCTGAATTGCACTGGACCAGCAGCCATTACTTCATCAGTTAGGTGCACTTTCAAGTGGACCATAACATCAAAAAATGAGGGGGGGGGAAATAGTTTCTCAAAGTGACAAAGCGTAAGTACAATTCGGTCATTTAAACTTTTTAAATCACTCATTCGTTGATTTCTTAAACAAAGATGTCTAAAAAAATTACTCATCTCAATCAACGGCTGAACAACATTGGGGGATAAACAATCAAAAATTGCGATTGGAATCAACTGCTGAAGTATTATGTGATTGTCATGACTTTTCAACCCTTCCAATGTCTTGCTCGTCAGATTCACACACTTTGAAATAATAGAAGAGTAACCATCAGGCACCTTGAGCATCTTCAAAATGGAAAGAAATGTCTCTTTCTCCTTTGTAGTCATTGTATACTGTGCAGCAGGCATATATGCCTTGTTTCGCTCAGCTAACTGTAAATGCAACTGTATCCTTAAACCCATTTCTTCCAAATCACGACGTGCATTAACATGGTCCTTTGATTTTCTACTGAAAACTAAAATGGTCCACAATATGTTATCACAAATTTTTTTTTTCAATGTGCATGACATCCAAATTATGCCTCAACCTGTTAGTTTTCCAATACAGAAGACTATAAAAAATAATTTTCTTTTTCCAATTGTGACTACGCTGCCTACCCATAGCTCAAATATTACGTACCGGAGGAGACACCAAATCCTGAATTTCATATACCGTGCGGATGTTTTCTTCCTCAATCTGTGATAACATTTCGACTCCTGTCATGATCTTTGGTGCTGGGCTGAACTCTTTAGAACCATCAAATGCCACTCTGTCCTTTCTGAACCTGTGCTGAGGGGGGAGAAAATGTCTGTGACCCATGTATGCCCATTTTTTGGAATGCTTAAACTATACAGATTTTTTACTTTTATTGCAACAAGGGAAAGAAAATTCCCCTTTCGTACTCCAGCCTGATAAATTTGCATAAGCTGGGAATTCATTGATTGTCCACAATAAAGCAGCCTGCAGTTTGAACATTTCATTCATTTCACAGTCATAAGTCATCACACCATCGCCCCAACATTCATTCAACTCATCAATCAATGGCTGAAGGTAAACATCAATCTTATCCCCCGGACTTTTAGGTCCATCAATAATATTGGAAAGTAATATAAATTGTTTCTTCATACAAAGCCACAGAGGAAGATTATACAAAACTAACACCACAGGCCATGTGCTATGAGTTTCACCAACCATAGACTTGAATGGATTGAAACCATCTACTTCCAATCCCAATCGGACATTACGAACATATTTGGAAAAGTCATGATGTCTCTTATCAAAATCCTTCCATGCATGAGAGTCTACCGGGTGGGTTAACATATCACTTTCATGAACTCTTTCTGCATGCCATCTCATTAAATTAGAAACTTTAGATGACATAAAAAATCTTTTCAACCTTGGTTTAAGGGGAAAGTAATGCATTTGCTTTACGACAATCGGTTTCCCCTGTATCACAATCTAACTTTGATGAGTCTAATTTCCCCTGTTCTCTTTCCACCTGGAAGCACCACAAACCATAAAAATATCCAAATGGGAAGTTTACTTTCTAAAAAACATACAGTTGTTTGCACATGCATCTATGGTCCAATATGTAAAACCTAAGTTCTCTTTCAGCTTAGGAGAATGGTAATACGACTCGGGAATCTTAGCGTCGATAGGAAGAACCTTTTTCAATAACACCAACAGCATGTCAAATGATGTGTTTGACCAATGATTCAAAGTCTTCAAATGAAAAAACTCCACGATAAACGACAATTTATTATAAGAAGTACATCCATGATATAATTCTGTTTTTGCATCATCAATTGCTTCATAAAACCTCCTCGAATCATGATCTACACCAGAGTGAAGATTTATCTCACCGGTCTTAAGATTCTGGATGTCAATGCCTTCAGGATCCAACCCACGTACCATTTCAGTAAGCATTTCATGCATTGGATCATTCATCCTTGCATCAACATCCATCTGAACTGCATTCGTATTTTGACAACGAACATATTCTTCTCCATGAAGAGTCCAACTCTTATAATTTTTCAGAAATCCATTAAAGAATAGGTGATCCCTCACAGTATCTCGTGTGAATTGATATCTGTTAGCACATTTTCTACATGGAAAACTAATATATTCACTTTCAAATCCTCTGGTGAAGTCAATAAACTGCATAATTCCATTGAAATACTCTCTAGACGTTCAATTTGGAAGATCAATCCAACTCTTATCCATAATAAGATCCCTATAAAAAACATTTACACAAGAATTATTACATTTTCATTTTTCATATCAAATATATTTAAAATAAATACTAATTAATTGTTTGTGAACCATTTATAAAATAATAATGTAAGTGAAAGCCCATGTCATACCTGATTGCGCTACAAACCTGGAAGGGAGGGGAGATGAAGGCGGTGCTGCGAGGGAGAGGAGAGACAGTGGTGGGGAGCTGGAGCCGGAGCTGGTGCGGTGAGGGAGGGGACGGGCGACAGTGGCGACGGGGAGCTGGAGGAGAGGAGGCGGTGAGGTGGGGACGGTGCAGCGAGGGTGGGACGACGAGGGAAGGGACCGAGGACAGGGGGAGCCGGAGTGGACGAGCGGCAGCGGCGAGGGGACGAGTAGCGGTCATGCGGGGAGGGAGGGGACCAGGCGGCGGCGGTGCAACAAGGGAGAGGATGGTGAAGGAGGGGATAGGTGGCGGTGGTGCGGCGAGGGAGGGGATGAAGACGAAGGGGACATGGGTTGGCGGGGTGCGAGGGGGGGGGGTGTTTGGGGTACTGGGGGGGAGGGAAGAGGGGGCGGAGGGACAAGGGCAGTGGTTGGAGGCTGGAGGGGCTGGAGGCCGAAGGCCAGAGGGCGGCCGAAGGGCTGCCGGAGGCGGGTGGCTGGAGGCCCGAGGGCAGAGGGAGGCCGCAGGGCGGAGGGTGGCCAGAGCCGGAGGGCAAAGGCGGAGGAAGCTCGGAGGGATGGAGGGCAGGTTGGAGGGCGGCCAGAGGGCGGAGGGCGGCCGAAGGGCGGAGGGAGGCCGGAGGGCAGCCGGTGGAGGGCGGGGTGGTGGAGGGAGGCCGACGGAGGGGGGAGGGCGGCCGACGGAGGGAGGAAGGGTGATGGGGACGACGACAAGGGATGGTGCGCGACGGTAAGACTGGGCGGGCGGAGACCGGGGATGGCAGCGACGGTGAGGGAGCGCGGTGATAGGGAGGGCGCACAACGACGGGGAGGGTGGAATGGTTCGGGGGGGGGGGGGGGGCTTCGTGAGAGGAGGGAGGAGAGGGTTCGGGGGGGGGGGGGGGGCGCCAGAGCCGGGTTTTTTTTAGGGAAACCTAGCGACTGCCATTGGAAGTCGCTATAGGTAAAGGGGATAAAAAGCCCATATTTCTAGTAGTGACACCAGGATATCAGAGGCAGCAGGGCGGGACAGCTCAGGGTAGTCAGGCTGTGTCGCAGGGCTACGACACTGGGAAGACATATGCAGTGCAACAGACCCAGTATGAGTAGGATCCCGGACCTTCTACACTCATAGGTACTATTCTAGTAGCTTCCGTCTTATCTTCAGTACTTTTTGATACGGGTGCTACACATCGTTTCATATCTGTACCCGTAGTGGAGAGCCTTGAGCTCTGTGTTTCTACTTCTTCCGATATCATGATGCTAGACACTCTGTTGGGGACTAGAACGGCTGGTGTGCATTAGTGCAAGGAGTGCCCCTTGAGGTTGGTGGGTGTCACATTCTTTTGGGACCTCTATGTCTTAGAGATGATGAGATATGATGTCATTCTTGGGATGGATTGGTTGGTTCCCTTTCAATCCTTTGTAGACTACTATCATCGTAGGGTGAGTTTCATGTCACCAGAGGGAGGAGAGTTTCTATACAAGGGAGAGTGAGATGTTCAGGCGAGTCGATCTAGGCCAGAGCATCATGGGAGAGGTGGAGTCACAACCCAGATTGCGAGCTTATATTTGGATGATCATGGGACTTGTCAGATGGATTTCCCTCCAGTGGTTGAATGATTCAAGGATTTCTTCCCAGATGACTTTTCAGGTCTTCCTCCAGAGCGTGATGTGGATTTCTCTATTGAGCTTGTGCCATGAGTAGCACCGGTGTCCATTCCTCCTTATAGGATGTCTACAACTGAGTTGTAGGAGCTCAAGAGGCAATTAGAGGAGTTACAAGCAAAGGATTTCATCCGACCTGGTACTTCTCCTTGGGGTTCTCCGGTCCTTTTTCCAAAGAAATTGGATGGTACCCTCAGACTTTGTGTGGATTATCGGAAGCTAAACCAGTTGACGGTTAAGAACCGATATCCTTTGCCGAGGATTGATGATATTTTTGATCAACTTTGTGGAGCACGAGTGTTCTCAAAGATTGAACTGAGGTCAGGATATCATAAGATTCACGTGAGACCATCAAATATACCGCTTACAGCCTTTCGGAGAAGATATGGTCTATACAAGTACGTTTTTATTCCGTTCGGACTCACAAATGCACCAACAGTTTTCATGGCTCTGATGAATCATGTGTTCCATCTGTATCTTGACTCTTTTGTGGTAGTATTCATGGATGATATCTTTGTGTACTCTCACACTCGACATGACCATTCCACCCATCTTGAGATCGTATTGAGTACACTGAGATAGCATCGGCTATATGATAAGCTCTCAAAGTGCCACTTTTGGATGGACCAGATTCACTTCCTGGGTTATATCATCTCAGAGGCAGGAGTTTCAGTAGACCCAGAGAAGGTGAGAGTAGTAGTTTCCTGGGTGCAGCCTAAGAACGTGTTTGAAATACGAAGTTTCTTGGGGCTGGATGGTTACTACAGATGCTTCATACAAGACTTCTTCTTCTTAGCAGCGCCGTTGACGGGTTTTACTAAGAAGGGTGTGAAGTTCGTTTGGTCGGAAGCTTGCAAGACAGCCTTTCCGGACCTGAAAGGAAGGTTGACATCAGCACCGATCCTGATACTTCCAGAGCAGGGGAAGAGCTATACAGTTTACTGTGATGCATCAGGTATTGGGCTGGGAGTAGTGTTGATGCAGGGTGATCGAGTTGTTGCTTACGGGTCTCGACAGTTGAGGCCACATGAGAGGAATTACCCAACGCATGATCTCGAGTTGGCTGCAGTTGTTCATGTATTGTGCTGTTGGAGAAATTATCTATTGGGAGAATGTTTCGTGGTCTTCACTGATCAAAATAGTCTCAAGTATATCTTTACTCAGCGTGACTTGAATCTGAGGCAGTGAAGGTGGGTCGAGTACCTTCAGTTCTTTGATTTTGAGCTTGCCTATACGCCTGGAAAAGGTAATGCAGTAGCTGATGCACTGAGCAGGAATACTCAGATACTGGCTGTCCAGGAGGCTAGTGATGAGTGGAATCTCATGACCTTGTTCTATGAGATGCATCTAGAGGTTCACGACAGTCAGGGGCAGACTTATCTTTCATCTTTAGCAGTGACTTCTACCCTCCTGGATAGAGTGAGGATGAGACAACTATCTGATTCAGAAGGCTTAGTTCTACGGGAGTCGGTGGCAAGTGAGGACCCTCCTCCTGGATGGATGATAGGCGATGATGAGGTATTGTGTTTCCATGGACGAGTGTGGGTTCCAGGGGATATACGCGAGGAGCTGATGCGGGAGTTTCATGCTTCAGCTTGGGCATTTCATCCCAGGGTTACCAAGATGTACCGAGACTTGAGACGTCAGTACTGGTGGCTAGGTATGAAGAGAAATGTAGCTGGTTTTGTTACCAGTTTTTCCATCTGTCAGCAGGTGAAGGCGGAGCACCAGAGACCAGCCAGGCTGTTACAGTAGTTACCCATCCTGGAGTGGAAATGGGATGATGTCGCAATGGACTTCGTGACGGGTTTGCCGAGGTCACCTCGAGGCAATGATGCCATGTGGGTTTTTGTGGACATACTCACGAAGGTAGCACACTTTTTTCCGATCAAGGAGACCTTTGGTGTTGATGAGCTCAGAAAGTTGTTTATCCGAGAGGTCGTACGTCTTCATGGGGTCCCTCATTCTATCGTTTCAGATAGGGACACCCATTTTACATATCTTTTTTGGCAAATTTTTCAGAGGGAACTGGGTACATAGGTGCTTTTGATCACAGCTTACCACCCTCAGACTGATGGCCAGTTAGAGCGTACGATACAGGTACTTGAGGACATGCTGCGTGCATGCGTCCTAGACTTTGGGGGCTCTTGGGAGAAGAATATAACCCTAACTGAGTTTGCCTATAATAACAGTTTTAAAGCAACTATAGAGATGGCACCATACAAGGCTTTATATGGTAGGCCATGCCGATCACCCTTGTGCTGGTTAGAGGCAGGTGAGGCAGCTTTACTGGGACCATGTCTCGTACAAGAGACTTCTGAGCAGGTCCAGTTGATTCAGAAGCGGATGGATACCACGCAGTCTCATCATAAATCTTATGCTGATCGCCGCAGATGACCTTTGGAGTTTGTGGTCGGGGATCAGGTTTTCTTACATGTTTCGCTGAGGCTGGGACACAATCCGATCAGGAGATAGTGTAAACTTTCACCGAGGAATGTGGGGCCATTTGAGATTTTGAAGAGAGTTGGGCCGGTTGCCTATCGGCTGCAGTTACCATAGAGGTACAAGGCCATGCACGACGTCTTCCATGTATCTCAGTTGAGCTGTTATCATTCAGACCCGTCTCACACCTTTCAGCCAGAGGAGGTTGAGCTTCAGATGGATGCGTCCTTTGAGGAGCATCCGATTCGTATCGTTGACAGGAGCAAAAAGGTTCTTCAAGGCCAGTCAGTTCCTCTCGTACATGTGCTATGGCAGCATGGCCAAGTACAGGATGAAACCTAGGAGCGAGAGACCAATGTACGTGCTCAGTGGCTGGATTTGGTCATGGCTTTATCTTTTCCACCCTTGGAAGGGCAATTAAGGGACGAATTTCTTTAAGGGGGGAAGTTTGTAAGAACCCGGTTCTTAGTTCTGATGTGCGGGCTTCTTCTTTTCTCTTTTCCTTAAGTGTTTTAAGAAAATAAGGAAAATGGGGAAAAATCCCAAATTTGGAAAGTACACGCCGTGTACTTTGTCCACACGCCGTTTACTTTTGGCCGTGTGGAATGAGTACACAGGGCGTGTGGCCGTGTCGGCGATGAAGGGTATAGGAACCAACTACACGCCGTGTAGTCAGTCAGTAGGTGAATAGTAATGCGGTGTCCAGCTATGCGACTGAACACACCGTGTACTCAAGGAGACATGCCGTGTAGTCATGTCGGCAGATAAACAGTGCCATGCTGGCGGGAAGCCACCAGAGGAACAGTTTAAAAATGGGAAGTACACGCCGTGTACTCGGAAGTAAACACCGTGTACTTTGTTTTTTTTCCCGCTTAAAATGGGGAGTAGCCTCCCCTGTTCACAGGGAAGGCATAGAACGGGAAGAGAGATCGGGATAGGATGATTGAACCTTCAGAGATCCGCCGAGCGCACGTTGGGAATCCGTTTCAGCCTCAGACGATCTCGTTGGAACCCCGCGGGTAAACCCTTCTCTCTTCTTTAATTTCTCTTGCCAATTATTCCTTGAATGGGAGTTATTTTCATTTAAGTGAGAATTATTTTACCTCATATCTATGGCGTTCTTGGACGTTTCAGAAGGTGTCATTCACATATATCGTTCGTGGGTGTTTAAGGTAGGTGGCTTGGTGTTTATTTCTAACTGTCGTGCGTTTTGTGTGTTTTTGAGCTACGAACCAATATTTGGGGTGTCATGTGGCTGAGGCCGTGGCTATTTTGATACCTAGAATTGTATAGGTGATTAAATAAAGTGGTAAAACTGTTGTTTGGGATCAATGCTTGGATCCAGGACCACCCTAGGGGTGCGTTCCTCTGTTTAGCCATTTGACCAGGATACCCGAGGGTATTCCTTGTTTATATTATGCCTTTAAAGTGATGATTGTAGAATTTACTTGAGGGGAATTTCTTGTATATTGTTGTTGCATGTTGGTCTTGGCCCGGTTACCTGTTTAGCCTGAGGGCAGTGTTGTGATTAGCCTGTGGGCACTGCACTATTTAGCCTGTGGGGAACTTCTTCTGTGCCTGTGGGCAACTGATTCTGTGCCTGTGGGTGACAATACTTACGCCTGTGGGAAATATCCGAATGCCTGTGGGAAGATTCTTGTGTTTGGTGTCTCTTTACCCGAGGGTAGGAGTTTACGTGTCTGAGGACATTGGCTGTTTACTTAGAATATTCACTATGGTGATATTTTAAATTAAATGATTAAATGGATATTAAAATGGAAATATAACTGGTTAAGTTAGTTACTTTTAGTACTACTTACTTTATTTAATTTTATTACTGCACACTGTTATTGCATGTTTACACACAGTTGGGCACGAGCCTTTGGTGGGTGCTTACTGGGAATTTATTTCTCACACCCTGTTTAGGTCATGATTTTCGGCCCAAACAGATTACGTTTCTATAGGTGTAGATAAGGACAAGGGTCCTTATACAAGTACTTGATTGCTGTTGAGGTGTAGGAGAGCATGGGACCGAGCATTGGCTCGCGATGCCGCTGACTGTTATGTTTTGCTTTTTTGTACTTGTACTTCAGTTGTATTGTATTGATTGTGAATCATGGTCTAGCTATTTTCATAGAATTGAGGCATGTTGAATAATTTTATATACTGGTTGTTATATCTACTTCAGTTTTTTATTTCATTTGTGTATGTTTTACTGCTTCCTCTGTTGCTGTATGTTTATTTTATATTCCGCTGCACTACACTTTGACAAATGAGGGCATAGTTTCCCCACCATCAGACCTGGGCCCTCGCTTCTAGTCGGTAGCCTCTGGCATTTGGGGAAATTCGCTTGAAGTCACGTGGTGAACTGGGTTTGGGGCACCCGTTGAGTGGCACCCGGAATCGGGACGTTACAGGTTAGCTATTTCAAAGAGAAAATGTAAAATACTTGATTGATTTGTTCGTTGAAAAATGAGGTGTTGATGAATTTTCTTATGTGATGTTTGAACATTTAATTTCTAATTTTATAAATTGATTTTATTAATATTAATTTTAAAGCATGGTAATGTGAGCATACTTATATTATGTTGAGATTGAAAGATCCGGATGCAGTAAAAGCGTGGTTGTTTTGAGGGACCAACTTTTCTTTTTCCGTAATCGATGACCAATCCGGGATCATTATGATGATGAATGCCAGTATCCACAGATTAAAATCAAAGATTTATAAAAAGAGAAAAAAAGTGATGAATCTGAGAAAGAGGATCTTTCACATAATGTTTATAATTAATTTATTAATTTATAAAAAAATTGAAAACCTCGGTCTTTGGTACTTTCTTCGTTGATGATCGTTGATCATTCGGAAAGACCCTTCTAGATTGTATTCATTGTGCTCATGAGGATACCAAGTATAATCCCTATAGAGGTGATCCACACATTCTCTAATGGTCTCTGAACAATGACACTCATTCTCCAGGTGATAGCATAGTGAAGATAATGTCTTGAGTCAATCATTCTTGATCACTCTTTCTTCTCTCTTTAAGAACTTCTCTCGTTCTTGAGAGGGAGATATGAGAGGAGTCTAGAGAGAAAATACTTGGCTCAAAAATTTCAATTCACTAGGGTTTGGTAAAATAGATGTACCTACCTATTAATCAACATGGGGTTTCAGTTATAATATTTAATTGTGAAACAACAATTAAATACAATTATAACTATTAGAGAGAACCCATGACACATAATAACAATGTCAACACCATTATTTTTGGTGTGAAAAATTGCACAAAATGAAACCATTAATGAAATCCTGTGCCACCTAATGATAATAGTATTATTATTATTTCTTGCACTAATTGGATAAACATAGTTTACTAACATGTAAATAATTAATTTATCAATGGATACAGTATTGGTCTATTCAAACTCCTCTTCCATTTATTGAAAACCCGAATAAAATATTTTATTCTCTTAAATAAATATTTTTTATTTACAAACTAGTAAATAAATATTTATTAAATTTTCAATAAAATAACTTAATATATATATATATATATATATATATATATATATTTTATTCACAATCCGATGAATAAATATTTATTTAATTTATGTGATCATTTTAACTTGAATAAAATTATTCATCAGTCTTGAGAATAATATTTATTCCATTAATTAAATTAAAATATAATTTAATAAAGACCACCAAAACCACTTAGTGTGTGACCCTATAGGATTATTTATCATTGGTATTAGGCGAGATTTCCTAAAGTCTAATATTACTGTCTAGCAACGGGTCAAGGCACCCAAGAGAAAGAATTTAAAGTCACAACAACAACATCCACATTTGAACAATCATTGTGTAATATAATTACTTTTTCACAATATCTCATCAATCAGATTTCATGATAGTGTCATCAACCTGTATGCTTGATACGTCATTCTTTTACTACTTGAAATAAACTCATCGTAACAGCATGGCCATGGAATTTTGGGCAACAATTCTATTTCAATCAAAGGTTTGAGATATGAACTTCTATAAATGGAAGGGACAAATCCTTCCTTGGCTTATCCATTAATAACATGTCACTCATGACGCACCCAACGTACCCTACTTCCCAGAAACATATGGAATGATAGTTTTTATTAGTAAATCAAAGTGAGCGAGTCATGAAATTTATTAATGATAATCTTAAAGTCTAAGGACCATTACATATGCTCTCAGAGAGGAATATCCTATAACACCAAAAACATGTGGAATTCCTACTGGAGGGTCTATTCTTATAATCTCTCATCTTGGAGATTACCAAGTGAAAACTTCATGAGAAGAAGTCTCATCCACTTACGAGTACTCGTACCTGACGGTATGTATAGTATGTGTCTCATCATAGTATGTCATCCAACCACAAAACTATATTTAAGAATATTTTCATAGCACTTCAAGGTTCTCATCATATCGGATAACTTATATGACCTTATTAATGTGACAAATACTCTTGAAAATTATTATATTATAGTCATGTAGAATAATGAAAAATATGTAAAAATATGTTTAATATTTAAATAAATTAAATATTTATGTAATAAAAGTACAAAAAGTTGATTCTAGGATGCTAACTCCAACAAACTCCCACTTGGACTAGATCCAAATACCTACGAATTTTAGTTTTCTAGACCTTATATGATGATCATGTTTCTACTGAGTTAAGGATTTAGTCAAGGGTTCTACCACGTAGTCTTTTGTGGAAATGTTTCTCACTGTAACTTCACCTATATGAGATAAATCTCTCAAGAGATGATAATTTTGAAGTCTGTTCTTTGTCCGCTAATGTGACCTTAGCTCTTTTGCGAGAGCCACCACTGTAGTATTATCACAATAGAGTTTGATGGGATGTTTACCGCTAGGTACCACATCTATCTCTTGGAAGAATCTTTTCATCCAAACTTCTTCTTTATCTACCTCAAAAGTCGTGATATACTCAGAATCTTATGTAGAATCTACAACCACACCTTTCTTTGAGCTCTTCTAGCTCACAACACCTCCATTTAAAATAAATATGTATCCCGTTTGTAACTTCATGTCATCTTGATCAGTCTGGAAACTAGCATCTGCATATCTTATGATGACTAGTTCCTCATCTCCTCCATAAAACAAGAATATATCCTTAATATGCCTTAGATACTTAAGGATATTCTTGACTACCATCCAATGGAGGTCATGTGGATCAGCATGATATCTTCCTACCATACTCAATGCATATGCAACATATAGCCTAGTACATAGCATAACATACATGACTGACCCAATCGCTGATGCGTATGGAATCCTTGCCATTCTATTTCTTTCCTCATGATTCTAAGGACAAATTTTCTTGGAAAGATGAATTACATGTGATTCTAGCAACAATACCCTCTTTGATTGTTCCATACTGAATCTCTTCAGTATCTTGTCAATGTATGTACTTTGACTTAGGCCCAATAATATATTGGATATATCATGATGGATCTTGATCCCAAGAATATATGATGCCTCTCCCAAGTCTTTCATGGATAAGTATTTATTCAACCATGCCTTAATGGACTATAATACTGGTATTTCATTTCCTATAAGTTATATGTCATCAACATATACTATAAAAAAATGAATGCACTCCCACTAAACTGTTTGTAGACACAAGGCTTGTAACACCCCAAGTATTTAAAATATTTCAATTTCTAAATAAACATAATTTTATTTTTTTATTTCTTTTTACACAACACCATATTAATCTTATGCTACACACAACAATGAGTTGTCTTGCGTTACACTGAAGACCTATTTTTACCGAAAAATAGTATGTTAATAAAATATTATTATTTAATATGATATATAACATAGCCATTAAATTAGATTTTATGAATAGTATTAACCAAATTTTGAAATTTATACATTACATATAATTTTAATATTCATATCATTTGTTTCTTAGACATTATATAAGAACAAATTCAAATTTTCGAATAAAAAAAAGTATTTTTCAAAAAATATAGTTTTACCGCCTTTTAATGGAGAACCATTTTTAAATAAAATATTTGACACTTTTATATGTTAAATTTTAAAAACTAAACTTCTTCTTTAGAAGTGGTATATAAAAATTTAGTTTGGACAATTTTTTGGTGTTTTTTTGATAACTTTCTTATTTTAATGAATAGTGAAAAATACTTCATTTTATCCATAACTTATTTTTCATCTAATTTCTTTATATTTATTTATTATCATTTTAATTGGTTTTAAAGTATAATTAGATTATGTATTTATAATTTAAGATAATTCAGGTCATTGAAATTATTATCACATTAAAATTGGATATAAACACATGTCAATCTTTTGATGATTTTTACTTTAAAAAAACATGTTTTCTCATTTTATCAACAGAAATTAATTTTAAATTAATTAATGAGAATTATATGTTTTAAATATTAAAAAATGGATTCCATATTTGGAATAATTAGTTCCAAATTATGTTAATAGGAAACTTTTATTTTTGGGCATTATGAATAGTAACTTTAGTAATTATTTTTATTACCATGGTTAAAAGTAAATTGGGTAATTGAAGGTAAAAATAATATTATAAAATTACCTTAACAATTGTTAAAATTATATTGTATGACTAAATTATACCCCTATCATATATGGTTTGAAATTTAATCACTTAATGGCCACTTTCCCATGAATATGACCTGAATATAATAAAAATTAACGAATGTGACAAAATGTCACACTCTCATTTTATATAAGTATATTAATTTTAATACATGGATAACCAAGATATAACATCAACTATAGGTATTTTATGAAAAGATAAAATAATCAAATATATCACAGAAATTTATTTATAATTTTTAGAGATTATATAATTACTATTAATGATGGCACAATAGTGATACATAAATTATTTTATTAATAGAAATATAAAATAAATGGATTTAAAAATATTAAAATAAATATAATTTGAATTAATTAAGGTTATCCAAAAATTTTATAGGTGATTATCAAATTTTGGGAGTATATTTAATGTTTTGGTTTAAAGTTATCTTCATTGTGTATTTTATTTAAAGTCAAATAAATGAATAGTGTCAAAATGGACACTTGATATTTTATAAAAATAAAATATTATAAAATTATTTAAAAAACATAAAAATCTTTAAAAATAAAAAATATAAAATTATAAGGTCTAAAATTTCATAAAGTTTCCAATTATGGACAATTTACACCACATAAGTAAATATTTATAACCATTTAATATTTAGAATATTAAAATCAAATAGATTAAATAAAGATAAATGAAAATGAAAAGGTTTAAAATAAAATAAAAACATGTATAAATTTTATTTATTGAGAGGATTTAGACCCATAATCATCTTATCTTTTAAATAATACACTTTTTAGCCATTTGTATTTAAAAATTAATTTATATTAATTTAATATTTTAATACTTTCCAACGGTGCCTCTCCCCTCTCTTATGAAAAGGTACTCACTCTTCTCTAATACTCACACCTCTAAAGCCTTTTGGTTATGAAAAAACCTGCCCATTTACTCTCCCAACTTCCCTAACTACATCCTATAGGCCATACTTTGGTCATAAATCCATCCTAAGGAGTCCTTTTATGAAAATCAAAAGGAGATACCCGAAAAAGGGGTAATTGTTTTATCACCTCTTTCAAAGTTCTTTTCTTTTTATACTTCCTATTTCTATGTTGTTTCCATATAAAATTAATAAATACAATATCATATATATAATGATATGTTATTATAATCATGGGAAAACCATATTCCTCATTTTATCCATCATACGAATAATAATATCACCATGTGTGTGTACGTACGACTTACTGTCTCCACGTCGTGGTGTAATTTTTTATTCCACACTAATTTAATTGGATGAATATAATGATGAGTATAATGGATATAAATAATGAATATAACATTATAATGATTCTATATAATTAATAAACCATCCAATTCCATACCATTTAACCATGAAAGGAATGATACCTTCGCTTGTGGACACATGCAATCTACCATCTCCACAACTCGGTGAGATTCATTCTCCATGTTAAAAATTCAAGAATGATTATAAAATTTATATGATGAGTAAAAATATTAATTATTCACTTAATTTCATTAGTTAAATGAATAAAATACATTCTATTCATAACAAACATGACTTACATGACAAAATAGGGATGGGAAAATGAAGTAGTTAATACTCGAAATAATGACAATATTGAAATAATATCAACAACATGATATAATAGGATCATATATGATATCATAAATATGGATATGGTCCTGGTATAATGTAATAACATGATTTAAACATTATAAAGGATGTTAACACACCCTCAACAAAATATAAGTACAAGGTAAGGGTTAATTTCACAATCTATTTATTATCCGAGATTGATTATATGTAAGTATCTACTGGGACATCCTTATCATCCATGTCAATGTCTCTTAAAATATAATTAAAAATATTATCGAAAATTGTTTAAAGTAATTTTGACCCATGTTTTACTTTTTAAAAAACATTTTTAAAGGAATATTTTCATCATTTTTCAAATGAGGTACTTTATAACATTTTCAAAAAATTATGGAAAGAATGTTTTTAACTTATACAGCGTAAGTGGCTATTTTCAACTATTATGACGCATTAACATTTTGAATATTTACTTAAAATATTATAAGGTTATTTTCAAAATAAATGTTTTATTTTATAGTTTTGCAGCTTCTAAATGATTTCAAAGTAAAAAAGGGATATTTCCCTCAAAGAGTTTTAATGTTTTATTAAATTATTTTCATTTATATCAATATCCTTTGTTAGATTTTATGATTATTTGAGGTTGAATTATTATGATAAAATCTTCCATATTGTATTAAAGAGTTTATGATTATTTGAATGTGGATGTGCTATGTTTATACCATTCATGTTTTATGGTTAAAGTATCAACATTTTACTTTCTAGTTTTAATACGAATGTTTATGTTATGTTTCACCCTTTTCATAAGAGGAATGCATTGGTATTAGTAAGTGATGGGTGGGGACATCTATATCTCATTGATGCATCATTAGGTCTCATGAGACAAACTATTTTATTGGCATAAGGCCTTGACGGTATGGTAATGGTCTTGGCATGAGGCCTTAACGGTATGGTTATGATGTCCGACATTATGAATTTCCTCATTATGAGATTAGTTATTGATATTGTGTGTGATTATTCAACTAGTATAATATCCATGTGAATGTTAAATAGAATTATTTGATTTATTCTTTCCATATTATATTGAATATTATGTTTAAAAGGCTTGTTTTCAGTTTTATACCTTTCCTTAAAAGTTTATGCTTATTTATGATAGCTTCCACTATAATGTTTTTCCTTACTAAGCATCTAAGCTCACCCCTTTCCTATGTTTCATTTTCCCCTAGGTTGATATGAAGTATATTATGATTGAAGTGTATGAATAGTGTAAGGTATATGAGAGTTTAATGTAAAACTTATGTTTGTATCTAGTATTTCTAAGGCTACTAAACTGATTGGTCCTTTGCAATTTGATTTTCTTGTGATCATGAAAATTTAATAAAATAATTCACTGACTCTAGGTAACTGGGGTTGGGTCATTAAAAGGATCACATTTATTCTTTATAAAACTAAATTCTATTATGGATTCATCAAAATGAATGTTCCATGACCTGGATGCTTGATTTAATCCATAAATGGATTTTTGCAACTTTTATATCTTATTGGAATCCTTTGGAGTCACAAACCCTTCAGGTTGTGTCATATAGACATCTTACTAAAGGTTCACTTTAATGAAGACTAGTTTGAAATCCATTTTACAAATATCATAGTCATGGAAAGTGGTAATGGCCAGTAGAATTATGAATTATTTCAACATTACAACTAGTGAAAGGTTTTGTCTTAGTTAATGCCTTAACGCTGTTTAAACCCTTTTGCAACCAGTCATGCCTTATAGGTACTAAATTTTACTTCCATGTACAGTATCTTCTTGAATACCCATTTTCAACCAATAGGATTTACATCTACTGAAGGATCTACCAGTATCAAGACTTGGTTTTGGTACATGGAATCCATTTCAGAATTTATGGCTTCTTTCTACTTGGAAACATCTGTGCCACTTACATATTCCTTGTAGGTTAGAGGATCATTATTATCAACTAATAATGAGTCACCGTCCTTAATTAATAGAAAACTGTACCGTTATGGTTCTCTAACCTCTCTTGTACTCCTACGCAGTTCTTATGCCTCTGGAATATATTCTTCTTCCATGGGGATCTATAAAATCAGATCCTATACCAACTCTGGGATGCCTTGATCCTTGAATTCATCAAAGTCTATCTCGATCCCACTATCTCTTTTGTATATTTACTCCCTATCAAGTAATAGGGAATATATTTCCATTATAACCTTTTTTTTCTGAGGGATTTTATAGGTAATATCCCCTTTTTGGGGTATCCTATAAAGTTATACTTTGTGCCTCGAGGTGCAAGTTTGTTACCCGAAGAGTCCTTAACAAATGCTTCACTTCCCCACTCATGAAAATTCAATAACATGGATTTTCTTCCACTCTAAAACTCATATGAAATACCATTTATCTATTTAGTTTGTAATTGGTTCTACATGTGTGCCGTTGTTTGTAACGCATATCCCCAAAAGTATAATGAAAGACTTTCACAACTCATCATTGATCTCACCATATCCAACAAGGTGCGGTTCCTCCTTTCACTGACACCATTCCACTAGGTCATGTAATAATAAGTGAGTTGGGATAGGATCCCAAAATCTCATAAGTAATCAATGAAGTATTGATTAAGTTATTCTCCACTTCAGTCTGAGTGTATTTTCTTAATCTTCTTACCAAGATGGTTCTCAAATTCATTCTTGTATTCCTTGAACTTATCAAAAGAATAAAACTTATACCTCATTAAGTAGATATATCCATATCTACTAAAATAATAAATAGAAGTTATGAAGTATGAGTACCCACCTCTTGATTCAACTGGAAATGGTCCACACACATCAGTATGAATCAATTCTATAAGCTCTTTGGACCTTTCACCTTTCCCACTAAATGGGGATTTAGTCATTTTACCTTGTAAAAATGCATGATATAAACCAAGTGGTTTTAGTTTGAAAGAATATAAATATCTATCTGGATGTAACTTTGTCAAGAATTTCTCATTTACATGACCTATCAAGCGATTCCAAAGTTTGTTGTGGTATGAGTCATGTGAAGTATCTTCATTATCAATTGCCATTACTTGGTTTGTGTAACCCAACACGTAAAGACCATTATATAAATGTGCCTTACCAAAACAAATAGTATCTTTATAAAATAAGAAAAATTCATTTCCAAACATGAAAATAAATCCATATGTATCTATTCTGGATATAGAAATAATGTTTTTGGTTACAAAAGGCACATAATAACAACCATTTAACACCAAGATCATCTCAGTCGACAATGTGAGGTGGTAGTCCTCGACAACTACAACAACAAGTCTATCCCCATTGGATACTCGTAGATCCACCTACCCTCAATCAATTTTCTTGAATATACTTGGTTTCTATATTTGGATACATATGTGAGCACCATAAGCTCTATCTAATACCCAATTTGTAGAAACAGATAAATTTTATTTGATAAAAAATGCACCTGAAGCTTCCCCTTTCTTCTTAAGTTGGGTGTAATTTTTCTTCTAGTGGACCTTATTTCCACATGTGAAACAAAAATCTTTACATTACCTTACCCCATTTATATTTCTTATCATTGAAGGGCATGAAGAAGATTTGGGCTTAAAGATCTTCGTCTTCCCTTTCCTCTTATTCACCATAAGGACAGAAGGCTTTTAGTGCTTCATGTCTTTGTCCACTTGGAGAAAGAGGATAAGAATATCTAGACAGACTTCTCAATGTTGTTCATATTTAAATTAACAACAAAACTGGAGAATCTCTAAGGGAGTGATGTGAGAATGAGATTGGTACCCCGTTATTCGGGGAGTTTAAACCCTAGAACCTCTAGGCGCTCAATATAGCCAATGAGCCTGACTATGTGAGGGCTAGCTAGGGAACCCTCTCCAAACTCACTCTGAAAGAGTGCCTTGGAGATCTCAAACTGTTTCTATCTTACTCTCTCCTGGTAAAGACCATAGAGGTGCTCAAGCATGTTATAGACATCCATGTTTTCATGAGACTTCATGAGTTCACTAGACATTGATGATAACATCAAACATTGAACATAGACAACATCGTTCATATGTTTTTCGTAGACCCAGAACTCTTCATCACTCACCTCTTGGGAAGACATATTAGGTAATGAGGACTCCAACACATAAGATATCCATTCATGGAATAGAATGACCTGAAGGCATCTGAACCATTCTTGTAAGTTACTGCCATTGAGGATGTTGTCTTTATCCAGTATTGATCATAAGGATAGTGTGGTTGATGAGATTTTCATTTTTATTCTACAATTAAAATAGAAGATAATTGGTACTTTCTTGATTACATTTTATGTGAAAAAATTAATTAATTTTATTAAGTCTCCCACTATTTTATTAAGTCCCAATGGCCCTCACCATTGAACTCGTAATGTCTAATTGCTTGGATATTATAGTGGAAAGGATCCATATTCCCCTCTGTATAATCCCAACAAGGGTTGGTCAAGCTATTTGAAGGTATTTAGGTAGGTAGGTCTTTGCTAACTGTGGGCTTGAATCTCCTTGATCTGTTGAGTGGACTCCCCAATCCTGAAATCCTGACTTGGATTTCCTCAATACTTTACTTTAAATTTACACCAAGTCTTGAAAGGGATACTCCTCTTCATGTAAAATGGTTAATTAGACCCAAAAAGTTCATAATAGATTCCTATATAAAATTAAGTGTCCCAAAAAGGGTTGGTCAAACACATAGTTTTATTAAGACTTTCTCTTAATCAAGTAACACAAGGCTTAGTCTGACTTAATATTTTATTGAGGTATTTTTATTTATTATGCATGAATTGACTTATTATCTTTATCATAGTCTTGTTAATATTAATGAGAACTTACTTAAGTTATTAACCATGACTTGATAATATTTACACATAAGCCTGGTTTATTTTAGTTACATCTTGCATGCTTGTTAATTTATTAATTATGTAGTCGCGACAATACATACATAATGATAACCATGAAACTGATAGAAATAAAATAAAGTAAAGGGAATGATCATGAGATCTTCTAATGGTTAGTTTATCTAGTATTTGATAAACTAACTGCTGACCTAGGGGGGAAACACCTTGAACCATTTATGGTTCGTGTCTATAGTTTTGCACTTGTCCACCTTTGTATCTCCTTGGATTGGTGTCTCCTAGGCTCGTTACTTGAACTGCCTCCACAAGCTTGGGAGATCCATACATTACATATAATTTTTAACTCACACGCAGGTGAGGGATAAAAAGGGTGTTTACATAAAAGAAACCATTAGCATGTATGCCCTACATATTAATGAGGAGATATGGCACACATACCAACAATTTAATTTAAAATAATTTAAAAGGAAACCAATCACATAAAAAGGTCTGTTCTAGATCAGGATCATCCATATACATGCAATGAATTACACATTTAATAAAACTAGAATTCAATTATTTAATCATTATTATTAAGATAAATCACACTCAAATTGATTAATTATTATCTAAATTAACCAATCCTTTTATCTTAATTATTTTCTGAATTTCCTTGAGATTCTCATCCATAACCTTGGAGGTAACATGGTGAAAACCCATTTGAATCTACATGATATGTAATTTTGAACATCACAAAAACAATAAAGTTTTAATTCTATGTAATTTGGTAAAGTACACAACATGTAGTTCCAACTACACGGCGTGCACTGTGTTCACCTTCTTATCTGAAGTACATGCCTAGGGAATTGGCGTGTGAGGTATACTTCAGAAATCTCAGAGTACATGGTGTATCCAGTGGGCCACGCGCCATGTTGTCTCCAAGTTACAAGATTACCAGTCGACTTAGTTGTTTATGGGATACATGGTTTGGCCCTTGACTCAAAGGGATTATAGGTCATGTCCAGTGGGCCACACAATGTTTAATCTAGCTGACTGTGCACAAATATATCTTGGTCAACACATAGTGTAAGAATTCACCACACCATATGTCATTAATTCACAAATCTTGAGTAATTATCGAATTACTCTCGATGCACTGAACATAACTACATGGTGTGTAATCTGTATTACACGATGTGTATGTAAAATTACACGGTGTGTAACTCCAAATAAACTACATGTACTGTCATGTTACCTAGACAGAATCGTCGACACCTCCTCATGATATCCTCAATTTAATTTTAATCAAAAAATTATTCATTTTTGTTAGATCTGTGAGAAACAAAAATAGGAAGAATAGATCTCGAAATTCAGATTACAAGAATGATTAAACATGAATTGAGAAACTAAAATATTAAAGCACAAATCATCAAAAAATTATTTAAATAATTATAAACGATGATGATCCAGCTCTGATACGACTTAAAGGATTCAGACACAGTGGAAACATGGTGGTTTGGAGGGCCCAACTTTGATTTTTTCCATAATCGATGACTAATATGAGATCAATTCGATGATGAATGCCAGTATCCACATATTAAAATCAAATATTTATAAAAATATAAGAAAAGCATAAGATTAAATAAATATTATCTTTCACATCATGTTTATGATTAATTAATTAATTTCTAAAGAAATTAAATACCTGGGTCTTCGGTACTTTCTTCGTTGATGATTGTTGATCGTCCGAAATGACCCTTCTGAATTGTCTTTGTTGCGCTCATGAGGATCCAAAGTTAAATCCCTCTAGCGGTGGTCCACTCATGCTCCAATAGTCTCCAAACAATGCCACTCGTTCTATGGGTCCTAGCGCGGTTAAGTGAATGTCTTGCGTCGATCGTTCTTAATCGCTTGTTCTTTGGTCTTGAAGAAATTCTATCATTCTTGAGAAGGAGAAATGATAGGAGTCGAGAGAGAAAATGCTGGGTTCAATAATTTCAATTCACCGGGGTTTGGAACAATAGACGTAACTTCCTATTAATTGACATGGGGTTTCAGTTAGAATATTTAATTGCAAAATAGAAATTAAATGAAATTATATCTATTAGAGAAAACTCATGCCACATAATAACAATAACATCACCATTATTTGTGGTGCGCCAACTTGCGAAAAACAGAACCATAAATGAAATCTCATGCCACATAATGATAAAATTATTATTATTATTTCTTACACCAACTGGATAAACATTTTTTACCAACTTGAAAATAATTAATTTATCAACGGATACTGTCTTTGCCCATTCAAACTCCCCTTATGTTTATTGAACACCTGAATAAAATATTTTATTATCTTAAATAAATATTTTTTATTTAAAAACTAGTAAATAAATATTTATTAAATGTTCAATGAAATAAATAAATATACATTTTATTCAAAATCTGGTGAATAAGTATTTATTTAATTTATGCGATCATTTAAACTTGAATAAAATTAATCCCTAGTCTTGAGAATAATATTTATTCCATTAATTAAATTAAAATAGAATTTAATTGAGACCACCATAAACACTTAGTGTATGAAACTCTAGGATTATTTCTCATTGGTATTAGACGGGCTTACCTAAAGTCTAAGATTACTGTTTAGAAATAGGTTAAGGCACCCAAGAGAAAGAACTTAAAGTTGCAACAATGATATCCACATACGAACAATCATTGTGTAATATAATTCTTTTGTCACAATATCTCATCAACCAGGTTTCATGATAGTGTCATCAACCTATATGCTTGATACATCATTATTTTACTACTTGAAATAAACTCATCGTAACATCATGGCCATAGAATTTTGGGAAGTAGTTCTATTTCAATCAAAGGGTCGAGATATCAACTTCCATAAATGGAAGGGACAAATCCTTCCTTGACTTATCCATTAATAACATGTCATTTGTGACACACCCAACGTACCCTACTTCCCTACAATATATGGTATGGCAGTTTTCATTAGTAAATCAAAGTGCGCGAGTTGTGACACGTATTAATAATAATATTAAAATCTAAGGACCATTACACATGCTCACGGATATGAATATATGATGACACCAAAACAAACAGAATTCTTATTGGTGGGTCTATTCTCATAATCTCCTATGTTGGAGATTACCAAGTGAGAACTTCATGAGAAGAATTCTCATCTGATTATGAGTAATCACACCTAAAGGTACGTATACTATGTGTCCCATCGTAGTATTTCATCCAACCATAGAACTATATCTAAGAATATTTTCATAGCACTTCAAGGTCTCATCATAGGGCAGAACTGTTATGACCTTATTAATGCGACAAATACTCTATGACATTATTATATTATATTCATGTAGAACAATGAACAATATATAATATTATGTTTAATATTTAAATAAATTAAATATTCATATAATCAATATACAAACAGATTATTCTAGGAAACCAAATCTAACAGATATTCCATTATTGAGGACAAGTTTGAATTTATGTGTGGTGGGATTATGATATGTACATTTCAAGCATGATTTTTGATATTAAAATAAAATAATTTAATTATTTAAATGATTAATTATTTCCCACTTATTTAATGATATCATTCATATTTGGATGGATGCATTAATTTATGGAAAATGAGAAAAATGAGTGAAAATGACCATGATTTACTCTTAAAGATGGATTTCGATGATATTGGATACCTATGGTACACTTCCCGTTGCCGAAACTAAATAATTAGAGTGAAACAAAGCTTCTAGTGTTGGAAACTGTAAATTAAGGGCTTGTAAAGATTTCAGGTCCTATAAAGATAGGCCATGAAAAAAATAAATAATAATAAATAGAGAAATACCCAAAACCTTCACAACCAATAAATATTTCTAGGCATGTAAATACAAGCCATGAAAATTGGATGGCAGACTTGGATACAAGTTTTTGACTGGATTTACAAATAAAGACAAAAAAAATTCCATGACCGCCACTCAACCTAAAAAGAAATTCTCAAGGATCATTATGATGGATATTAATGTTGAAATAAATTAAATAAGAGCCCCAGGGAGTTATATAAATAGAGATTCGTGTTTCTTATTTCAAGAGAATTCAGATACTAAATCTTAGAGTGAGAAACTATTCTGTGTAGGGTCCTCACCAGTTCGATGTCTCCATTTTTTCTTTACGTTTTCTTATGCTTTCTTACTTCCCTATTACTCTATAATCAATATGATGAGGGGTAATTACACCATTGTGCTAGGGTAATGTAGCCAAAAGGGGAAGGTGTCGTTGTATTTATTTCTTTTATTCGATTCATGTATTTGGTTTGCTACAATTTATTTATAAAATTCCAATCCTTTTCTTTTTGTTTAATCATGGCTATTGGTTAATAAATCTAAAAGGAACCTTTTAATTGTGCAACTGGTTAACATGAATTGAGGCATGTCCGTTATCTCATTTAGAGAACCAAGTTTTAAAAATGGTATTGAGACAAACTCGATTCGATGAAACCCTAAATTATCGATCTATGGGAAATAAAGGATTTTCGTGTTGAGGAGGGTATACCATGACCACTGGATCCACCTCATCTTGACTCCAACACAAAACAAAAATTAATAAATTTATTTCTAAAATCCATTACACCTGAACCCTAAAACTACAGAACCCCAATATGCTTTCAATAATTTTTTTTAAAGCCTAAGATGCTTGGATTCATTCTCTCTCTTTCTTCAAATCTCTTTCAAAACCAACTTCTTTTCTCTACCCTATTTATTAAAAAAAAATCAAATAAAATCATTTTCTTTTAAAAATCGTAATTATACCAATTTCACCATCTCTATGGTTTTTAACTCGACCTACTACAAACCACATTTTAATTAATAATATCAGTTGTCTAAGTTTTATAAATTTTATATTTTTATTAGACCCATAGGGAAATGAAGACGCCCTTTGGGCCCATTTGGGTGGTAGGATGTACTCAAAAGTACCTATGAGCCTAGTGTCCTCTAAAACCCCTTCCAGAATCACGACATGAACCAAGAATCTCTATCTGATACAATGGTACATGGAACTCCATGAATGTGTATGATCTCCCCGATATATATCCTTTCTAGCTCATTCAATGAAAACATCTCTCTAACAAGTAAGAAATGAGTGACCATTTTCAACCTGTCTATGATCGCCCATACCACATCAAAACCTCGAGGTGAGTTAGGTAAACCTATCAAAAAATCTATAGTGACATCATCCCATTTCCACTCAGGAATGGGTAATGGTTGAAAAAACCCCACAGGTCTCTGGTGTTCTATCTTCATCTACTGACAGGTGTAACACCGAGTAACAAAACCCATTATCTCCCTTTCCAACCTTGACTACCAATACTGGCAGTGTAAAACACTTTAAATCTTGGTAAGATCGGGAGGTACATCCCAAGAACATGCATGAGTGTATCACATAAATTCCTCTTGCATGTATTCTAGAACTTAGACACACCCATTAATACGCAAGATCTCATCCTCATCAACAACCTAACCGGACTATGAGTCCTTACCTGAAATGCTCTCTTGTATGACCAAGCCCTCGAGACCTAAAATATACCTCGTTACAACCTCCTATATTAAATCACCACTACAAAACTGTGTTTATCAAGTGCTATGGTTTTAACAGCGCTCTCAAAAAGCACTGTTAAAACCTCCATTCTCGGTGCTAGAAAAAAAACATTGTTATAGGGGGTCTTTAACAATGTCTTTTTTTAGTGTTGTTAAAGGGGGCCTTTATTAGTGCTTGTAAAAAATCACTGATAAAGTCCTCCCCTTTGTCTGCCCTCGTAAAAAAGTGCTGATAAAAGGGTGGTATTTATCAGTGTTTTTTTACTAGCACTAATAAATGTTATATTACAAAAAAAACTTATATTTCATTAAAAATAATATATTAATATATTAATATATTAATATATTTATATTGATATAAATATAATATATATATTTTAAATATGTTTTAGATAAGTATAAATAGGAATTTACACATAATATATATTGATATTTAGTGAAAATGGATTATAACTATAGAAAACCCCTACACACCCAAAAAACCCCAAAAACTAATAATAACTCTAGAAACCCTTAAAACCCATAAAAACGTTAAAAAATCCTAAATACCCTGAAACAACCATAACTTATGATCCTGGAGTCTCTTTCAGATCCACAATCAGTCAAATCAAAACTTATGAAACAAGATAAAACTACATGAGATTTAAATCATGTGATAATCAAAGGAAAAATATATTACAGTTTCAAAAAAGTCAGAAATCAAAATCAAACTTCAAACAACCATAACTTTGATCCGGGTGTCTGTTTGAGCTCTATCACATATCAAATAAAAGCATGTGAAGAGATCTATTCCGTGTAGTTATGGGACCAGATCTATGAGCATTATCCCTCTTTTTGTTCCCCAAAAGGCCTAGAAGGCCTCTAAAACAGAGTTTTTAGTCACCAACCCCGATTTCTTAAAATTCAAACAGCTATAACTTCTGATTCAGGTGTCCGTTTGGTATGTAACACATATCATATTGAATCTCATTTCATGGTCTTCAATTTGACTGGTTGTGAAGCTGAAATGGAATCCCAAATTAGAAGTTATTGTCATTTCAGTATTTTTAGGGGTTTTAGGTTTTTCAGACTTTATTAATGTTTTTATGTGTTTTAAGGGCTTTTAGAGTTAATATCAATTTGAAAAATAAATAAATAAATATGCATTTAAAATATATATATATTGATATAAACATATATATAAAAATATATATAAACATATATATAAACATATATACAACAATATGGATACAAAAATATAATGAAATATAATGAAATATATAGATATATCACAAAATGTAAAGAAAAATAGTATAGGGGAGTGGAAAAGGAGCTGGTGTACAAGTTGGAGGTCCCAAGTCCGAAACTAGTTCGAGGAAAGGGTGCGTGCTAAAGCACTGATAAAGGGGGAGGGGGTGTGAAAAAATATATCCTTTATCAGGTCTTTATTAGTGATTTTTTTAGCGCTGTTAAAGGGGATCTTTCACAGCACTCAAAAAAGCACTGATAAAGGTGGGCTTTAACAATGCTAAAAAAACACTGATAAAAGGCCCCCATTATCAGTGCTAAAAAACATTTCTAAAGACCACCTTTATCAGCACTTTTTTTTATCATTGTTAAAAGGGGATTTTATCATCATTTTTTACGAATGCTATTAAAGCTAACCATTTAACATTGCTTACATTATATGCACTACTGTAGTGCTGATAAAGCCTTTTTACTAGTGTTGTTAAAATCCCAATTTGTAGTAGTGAATGGTGAGCAATAACTTCCAGTGGCCAGGAGAAGTTATGCAATGAAGAGGCATCGACATGATAAAAAACAACTGGATGGTGGCACAAATGGAATCCCTCTCAGTGGTCCCTAACTAGTTCTTAGGATCTATAATCACCACTACCAAGTAGCAATAAAATAATAGAGAACTCACCGATCATCCATCACCACCACAATGTAGTTATATACTCATGGGAAACTCACTAAGATGTCACTATTCATTGGTAGGGTCGCTGTCCACCGGTTGGGACTCTAGCTGGTTTTCCATATGTCCACACTCGAGGACTCTCCCCACCACAACCTGCATATATTTGGTAACTTTCAACCCTAGAGGACTCTCACTCTATTATCAGGTGTCCACCCTTGGGGACTCTCCCCTCCTCTGCCTGTATTCTCACTACCATATATCTTATATCTTCAATGTGCATCAATTGGAAAATTATCCACCCTTAGGGTCTCTCACCTCCTCAAATTGTTTTATCATCATCTTACCTCATATCCATTATGGATAGCCATATCATTTTCACCAACATCACATCATCCCCATAATCATCATCATGTAACCCAACCACTACCACATAACTAGTAACAAATTCCAAATCAATAACACACATCATAAATGGATTCAGACCCCCACCATCCATTTATTTCACCACCTAGGACATCACACCTACAAAGGTCTTAGGTTATGTAATCATAATGCATAGATATACCATGCTCTAATTTAGATCCAACAAAAATCAGATCCTAGGGAGTATAACCACACCACATCACTAACATATCTCATATCCTGGGTATAAAATTGCACCAAAACTTTATCACATAACTAACACATACCAAATTACCCCATTCAATTAAGCCTTATCATCTACCACACCAATTTTCATTCTCATATCAATGAATTCATGACAAAGAGACTATTTAGGGGTTTTTGATAGATTTGAGTGTCACCACCGTTATTATCTCACCCCATAATAAAAATATTAGAAACATCACATTATATAGATCCTATTATAAATGGAATATCCATGAGCCAATGTGGCATAACCCTAGTAAAAATCATACCACCATGTGTGACTCACTATCAGAAAGGTACTCTTAACTCTAAAAAGTGTCACAACACCATTCATAAATGACACGACCCCATGAAACTCAGATTCACTTCATACATCATCACTCATCAAGACTTCTGCACATTTTTTCAAAATGTTGCATAAACCCATGTCGAATTGGCATAAACTATGCCAAAGTTTTTAAGTTTCAACCTCTCTCATCCAATGTATTTTCTAAGAATTTTCCTTATCTTGTGGTTTAAATTCATATTGGGAATTTAGAAAAATATTTCATAAATACTCATAAACAATTATTATCATCAATACTCCAACAAAAACATGTACCAAATATTAAACATGAATTATAATTAATATTCAACAATAATTCATTAACTCATACTCATATCCGTCGTTTATTATTTTCCAACTCTAGAAAATTATTATTCTATATTCATAGAATTATATTTTCAACAATTTCTATAACTATTTTCTTCAAATTATCAATTTCAATAATAAAGAAATTTCACTCCATCATGTCATATATATAAGAAAATGACTTCTATTTATTATTAAACCTTCATGATTGCTTAAAATTGAAGAACCCTCATTAAATACATTTTTTAAAGTCAACGACCACCCAATTTTTTTTAATTGTAATAGACCAATAATTCTCCATTGGAATGGAAAATCACAACATCCTTGTTTATTTTAAAACAATCATAATTGATTGTAATTTAATAACTACCATTACCGATTTGGGTGCTAGTTTACATAAAATTTTGAAACTAAATGAATATTAAAATAGTTATGTTTGAAATTTAGAATTTAAAATATTCATTAAATGTCATGGGGATTTATCTGCAAATAATTCAATCATATTAATAGTTAAATTCAATAATATATATTTAAAATTTTATAAAATAATCATATAATAAATCCAATCATAAGAGTAGTTAAAATATATATAAATTTATTTTAATTGAGTAATTCCACTATTATTTTTTAGATGTGTTTATTATTTTCTCGGTTGGTAGCAGCTATGCAGGGTCTCGCATGAGGTCTCAGGTTCGACTCTCACCAAGTTCTTTCCTATTGCTTTAATATAGTATTTTCATTCTATTTATCCCCCTTCCTAGAACTATTGTAATAATATAATTTTTATTTTATTATTAATAAAGATATTCTATAAAAACTTATAAAATTATATATATATTTTTACTTAATGTAATAAAAAACTAAATATCCTTATAATTTTTTATTTCCTTCCCTAGTTGTCTAACCCATTAGATTTTCCAATAATTTTTTAATAAATACATTTAATATATATATATATGTAAGATATTTATATAATAAGGTTTATGTAGTTGAAGTGTTTATATAATATTAAATTATATTTAATGTCATTTTCCCATTATATAAAGACATGGAAATTCAACTATTGAAATTTTATTTTCCCATTGCAAAACATTGGGTATTCATATCCCAAAGACAAAATTATATTATTTTACCATTTTCACATCATGGGTAATGAAATTTTTCTAAGGTTGAACATATAAAATCTTTCAAAGTTTGGTACATCATAATGGATTCCTACCATTTGAAAAAAATTTCATAATGGACTATTTTGTAATATCATCCCAGTCATATTGATGACTTTTTTGAGGTACCATATCACCAAAAAACAATGATGAAGGAGCCTCCATATACTTAAATTCTAAAAAACCCTATAAGAATGGTGAACATCAACTAGATAAGTCACCAAGTCACACTATTACAACCAATATTAGGTCCTTTATCATATTTATTTCGTTACCATCTATAGAAACCAAAACCAGATTGAAATCTATTTCACCTCTTCCATTTTAGTAAAAATTGTTATAAAACTCACCATCCTTCCCCTCTCACTCTTCTTGAACAAGTAAACCAATGACATTGAAACCATAGATTGTCAAGAAGTATGAATCGACATTAAATTTACTCAATATATCTTGGATGACTATCATATCAATTGCCAATAAATCCTACATATTACACTTGCACTGGCAGATGATACAGTTAAGGTCCTCTATAATATATTTAAAAACAATCATTATGAGTATGCCACAAAGTTCTATAAATTAATTGTACACTCATGAACATATGTTTAATGGATGTATATCTTTTTAAAAAGGTTCATTGATCACAACAAAACCTTAATCTATGAGATATGTAACATCAATATTATCTTGATAATGAAAAATGTTGAATGAAAAAAAACTAAAATCCAATATTAAAAAGTATATATTGATAAAAACTATAAGAATAACTTATTTTTACAACTAAAATGAAACAATTAATTAAGTTTTAGTTGTATATATTTTTATGGTGGATTTTCAATAGAAAAATGTAATCACATAATACCATGTTACAATTATTAGTTTTTAATGCAATCACTTTAATCCACCCCCTCTAATTTACGGTCCTTGAGACAAAGCCTTCAATTTTTTTTTGTGGAAATAAATTATAATTTTTGATGAAGTATCATTTTAGTAACCTAACCTATTATGAGGGTCACTGTAATTTCCCTTGTTACTTCGGTGTCATTGAACTGGGAGGAAATTGGAATTTAGTAATGTGAATTCCTAATATTTTTAATTTTTTAGATTCGGTCAAGGGGATTGTCATTGTTAGTATTTTTCAAGACATTAAAGTGATTATTTGGAAATGATAAGGTGGTTAGAAAAGGGTAAAGTTGGTAATTTAGTGTTTTATAGAATGAGGATAATTTGGATGTAGCTGTAAACGACCACCAAATACCTAGTGTGGTGTCATCGGGTACCCAGTGTGCCAACGAGTTGGAGTATCCTGCTGAATCTCCACCAAGTGGCCATTATACTTCCACTAGGTACCTGGTGGTGCCAAATTATTATTTTTAATGGGATAATAACTATAATTTTATTATCTGACCCACTTTTTGTACATGGGAAGGGATTCGATTGAGAACCCATTTGATCAAATCCTCCCCTCCCCTTCTCCACCATGGTTACCTCTTAAGACCCTTAAGTCCGTGAGGGATTTAGGTGCTATTTTATCATAAGATTAAGGTAATATATCTCCCTTCCTCCCCCTTTATTATTATTCTTCACCTTTTTAAAATTGGGTTTCTTTAGTTAGGTACTCAGGTATGTGATTTCATTGGAGCATACTAAAATCATTGCAATGATTAGTGATTTTATGTGAAATGTCTATAGGAAGATTGTGAAGGATGGGTATGTTTCATTGCTAAGTTTTTTGACGAAGCTATGTTTACCAATGAGTTTTCTATTAATTTTTTTCAATTTTGGGTAAAATTGCTGGTTATTCGAGTTGTGATATTTGGGACTTTTTCATGTGAGAGTGTTGAGTGAATATTTGGAGTCGTTTTTTGGTGTTTCAACTTTTATTTTGAGTCTCTTTATTTATGTAGCTTAATTATTTATTTTCAAGTGGGTTTTTGATGATTATTGGAATAGGTGGAGCTCACCATTGATTAACTTAGGTAGGTGGTCTTAACCCCCTCAGGGTTTTATTCAGTGATTGCTTGTGATGTACCTTACAATTATTTTTTAAAAACCTATGTAAATTAAATTCGAGTTTTCTAAATATAGAATGAAATAAAATGATATTAATAAGTAAATTTAAATGTTACTTGAATTTTTATCTTGTATAAATATTATATGATTATGTTCATTTACTTTTTGATGTATTTATTATCACTTTTTTCTATTATTTATCTACTATATAAAATTATTATTTCATTTAATATACTAACGTTATTATTAGTTATGTCTTGATCCTTAAGTAAATCATTTAATTGATTATTTTCATCTCAAGAGGTCAGTTTATTTCTTTATACTATGGTTTATGATACCAGTGCATGATTTAATCTATTGGTATTATTTTTCATGTGATATAAATATACTGTATTTCTATTAAACATACTTGTCACTACTTCTACTTAATTGGGTTCCCATTTATTTTAAAAATTTATCTAGTTGTTATACCATATGTATGTTATGCATTGTTACTTGGAAGGCTTATGATTCATAGTGGGATAGGTAATGAGGTTCCTTGACTCTTCTAATTGAAAATCATTTTCCATTTTATAGAGGATATCTAGATGATTATGTTTCCTCATCGAGAAGATGCTTAAATGTTATTTTTCCTCATTGTATTTCCATTGAGGATGTCAGGTTTGTTCTATGGGGTTTTAGGCTTTGAATAAAAGCTGTTATAAACCCTCTTAGAGGTGAGGGAGTTATGCCTTTTCATTTTTTTAACTTCTCCTAGTTTTGTGGGAGGATTCTATGGTTATTTTGGTATATCATATTTTAATGTCATGGAAAGAGTCTCTAGTTATTCCACAATGCATGTTGGAAAAACCTTGGTGTGTTACATCGATACATTTATCCTTATTTGGAAAATTAATATTTATATATTTAATACACAAAAGGACATGAATGCGTGCGATTATCTATAATAGTAGGAGTTTTGATCTTTTGTTGGTGCCTACCGAGTTATCATACTCATACCCTACAAGTTCCTTTGACGCACATGAAGATTAATATATGGAATCATAGTTATGAGAAAGAATGTGAAATGGTGGATCAAATGATACTTAGATGATTTGGGTTTCAAATTAGTTGAGAAGGACTCCACTAGATCATGGAGTGAGAGTGGATAACCATGGTAGAAGATGTGGTTTGATACATAGCATAAGGCTATTTTATTTCCTTATCTTTGAGTTTGTTTTTTAATTTATATACATATTGTTTTGTGTTTTATTACATTATGTAATAGTTTTATTTTATATGGTTATATAAGGGTTTTGGGACCCCAAAAAAAGGGTTCCATTTTTCTTCTATTTACATGTTTGGATTTCTAACACCGAGACAAGTAATTTTGGATTTATGGTACAATTTAGTGAGGGAAAATCATTCCCTAACAATTAATTTTGATCCTTGATGATAGTTGTAAACCTCATATGACAAGGGAACGTTCCCACGGTACATGGGTGTCCTACATTGATTAATAGAATATCTAGGTCAGGTCATTATAAATTGTATTTGATCACTTTTTTGGTTTTCTAGGATTTTATAAATAGGAGATCAAGTGGTTTGGGGATTGAGAATGTGCCTATAAACAGACTTGATAAACAAATTTATAGTGGAAACTCAAGTTACTAGGGAATATTCATGATAAATGAGGATGGTTATGATTATTCCAATTTTATTTTCATTTGATTTAACTCTCAACCAATGATGGTGATAGTGTTGCTAAGTCTCATGATTCATTATGGGTATATAGGGATCGAGTAATATACATGAATGTGAGTATAATTTAGTATATTTTGGATCTATTTTAGTATTGGAAGAATATTATGAGAGTTTCAAGTTAATTAAATAGAATTAATAAATAAAATTATATTTTCTCAATTATTTATTAGTGGTACTTTAATTATTTAGAATATAACATTATATATATATATATGAGTTTTATTCAACTAAAAATGAAAATATGGTCTTCTTTAATCAATGGTATAATTTTACCCCTATATTTAACATAGGATATGAGTGTTTAAAAAATTATTAAATATTATTTTCTATTTTAAGATTATTTTTGTATGCATGGGTAATTTTTTCCATATATTTTTTATTTTTTAGAGCTAAAAAGTATTTGGTGTGAACAATTTTGGAAAATAAATTATGTGAGTTTAAAAAAAGAATGTAATTTTGAAAAGGTATTGTTTTTTTCTATTTTCAAATATTTATTTAAAATATGTTTTCAAGAAATTTCAAGGTTGGTTCTTTTGGAAAGGGAAAATATTTAAAATTCTTGGCTAAAACAACTAAATAATTTGTTATATGCATTTTCAGGTGTGTGTTTTTCAAGAAAAAGATGATTTTTTGGACTATTATTAGAAAGAAAGACATATTGAAAGATATATTATGACATGATGTGATGTGATATAGTATAAGTTTTTTAATGGAAAAAATGGAAAATTTTTCTTGTTAATTATACTATCAATCATAAAAAATTAATGTTTTCTCAATTATTCATGGGTAGAAATTTAATTGACCAAAAAGTATGATATATTCCTTATATGTGGAACTGATTCTCTTATTCAGAGTGAGTAACTCAATGGGGAGGGGGGTGGGTGAATTGAGTTACACATAAAAATTTCTATTAAAAAACAATTTAAAATTAAATCCCCCAAATTAATTAAAAACACCCTATTAATACAAATAGTAGAATTATATAAATTTTATCTTTCAGAAAAATTCTCAGAAATGAGATCAAGGTTAAATTTACATATTTTATAAATACTTTAACTCTTGAAATTATCTTACTTAATCAAAAAATTTATATAAATAGAAATTAATACTAACTATCAAAGTAAAGTTTTGTTTCAAGATTTTAAAACCGATATAGATTTAACTTTGAAAATGAGAATGAAAATAAAATAGATAAATAAAATAGTGGAATAAAATAAGGGGTTCAGTCTCAATCTGAGACATAATCCCCTCTACTTGGAAATTACCTTCTTCCAAGAAGTTTATTAAACAATAAAATCAATCCAAAACATGGATCAGGTTTTACAATCAACAACACACAAGATATATAGGCTCAAAGCCTCTTCCACAATTATATTTGGGAAGAAAAACAATAAATAGGTCACACATGACCTCTTCCATTGTTTTTGTAGGTATAAAAATGAATAAAATTGAGAGTGTGTCAAGCACACTCTAGTTTGGTATATGAGACAATGTGTACTGATAAACAGGTTAATACAATATACTTCTCAAAAGTAAAGCATAAACATAGAGATAAAATGAATAGAGATGATAGAATGTGATGTTGATCGATCTAGATAGCTTGAGATGATAAGAGGTATTTGAATATTTCTTGGAAGGGAGCTCAAATAGGTTTCTTGGAATGTGCAGGAAAATAGAGTATTATAGATTCTAGAAAAATACTTCTATTTTTAGTCTGCATATGTTCTGAAAAACTTCCACCCAGGTGAGTTAGAATTTTTATTTGATACATCATATGCTAGTTATTTCTATTCTATATTTTCCACACTTCCACACTCGCATATTTATATGTCATGCATGAGGGATATCTTCTGAATATACAACTCTCCAGGTCCAATTATTCATTTAATAATAATAATAAAAAAAATCATGGATCCCCATACTGAGCACTATGAATTTGTCTTCAATGTATCCATGGAGTAGTTTTAGAATAATGATTAATAAATCCACATGAGTATGTTTGCATTTAATTCCTTAAACTAGATACTGAGGAATTAAATTTGAATGAGAGATAGAACAACAATGATAAAATATTAGAGGTAGATCTGACTAGAAAAAGATCTAATTGAAGATAGATCTAACTAGAGGTAGATACTCCAATGGTAGAGTCTGACAGTAGATAACCTCAATAGTAGATCTATTGAACTAATAGTGGATGTAGTCACTGATAGATCTATCAGACCAAGATCTTTCAACGTTAGATATTTTAGTGATATATTTAGTCCACCAGTAGATCTAGTTCATCAGTAGATCTAGTTTGAACTAATGGTGGATCACCACTACCAATGGTAGATTATTTGAAATAACTATGGATGTGTACTTAGCCAAGATTTCTCTACAAAATGACGCACTATCACAAAACTGTAAACTTGTTAGAAAATAAAGAACAATAAAGAGATAAATATTAAGAATAAATAATCTTCAATAGATAAAAAAGTCATTGGATTACATCTCAAAAAGTAATACAATGGAAAATAAAATACCTATAAAATATGAATCCTAGTTAGAATCACTCTCAAATCAATGGGATATAGGGACAACTAGATATTTTCCTTTTCCAAATATAGGAGGAACATAGGCAGAGTCTTAGGGTTCATAGGTATTCTAAGGAAGATCATGGATCACAAATGGAATGATATTATGAACAACCTCAGCTAGTGGCATGCTAAAAAGAAAAAAATAAATAGGAAGGGGTGAATAAGATGATGAATAAGTGAGAGAAGACATTGGAATGGATTTAGGTTCCACAACTGTAGTCCTAGAGACATATACAAAAGGCTTCATTAGGTTCAAAAATTCCATAATGATATTTCCACCTCTCTCCATCACTATGAATAAGTCCTTATTTTCTTCCATAAACAGTTTGAGCTAAAGGGGAAAAACCTTAAGTTGGTTCACTTTATCTTTGAAGTCCTTAGTCACTGGAGGAACCCTTAAATTCTTAGAAAGAAATTTAAAATGTGAATTTATCTCATTCTTGGCATAAAATCTAGAAAGGTAGTATTTTATGGCTTTATTGATAGTCTCTCCATCACTTCTAGCTTCATTTAAACACCCATAACCAATTTATAGATGTGATCATCATTTTTTTATGATTTTTATAAGTTCCTCCTGATGTTATTTAGTGAGATCACCCAAGATAACATGTAATTCCTACATCATAATATCTTTAATGAATCCGACATGAACAGAATATGTTGGAGGTGGATCAATAGGTAAGGTGTTCAACCTCTCCATAAAGAATGTCCAACCTATAAAAATACTAGATCTCATATCCTCCATGATGGAATTCACTACTTCCATCTCATTATCCAATCTTCTATTCACAATCTCCACTTCATGAATCTTTAAAATCATATTAGGTCGAATGTGAAAGATAAATAACTTAAATACATGTCTTGTATCTACTTCACTAAGTTAAGTTACACTAGGAGATTAGGATCTAAGAACTCCAATTAAATCATAAATCATACTCACTTTGAAAGCTTCAAATCATCCTCAGTAACATTGTCCAAGGGTAAAGGAGTATAAGGTAGAGGATATGTCATCCTCTTAGGGCTAGGTAAAACAAACTCTTCATTTCTATATCCAGTTGCCGTAGGAACAACTGAAGAAAAATCTTCCAACTAACTAGCCTCATCATTTTTTTCTACCAGAGATCCATTAGGATCTTTTCCATCAACAAGAATGGGAATTCTACCATGCTCAGATGGAATACCAAGGTCATAATCATCACCATAATCACCCTCAATATCTGAATCAGGGTAAGACATGCCTAACAACTTAGAAACAGAAGATGGATCCCCCTTAAATGGTGCATCATCCTTAATAGTGTATGAACTAACTGGTTCATCCCTATAAACCAATTTATAACTAGAAGTGCCTAGATATTCCTCCAACTCAACAAATTCTCTAGACTCATCTCTAAGAGAAGATCAATGGCTAGTAGGATGAGAAGAAATAGATCTATCCACATCAACGGGACTTCCTGAATCAGAAACAACAAGATATGGATGTTACGGTTCTCCCTCCTCCTCATCATCATAATCATCATCATATTCTTCTGAGGCCTGAGGTGAATTACCATTCCCATTTTCATATCCATTAGAACCATATGAAACTTCAACTACTTCTTTTGAGGTCTCAAAATAACTCTCAACTTATTTTTCTAATGAAACTTTAGTAACCTATTATTCACCTTCAATTAACAATCTAACTTTAGTAAGAAGATATATGGAAGGTTTGGCATCTTCACAAGAAACATAAGGGATATTAAACATGTCTGGGTCACTCCCTTCCTCAATTGAAACAAAAAACTATTCATCAAATTCAACTTCTTCTTCCACTTCCTCATATGAGTAAACCAAAACTTTACTTGGCCCTAATCCAGGATCAACTATATATTTGGGTCAATTAGGGTAATGAACAATATTGGAATCCTCATATAAATTATCATTTTCCACAACCCATTTCTTCATCCATGGATTCTTATTTACCTTCATCCTTTTATAGGTATATAGGCTCAAACAAAAACCATCACACTTCACTACTGCTTCTTTATCCTATTCTACTAATCCTTTGGATTCCAACATGGATGATATAAAATTAGGATAAACCAAATAGTTTGATCAGTATGAGGTATTGTTCATCTCCATCATGTGTACCATTATATATCTGGACATATTTATTTTATCCCCTCTTTTCATAAGGAATAAAAGAAAAACATCTTAGTACCTCAACATGCTAAAGTACCCTTTCCTAGGAAATAACATGTTATGGATGAATTTAAATAATATTATACACTAACCATAAATATCTATAGCTACTGGTCTTCATACTTTACCATTTACAGTTAACTCTAGAAAAGAATTATCATATATAAATAATTCTCTATCTATGGGAATAAATCATTAAAATTCATTTTATATACCTTTGTAAGGTACATTGATGCATCTAACCCACTAATTTTAAGAAAATATGACCTTTTTATGATCAAACATACTTTTAATCGCATCTTTATTCTCCCCGAAGCTATACTCTGCATACTGGTAAAATTGGTGAACCAAACTAGGAAAAAATGATTTATCATTCCTTGAAAACCATTCCATCCATACCTAGTCCTGAATCACCTTTATCACCAAAGACTTAATTGAAATCAACCATTCAACATCAATCCCCTTTTCAACAACAACAATTATAGATGAAAACCGAGGGTTCTTTGGTTCGATAATTGCAGTGTGTCTCGATTCTCCTCGAATCTTATTCACAGGATGTGATCCTTCAAGAGACAAAAATGAGGAGAGATTCACTCTCACCATTGCACTAAATCAAAAGGAGAAGGATGATCATGAGTAAGGTTGAAGGTTGGGATAGAATAGAGGTTGAAATGTTTGAAATGAGGCACGAGCGAGAGTGTTTCCAAAATCTGATTTAAGGTTTGATTTTATCATTTAGGGATTTTGAAATAAAAAATAATATATATATATATATATATATATAAATCAAATTAAAATTTAAACACATAAAATAGAACCGATAGAAAATAAAATATAGACTCGACCGGTAGATCACTAATGGTGGATTACCCAATGGTGGATTACCCAATGGTAGATCACTAATAGTTGGTCTCCAATAATGGATATAAAATGATGGACTCCAATGATGGAGTCCAATGGTGGATCTCTAATGGTGGATCTCAAATTTTGGATCTCTGATGGTGGTTCTTCCAATAGAGGATATTCCAATGGTCAATAATGGATATTATAACGGTGGATCTTTCAATGGTGGATCTTTCAATGGTGGATCTTCCAATAATGGATCTTCTAATGGTGGATCTCTAATGGTGGGTCTCCAACAATGGATTAACCAATTGTCGATCTCTCTAAAAAGAAACTCCAAAGACAAATAAATAATTAATGTTAATCATTCCTAGCTCATGTTTTATATATCTTAATATCTCAAAATTCAAGGTCTTTGTAAATATATCAGTAATAAGATGTTCAGTTCTAATGAATTCAAGAGTTATATGAACTTTTTGGAAATGACCTCTAAAAAAGTGACGTCTTAAATTAATACGTTTTGTCCTATAATGAGATACATTATTCTTGGAAATATTTATCACACTTTTATTGTCATACTTTACAGGGGAATGTATAATTTGATATCCATAATCTAGTAAAGTGTGTTTTATCTGTAGATTTTTTTCACAAAAAACTTCATAAAACTCTATATTCAGCCTCCATAGTAGATGATTCAGCATAATTTTTCTTCTTACTACACCATGAAAATAGTGAATTTCTTAAAAGGTTACATGTTCTAGAGGTGGTTTTTCTATCTAACTTGAAACCACAAAAATCTTCATTTGAATAAATCACTAAATCAAATGCTTGTCCTTTAGGATAGAACAATCCTAAATTGGTTATATACTTAAGGCATTTGAAAATTACTTTAATGATAAGTAAATAATATTCTTTTGGATTTTCTTGAAAATAGGAACACATACATACACTAAACATAATATATAGTCAAATAATAGTTAAGTATAATAATCTTTTAATTATAAATTCGTAATTTTCCTAATCTACTGACTTTTCAGATTAATCAAGATCCATATTACAAGTTGTACTCATGGAAGTATCACTAATTTTTGTTTTATCCAAAACAAAAAATTTTAGAAGGTCTTTAGTGTACTTAATTTTATTTAAAATAATTCTATATTTATTTTTATATTATTTGAAAACCAATAAAGAATTTTAACTCAACCATTAAACTCATTTCAACTTCACTTTACATCATTTTTAGAAAATATATACACAAATTTTTTTAGAATATCCAAAAATTATATTATCTACATATATTTGAACAAATAGAACATCTTTGAAATTATTTTTATAAATAAAGTAGGATAAACTATTCCTTTTTAGAAACCATTAGAAATTAGAAAAGATCCAAGCATATCATACCAAGTTCAAGGAGATTGTTTTAAACCATATAAAATTTTGGTTAATTTAAAAAATGATTTGGAAGATGAGGATTTTTAAATCTAGGGGGTTATTCAATAAAAACATCCTCAATAATATAAACATTTAATAATGAACTCTTAACATCCATTTGATATAGTTTGAAATCCAAATGTGTTGTATAGGAAAGAAACATTCTGATGGATTCAAGTCTAGATACTAGTTCAAAGGTTTCCTCATAGTCAATACCTTTTTCATGAATATATCTTTATGCAACCAATATTTATTTATTCCAAACTATAGTTCCCGACTCATCAAATTTGTTTCTAAACACCCATTTAGTTCAAATGGTTAGAGTGTCTTTAATTCTATCTACTAGTTCCCAAACTTTATTTATTTCAAATATATTGATATCTTCTTTTATTTCCATCACTAACAATTCATCATCAATTGCATCATTGATGTTGTTAGGTTCAATCTATGAGAAGAAATTATGATGTTCAACCTGATTTCTAAGAGAAGATATACTTTGTATTCCTCTATTTAGGTCTCAAACTAAAACATCTAGAGGATGTTATCTATTAGTCCTAACAATTCTAGGAAAAGAAGGGCTAGATATCTCATTATACTCTATAGGTCGAGGTTCATGTTGTTACTTAGTATTGGAATATTTTTCTACTTATTTCACAGAACTGTTAGATGGTATGGAATTTATATCTAGATTGGAAATATATTATTAAAGGTTTTTTAAAGGGTTATTAGTCTCATGTGGATCTATTTCATCAAATTAGACATTAAATGATTCTTCCATAATTTTTTTTCTTTTATCAAACACCCTATATGATTTACTAGATGTTGAATATCTAAGGAAAATTCCTTCATAACTATTGTTAGAATTTTTTTCAAGATTATCCTTTGTATTGAGAATAAATACTTTTCAACCAAAAATTCTAAAGTAATTAAACTTTTGTTATCTTCCATACCATAATTCATATAGGGTTTTATTTAAAAGCGGTCTAATGAGAACTATATTTATTATATAACAAGATATATTCATGTAGTTTTTACCCAAAAAATAAATAGGTAGATTATACTCATTGAGAACATTTTGACCGATTTATTTAAGTGTTCTATTTCTCATTTCTACTACACCATTCTTATATGGGGACCTAGGATCATAAAAATTATTATAATAGCCATTTTTTTGAGAAAAATGATTCAAAATATTTATTTTCAAACTCATGGCCATGATTACATCTTAAGGTTTAAAGTTTAAGTCTACTAATATTTTCTACAGATTTAGAATACATAGTAAAATAAGAATAAGCTTCAATCATGTGATCTAGAAAGAGTACCCAAGTATATCTTGAAAAGTCATCTAATATAACACAAACATAGTGATTTCCATTTAAGATAGAAACTATAGAAGGTCCAAAAAAAATCCATGTGAAACAACTCTAGGGGTTGATAATTTGAATCTTCTTTCTTAGATATAAAATCGATTTTGTGTTGTTCCCTTTTTGACACAAGATATAGAATTTATCATCTAGGAATTCTAGTTTAGGTAGATCCTTGACTAACCCTATCCTTTTTAGGTTTATAAGTGAATAAATATTGTAATGGCCTAGTCTTATCTTCAAAAACCAAGATTCTACGTGAAAATCACTTAGGCAGTAAATGTTTTGAGAAAGTAATGAACCTAAACTAACAACATATACATTATCATTTCTTAAGGCAGTAAAAACTAAATAATTTTTAGAATCAAAATATTTAAAGGCATTATTTTCAAATTTAACATGAAAAACATCATCACATAGTTATAAGATGCTAAGTATATTATACTTTAATCACCATACAAATAAAAATTTAGAAATTTAAAAAGTGTTAGAGTTACTAATTAGACCAAGTCCAATAATTTTTCCTTTTATATTGTCACCAAAAGTAACATGTCGACTATCCATCTTGATTAGGTTCTTGAAAAATGAATTGTCACAAAATAAATCTGGTCGCCATTAAAACTGACACCTGACCCAGCCCGTGGTAAGTCCCAAAGAGTGTTCCCTATAGCCATGGGCTGGAACAAGTACCTGGGTATCATAAATAATAGTCCGGGAATGATTGACCTGAATTAGGATATATAAGACAACAAAAAGAAATCAATAAAACAAATCTGAAAATTCATGCCAAACAAGCCTTAATTAAAAATTCAGAACTGAATACAAGGTTTTCTTAACATGACATAAGGGGTCCTAAACTATAAAAGTAGAAGAAAAAGACAACCCAAATACCTCCACACAAAAGGGTTAATCACCCACAAGCCATCTCCACAACACCGCACAACGGAAGCAACTAGAAACCTAAACCTCCATCTCCAAAAGCCTTGACCTTACCTGTGTCAAACATAACAAAGTAAACTTACCACCAAAGGTGTAATCAGGGTGTGATACTAAGCCCAATAGGATCCCACCAAAAGATTCCATGTGACAAGCATTATAAGATAAAAATCTTGTAATTATTATAAATAAATAATGGTAACAATAATTTCTAAAGGTGCATCTTTTAAATGAAAATAGTTTTCAAAGAGGGTAACATTAAAGAATAGGTAAATTTAAATAAAATAGTTAAGATACTTAATTTTCTATCCAAACACACTATAATCCAAAGATAAATTCCAAATAGTCAATGAGCACTCAACATGGGAACTCCCCTAGGCACTAATTAGTTATGAGCCCAAGGTACCTTGCATCTCAGTGTGAAAGTAACCATAAAAATATCTATTCTCATGAAAGAGCCACTAGTAGGGGAATCACCTATAACCTATTGGTCCCCAACATCATCATCATCATAGTTTTTTTAGTGTTTTCAATTTCAAACTTTCTAAGTGAAATAGGGACAAAACCACTGTGGATCACTAGCATCTTAGTACACGTCCGCCCACCTAGATACCCGGGTTTCCCTCTTTGTGATCAAACAAGTTCCACATGCTACCAAATTACATTTACACATAAAAATACCAGTTTTGTTCATACACACTCAAAATAGTATCTAAAAATTCTTTTCACCAATTTTATAACTCAAACAAACGCTTAGAATTTCCATAAAACAATTATACAAGTTATAACAAAACTTTGCACATAAAATCCATTTCAAAACCCTATTTATCACAAAATTCATACCAATATTACAAAAAAAAAAGAATTTTGAGCACTAAAACATTTTTATAAATCCATTCCATGAATTATAAAACAACACCAATTGGTACAACATGGAATGCACAAGTAAAAACACCCATTTTCACACAAAATTGTCCCTTACCGCTTAACAAATGCCATAAAAAACAGATTTTGCACTAAAAATAATGATAGTGGAACATAAAATAAATATAAATCTAGAAATATAACTGATTATACAATTCTTATACATTGAATCACATACCATATATTTCAAAACCCTCAAATCCTTGTGCGGAACTTCAACCGCACCACCGTCGCACCACAAGGGAGTGAAAATGAACCTAAAACCAAAAGATTAGACCAAGAAACTCAAAATCAAACACTAGGTTCTATGTCTAATATGTTAGACATTAGGAACTTCAAGAATAATGGAAGAAACCCTAAGCAAATGGAAGAAACCCTAAGAAAATGGGAGGAGGAAGGAAGAAAACCCACAAACTTAAGAGATCTTGAAGTAATCAACCAAAATCCACCAAAGGTTGAATCTCCAAGAAACCAAAACTGATAGGGAGTCTCAAATGAGGCCGAGGAGGTCAATTGGGGACTAAAATTGGATAAAAATAGTGAAAATTGAATGATTTATGGATGAAATAAATTACCTTCTCAAATCTAGATGATTTGTGAAACCCTGAGAAATTTCGCTCTAATCCGTGATGAAAATGAGATCCAAAGAGAGAGAAATGAACATGGGGGAATGCCTAGTTCTGTTGGATTTGAGTGGGAGGTGTAATCACTAAAAAAAATTAAACAATGAATAAGATATTAAAGAAATAATTTTTTTAAAGAAGGAAATGGGTTCACGGGTTGGACTAATGCCTAACTGAATTAGCCAAATCCAAAATGATAATGAGTTATTAAGGTGTCCAAATGAGTATGGTTGTTTTCATTGGTCAGGGGAAGAAAATTAGGAATTTTAGTGGATGAAAAATGTTAAAAAATGAAGGATTTATAAAAGAAAAAATATTTGTTTTTTAAACCTGGAAATGAGCTCACGGTTAGGCCCAAATCATGAAATGCCACCATTTCCTCAAAAAATGCATGAGAAACCCCCCAAAAGAGAAAGAATATAAATTACATGAAAAATACCTTTAAAATAATTCATGTATGTGAAAATTATCCCCACCTTAAAAACATTCCTCCCACAGAAAGTCAGGTTAAAGCCTGATCAGATAAGAGAAATGAAAACTGTTCTTCGGCCCAAGACCTCTGCTCCCATGTGTCATGCTCATCAGTCCCATGTTTCTAGAGGACTCAAACCAAAGGAATAGTCTTCCCTCGAAGAAATTGTTCTCAAGAGTCCACAATACGCACTGGTCACTCAACCATAGATAGATCGGGCTCTATATCCTTTTCTCCCAATTCACTACATGGGACAGATTTGGGTTATAATTCTTCAGTGGTGAGACATGGAAGACGTCAGGGATAGATGTCAACTGAGAAGGAAAAGATAAATTTTATTCCATTTCTCCAATCCTCTCATTAATATCAAAAGGTTTAACATGCCTCGGTTTTAGCTTTCCCTTCTTTCCCAAACGGTGATGACCCAGACGAGGGGCCACTTTCAAAAACACCCGATCACCCATCGAAAACTATAGGTCAGCATATGATTTTTGGCAGCACTGAGCTGTTAATAAACACTTCCTATTCAATGTGATCTTCTCAGAATTCTCCTACACAAGACTCGATCCCAACAGTGAGGTCTCACCTACCTCATCCCAACACAGGGGGGACCAACAAGGCTGACCATAGAGAACCTCAAAGAGAGCCATTCAGATTTAGGATTGGTAAATTTTATTATAAGTGAACTCAACCAATCCCAAATGGCTATCCCAAGAGCCTCCAAAGTCCAAAACACATGCATGAAGCATGTCTTTGAAAATCTGATTTTCCTGCTCTGTTTGACCATCTGTTTGAGGATGGTATGTAGTGCTCATTTTAACCTGAGAACCCAAGGCCTTCTGAAGACCTTCCCAAAACTAAGAAGTGAAACAAGGGTATCTATCTGAGACAAATATAGATATCACACCATGAATACTTACCAACTTCTGAATATACAATCAGCCAAACTCATCCACTTTAGTTGTATCTTTGATCAGAATGAAGTGGGAAGATTTAGTCAGATGATCATTCACCACCCAAATGGAATTATTACCCCGAGGTATATGAGGTAGTCCAAAAATGAATTCAATGAAGACCTCATCCCACTTCCAGGTAGAAATGGGTAATGGCTAGAGAAATCCGGATGGCCTTCGGTGCTCAACTTTCACTTAATGATATGTGGAGAATCTTTTCATAAAGCTAGCTATGTCTCATATCGTATCTGGAAACCAAACCTATTGTCACACATCATAATAAATCTTGGTGGAACCGATATGGACAACTCACTGAGACTAGTGGCTATCCTATATCACCTCCTTCCATAGAGATGATGACACTACTAAATGACCCTTGAAGCACAAGATGCCCTCAGGAGATGATGAAAAATCAGAAGACATCTCCCCACCTTGAAGAAACAGCCTCAACCACTGAAAAATCTCATCATTGGGATGTTCTCGCTGAATTAAATCCAAGAGAGAAGGAGTCAACTAAATGCTCTCCATGAACACAACTCCACTGTGCTCCTTGGTCTCCACATGAATTTGAACAAAGAGACATGTTATAGTCCACTCATCACTGATCTTCATTAAGGCTTGCAATGGTACTTCTCTACTTAAATAATCCACCACCACATTTCCCTTTCCCGGGGTATAGACAATGTCAAAGTCGAATCCCTACAAGTACTCGATCCAGCAGTGCTACCTCAGATTGAGATCCTTCTGAGAGAAGATGTAGGCCAAACTTTTGTGACCAGAATAGACCACAAGCTTCTCCCCAAAGGGGCAGTGTCACCATGTTTCAAAGAATGTATCACAGATTCTAGCTCCAAGTCATGGTTCAGGTAATTCTTTTCATGTGGTTGGAGTTAGAGGGAGCCATACGCCACCACCTGATCATCCTACATAAGCACACACCTAAGACCCATACCTGAAGCATCACAATACACCACATAGCCCTTTATAGATTCTAAAAAGATCAACATGGGGGAGGTAGTCAAACACCACTTCATCTCCTTGAAGTATGCATGACATTCTGGGCCCCGAATTTTTTTTACCCCTTTCTGGGTGAGCGTTGTCATGGGAGAATCAAGCTGAGAGAAATCCCGAACAAACCGCCTGTAGTAACCAGCCATGCCGAGGAAACTCTTGATCTTGAACACGCTCTTCAGCTGATCCCATGAAATAACCACACTGATCTTTTCAGGGTCCACTAAAACTCCTTTCTCTGAGATCATATTCCCTAGAAAATTCACCTCACTGATTTATAAGGTTCACTTGGACAACTTTTCATAAAGGCGGTGATCCCGCAAAGTGCCCAACACGATCTACAAATGATTCTCATGCTCTTCCTCAGATTCATAGTAAACCAATATGTCATCCCTAAATACCACAATGAATGAGTCGAGATATTGGTGGAACACCCTATTCATGAGTTCTATAAAGACCGCTGGAGCATTGGTCAATCTAAAGGGCATGACCAAGTACTCAAAGTGGCCATACTGTCTTTAGGATATTCGACTGTTTCACCCTAAGTTGATGGTAACCCAAATAAAAATTTATTTTAGAAAACCATTTTCCCCCTTCAACTGATAAAACAAGTCATCTATTCAGGGAAAAAGATATTGTTTCTTGATGGGTACCTTGTTCATCTTCCAGTAATCAATATATAACTAGAGGGACCCATCAACATTCTTCGCAAAGAGAACACGAGCAGCCCAAGGAGAGATACTAGGGTGAATGAATCTGTTGGATTCTAAATCTTCCATTTGAATCTTTAATTCCACCGATTCAGTGGGGGAAATATGATATGATGGAAGAGATATCAGCTATGTTCTCGGTGCCATATCAATCGAGAACTCCATGTCCCGCTCTGGGGGTAAGCCTGAAAATAATCTAGGAATACCTCTGGGAACTCATCCACTACACGAGGTAACCCAAACTCAAGAGAAAGACCATTATCCTATAGCATGAGCGATGATAACTCGAAGATAAGATTCCCTAACTCTGGGAGTGTAGGTCCCACACGACCCGACTGAGGATTCCATTCCCCATGAAAAACCTGCAGACTGCCATCATGTTCCATGAAACTCACCCACTACCTATAGAAATCTAAGTGCACCTGAAAGTGTACCAACCAATACATGCCAAGTATCACGTCAAATGGATCCATATCTAATACCAGGAGGTCCCACTCCATATCAACCCCTAACATGAAAAGCGCACACGACAGGCACCTGAGACCCTGCTCCTTTCCTAGCGGCGTCACTAACTCCATCATGAAGGACAATAACTCGGTTTGAAAAATTGTCATGTTAATAGTATGGGAAGAGATAAATGAAACAAAAGGACCAGTATCAAAAAGAGAAACAGTCATAGAAGAGACAATCATAATGGTATCTCTAATAATCGACGGTCCTGCCTCTGATCCTGTTGGTGCCTGATACACCGCATGAAGATGCCTATTCTCTTCCTGAGAAAGGCCAATATTTTGTGGCTCTATACTAAAATTAATCTTCCCAGAAGATGATCTGGAGCTACCACCATGACCACCAAATTGATATCCCCCTTTCCTCAATGGCTCTGACTGAGCTAGCACTCCCCTGAAAGCCACTGATCCTACCCCACTTCGGAGTGGACGTGCCATCCTGAAAAAGCACTGAAAGTGTCCCATACCAACACACTGATAACAAGGCTTCAGAGGAAAAGTGCATGCTAGTCCTATGTTCCCTGTCCTCCCACACTAGTGGCACACAACGAACCTCACATCATATGCCATTGAAAAAAACTACATGGAAGGTTGGATTGAACTGCCACCTCCCTTCTTTCCCCTCTCCTCCTACTTAATTTTCTTTTCATAAGTGCTTCCACTGCCCATCACTAACACCATATCAGAGAAAACATACCTCCCCTTATAGTTGATCGCCACCATTAAATCTCTATCAACCACTTTAGCATAGACTTTCAGTGTGAACAGGAAGACCTGTGAATAAAACTCTGACCACAAACCCCTCTCGAACTTATGGGCCTTCATCTGCTCATTGGAGACCATCTTCGGATCATACTGGACCAAATTAGAAAAACGGTTGGCATACTCCATCACTTAAATATCCCCCTAAAAAAGTTCCATAAACTTTTGAGATCGAGCATATGCCAAAACTTCATGGCAGTACTGATCGTTGAAGTTAACCTTGAAGTCCTTCCCACCCATCTGATCATGATTCCCAGCTTGAAGCACTGATTCCCACCACCTGTGGCCCGAGCCCTCTAACAAGAAAGATACAAACTTCACCCTGACCTCCTCGGGTGTTTCCAAAAACTCAAACATGCCCTTGATATTTTCTAGCCACTCTTACACTTCTTGGGGTTCTGTACTACCTTAGATAGTAGGAGGCTTGTTTTTCAAGAACTCCTGAGATTTATCCTTCATAGTACCGGTCTCATATTCTCTAATAGGAGATGGAGTAGAATCCATTTCATATCCTTGAGATTAGGTAGCCCTAACAACAACCTCTACTAGCCTCTAATCAAGCGGTGAGGGAGAACTCTCTTTGGCTTCCTCCCGTGTGTGCATGAGAGATTTTCGGGGAGGCATGTTACTACAAAAATAAATAGTCACAAGAGAAAAAAAATTAGAACAACAGTTATGAAAAATTTCATCAATAAAATAAAATATAAATAATCCAAATACATTTCAAAAATAAAATAAACTACTTAACCCCCACCTGATGTCCACGTGCAGTCTGCAGCCTACGCGTCTCACTTAGTAGTGGAGTTAAACAATGAATTCTAATGTCCCATGGTGACTCGATGTTTGTCACGATAGGTACAGTCCAGGCATGATACTCATGACCAAAAATCCTATCCCCAACAGTCCTTACTCTTATTTAGACCAACTCATCCCAAAATAATAATATTACCCAAAAACATTAACCTCCTCTAATACCATTTTGTCATGAACTGAATCTGGTCGCCATTGAAACTAGAACCTGAACCGGTCTGTGGAAAGTCCCGTAGGGAGTTCCTTATCCCCACGGGATGGCACAAATTCCGGTGTATCATCAATAATAGTTTGGGAATGATTTACCCAAATTAGGATACATAAGACAACAAAAAACAATCAATAAAATGAATTTGAAAATTCATGCCAAAAAAGCCTTAATTAAAAATTCAGAACTGAATACAAGGTTTTTTTATTAAAATGACAGAAGGGGTCCAAAAATTCAAAATTAGTAGTAAAGAAAACCCAAATAACACCACATAAAAATGGGTCATCACCCACGAGCCGTCTCCACAACACCGCACGACAGAAGAAACTAGAAACCCAAACCGCCATCTCCAAAAGCCTTTCCCTTACCTGTGTCAAATATAACAAAGTATACTTACCCCCACAAATGTGTAAGTAGGGTGTGAGCATAATCCCAATAGGATACCTCCCAAAGATTCCATGTGACAAGAATTATAAGATAAAAATCTTGGAAGTGTTATAAACAAAGAATGGTAGTAATAATTTCTAAAGGAACATCTTTTAAATGAAAATAGTTTTCAAAGCGGGTAAATTTAAAGAATGGGTACATTTAAATAAAACATGTATGATACTGAATTTTTAATCCAAACACACCATAAGCCAAAGATAAATAACAAATAGTCAATGAGCACTCAACACGGGAACACCCCTAGGCACTCGTTAGTTGTGAGCCCCAGGTACCTCGCATCTCGTTGTGCAAGTAAACATAAAAATATGCATTCTCATGCATGAGACACCAGTAGGGGAATAACCCATAACCTAGTGGTCCTAAAAATTATCATAATCATAGTTTTTAGTGTTGTCAACGTCAAACTTACTAAATGAATCATGGACAAAACCACTCTGGATCACTAGCATGCTAGTACACGTCCGCCCACCTAGATACTCGGGTTTCCCTCTTTCTGCTCAAAAAAGTTCCACATGATACCAAATCCCATTTACACATAAAAATACCATTTCTGGTCATAAAAACTCAAAATAGTATCTAAAAATTCTTTTCACCAATTTTATAACTCAAACAAAGGCTTAGAATTTCCATAAAACAATTATACAAGTTATAACAAAACTTTTCAAATAAAATCCATTTAAAATTCATATTTTATCACAAAATGCATACCAATATTATACCAAACAAGAATTTTCAGTAACAAAACCTTTTTATAAATCCATTCCATGAATTATAAAACAACACCAATTGGTATAACATGGAATTCACAAGTAAAAACACCCATTTTCACACAAAATTGGCACTTAAAAATAAACCGCTTGACAAATGCTACCAAAAACTGTTTTTGAACTAAAAATAATGAGAGAGGAACATAAAATAAATATAAATCCAGAAATCTAACTCATTCTACAATTATTTCACATGGAATCACCTACCATATATTTTAAAACCCTCAAATCCTTGTGCGGAACTTAAACCGCACCAACGTCGCACCACAAGGGAGTGAAAATGAACCTAAAACCACAATATTATACCATGAAACTAAAAATAAAACCCTAGGTTATAAGACCTACATTCTAGATGTTAGGAACTTAAATAATAATGGAATAAACCATAAGAAAATGAAGGAAACCCTAAGAAAATAGGAGGAGGATGGAAGAAAACCCACTTACTTGAGAGATCTTGAAGAAGTCGACCCAAATCCACCAAATGTTGAATCTACAAGAAACCAAAACTGATAGACATGATCTAATGAGGCTGAGGAGTTTGGTACTGAAATGGTGGAAAACTATTGAAAATTGAATGATTTATAGATGAAACAAATTAACTTCTTAAATATGGACGATTTGAGAAACCCTGAGAAATTTCTCCCTAATCCGTGATGGAAATGAGATCCAAAGAGGGAGACACGAACATGGATGCGTGCCTAGGTATTTTGGATTCAAGTGGGAGGTAGAAACACTAAAAAAAATTAAATAATGAATGATATATTAAAGAATTATTTTTTTAAAGCAGGAAATAGGCTCACGGGTTGGACCAATGCCTAACTAAATCACCAACATATAAAATTATAATGAGTTCATAATGGGTCCAAATGGATATGGTTATTTTCATAGGCCAGGGGAAGAAAATTACTAATTGTAATGGATGAAAAAGGTTGAAAAAATAAGTAGTTATAAAAGAAACAAAATTTGTTTTTAAATCTGGAAATGAGTTCACGATTGGGCCCAAATCATGAAAACCCACCATTTCCTGAAAAAATGCTTGGATACCCCTGAAAAAAATAAAGAATATAAATTACATGAAAAATTACTTTAAAATAAGTCATTTATGTGGCAATTATCCCCACCATAAAAACTTCCCGCCCTCCGAAAATTAGCTTGAAGCCTGATGAGATAAGAGAAATGAAAACTACTCTTCGACCCAAGACTTCCTCTCCCATGTCTCATGATCATCAGTCCCATGTTTCTAGAAGACTCAAACCATATAAATAGTCTTAACTCTAAGAAATTGTTCTTGGGAGTCCACAATATTCACTCATCGCTCAACCACAGACAGATCAGGCTCTATATCCAACTCTTCCCAATTCAGCACATGGAACAGAACTAGGTTATACTTATTCAGTTGTGATACATGAAAGACGTCATGGATAGATGTCAACTGAGAAGGAAAATATAACCTATATTACACATTTCCAATCCTCTCAGAAATATTAAAATGTCCAACATGCCTCAATGTTAGCTTTCCCTTCTTTCCCAAACAGTGATGACCCAGACGAGGGGCCAGTTTCAAAAATACCCAATCACCCACCAAAAAATATAGGTCTCGATGAATACGATTAGAATATTATTTCTAGAGACTCTGAGCTATCAATAAACTCTTACTAATCAACATTATCTTATAAGAAGTCTCCCACACAAGACTCGGCCCCAATAGTGAGGTGTCACTTACCTCATCCCAACATAGGGGGACCGACAAGGCTGACCATAGAGAGCCTCAAAGGGATCCATTGGGATTGAGGATTTGTAACTGTTATTATAATCGAACTCAACCAATCCCAAATGGCTATCCTAGGAACCTTAGAAGTCCAAAACACATGCATGAAGCATGTCCTCCAAATTTTGATTCGTCCGCTCTGTCTGACCATCCGTTTGAGGATGGTATGCTGTGCTCATTTTAATCTTAGACCCCAAGGAATTCTAAAGGCCGTACCAAAACCGAGAAGTGAAATGAGGGTATCTATCTAAGACAACTGTAGATATAACACCATGAAGACTTACCACCTCCTAAAGATACAATTGCCCCAACTCATCCACTTTAGCTGTATCTTTGATCAGAATGAAGTGGGATGATTTGGTTAGACGGTCGATCACCACCCACATGTAATTCTTACCCCGAGGTATATGAGGTAGACCAAAAATGAAGTCCATGGTGACCTTATCCCACTTTTAGGTAAGAATGGGTAATGGATGTAAAAAATCATAAGGACTTTGGTGATCCGCTTTCACCTTCTAACAAGTGAAGCATCTCGATACAAAGTCAGCTATGTACCATCTCTTACCTGGCCACTAGAACTATCATCACACATCATAATACATCTTGGTGGCACCCAAATGGAAAACCCACTAATACTGGTGTCTATCCCGCATCACCACCTTCCAGAGAGATGATGAAACTACTAAACTACCCTTGAAGCACAAGATTCCCTCGCGAGACGATGAATAATCAGAAGATGTATCCCTACCCTGAAGAAATAGTCTTGACCACTAACAAAGATCATCACTAGGATGTTCTCACTGAATCAACTCCATGATTGAAGGAGTCAACTAAATTCTAACCAAGAACACACCTCCACTATGCTCCTTGGTCTCCATATGCATTTGAGCAAAGAGCCCCATTAGAGTCCACTCATCACTGGACTTCCTCAAGGATTGAATTGGTAATTTTCTACTAAAATCATCCACCACCACATTTCCCTTTCCTAGGGTATAAAAAATATCAAAGTTGAATCCCTATAAGTACTCGATCCAGCGGCGCTACCTCAGATTGCGATCCTTCTCAGAGAAGATGTAGGCCAAGCTTTTGTGATCAGAATTGACCACGACCCTCTCCCCAAAGAGGTAGTGACACCATGTTTTCCAAGCATGAATCACAGCTGCAAGCTCTAAGTCATGGGTTGGGTAATTCTTTTCGTGTGTTCGGAGTTGGAGGGATCCATAAACCACCACATGATCATCCTGCATAAACACACACCCAAGAACCATACCTGAAGCATCATACTATACCACATAGCCCTTTCCAGATTCTGGAAAGATCAACACAAGGGTGGTAGTCAACCGCCGCTTCATCTCCTCAAAGGATGCATGACATTCTAGGCCCCAAACAAACTTCACCCCTTTCAGGGTGAGTGCGTTCATGGGAGAAGCAAGTCAAGATAAATCCCGAACAAACCACATGTAGTAACTAGACAAGATGAGGAAACTCATGATCTCAAACAAGTTCTTTGGATACTCCCATTACATAACCACACTGATCTTCTTGGGTTCCACTAAAAATCCTTTCTCTAAGATCACATGCCCAAGAAAATTCAGCTCCATGATTCAGAAGGTGAACTTGGACATCTTTTCATAAAGGCGGTGATCCCGCAAAGTGCCCAACACAATCCACAAATGATGCTCATGCTCTTCCTAGGATCCAAATTATACTAGGATTCCATCCACGGATACCACAATGAAGGAGTCAAGATATTGGTGGAACAACCAATTCATGAGTGCCATAAAGACCACTGGAGCATTGGTCAATCTGAAGGTCATGACCAAGTACTCAGAGTGGCCGTACTATCTTTGGAATATCTGACTCTTTCACCCTAATTTGATGGTATCCCAAACAAAAATCTATTTTAGAAAACCAATTTCCTCTCTTAAACTAATCAAACAAGTCATCTATTTGGGTCAAAGGATATTTGTTCTTGATGGTTACCTTGTTTAGCTTCCAATAATCAATACACAACCTGAGGGACCCATCGACCTTCTTCACAAAAAGAACATGATTGGCCCAAGGAGAGACGCTATGGGGAATTAATACTTTGGATTCTAAATAATACATCTAAATATTTAATTCCCTCAATTCAGTGGGGGCATACGATATGATGGAAGAGATATCAGCTATGTTTCTGATGCCAAATTGATCGAGAACTCCATTTCCCGCTTCAGGGGTAAGCATGAAAATCATCTGGGAATACCTCTTGGAACTCATACACTACATGAGGTAAACCTCCTCAGAAGCATGGACGTTATACTCTAGAATGAGCGATGATAAATAGAAGATAATATTCTCTAACTCTGGGAGTGGAGGTCCCTCATGACCTGACCGAGGATCCCATTCCCCACAAAAAACCTACAGCCTGCCATCACGTGTCATGAAACTCACCTGCCGCCTATAGCAATAGATGTGCACCTGAAAATGTAATATCCAATCCATTCCAAGTATCACATCAAATAGATCCATATCTAATACTAGGAGGTCCCACTCCATCTCAACTCCTGACATGGAAAGCACACACGATGGGCACCTGAGACCCTGCTTCTTCTTTCCCAACATCGTCACCGACTCCATCATAAACGACAATAGCTTGGTGGTAAAGTTTAGTATTTTCACAGTACGGGAATATATTAATGAAACATAAGAAACAATATCAAAAAGAGTAGCAGCTATAGAAGAGGCAATCAAAATGGTACCTCGAATAGTTGACGGTCCTGCCTCTGTTCTCGTTGGTGTCTGATCCACCGCATGAAGATGCCTAGCATCTTTATGAGAAAGGATGATAACCTGTGGCTCTACCCTGAGCTGGCTCTTCCTAGAAGATGATTTGGCCCTACTTCCATGACCACCAAACCAATATCTCCCTGTCCTCAATGGCTCTAACTGAGCTAGCACTCCCTTGGAAGCCACTAATCCTGCCCCACTTTGGAGTGGATGTGATATCCTGCAAAAGCGCTGCAAGTGTCCCATACCACCACATTGATAACAAGGCTTTAGAGGAAAATTTCATGATTTTCAGATGAACCATGTCCTCCCACACCATTGTCACACAACGTACCTCACATCAGATGCCACCAAAGAAAACTGCATTAAAGGTTGGACCGATCTTCCACCTCCCTTATTTCCCTACTCCTCATGCTTCATTTTTTTCTTAGAAGTGCTTCCACTACCCATTACTGACACCTTACCAGAGATACTAGTCCTCATCTTACAGTCGATATCTACCTTTCAATCTCTATCAACCACTTTAGCATAGGCTTTTAGCTTGAACAGGAAGACCCGTGAATAAAACTCTGGCCACAAACCCCTCAAACTTCTGGGCCTCTATCTTCTACTTCGAGACCATTTCTAGAGCATACTGGACCAAATAGGAAAAAATGGTTGGCATAATCCATCACTGAAATATCCCCCTTAACAAGTAACATAAAATTTTGATATCGAGCATATGCCAAAACTTCAGGGCAGTACTATTCATTGAAGATAACCTTGAAGTCCTTCCATCCCATCTACTCGTGCTTCCCAGCTTGAAGCACTAATTCCCACCACCTGTGGCTGGGACCCTATGATAGGAAAGAGACACACTTCACCCTGACCTCCTCAGGTGTGTCCAGGAAATCAAACATGCACTCAATCTTTTGGAGCCACTCCTCCACTTCCTGGGGTTCTGTGCTACCTCAGAAAGTAGGAGGCTTGTTTTTCAGAAAATCATAGGCTTTATCATTCATAGGACCGGTCTCTTCTTATCTAACAGGAGATGGAATAGGATCCATTACATGTATTAGAGATTAGGCAGCCCTAACCATAGCCTCTACTATCCTCTAATAAATTAGTGAGGGAGAACTCTCTCCGGCTTCCTCATGTGGGTGCATGAGAGCTTTCTGGGGAGGCATGTTGCTACAAAAGGCAACAGTGACAAGAGAAAAAAAATCAGTACAACAGTTATGAAAAATTTCATCAATGACATAAAATATAAACAATCCAAATACATTAAAACAATAAAATAAAAAACTACTTCACCCCCACCCAATGTTCATGTGCAGTCTGCCGCCCACACGTCTCACCTAGTAGTGAAGTCAAACAAACAATTCCAATATCCCATGGAAACTTGAGGTATATCACGATAGGTGCAATATAGGAACCTTAATCATGACCAAAAATCCAAGACCCAATATTCCTAGATCCAGTCTCTCCCTACTCATCCAAAAATAATAATATAACCCAAAAACATTAACCTCCTATAATACCATTTTTGTCATTAACCGAATCTGGTCTCCATTAAAATCGGCACCCAACCCAGTCCGTGGAAAGTCCCAAAGAAAATTCCATATCCCCACAGGCTATCACAAGTTCCTATGTATCATAAATAACAGTTTGGGAATGATTTAACCAAATTAGGATACATAAGACAATAAAAAACAATCAATAAAACGAATCTGAAAATTAATGCCAAACATTCCTTAATTAAAAATTCATAACTGAATACAAGGTTTTTTAACATGACACAGGGGGTCCCAAACTAAGAAATTATAAGTAAAGGAAACCCAAATACCACCACATGAAAAGGGGTCATCACCCATGAGTTGTCTCCACAACACCACACAACGAAAGCAACTGGAAACCCAATCAGCCATATCCAAAAGCCTTTCCCTTACCTGTGTCAAACATAACCAAGTCTACTTAAACCCAAATGTTTAAGTAGGGTGTAAGCCTAAGACCAATAGGATACCACCTGAAGATTCCTTATGAAAATAATTATAAGATAAAAATCTTTCAAGTTTTATAAACAAAGAATGGTAGTAATAATTTCTAAAGGTGCAACTTTTAAATGAAAATAGTTTTCCAAGAGGGTAACTTTACAGAATAGGTACATTTGAATAAAACATGTAAGATACTAAATTTTTCATAAAAACACACTATAATCCAAAGATAAATTCAAAATAGTCAATGAGAACTCAACATAAGAATACACCTAGGCACTAGTTATTTGTGAGCCCCAGATACCTCACATCTCGATGTGAAAGTAACCATAACAATATTCGTTCTCATGAACGAGCCACTAGTAGGGAAATCACCCATAAACTAGTGGTCCTCAACATCACCATCATAATAGTTTTTTAGTGTTTTCAACATCAAAATTGCTAAGTTAAATAGTGAAAAAACCACTCCAGATCATTAGCATGCTAGTACACGTCTACCCACCAAGAAACCCAGGTTTCTTTCTTTGTTCTCAAACAAGTTCCACATTCTAAAAAATTCCATTTACACATAAAAATACCAGTTATGTTCATAAACACTCAAAAAAATAGCTAAACAATCTTTTCACCAATTATATAACTCAAACAAACACTTAAAATTTCCATAAAACAGTTATACATTTTATAACAAAACTTTACCCATAAAATCTATTTAAAATACTTCTTTTATCACAAAATTCATACCAATATTACACCAAATTGGAATTTTCAGCACTAAAACATTTTTATTAATCCACTCCATGAATTATAAAACAACACCAATTGCTACAACATGGAATGCACAAGTAAAAACACCCATTTTTCACACAAAATTGGCACTTAAAAATCACCCACTTAACAAATGCTACAAAACAGTTTTTTCATTAAAAATAACGAGATAGGAACATAAAAGAAATATAAATATAGAAAGATAAATAATTATACAATGCTTACACTTGGAATCACCTACCATATATTTCAAAAGCCTCAAATCCTTTTGCGGAACTTCAACCACACCATGGTCGCACCACAAGGGAGTGAAAACAAAACTAAAACCACACTATTAGAACAAGAAACTCAAAATAAAACTATAGGTTCAAAGACCAACATGATGGACATTAGGACCTTAAATAATAATGGAAGAAACCCTAATAAAATGGAAGAAACATAAGAAAGTGGGAGGAGGAAGGAAGGAAACCCACTTACTTGATAGATCTTGAAAAAATTAACCCAAATCTACCAAAAGTTGAATATCCAAGCCACCAATAATGATAGGAGGGCTCTAATGAGGCTGAGGTGTAACACCCCAAACCCTCTAGACTAGAGTCAGTGAATTAATTATTATATTGAAATCGTTAGAAGGAATGAAAATCCCAATGGAACTATCAGTTTAGTAATCTTAATGAAACTAGATACATAGATGTAACTCAAATTACATTAGAGAAGGTTACAAAAATAAAATACATAACAAAAACTAAAAACTTCATCTACAAGAAATCAATAAATTATATCCTATTCATCACCTGTTGAAAGTAAAAAATGAAAGGGGTGAGATCAAATGCTCAGTAAAGGTTACAAATAGTGGAAGCATGAATCAATAATAATTGAATTGTAAACAATTTGACATAATCAATATGGCGTGGTGAATTAATGAAAAACTCACACCATTAATAAACTGAGAATAAAATTGCATCCATAGATTTTATCATAGTGAAAACCTCATGGATAGTAATAAATGATAATGAATAAAGAGAATTATTATTAATTGGACGTCATGTATCTGGAACATGATACCATAATATCGTAAAAATGGTTTAGTTCTGTGGGTAGGAACTCATCTGATTTTTGGAAACAAACTTGATGGGTTTTTCACCAACTGATTTGTCTCGTGAGACCTACCGATGCATTGAGGGGCTTTAGTGAGCCCCAACCACTGCTGCATGTCCAAATCATTCTTTATACACAGATTCAACACAAGCTCAATATGCCTTTACATTATCCGTATAGAATAGATGATATAGATTCATTAATATTTCCACAATCAAAAGAACATTTATAATAAATAACATATGTAAAATTGTACACGAATTAGACAATAATAATATCCATGATATGAGGATATGGATATCTAAATAGAATATAATTTCAATTGAAAATTAATCTCAAATGGACATTAGGTACACTACATAAGAAATAGTAGGTTCACAATACTAAGCAAGTCACAATGAAGTGAAAATTGAGACAAAGCTCATTACCATATTGTAATCAATTGAGTTGTATCACCAAAAGTTAATAACCACAAAATGAATCACAGAATACCATGAACATAAAGATAATAATGATAATATATATCAAATGTCAGTACACCTATATCACATATAAGAAATAAGAGGCGAACAATGGAAGTCCCACAGAATTGAAAGTGGGATGAGGAAACCCCTTACAAACATTTTGACATTGTAAGGAGTGTTCTTTCCAGGTATTAATAAGAGGTAAAGGGGTATAAAATTATTTATATATCATAAGTTCAGTATGGGGGAGGTAAAAAAACATATTCCATCATTAGTTATTAAAAATAAAAGAGCACAACATAGGCGATATTCCTGAACAAAAGTGAGAGAGAGGATCCCTTACCTTAAGCTCGAAGGTGTTCTTGATTGTTCTTAACGACCTGAATAATCCAATTTAGCATCATTAATTAATAATTACAGAACCTAATAAACATTTAATTGATATGTTATAACCTTATTAATTTCATTAATGGTCTTTTTGATGGGTTTAAGGGATTCGATTTCATTGTTTTGGAAGCATTTTCTTACTTGATTTTCATGATTCGTTTAATTGTATTCATGAATGGAAGTTCATTTGAAATGTGGTTAAACATCCAAAATCATTAATATATCTTGTTATTGACATTATTAAGATATAAATGATCTTATAATGATTCTGGTTATATACCATTAGGATGACTCATTCGATGAGTTAATGATAAACCCTTGGATTTGGCTTGGCAGTTTTGTGCACAATGAACTTGTTTTGTATTATTATTCCATTTTTTGAATGTGTAAGGATTCCAGAATATTAAACATGATAAAATAAATATATTATGATCTGGTTCAACCATTGAAAAGGTTTTATGACCATTATTGGAAATATTAATGAAAATTGAAAATGCGTCTTCCTTGAGTGTGATAAATTAACACATCTCAGACAATGTTTGCATTTATAGTATAAAAGGAGGAAAAAAAGAGAGATTATATTGAAATATTCCATTAGAACAATGAAAATACAGATCTAGTACATGTATGGTACTAGAATTATCAAGGAATTTGGATGATATGAGGTTATAAGAGAGAACAAAATAATGGATCTTGTAAAAGAAATTGAAAGAAAAAGGAAGAGAGGTTCACCTCTTGAGTACTCCTCTTTGAGAAACTCCTTAAGACCTTTGATTTTGGCCGTTTGGTGAGACCAGTAGGCCTTGGACGTGGTGAGAGGGCTTGGGAAGAGTATTTGGCAGAATTTAGGCAAGGCTTGAATCTTGATTGGTGTGGGAGGAAGAGGGGGTGAGAGGTGGTTTATATAGTGGAGGGGAGGAGAGTTTTCTTAATATTATAATCATTAATTTATTATTTCTTCTCAAGACAAGAAGTAGTGAGTATTCATTGACTTATAATATTATTAAGATCACGTGAGTTAGATATTTGGGTGATTACATCACTCATGATGATAGGAATAGTTAACTTAATTTATAATGTATTTATACGGCAAATTAAGGTATTTTACTATTCACCAAAAATTCATGTATTTCAGAAAAATACCAAAAATTCACCCTAACCATTTTTTGACGTGTAGAATCCAAAAATGAAGTCCATTTTTTAAAAATAATTTTATAAACATGATTAATTAAAATTTTAATTAAAATCATTATTTAATCAAAAAATATAAACACTTAAAATATTCATCTTCATTTTTAAGGTGCCTAGATTTATTTATATATTCATGGGTATGAATACCATTCATATAATTCATATTACTATTCATAAGGGTAAGATACTATTCATAAGGGTTGGTTACTATTCATAAGGGTAGGTTACTATTCATTGAAAATTACGTTAATTCTATCAGACTTAAATATCATCCTGAACACAACTATGTATGTTAGATTTTCAAAATTAAAATCACAGAGCTGGAAAATTTAAGCTTAATGGCTAGGTTATGACTATCTCCAATAAATACCCAAGTTTTGTTCCATAGAGGCTCAGTGATTCATGAAATATAGGCTATAACTAGAATGTATTTAAGAGAAACATACCATAAAATGTTTGGGGTGTTACATGAGGAGATCAAGTGGGGACTGGAATGGGGGAAAATAGTGAAAATTGAATGATTTATAGATGAAACAAATTACCTTCTAAAATATGGATGATTTGAGAAGTCCTGAGAAATTTTGGCCTTAATCCGTAATGCAAATGAACTCTAAAAAGAGAGACACGAACATGGTGGTGCGCTTAGGTCTGTTGGCTTCGAGTGGGAGGTGGAATCACTGAAAAACATTAAAAAATGAATGATATATTAAATAATTATTTTTTTAAAGTAGAAAATGGGATTATGGGTTGACCTAATGCCTAAATAAATTACCCAAATCCAAAATGATAATGATTTACTAAGGGGTCCAAATTGATATGGTGGTTTTCATAGGTTAGGTAAGTCCAAGTAGAAATTGGAATGGATGAAAAATATTGAAAAAAGGAGTTATAAAATAAAAAAAATTTGTTTTTAAATCTGGAAATGGGCTCATGATTGGGCCCAAATCATGAAAACCCACAATTTCCTCAAAATATTCATGGGAAACCCCAAAAACAAAGCAATAATATAAATTACATGAAAAATAAATTTAAAATAAGTCGAGTTTGTGACATGAATATTCCCCATTCATGTGTTTGGAATAACCAATTTCCAAATACCATAAGCACTTACTGGAGCTTTTCAAGGAATTTTCCTACAAAATAAATTTTAAATCAAAATTGAATCTTATACCAAAATCTTCTTAGGTCCAGAAATATTATTAATCAAAGATTTAGGAATCCATAACTACTTAAAAGTTTTCCTATAAGTATATTTTATACTTTTATAAATAAATACTTTTTTAAGTTCATAAGAATAAAAACTAGTGACAGAATTAGCATAACTGGAACTAGGGATACAATTATTTTTAATAATCCTTCTTTTTTTTGGGTTGATAGCCTATTCTAGTAGTGTATTTGAGAGAAGTTTGTTTTCAAAGAATTTAAGTCAGGGTATTTATTCCATTTTTAAATCTTTCCAAATCCTTTTTTAATTTCTCATTGGATAATTTTAACTCATTGTTCTCTTTTAGTAACGGATATTTTTTATCCTTTTCTATTGTAAGATCGATATTAAAACTAGAAATCAGAGCATTATACTTATTTAAACTTTTATATTTATCTTTAAGTTAATTTAATGTATACTCCAACATATTATAATATTCAAAAACTTCTTCATTAGACAAATTTTATTCAGTATTTTCATTTTCATAAGGATTAGAAATATGAATAGGAGATACAAGAAATATACTAGATACCTCATATGTGTTTTTCATAAAACACATGTTAGATCTATCATTTTTGTATTATTTTCTTGAGTATGATTCACTTAATATATTCTCTAAATCACTCCATTTTTATTTCATATCTTTATTATATATCTTATTCATATTCTCAAATTTTTTCTCAAATTTTAGCTTAGGGAAGTCTGCTTTGACATGTCCTTTTCTCTTACATTCATAATAGAATGTATCATTTGTATTACCATCCTTTATCTAAACCTTTATCCAATTACCTCTATTATCATACTTTTCTTTATAAATGGGTTTCTTAAAGAACTTATTCCCTTTTTTAATTTCTTGAATCTTATGGCTAGATGTGCCATTTCATTATCACGTCAATAGACGACTCTTCATCACTTGAGTTGTCAGCTTTGATATTTTATTGTTGTTTTGAAGTAATAGTTTTGAAGGCTACAAACTTCCTATTTTTTTCATATCATTCTTATCTGTTTACTTTGAGTTCCTCTTCATATATCATGAGCTTCCCTATCAGATCCTTAACAAACAACTTACTTACATCACATGACTCTCGAATTGAAACATAAGTTCCTCTCCATTTGTCTGGTAAACATATCAATAAGCACAATACTTGATCTTTTTCAGAAATAGGTTTCCCCAATTAATGAATCATATTCAATATATGACTAAACATGAGATACATATCAGATATAGGTTCATCAGGTTTCATAATACAAGTATCATATTTGATAGTATAAGTATTTAGTCACATTTCATTAATATTAGAAGTTCCTTCATGATAAACATATAAAGTATCGAAAATTTATAATACATTAGTACAAGATGATATTTAATTAAATTATTCATCTTTTGAAGAAAAATAACCCCCCCACAGTCATCTGGGGTGGTGCGGGAGGGTAGGGGTTTGGGGCATGGTCGCAGGGTCAAGTCTCTAGTCCATCAGTTTATTGTCATTTGCATTGTTGCATCATGTGCCTCTTTCACAGTTGTAACCCACCTTTAAAAAAATACAAAGAATTCATATCTTTACAATTATTATTATAAGTTTCTTTTGTAGGATCAATCCAACCATCTCTAGAAGATTTGGGTAATTTGTACTTATCCTCAATTACAATCAAAATTTCAATACCCATAATTTTTAAATGAATTTTCATTTTATTATTTCATTGAGAATATCTTGTGACATTAAAATAAGAAGACCTATATGAAGTACATCCCACTCATCTATTATCCATAAAGAATTAAATTTAGGAATTTTTTTTAAGATCTTTAAAAGACAACTAAATCATAGTTGAAAATATATTTGAAAATCTTCTGATACCAAATGTTGGTCAGAGTGAGAAACTCAAGAGGGGGTGGGGGTGAATTGATTCCCCAATAAAAAATTATTTTAAAAAAAAATTTAAAATTAAATCCCCAAAATTAATTGAAAATTATTAGTTAATCAAAATAGTAAAATTATATAAATTTGTTCTTTTAGAAAATTATCAGAAGAGGGATTAAGGCACAGTTAAAATATTTTATAAATACCTTAAATTTTGAAATTAAATTACTTAATAAAACACTTTATATAAAAAAATTAATACTAACTATCAAAGAAAAGTTTTTTTTTGATATTTTAAAATACATATCGATTTATATTTAAAAACCAGAATGAAAAAAATAGACAAATCATACAGTGGAATAAAATAAAGGGTTTAGTCTCAATCTGAGACTTAATCCCCTCTACTTGGTTATCACCTGCTGTCAAAAATTCATAAAACATTAAACTTATTAGAAACATAATAATCATGATTTTTGAGCATTAAAATAAGGTGATTCCAAGAGAGTCAACTAAAAATAAATAATTTATATTATATGATAACAATGTATGCTATTATTATTCATATGTGATATGAGTGCATGTGTTGAAAAAAAGTATGTTTCTTACTTTATGAATATTTTTTATTTAGGTTGATGTGATACCTTATTGCATAAGTTACATTAAAATGAAATGATATATATATATATATATATTAATAGTTTCAATGTGGGTGTGCATGAATTTTTAAATGTGAAAAAGGTTTTGGAAAATAATTTCTTTGATAAGATAATATTTAAATTAATTTATTTATATTTTTTTTGGTTAAGGAAATTTTGATTTTATGGCCATGTGAATTAATTAACATGGGTTTTGGGGAAATATATTTCTTGGATGTGATGTTTATGAGGGTAGGTGTGCTAGATGATAGGTATGACTATATAATGTATTTGTGATCTTATAAAATATATTTCACTAATTTTATAAATTTACTACTATGGTGGTATGATGTTGTTGTTTCCTAGAGGTTAGGAAATTATTGTTGTTTTTTTCTATGACAACCCGTATTTTAATACACTTTATTTCATGAATTATTATTTAAAGATGCACTTAATAAATCCCTAAAAGATCATGAGGCCTAGTGTCTTTGGGAAATTAGGCACATAGAATAAAAACATTCTAAAGAAATACAAAGACATAAACTTAAATTTCATAACATGCCCTTAGATTCTCTTGATTCATCTAAAAATTCATGGACTAACCTAGGGTTGTACATAAGAAAGGGGTGAGCTATTAATTTCAGTAAGGTAATAATAAAAGTGTAACATGATGAAAGTAATGCATGTGAGTTAATAGGAATATCAAATAAGAATAAAAGGTTTGATGTCCTGGACCGACTCACTCACCAACTGTAGCTAAACCAGTGGCCACATGGACTCAAGCATACCTCCCTATATGTCAGAGGCTGTAAACTGGAAACTAGGTTTTGTAATATTATGGTGGGGAGACTATACCCTCATAATCGTAGTATAACATAGAATTATAATAATAACAATAAACAATGGAATAATTAAATCATCCAGATCAAATAATCAATAGGATAATATCATAAACTATAAAAATAACCACATCCATTTTCATATACAAAATGATAATCATGTCATACTATACAAAAAGGGAATACATGGTAAAATAGGGCAGTAGAAATATACAACAAGCTATACTGAAATTTAAAAAAGATCAAAATATATCTCCAATAACATTATGATCCTATGCTTGATCCATTTTCTCTATACTTTATCCTAGTATAGACAATAAAGCATCCATAAATGGTCACTCCCCCTTGTCCCTACATGAATCCATGAATTCTTTCTGGGTACCAAATAGTGGCCCAAACTGGGTGTAATATATACTCAATAGGACACTACCAATGGTGTCTAATTCCATCTATCCCATGAATATTTAAAGAAATAGTGTGCATATAATAATATAAACTTTGAATGAAATACATAAATCACATTTTAGACTTGTTTCTGAACAATTCACCTGTCCTACACTACCTTCTTTAGCCTAAGATAGAATATCTATAAATGTTACCAATTTTGATTTAATTTATAAAAATGTCTTAGGACCCAACTCATAAGAAAGGCATCCCCTATGGATCATACCAATATAATGGATGAACATATCTCATAACATTTAAAACATGACAAAGAAATAAAAGAAGGCCATCAGTAGGTAAAGAACTGTCTGAATCCAAGTATGTTCTTTGAATCAGTAGATGTGTCGCTTAAACTAATAAATCAGTTAATTAATTGGAAACCTAAACCTTTCCAAGGTGTTTTCTATGGGGAACCCTAGTATCGCTCTAGGTAAACTATGAATCTGTCACCCTACAAGACTGTCCGTGGAATTCCTCATAGGAATCTAGGTATTGCGTTAGGTGTAGTATAAAGCAATTTCCCTCTGATTCCATCCTTGTAGTTCCGCATAGGAAACCCAAGTGTCACTCATGGAAGAATATAATAAACTACCCTCTGAGCCAGTCCTTGGAATTCTATATAAGGAACCTGAGTGTCACTCATGGAATAATATAATTCCACTCGCCAGGTGTTCCCATACAAGGTTTTCATATGAAAACACATGTATCAACCACTGTGTGATTGTAACATCCTAAGATTTTATGGCACATTTTCTTTTTAAATTTAATTACTTGCATTGCACGCAATACCGAACTTAAACAAACTGTGATATACTATTAAATATTTTAACACTACCCATTAAGTTGGTAGGAATGAATAGTATTAACCAAATTATGCAATTATATATCATATATTTAATAATTTTTTTTACATCAATCCAACTGATTTTATAGGAATAATATAAGAATGAATCCAATTTTACGCATTAAAACCCTATATTTTTCGAAAGACAATTTTATCACCTTTTAATAGAAAACCTATTTTAAATTAAATTTTGAATATTTTATATAATTTATTTGAAAAAATAAACTTATTATTTTTAATAGGAATATAAAAATATACTTTGGTTGAATTTTTGGTTTTTTTCTTTAGAAATTCCATTTTTGGATGAATAGTGAAAATACTGCATTTTAGTTCAAAACCGTGTTCATCTAATTTATTTATAGAGTTAAATTATGTATCTATTTGGTTTTAAAGTATAATTAGACAAATTTTTTATTAGTTAAACAAATTTAATTAATTTTAAATAATTTCAAATTAAATCTGGGTATAAAAACTTTGCAAACTTTTGGACTTTTTTACTTTAAAAACCCGATTTGTCATCCCATATGTGAGATTAACATTAAACATAATTTTTCCACTTTTATTATTTGAATTTTGAAAAAAAAACTTACATGGTTTCAATCAGTATAAATTTTTTAGTCTAATAAGTTCAACTTAATTTTTGACCAAAAATATTAGTAAAAGTAATTAAAATTAATTACAACAGTTAAGGGTAAATCACGTAATTAAGGGTAAAGGTAATATTATAAGCATTATAAAATTACCCTAACAATTTTAAAAATTTTATTGGATGTGTTATTTTCGATCAAAATAATATTTGGGCTGATTTTATGGCATCTTGGAGCCACTTGGATTACTTTAAGGCTTTTATAGTATTTTATTATATGGAAAGTCCAATATGCCTTACTAATGTTTCAAATAAGTATTAATTTTTTATATATGGTTATTAAGAAGATATATTCAAATTTAAATAGTCATTGGAAATATAAATTTTTTATATTTTTCATAATAAATTATTTTTAAATCTTAGTGTAGAAATAATTAAATTAAAGGCTATCACAATGATGATGCAATGATTGTTTAATTAATGGACATATCAAATAAATATTATCAAAAATATTAAAATAAATATAATTTGATATAATTAATGTCATAAAATAATTTTATAGATTACCTAGATATATTAGGTATGTATTAAATGTTTTTTTTGAAGTAATATTATGTATGGATATTTTTTAAAAAGTTATGTAGTGAATAGTGTCAAAATTGACATTTATGATATTTTAGAATAAATAATATTTTATTAAATGATATAAAATTCATAAAAAACTAAAATTAGGCCAACCTGTTGAGATAAGGTTTACATTTACATTCCTGACTCATTTATGGTTCTTTTGACAATTTATAGAAACTATATTAACCCTTAAGAAATAAAAACATATGTTGTGCCAGTTGGAGTTAAAGAGGTTAAATAAGGGTTAAATCTAAAAGAGAAGGGTAAGAATATGACCTAAACTTGTATAAAAATTACTGGATGAAAGCGTATTCTTTGGTTATCACATTAATATCTAATTAGAGTTTTTTAATGGATAATTTTCCATGATAATAACTTATATATTATTTAAATCAAATATAGTTACAAAATGTCACTCTCTTTGTATTTAATATATTTTATGTGTTCACATAGGGAAAAAATCATGATATGGATGAAAATAAATGTATATTTTAATCTTAATGAAATTATTTTCATTATATAATTTTATTTTGAATTTTTATAAATTATAAAATTACCTTAAATTCTTTTTCAATTCTAAAACAATATTTATTTAATTAATAGGAAAATAAAGTAATTGATTTTAAAAGCATTAATTTTGATATATTTGGGATTAGTTAATGTTTATAATGAATTTTATATACATATAGGATATACTTTGTATGTTTTAAATAATTATATTCAAATTCCCACTTTGTTTTGATGTATTTAAAGTCAAATTAAAAGAATAGTATCAAATTTGACAATAATGATATTTTAATGAATTAATATATTATTAAATTATTTAAAAATGAAAAAAATATATTAAATAATAAAAAATGGGATAATATATGATCTAAAATGTCTTAAACTATTCATTTATAGTTCATTTTGAAGTCTTTGAATCTAGAATAGCCTTATTATATTTTAATATTTTGTGGATTTCTGAAAGTGCCCCTCACCTCAATTATAAAAGGGTACCTCCTCCCATACTTCCTCACAGCAATTTGAGCCATATATATCAAACAAAATATAACCATTAGTATCCCCAACATACTTATCCATGTTATGGAGGTCTTTTTATTCCAAAAATACCAACTCTAGATCTCTTAAGAAGAGATCTAATGGAGGTCCACCAAAGAAGAGGTAATTGTTTTACAAACTCATTCAAGTTCATTTATTCTTATACTTACTCTTAATGAGTTGTTTCAATGATAATATAATAACTCAAGCATCATATATATTCTTATATGTTATTATGTTTATGGTACAACCATATTATATGATCTATCTATCCTACAAAAAATGGAAACACCGCACATGCGTATGTATGTTTTACGGTCTCCACATCGTGGTGCAATATTTTTTTCATCACTACTTTATTTGTATGGGTATAATGGTGGAATTAATGGATATATATTATAATTATGACATGATATTAACTATATAAAAAATCATCATACCATACACAACTTTATTCTTTCACCATTAAGGGAATGATACCGTCACTCGTGCGTACATATGACCTACCATTTCCATGACACGATGTGATTCATTTTCCATGTTAACCATTAAATAATGATTATAAAAATGTATATAATGAATAAATATAATAGAAATTAACTTAATATAATTCTTTAGATTAATTAAGTGTATATTTTTCATAATAAACTGGACTTACACGACAAAAGATTCATTGGAAAATGAAGCAGTTAACATCCAAAACAAGGGTAATGACAAAATATTATTATCAAAATGCTATAAGAGGATCATATACGATATCATAAATATGGATATGGTTTTGGTATAGGTTAATGACATTATTAAAGCCATTATACATGAGGTTAAATCACATTCAACTAAATTAAGCATAAGGTAAGGGTTTTCTCATCTCACTTTTACTTCTGTGAGACATATTCATTTTTCACTACTTATTCCTTGTGTGTGGTGTATGTATTTTCCTTTAATATATAATACCATGAATAACATTTTAATAATGATATTATAAGTTTAATTTAATTTTATTTCTTCATAGGTATTATGATTTAAATGTTTCAAAGTGGCATGGGAAACTTTGTAATGTTTAAAGATTATTTTCCTAGAGAATTGTTCAATGATCTCATTTAAAAGTATCTTCATCTATGTTAACATAATTTGTTTAATCCTGTACTTAATTAAGATTTATCTCTTATGATACCATCTACCATATTTTATTAAAGGTTTTAGGATTGGTTTTACCATGGATGTTCTATTTTTATACCATTCATGGTTTATGGTTAAAGTATTCACATTTCTTATTCTAGTTTTTCAATAAAAATGTTTATGTTATTTATATTTCACCCTTTTCGTATGAGAAATGTATTGGACTTAGTAAGTGATGGGTGGGGCCCTCTATATCCTTTCTATGAATCTATAGGTCTCATGATATGAAGTTATTTGGCAACAAACTCTTCACATTTGTTTCTAAGAAGTATTAAATTACCAGGATAATAGACCTTGACACAAATCAGACTGGTTTTTACCCACAAACTTAAACTTTCTTTAGGATAGATCATGATAGTGACTATCTTAAGGATATATATTAATAGTGAGACATACAATATTATGCATTTTATTATTATTATTATTATTATTATTATTTAATGTGATTATTTTATTAGTTATAATATCCATGGTTATTTTTCCTAACTCATGTGATTATTTAAATGGAATGTGTTTCAGAAATTTACCTTGCCATATTGTTTATGACATATTTATTCATAGATTCTGCTGTACTCTTACCCTTACTGATCATTTGAGATCACCCCTTTCATATGTTTCATTTTTCCTCAAGCTTCCATGATATATATTATGATCTATATGTAGGTTTACACAAAGTAGGAATAATGGAAGACTAAATGAAATTATTTGTGTATTTTATGTTTTAAAATGTAATGTGGTTTTCAAGTATGAATCTAGTTTATCAAGACTACTAAAATATTTGGTCCTTCGAGATTTGATTCCTTGTAATGATGCCAATGTAATAAAGTAAGGCATCAACTCTAGGCTTCTGGGTTCAGGGCATTATAGTTTGTATCAAAGGAAGTTTAATATAAACTTTGGAAACTAGATTTAGGAAATCATGGATTAGAAAACTCAACCCTATGAATGAATTTTATAATAAGACTAAGTATAGGATATCATCCTATTGATTTGGTAATGAAAATAGGTAACATAGGTTAAACCTATAGACTCATAGATTTAGAAAAATATTTCATGATTTAGAAATACTATAAATGATTATTCATGACTATATCAATATGATTAGTGTTTCTCACTTTGTGCATTGGGTTTTGGTCAAGGGTTAGACTCATCAAGGTTATACAAGTAGTGGATATTCTACTAATGATGAATATACTAACAAAGAAAAGTAAAAGGAAGGATTTATTAAGGAATAAGATTATGAAGCATAGTTAATGGTTTAAGAATGAGATAGAATGATTAAAGTTCTTGTCATTTAAACTCAGGAATTATTTCATCAATGGTGATCTAATTATAAGAATAATGAGATATATAAGGATTATACTATAGTAATTATTCTTTAAATATTTGGAAGAATGGATATTTTTATTAAGGTTTTCAAGGTGATCAAATATTTTTTATATGAAAATAAGATCTACATTATGTTTTTTTGGGAAATATGACGTTAAGATTGTTTTTTGAAATTTAGAGACCTTTTTGGATCGTGAATTTAGACATATGTATTTTGGCTGATTCTTAATATTGGAATGGATTAAGTTGAAATTTGGATATTATTATTTGAGGTTAAAGTATGATTTATTAGATAACCTCTGATAACCATTTTGGTTTTAGTTAAAGGTCAAAGGAATGACTTATAGATCTTTTGATAAAGGTTCTTCAAGCATAAAATTCATCTTGAATATCTATATTCTGGTTTAATAAATGAAGTGGAAATAGATTGAAGCACAACCAAAGGATGATATTATGATTATGAGATGGAAATTAATCAAGTAAGTTTATTCTCTTGTGTGATTTATCAAGATATTAAAATAATAAATCAACTATAGGATAAGTGTTTTGGAATAAAAACATTATCCATTTACTTTTCTCTTTGAGAAATAAATGTTCTTTTAACTGATAAAAAATTTATGGTTTTTTGATGGTTAAATTTCTAATGACCATCTTATCTATCACTCTCCATCACAACTTGATAGTTATATTTCTATTCAATTTCCATGTTTCCAATTTCCCCTAATGGTATCCTATTTGAAAGCCTAATTTTGTGGTAACATTTTCATTTCCCTTTTCCTCTTATTAAGGAGATGTTTTATTAACCCTATTTCTAATTTGGGTTTCCCATAAAATAATTTTAAAGTATCAAACTTTGATTTTCAAATCAAAATTTAAAATTATGAGGAATTAATTTATTTTATGAGGGGAGAATGTAACACTCCAATATTTTATGTCACATTTTATGTTTAAATTTAATTTCTAGTGTTTCACGTAATACCGAGCTAAAACGAACCGTGATATACTATTAAATATTTTAACACTAGTTATTAAGTTGGCAGAAATGAATAGTATTAAAACAATTATAAAATTATATATTATATATTTAATCAAATGTTTTTACATTCATCCAAATTATTTTATAGGCATAAGATAATAATTAATTACATTTTATGCATTAAAAACATAATTTTTTATGAAGACACTTTTACCGCCTTTTAACGGAGAACCTATTTTAAATCTATTTTTTGACACTTTGATATACTATATTTGAAAAAAATAAACTTCTTCTTTTAAATAGTAATATAAAATTTACACTGGTTTATTTTTGGTATTTTTCCGAGAAGTTTCATTTTTTGATGAATAGTGAAAAATACTGCATTTTAGTTCAATACTACATTTTCATCTAATTTATTTATATAGTTAAATTATGTATTGATTTGGTTTTAAAGTGTAATTAGAAAAATTTTATACCATTTAACCAATGTAAGTAATTGTAATCAATTTCACATTAAATTTAGATATAAAAACTAAGAAAACTTTTTGTATGTTTTTATTTTAAAAAACCACTTTGTCGTCCCATCTGCGGGATTAACATAAAAATTAAATTTTCCACTCATGTGATTTAAATTTTGAAAAAAATACCTACACAGTTTAAATCATTATTAAATTTTTAGTCTAATAAGATCAACTTAGCTTTAGACAAAAAATATTAGTAAAATTAATTAAAATTAATTACAGTGGTTAAGGGTAAATTAGGTGGGTAAAATAATATTATAAGCATTATAAAATTACCATAAAACCTGTAATAATTTTATTTTATGAGTTATTGTTGACTAAAATCATCTTTGGGACGATTTTATGGCATCTTGGAGCCATTTGGATGACTTTAAGGCTTTAATAGTATTTTATTCTAAGGAAAGTCCAACATGACTTACTCATGTTTCTTATAAGTATTACATTTATATAGATGGTTATTAAAAATTTGTCTTAGACTATAAATAGTAATTGGAAATATAAAATATTTATATTCATCATGATAAATTATTTTTAATTTTTAGGGAATTAAAAATTAAATTAGAGGCTAACACAATGATGATGTGGTAATTGTTTAATTAATGGACATATCAAATAAATGTTATTAAAAATATTAAAATAAATGTTATTTGATATAACTAATGTCATCCAATAATTTTATAGATTAACTAGACACATTAGGTATGTATTAAAGGTTTTTTTGAATATATTGTGTATAGATGTTTTTTAAAATGTCATGTAGTGAATTGTGTCAAAATTGTCATTTATGATATTTTAGAATAAATAATATTTTATTAAATGATATAATATTCATAAAAATATAAAATTCAGATAAATTATTTAGATAATGTTAAAAATGACATTCATGAATCATTTATGGTTTGTTTAGTAATTTATAGTAACTATATTAACTCTTAAGCAATAAAACCACATGTTGTCATGGTAGGAGTTAAAGAGGTTAAATATGGGTTAAAGCTAAAAGGTAACGGTTATAATGTGACCTAAAATTGTATAAAAATTATTTTATAAAGAGGATTCATACCTTATCACTTTAATATCTAATTTTTATTTTTAATGACACTTTTACATGATAATAACTTATATATTATTTAAATAAAATATAGTTACAAAATATCACTCTCTTTGTATTTAATATCTTTTATGAGTTAAATAGAGGAAAATTAATGATTTGGATGAAAAAAATTGTATATTTTTATCTAAATTAAATTATTTCCATTAAATGATTTTATTTTGATTTTTTATAAATTATATAATTTCCTTAACTTCTTTTTCAATGCTAAAACAATATTTATTTAATTAACAAGATAATAAAATAATTGATTTTAAAATTATTAATTTTATTATATTTGTGATAATTTAATGTTTATAATGAATTTTATATACCTAAGAATATAATAGATATTTTGGAAATAATTATATTCTAATTGCCACTTTTCCTTGATGTATTTAAAGTCAAATTAAATGAATAGTAACAAATTTTACAATAATAATATTTTATTGAATTAATATATTATTAAATTATTTAAAAATAAAAAAAATGTTAAATATTCATAAATGGGATAATATATGATCTAAAATTTCTTAAAATATTCATTTGTAGTCCATTTGGAAGTCTTTGGATCCAGAATAGCCTTAATATATTTTAATATTTTCAAGATTTCTGAAAGTGCCCCTCACCTCAATTATAAAAGGAAACCTACTCTCTCACTTCTTCACACCAATTTGAGACATCTAGATAAAAAAAATCTAAAAATTTATCTACCCAAAATCTTTATATAATTTCTGGAGGTCTTGGGCTTCCAAAAAGGCCATCTCTAGATCCCTTAAGAAGAGATCTAAAGGAAGCCCACCAAAGAAGAGGTAATTATGTTACCAACTCATTCAAGTTCATTTCTTCTTCTACTTCATATTCATGAGTTTTTTTTCATGATAATTTAATAAATCTAGCATCGTCTATATTCTTATATTTTATTATGATTATTGGACAATCATATTACATGATTTTTGCATCCTATGAAAAATGAAAACACCGCGCGTGAGTATGTACTGCTTACCGTCTCCACACTGTGGTGTAATATATTTTTAATCCATATTTATTTGGATGGGTATAATGATAAAAATAATATATATATATATGATAATTATTACTCGATATTGATTCTATAAAAAAGTTAATATACCATTCACTTTATTACTCTTTCACCATTAAGGGAAGGATATCATTGCTCATGTGTATGTACCGACTACCATCTCCACGACGCGATGTGATTCATTTTTCATGTCATCCATTCAAGACTGATTATAAAAATATATATAATTAATAAATATGATACCTATGAACTTAATATAATTCCAGATATTAAATAAATATATCTTATGCATAAGAAACATAACTTAGATGACAAAACATGCATAGAAAAATGAAGCAATTAACATCCAAAACAAGGGTAATAACAAAATATTATTTACAAAATGATATAAGAGGATCATATACATTAACATAAATATCAATATGGTTCTAGTATAAATTAATAACATACTTAAAACCATTATATAGGAGGTTAAAGAATGTTGAACTAAAGTAATTGTAAGGTAAGGGTTTTCTCGTCTCACTTTTACTTCTGTGAGATATATGCCTTGTTCTCCACTTATTCCTTATGTGTGGTGTATGTATTTCCCTTTTACATATCATTCCATGAATCTAATTTTAATAATTATATTATAAGTTTAATTTAATTTTATTCCTTTATAGGTATTATGATTTAAATGTTTCAAAGTGGTATGGGACACTTTGGAATGTTTAAAGATTATTTTCCTTGAGAATTGTTCAATAATATCATTTAAACATATTTTAATCTATGTCAAAATCCTTTTTTTGAATATTATAATTCAGTAAGGTTTATCTCTTATTATACTATCTACCATATTTTATTGAAGGTTTTATGATTAGTTTGACCATGGATGTGTTATTTTTATACCATTCATGGTTTATGGTTAAATTATTCACATTTTGTATGATAGTTTTTCAATATGAATGTTTATGTTGTTTATGATTCACCCTTTTCATATGAGGAATGTATTTGACTTAGTAAGTGATAGGAAAATACCTCTATAGACCCTTGATGCATCGGTAGGTCTCACGAGATGAAATAAATTGGCGAAAACCCTTCATGTTTGTTTCTAATCCATTTTAAATTGTAAAGAGGATAGATCTTAACACAAATCAGATGAGTTTCTACCCAGAAATTTAAAATTTATTGAAGAAAAATATTGACAGTGGCTATCTCGAGGATAGATCTTGATAGTTCATATGTCCAATATTTTTTATTTCATCATTATTATTATTCTATGTGATTATTTGATTAGTTATAATATCTATGGTTATGTTTCCAAGATCATGTGATTATTTAAATTGCATGTATTTTGGTTATTTACATTTACATATTATTTATGCCATATTTAATCATAGATTTATCTACATGCTTACCCTTACTGAGGATTTGATCTCACTCCTTTCATATGTTTCATTTTTCCCTAGGATTCCATGAAGTATATTATGAATGATATGCAGGGTTAAACAAAGGAGGAATAATGAAACATTCAATGAAAATTTTTATGTACTTTATGTTTTAAAATGTAATGTGGTTTTCAAGTATTTACCCAGTAGACCATGTCTACTAAATTATTCAGACCTTTAGGATTTTATTTCTTGAAATCATGCCAATGTAATAAGGTAAGGAACCAGCTTCGGGCTTCTGGGGTTAGGGTGTTATAGTGATATAATCCAGTTATTAGTTTATTTAAATTAAAAATATTAATGAGTCCATCTATCACATTCTGAATTATAACCCATGTATCAACCTCATTATATCATAAATAATGGTCATAGGGTCATATTCTGACCATTCCATTTAATAATAAATTTAATTCATAATGACCATTTCATTTAAAGGAAAAAATCACCTCATAAGGTAGTTAAAATACATAGCCCAGGATTATAAGTCCTAGAAAGGTATCTATCCATCCACTATATTTAATTGAGCCATTTAATTTAATTAATTTTGACATCTAAATTTCAAGGGGAAAGAACACTCCTCTAAAGTTGAACCAAATTTATAAGGAACTCATGGAAATTAAAGCTACTTTGAGACAAACCTAAATGGGTGGTTCTACTTGGGGTTTTTAACCCTCATTGACGATTATAGGTCATATAACATAGATCTACACATTTTATATAGGAAAAAAATTATTTATGTGGGGATGGATAGGAAGTCTAGTTCCCGAAACAATGACACAATATATATAAAACTAGACATTAAGGAAAAAACATGAGACCAAATAACTTTGACATATAGTAGATCCCTCATCCTTTATCAGCATGCAATCTAGGATAGAATGGGATAAATAAAATAAATAGATTAATACCTTAAAATAGGGGGTATTAGCTCGCATAGATTTAATATCTAATATGATGAGATAAATTAATAAAATAAGTAAGGTAATTGAAGCTATGACCATTAGTTATCCAACATGGAAAATGATAAAGGAATCAGAGTCCTAATGGAGGAGGTATCTTAAATCTGAACTTTGATGCCAAATTGATCACCCAACATGTGGGAGAGGTTTATGTGGAGTTTTGGTAAATAAAAAGTGAGAGAAAAGTTTAAATAACTGAGGGAAATAACTATTTTTTCAGCCCATTTAAAGAGGCCCACTATTTGGGAAAACCATGTTGATCCACTACCTAAGTGGAACTACCAATGCAGGCTAAACACACGATTTGAAAAACCATGCATATCCGATGAAGATACCCTCTATAATTTATATGAATCTCCTCACATGGTCATGATGCCTCATTTTAAAGGTTAAACTAACTATGCACCTCCTCTTAATGGGCTGCATGGTTGATCAGTATGGTTAAATCAACCATGCTCCAACCGTCCGCCTCCTGCTATTTCTCCAAAAACTAGAGCTCTGGGATCTGAACAAGCCCCAAAATTTCCAAAAACATTCTTTTACCTCATTAAGAACCTCCATTAGTGTAAAAATATATATTTATACTGAAATTTAAGGGATCCATACCTTATAATAAAAGATGAATTCTTACAACCTCCCCTTCTTAAAATAAATCATCCATGAGTTTCCCTTCTGAGGGTGGTAAAGCCTCATATGAGAATATTTAAGGATACTAAGCATGTATGTCACCCTCTCGCTCTCAAGTATCATCCTGTACATGGTCGTGCTTCCATAACACCCATACTAGAGGAATTGACCTGCCTCATAGAGCCTTCATGATCTGATCAATGATACGAAAAGGATGCTCCTCAAAGGAAACCTCAATATCCAACTTAACCTCATCATGTTGAAGGAAAAATGATGAATATTCATGATAACATAAAAGATGTTAAACATGTAAGATGCAATGAATTTCTTGATACCTATGAGGTAACTTTAACTAATAGGCTACCAGCATGAATCTAACTAATATGTTAAAAGGCCTGAAAAATCCTGGCACCAAATCCTTTTTTTTTTCAAATCTATCAATGCCCAAGTCTTGGAAAAACATGAAAAAATCCTAATATCCCACCTCAAAATCTAGAGGTCAGTGGTGAATATTAGCATAAGAATTCTTCCTAGACTAAGCTATAGTCAGATGCTTCTTAATAAGGTGTACCTACTAAAAAGTCTCCTGAACAAGATGAGGTTCTAATAGAGATCCCCCTCCTACCTCTAACCAGCACAAGGGTGAATGACACAACCTAACATATTGGGCCTCATAAGGATCCTCTATATTAGAAGTAGTTTTTATAAGAAAAATTTATGAGAGGTATTTTTTTCTCCCAAGAACCTTTGAAATCTAGGATTCATGCTGTAAGCATGTCCTCTAACACTTGTATCGTATGATCAGGCTTCCCATTAGTCTATGGGTGGTAGGCTATACTTAGAATTACCTGTATGCCTAGTTCCCTCTGCAACCCTTTTGAGAATCATGACATGAACCAAGGATTTCCATCCAATACAATGGTACATAGAATTATATAAAGGTTTATGATCTTCCTGACATATAGTCTTCCTAGATCATCCATTGAAATAGTCTCCCTAATAGGTAATAAATGAGCAACCATTTTCAACCCATCCACGATCACCCATACCACATCATAGCGTTGAGGTGACCTAGGTAAATATTCCAAAAAATATATAGTGAAATCATCCCATTTTCACTCAGAAATGGGTAATGGATGAAAAATACCCACAAGTCACTAGTTCTCCACCTTCACCTACTGATAGGTGAAATAAGAAGCAACAAAACTCATGATCTCTGTTTTCATCCTTGACCACCAATACTGGTGGCCTAAAACACATTAAATCTTAGAAATACCGAGATATAATGTACAACAAGAGGATGGGAACTTCACATAAATTCCTCTCATATGTATTTTGGAACTTAGACATTCCTATGAATACACAAGATTTCATCCTCATCAACAACCCAACTAGTGGTGGGTCCTCACCTGAAATGCTTTCGTAGGACCAAGACATCGGTATCTGAAAACTACCTCATCTTCACTCTATCCATAATTAAAAAGGACACTACTAAATATGTTAGTACCAGTTATTACTATTTTCCTTGTACCTCTAGATGCATCTTAGAAAACAATTCCATCAACTTTCATTCATTACTAACCTCCCATATTTCCCATGTTTGAGTTTTTCAGCTTAGAATTATAGCAACACCATTTAAATTCCCTAACTTATAATAAATCTCAAAGTAAAAAGATTGCAGGTATTCAACCCACCTTACCTATATTAGATTAAAGTAAATCTATATGAATATGTATTTAAGGATCTTGTGATCTGTAAACACCAAAAAATTCTGTCCTAATAAGTAATTTCTCCAAAAACACAATACATGAACAACTACTAACTGGAGATCATGTGTTGGGTAATTATGCTCATGATTCCTCAATATATGAGACCCACACACTAAGAATTGATATCCTTACATTAGAATGATACCCATCCTGATGCCTAATGAATCACAATAAAGTTTGTACCCATTTTTGGACTCAGGTAAAATCAGGATCAACACTATAGTAAATCTCTCTTTTAGGTCCTAAAATACTTTCTCACATGATTTAAACCATGTAAACTTGACACCTTCTTTGGTCAATTCTGTGATTTTTTTTGCAAGATGTGATAAATTCCGTATAAAATTCCTGTAATATATAGTTAGTCCCAAGAAAATTTGTATATTAATGTTGTTATTGTGACACTCCTAGGAAACCATGACTCTCACCTTCTCTAGGTTCATGAATACTCATGATTACGATATAATGTGACCCAGGAAGTGAACCTTGTTGATCCAAAAGTGGAATTTTTTGAATTTAGTGTACATCTTGTGCTATTTTAGTGTATTCAAGATGATATTAGGATGTTTTTAATGTTTATGTCAAGTATGTGATTACAACAACATACCTTACATGAATACTACCACAAATTAATCAATATATGGGTGGAAAACCCAATTCATCAGATCTATGAAAATAGTGGGCATATTCGTGAGACCGAACAACATGAATAAATACTCGTATAAGCTATATATACTATGAAATTATGTACGTGGTATATCTAATGTTCTAAATCAAACATAATGGTAGAATGACCTCAATTCAATCATTGAGAAAACCTAGGATCCTTGTAGTTAGTCGAAGAAGTTGTCTATATGAGATAAAGTATACCGATTTTTCACGATAAAATGATTCAATTTCTGGTAATAAACACACAAACTAAGGGTCCCGTCCAACTTATTAGAAAAAAACATGGGTGAATCCCAAGGTAATGTACTGGTTCATATAAAACCCTTAGCTTCCAAGTCCTCTAGCTGCCTCTTGAGATCCCGTAACACATTAGTATCCATCCTATAAGGAGGTGTGGATACTGGTGCCACTCTTTGCACTAGTTTAATAGTAAACTCCACCTCTATCTCAGGAGGTAGCCTAAAAAATTATTTAGGGAAGAAGTCTCTAAAATTATCCACTACAGGATGGAAATATGTACATCATGTTCCATGATCATTTAAAAAGAAACTATAAATCTAGGCTGCCACTCCACCCAACACACATTTATGAAGTCTATCTCAATTTTCCTGAACATCCCATTCACCCTTGTGAATATTACTACCACTATATGATGATGTGAAGAACACCATATGATGGTATAAATTGATATAATCATGATAAGTAACCAACTGGTTCTTCCTAGGAATGATGTTAAAACCCATCATATTGGGGATGAAGAGGATCCATATGAAATGATAGCTACCTACCTCAATGGGGTATTCCTTAAACTGGATTAAACTCTCTGATCGATTTACCAATGGAGTATTAGGTTTCATTACAACACAAAACAATGAATCTCAAGCCCAAATCACTCTACAATAGTATCAAATATGAAGGACCAGGAAGCGCCTATATCAGATAAAGTAGAAACTGGAGTGGAGGCTACTAAAATCATAGCTCTAACCATAGATGGACCGACACTCTAATCCTCATGTATCATATTCAATAAAAATATCTAACACTATAGATACCTTGGATTATCATATATAGATATTGTATTATTTTTTATGAATATTCATTACATTACATAAACACACATCTGAGGACTGTAATGGTTTAGTGTATTTGGAAACTTGAAAAAACAATTGTACATAGGTAAACTACACCATCTCCCACTTGGATATTTATAATAATAATCCTTCTTAGACATATCATACATAATATATTTCTTTATAACATGGGTAAAGGAAACATAAGAAAGGGTGAACTTAGATGCCTAATAAGGGTAAACAAGGGAGATATGTAAGAATAATATGAACATAAGGGTATGAAAACATGAGAATAACATTTGAAAAACATACACTATATATAAAAGATCATAATCTTGAGTCATAGAATAAATATTGGTAGTTAATAATACATTAATTATAATGTAATAAAATAACATGAGTTGTGAGATTATAACATTGACATAAGACATAGATTTGTGGCATACACATAAGAGTAGAAAATAATTTTCATATTAGTCAAGGATATTTAACAAGGCTATCATAGTGGAATGGGTTCACTCCCAAAACCATCATATTATTAAAGGTTCACTCTCAAGATCATCATAGTTTAAAAATACCCTTATTGAACTTGGTTTAATCCCCGTTCTAGTCCTGTAAATCTTATGAGATATAAATACTTACCCAATGCATTGAGGAGAGATATAGGCCCCACCTGTATCATAATGAAAACCATATTGACGTGTTCAACAAGATCATAAAAAATTCATCATATCATAACCCATGAAATGAAATGGGTTTCATAAACCTTTCATCATATCACAACCTGTGTAAAAGAGATAGGTTTTATAATCATTTCATCATATCATAACTCGTAGAAAAAGAATCCGGTTTAGTAAGAATTTGATCATGGTATAACCCATGGAATAGAAACAGGTTTCATAAACATCTTTCCATAATAAACATAAACCATTCATATAAAAAATAATAATGGTATCATTGGTTCATATCCTTAGTAATTCATAGGTAACATAAATGAATGTCAACTTATTTGGAAAATGATTTTGAATGATCATTTAAAATATTTCTTAGAGAAAATATCCTTTCCAATTTGAAAAAAAAATTAAAACATAATTTTTTTTGAAAATATTTTTCTTTGAAAATAACCATGAAAAATTATGAAGTAATATTCAAATAAAACAGTGTTCATGATGATGATAACTTTCGTTCATGTCGTACACATTAAAATAAAGATTCATTTCACCTTTTTGGTAAAATCCAAACAGGAATTGTTTGGAAAACGACATAAAGATTCATTTCAATTTTTTGTTAACATTAAAACATGGGTAAAAATTTATTTTAAAAATATTATAATAATAATAAAATAAATGGAAAACATTTCTAGAAAACAAGTTTTTGGAGGAAAATGGATTTTCAACCGAACAGAGAAATAAGGTTAGATTTTTTAAAAAACATTTTCACAATTATTTTAAGTAAAAAAGAGTAGAAAATGGTACTATTAATTTAAAATATGATGAATAACCATAGGAAAATAAAATTAAATAGTTTCTTTAGAGATAGATCATAATATTTTATCATTGGAAACTTAATCATAAATAATCTTTATAAATGATGAGATTATAATATAAACTCATTACCTATTTGGTAACATTAAATGGTAAGACCCTCGAAGTAATAATATAAAATGAAACTTAAAATATCACCTTAATAAATAAATTAATAATATTACATGTCAAAGGTTCTGTATATACACCTCATGAAATAATATAGGTGCATAACATAATGTACGTCTCAAATAAAGAAAAATGAGAACAAAATCCCATACCACTTTAGTAATCTTTTGAATCATAATCCTCAATAAATAATAACATAAAATGAAACTATAAAAATAATTAAAATAATAGTATCCATGATATAACATGTCCAAGTGGAAATATATACACCAAACAATAGAAATGAGTGGTGAATTTTCATGTCTCCCAGATATAAAAGAGAGACTCAAAATCCCTTCCTTAAGTCTTGACTTCTGTTGTACACATTCAAACCTCCTATATAATAAATATAAGTTTATTATAAATATATTAAAGGAAAATATTTATATATATCATAAAATATATGATTTTCTTATGATATTTTATTATCCATTTATTAATAATTCCATGTTAAAGCTACACTTCAGGTAATAATCACTTTGTTTTTCATATATGTTTTGATTTTTTATTTTTGGTAATCTTAATTTGATCATGATTTAATCATATATATAATTTTAATCATGATATAAATATCATATATATTCATTATATATATATTTTGAGTAATCCGTAAAATTTAGTGACAGAAAATGATATAGACCGTTCATGGAGATGGTAGGTCATACGAACGCATGAACGTTGTTTAAATTTTATTTTTGGATAGAATAAATAAAATAAAATAATATATTATAATTATATAATATTTTTTATTTCATTTATATCACATTTTTTCATTAAACCCATCCTTAATACCTTCAATGTAAATCCTGAACAAATCACATCACTTCGCGAGGCGGTAGTCTGCTGTACACGTGAGAGATGTTATGATATTCCTAAAAAAAGAGAGTATGAATAAATGTATGATATAATAACTCAAAAATTATAATAATAAAATAAGTCTCATATATAAATAATAAATATGTCATTATTTATAGCCTTTATTGGTGGTAGTTGAAAAACAAATGACATCGTTTCGTATTGCGACAGTCTTCCGTACACACGAATGCTGATTTCATAATCCATTTAATAGAAGTGGAGATGGTTATAGGTAATTACATAAACATTAAAACATATAATCATATGTAACATACTTGTATTATTTTATAATTTTTTGTATAATAATAATTTAAGGATTCAGATTAAGAAATAAAACAAAAACACTCATTGTTGAACATTACCTCTTCTTCAGGTACCCTTGTTATATTTTCACAAAAATCCATACTAGGTTGGATTTATATCCAAAATAAGGCTCACAGGAAAATATTATGGAATTTGGGAATATATTTGGGTATATATTTTTTGAAAAAAGGGTTTGAAGGTGTGAAGAAGAGAGGAGAGGGGGTGGTCTTTTATAAGTGAGGTGAGTGATACACTTGTAATTTTTTGAAAGAAATAATTCCACCTATATTTTTTTCAAGTCACAAGGATCCAATAATAAAAAATTCTTGATAATATAAGATATAAGGTATAAATATTTCAATAATTTTGGTTTTGGAAAAGTTCTGGGTTATTTTTAGCCCTTATGATTTTGGTTTAACCCCCGATAAAACCATTTTTACTATAACCATGATAAATAATTTTTACTATTTTTACAATTAATTTTGGTAAAAAATAAGATAATATTATTAGATAATATAAATTATATTGTTTAAAAATATGGAATCTATTTTTCCAAATTCCATTCATATAATTGGTGAAAATTAATTTAAAATTAATCTCGCAAACGTGATTAGAAAACGGGGTTTTAAAGAGAAAATGTTCAAAATTTTATAATGTTTTTATATTGAAATTAATTATAAAATTGATTTCAATGACCTATATTGGATTAATGTATGTATAATTGAACTAATTTTAATTTAAAACCAATTTAAAATATAATTTAACTTTATAAATAAATTAAACAAAAAATAAATTTTCAATTAAAATTCAGTATTTTTTTTTCTATTCATCAAAAAATGAAATTTTCATAAAAATTCCAAAAATTCACCCTAAGATAATTTTTAAATGATTATTTAAAAAATTAAGTTTATTTTATAAAATTAACTTTCTAAAAGTGTAAAAAAATTAATTTTCACAAAAATAAATAAAAATATTTTTTTTTGAAAATAGTATTTTCCAAACATTTAAAGACTTAATGAAAATTATTTACTTCTTTTATCAATATGTTTTCTTCATATAAAACCATTATAAAAAATATTTAAAAGTTAGTTACTATTTATATCTCTAATTTTAATGTTTAGGTTATAAAAATCACATTTAAATAACTATATTAATAATACATCATGGTTTTGTTAAAACTTAGTGTCGTGTATAAAAAAAGCTAACCCAATATTGCGTTTAGTGAAATATTAACTTGATGTTTCATGTAATGAAATCAATAAAATAAATTTAGTTTATTTTAAAAAAACCACAGAAACTTGGGGTGTTACAAGCTCTATCTATGGCCCTGAGATACATCCTAACTACCTTGGGTAGGCCCGCTTTGCTAGCACTGTAAGTAATGTATTTGGATCCCTTAGCCAAAACTACCTCCTCAGAATGATCTGCTAGAAGTACTCAATATGCCTACCTAATGAGGGCCTGATGACCTCTCTCTTAAATGTGGAGTTAGTGAAGATCCTCTCTCACTAGAAAATGGAGGAAAATATCTAAAAAAGCACTGAAGATGGCCCATCTTTCTGCATGCTCAACACTCAAGTAAGTCCTTGATACACTAGGGATTCTTATTCAATAACCTAACAAATTTATGGAACACTACCTGGATACATTATCACACACTATGGATACTTTTTCTCCCATGAGAAAGCTCCAAGTGATGCTTTCAACTTCTAGTCAAAGTAGTTCTAGGTCTAGAAGCCAAACCACCATGGCTCACAACTTCAGCCTCTCTTAGGTTATGCTCTGTAATGAGTTTGAAATTCACTATCCTATGTTTAATATTCAATTGGAATACATTCACTTTTGATCATGAGTCATACCTGAGACCATACTAAAATTTTCTAGCCTTGGATAACTCATAATCCAGAAGAATTGGTGTGAAGTGCCAGAGCTCTATAAAATGAGTGAAGTAGTCCATAACAGATAAAATGCCCTTATCCAAGTGCATAAACACTCTGGGTATATCACCCATTAATGTATTAGGATATAAATAATCATACAAATTCATATGTAAATACCTACAAATCATATCTCGATGATGATATTTTTGGGTAATAACATCCCACCATCACTTAGTAGAATCTCATAGAATATACATAGTGAGCTTCACTCTCCTCTTATGAGGTTTCTCAAGATGATCTAATATAGGCCGCATGACCTCTAGCCATGACCTTGCAGCCTGTGGACTGGAATCCCCCCAAAACATGGGTGGATGTTTTTGATGAAATTCACATGTCAACTCTGCCATAGTAGGGTCTGGTCATGGGGCACCCTTCATGGTCTATATGAACTATAAAAATCCCTCTCAAAACTGAGCATTTATGCCCACATTAGGAATAGTAATAGGTTACATAGGTGGAACTACAGGAGGTAATATGGTTGGCTTCGGGGACACCACCTATAGAGCATGGTCTTCACAACCTTTTCGATGCATGAATTGAGGTCATCATGGTGTAATGTCTCTAAAAATTCTAATAACATACCCAAAAATATGATTTAATAACCAAAATGATCATAAATAACAAATAGGATAGGTACAATCCTTCCTATGTAATGTTCAACACCTCTCTTCCAACTCCTAATTCCAAGTATATGTGATTTGGAAAGCTATAAAATAACACAAGAGATACTCCCAACTGCTCACAACTAAGGCTAGGTTAAAGGAAAGCTATCTGTTATACATTTGTGGTTCTGGTATATGGAGTTTCAATTGCAAGTTATAGAGGAAAACACCATTAAAGTTTCAATTGACATCCCCATTTAATAGTTACCATGTCATTTTGAAAATTTCAACTCTATTGTTTGTATATATATATACATGTATCATATTTTGGATATATGAGTTACCATTTCAAAGTTAAAAAGTCATATGATTTATAAGTTACAATTAGCACACCATGTAACTAAAACCACTCCTTTATGATGGATCAATTATATGGATCAATATTCCCAATTTATATAGGCACACACAATTTTTGTCTTACAATTGGAATCTATCTAATTGCAACCACTAACATTTCGGCCCATGTGACCAATGGTCCATGGATCAACATACCATAATTGGTTAATTAAGGTTTCACCATCAATATATATATATATAAGAAAAACCATTTAGATTAATGCAGAAACATTAATTAACCAATTATTTATCTCATTTTTCTTGTAGAAACGTTAGTAAGATAGAAAATATATAAGTTAAGTCACTACAACTTGTTGTAGGTAATGCACACAGAAAATAGATATGGAATGGAATATGCATGATAAGTTAATCCTAAAGTTCATACTATAATGCATGAGACAACACTTCCTTACTGTATTTGGACAAGGGAAAAAGATAACCCATAATGATATTAAACATCAAAAAACATTTGTGTCACCCAATTGTGAAATCAATACAATCGTAATAGGAATAATCCAGAAAAAATTCATCCTAGGTAATTTGGATTTTATCTATATATGGGTTAGCTACTACTAGGTATATTCTTAATTACAAATTATAATACATTCCTAGTCTCTTGTCTACTAACTCAAAATAATAAGAAAAAAGGAAAAGAAAACATAGATACCACTTTGTGATCTCCCAGCCCCAGATCACTCACCAACAGTAGCCAAAATGGTGGCCACATGGCCTCAATCACTCCTCCCTGTATTCTAGAGGCTTCTGAATAGTAGATAGGATCTATAATAGTATGGTGGGGAGACTATAACCTAATGATAAAAAATGTATCACATAAATATAATAATAACAATAAACAATATATTAAGTAAATCATCCATATCAAATAATTAGCAGTTTAGTGTCATAAACTATAAACAAAACCACTTCCACCATCATATACAAAATTATGATCATGTTATTCTATACAAAAAGGGAATATGTGGGAAAAAATAGTAGTTTGAATATACAACATATAGTATTGAAATTGAAAAAATATCAAAAGATACCTTCAATAGTATCATGAAAATAAGCTTTTTCCGCTACTTACGTACTCCTTCCTAGTAAAAACAATCAAGCATCCACAAAATGACACTTTGTCTTGTCGCTAACTACATCCATGAAGTATTCTCAGGTACCAAATGGAAGTCTGAAAAGGGTGTGAGATATACTCAGTAGGCCACCACCAATGATGTCTAATTCCATCCAACCTATGAATATATAAAGAAGTAGTGTTCAATTAATAATATAAACTAAGAATAAAGACATAAATCACATGTCAGACTGGTTTCCAAAAATGACACCCTTCTGATACCACCTACTTCGGCCTAAGATGAAATATCTATGAATGATTACCAATTATTTTTAATTTATAAAAGGCCTCGGGACCCATCTCATAGCTAAGGTGTCCTCCATGGACCATATTAATATAAATTATTAACATGACCCATAACATTTATAAATTGACAAAGAAATAAAATAATTTCATCATATAGGTAAAGCACTAACCGAATCCAAGTATGCTCTTTAACTTAGAAGATGTGTCACTTAAATTAATTAATAAATTAATTAATTGGAAACCATATCCTATCCAATAAATTATGTATGGGGAACCCATGTATTACTCTAGGTGTATTATGAACTCATAACACTATAATCCCATACATGGAATTCCTCATAGAAATATATGCATCTCTCTAGATGTGGTATAAATTCATTAGCCTATGAGTCCATCCTCAAAGTTTCATATTAGAAACCCAAGTTTCACTCATGGAAAAATATAATAAACTACCCTCTTTGCCCATCCTTTTAATTCCATGCAGGGAACTCAAGTTTCACTTCTGGCATAATAGAAAACCACCTGCTAAGTGTTCCCATCCATGGAATTCATATGAGAACACATGTATCACCCTTGAAATGATATAATCTAGTTATTAATTAATTTAAATTCAGTAAGCCCAATGATTCCTTCCATGTAATTATGAGTTAGAACCCTTGTATCACCCTCAACATATCATAAATAATGATCATGGGGTCATAGTCTAACCATACCATTTAACAATACATTTAATTCATAGTGTATATTTCATTTAAATAAAAAAATCACCTCAGAAAGCAGTTCAAATACATAGGATAGTTTGAGAAGGATTGACAAGGTATCAATACATCCATTATATTTAATTGATCCATTTCATTTAATTAATTACAAACTCCAAATTTCAAGGGGAAAGAACATACCTCTAAAGGTGAACCAAAATTATAAGAAACTAATGGTTGTAAATATATTTTATCAATACATCCAATGGGGTGGTTATACTTGGGATTCATAGCTATCATCGATGATTATATGTCATATAACATAGTCCTACACATTTTATTTAAGGAAAAAATCATCTAAGAGGTGATTCTTGAGAAGTTTGGTGTATGACACAAAAAAAAAATATATACAACTAGTATTTAAGTAAAAAACATGAGACCACCCAACTTGGACGTGTATTAGATTCCTTATCCTTTATTGGCCTCCAATATGGGCTAGAACTGGAGAAATTTGAGAAATAGATGAGAAAAATAAAATATGGAATATTAGTTCACATGGATTAAGAATCTAACAAGTGAGGTAAATGAAGAAAAGAAGCAAGATGATTGAAGGTCTTACTATTATCTATCCAACGCAATGAACAATGAAGGAATCATAGTCTGAATGGAGGAGGTAGCTCAAAGCCTGCCTTGGATGCCAAATAGAGATCCCAATGTGAGGGATAGGCTATTTCATGGTTTGGGGAAAGAAAAAGGGATATGGAAGGTTAAATATTTGAGAGAAAAAAACCATCACTGCCGCCCATTTAAAGTGGTGAATGGTTTGGCTGAACCGTGCGTCAACTGTGCAGCTCCACTTCCTAAGTGGCACTACCCATGCAGGTTAGGTGCATGGTGTGAAAAACCATGTGTAGCCTATACACATCCCCTCTATAATTTCTATTCATCCCCCCAAATATCCGTACAACATCCTATTAATGGTTAAACTAACCATGAAACTCCTCTTACTAGTCTACATGGTTGATCCACCTACTTAAACTAACAGTGTGCCTCCTATTATTTCTCTAAAAACTGAAGATTAGGGATTTGAACAAGCCTCAAATGCTCATGAAACCTCATTTAACTATCTAATAACTTCCATTAGAGTAAAAAAGAGATTTATACTGAAATTTAATAGATTTTTTAACTTATAAGAAAATCAATGGTCTTATAAAATAGGTGATAATCATAAACATGGACATCAAAGTATGATATATAATGATAATATGATGGAAACAAAGGAATTTGGAAATAACATAAAACATAAAATCATAAACATAATTCAAATATAAGCTCCAATAAAACATAACATAATGTGATTATGATAACCTATCATGCACCATACATGGAATCTCATGGGGTAGAAACATTACCCAATGCATTGGAGGGCTATATAATTCTAGTCCCACCCATCAAATTCATATCATGTACATGTATAAGTGCACCACATAGATCATACAATATAAGAATAAATTTAATCAATTTTAAACCCATTATTAAGGATTTTGGGTTACATACACGAAATTACCCAATCAATTAAGTATAATTACATCTATGTGAATACCCTTGAGTGGAAATGAGGATGGGTATTCATTACAAAAATGTTTGGCATAGAAAATTGAAAGATAATTTTGACAACATAATGAGGGCACATAAATGTTCATGGGAGTGGTGAAAGAGAGTGAGATGGGTTTATCATCACTTTTAAATCATAATTATAGTAATAAGTATGTGTAAAAAACATATCCTAATATGGAAATTTTGAAATCAAAAGGCATAGTACACAGGAAGTGCTTGAATAAAGAGGAGAGGATCCATTACCTTGAGAATATGCTTCTTAAAGCATGGGACGAGATTATTAAGAGCTTGGGGGAACCTTGTGATGAATCTAAATAGGTAAGGGAAGAGTAAATTTTTTCTCCAAGAATTTTTAGTGAAGAGTAATGGGAGGTTGTGTGGGTTTATATAGAAAAACATAGGGGAATTATTTATTAATTTCTAAACTAAGGTTTTGGACCGTATATAATAAGGTAATAAAAACCACAAACCTTCACATGGTTTTTTTTACAATAGTTCATACCAAATATGAGTGATTTTAATTATTTTACAAGTCTAATAACCTAAATAATTATAATAATACTCTTGGTGATGTGGAAGCGAATCATGTTTACAAAGAATTGATTTTAAAACCTTAAAATATAATATAGGTTTTGGAGGATTTATTAAGGCTTTATAAAATTAATTAAATAACTTAAAAAACATTAATTTAAATTATAAATAATATTTGGGTTGTGGATACCTTTTATGGCATATATTACATCACTTTTTGGTCATTATGATGTCATAATACTCACCATATATTTATACTGTATTTAATTTTTACCCAAAAATTTGGTTACCTTAGAAAATTATAAAAAATACACCATTGGATAATTTGGATGTTAAGGTTTAAAAATTAATATTTATTTTATCAAAATATTTCTCTGAGTATTATCATTTACCCGTTTAAATAAAAAATCCCCATTTATTGAAAAATAATTGTTTTTGACAATAACAGTTTTCTGACCCTTATAAAAATTGGATTTGACTTTTTATAATGAAATTATCATTTATATTTAATAAATATTATTTAATAATAATATTTTACTAAATATAATTTATTTCAAAAATTATTATATTCATTAAAGAGAGAATCTTGATTGAAACTATATATTTTCCAAAAATACCATTCAAGTTTTATCATATTAGAATTTAGTTTTATAAAATTTATTATTTAATAATTTATAAATTAAATGAATAAATAAATCATTATTTAAATTATAAATATATAAATTCATACTATTAGGGCATAAATACATTTCCCCTTTTTACAACAATGTACGCCATAAGGGTAAGTTGTGTGATTGTGATATTTTCTTAGGGGTGGTTCGACATACATAGTTTGGGATGTGATATCAATGAGCATGAAATTATCCCATAAATGGTTATTCTCACACTTTAGTTGTTGAATCTCATCTTGGGACTGGTCAAGGAAAAATCCTAATGATGCTATCTCCCCAGAAGCTCTGATAAATGGACTTCATAAGGTATGATCCTACTATTTGAGTCCACCGATCCTTCCATATATGTCAATTGGACTTTATAATAACCCTTAATATATACAAATCATATAACCACTGTATAATGGATATACTATTAATGCTTAATATGATTAATAGTATTTTAAATTTTACATTATATAACCTATAAAAATCCAAAATAATAAAATTAGTGCATGTGTTTTCTATAACTACATTACTTAATAATTCATTTATTCATTCAAAATGGGAATTTCATTTTTAAAAGTTTAAGTCATTACATTATTTCCCCCTTTATAAATTGCACACTCAAAATTTTTAATTCATACACTAAAATAGATGAGGTTACTTTTGTTTCATCTCCTCTTCTAGTTCCCAAGTTTCTTCCTCAATCTTATTGTTCTACCACACCACTTTGACCAGGTGAGTTTTCTTGTTTTGTAGAACCTTATCTTTATAATATAGTATCTTCACCAGATGATCCTCATATGAAAGAAAATTCTCTGATGGTACCACATCTAGATTCAATACATATGAGGTGTCTGGTATGTACTTTCTCAAGTGGGATACATAGAACACACCATGTACTTGGGATATATTAGGTGGGATTTCTAGTCGATAGGGCACCACTCTAATGCGATCAAGAATCTTAAAGGGGATAATGTATCTTGGATTAAGAATTCACTTCTTCCCAAACCTCATGAATTTCTTCCATGATTATATATTAAGGAACACTTTATCTTTAACCTTAAACTCCTAGTCTCGTTAATGATTGTATATATATATTTTCTATCCACTTTTTTGCAGATTTCATATAATACTGAATGGTTTGAACATTCTTGATCATTTATTGGATAAGATTAGGTCTCATCAGCTTTCACTCTCCAAATTCATCCTAGCATGTCAGATTATAACACGTCTTCCCATACAGAGCCTCATAAGGTTCCATTTTAACACTAGAATGTAAAATATTGTTATATGAGAACTCCATTAGGGGAATTTGTTGATTACAACATCCTTGGAAGTTCATTGAACATGATCTCAACATATTAACCATAGTTTGAATGATTCTTTCAGATTTACCATCCTTCTAAGGGTGGTAATCAGTGCTAAATCTCAGTTCTATATCTAACAATTACTTAATGCTTATCCAAAACCTTAAGGTAAACCTAAGATCTCAATCAAATACAATAGGGAATTCTACTCCATGTAATCTTACCATTTGTCTTATGTATATCTTGGAAAGTTGGTTTAGATAGAAATATTCCTTGATAGAAATGAAATGTGATGACTTGGTAAGGTAATCTACTACCATCAATATGGTGTTATTTCCTTTTTGGGTCTTGAGTATTCTTTTGAAAAAAATCCATGGTTATGTTTTACCATTTCCATACTAGTATGGTAAGTGGTTTTATCATACCCTTATACTTCTATCATTCAACCTTGACTTGTTGGCATACTAAGAATCATGATACAAATCCCGTAATCTCCCCTTCATGTTATCCCACCAAAAGTTTTTATTTAAATATATATACATCATAGTTCTTCATATAGAAATGAAGAAGGATGGGCTATGCACATCATCTGGAAGTTCCCTCTTTAGTTATGGTTTTTATGGGACACATATTTGGGTTACAAACCTTATAACTCCATCTTTAGAAAATTTAAAATCTGAAATATTTGCTACCTTTTTCTATAGAACCTCATCATCTTTCTGAGACCCCTTGATCCTCTCAATAGTAGTTGGTTGAGAATTAATTTGAGTAATGTAGGATAAATATCCTTTTATTATTCTTATTTTTGTCCTTTTCATGTCCAAGAATATTGGATTACTTACAATCCTCATCATGGATTGGGTTGCAGGATAATTTCTACTCAGGGTATTTACCACTTTGTTTACTTTACTAGGATTTTAATGAATTGAAAAATAATAATCCCTAATTAGATATGGACACCTTTGTTTTATCATATTGATATATTTTTTTGTAATTATATACTTGATGATTTCTTGATCTCTATATATATCATACTTTTCTCTGTAGAGATACTGTCTCCAAATATTCAAGGTGAAGATCACTGTATCCAATTATAGATCATGTTTTGGGTAGTTATTCTCATGAATCATTAATTATTAGGAGGAATAAGCTATCAAATTTTCATCTTTAATGAGTATATATCCTATTCCCTTTTTGGACACATCACTGTATATCATAAATCCTTTCCTACTGGTGGGTAATGTGAGCACATGTGCAATGATTAACCTCTTCTTTAGTTCCTTAAAGCTTTCTTAAAATTGACCAGTCTAGAAAGAATTTAATCCCTTCTAATTAATCATGGTTAGTGGTATTTATAATCATTATGAGTTTATAAAAAATCAATGATAGTGCCTTGATAATCCAAGAAAACTATGAATTTATATCATAGATGTTGGTCTTGGACTTCCTTCGATTGCCTCTATTTTTGAAGTATCCATAGATATACATTTTCTATTGATAACATGGCCCAAGAACGTTACTTTTTCTATTTATAAATCACATTTGATATACTTTTTAAATAAATTTTCCTATAACAAATTCTTTAGTAAATAATTGAAATGCTCCTCATGTTCCTCCTTGATTTTAGAGTAGATAAAAATATCATCTATAAAGACTACCATAAATTTGTTGAGGTAATTCATAAAGAATCTATTCATCAAGTCCATGAATATTTACAAAGCATTAGTGAGTCTAAAAATAATCACCATGAACTTGTAGTGCCTATACATTGTATGAAAATAAGTCTTGGGGATATCCCCTTTACTTGATAAAATCCCAACCAATTATCCACATTGGAGGAATATTGGGATCCATGTAGCTGATCAAACAAGTAATCAATCCATGTAAAAGTATACTTATTCTTTATCATGATATTATTAAGATTATGATAATAAATTAAAAGGCACATTGATCTATCTATATTCTTGATAAAAAGGACTGGTACACGCCATGATCAGGCACTTGGGCATATAAACCCATTATCCAGATTCTTCTATAATTATTTATTCAGATCCTAAAGTTTAACAATGGTTATTCTATATGGAGACGTAGATATTATAAAATATATGGGTATAAAATCATTTAATAACTCAAACTATCATCTAGGAGGAAGATCATGTAATTCTTTAGGACACAAATCAGTGAATTACCTCAGAATGTGCATATATTCAAGTTTGATATTTTCCTTAGTCTCAATAATTTAAGTAAAATACACTTTATCATAGGGAAATAATATCCATGCTTGAGATGATGGTACCAATGGATATTCCTCCTCTTTCTTTCACTTTTATAGAATTGGAATATGATTCATTATATAGAGGGTGATTTCCTTCTCTCAAAAATTTACATTGGATATATATAAGGAAATCCATATCATGCCTATAATAACAAAAAATTATTCTAAAGGGAGTATCAAAAGTTTAAATAGAAAATAAAACCCACAAATTTGGATATGGTATGGGTTATATGCTTGGGATACAATAATTAACCCATTCACCATCTTTATTGATAACTAAACTTCCATCTTTTATGATGGTGTTCAAATAGTTTTACTAAGCTTGAATGGTATGAAAGAATGAGTAGAAACTAGAATAAAAAAGGAATTTATCTATCCTTGAATGAATGAATAACATACCTATCACCACTTAATTTTTGGGATCAACCTCAGTAGTTGTGATGGAATAAGCTTAACAATCTGGGGGGATGACACCGCACTCCCCCGGTTCTCCCTCTTGCTCTCTGCTCGACGTATACTAGGGTTTCCTCCTGAATCTATTTGAGGCTCCGTTTATGGAGCTTCTGATCTCTTCCCCTTCTCACCTCTCCTCTCCCTCGTCATCCCACTGATGGAGACCCTGCTTCTCTGTGCTTCCTCTCCTCACCCCCCTTTCCTTTGCCGTTATGGGTTCCATCTCATCTCGGTGCGACACACTGTTTTGTTGTTCGACGACATCAACAACACCTCTCTGCTTTTATCGCTAGATCTGTTGTGTTTTACCCCAAATTGGTTTTATACGATGGAACTCATGTGGTTTAGGATTGTGTTGTGGTGGCGTTTTGTGGTGTCTCTCATCTGTTTTCTTGTTAGATATTAGTGGTTTCAGGCCTCGAATACTGCCTTCGCTACCCTTATCGCCTAACCCATCATTTTTAAACCCCATGCTGGTTTGTCTTCATGGTGCCTCAGTGGTTTGGGGTCGTGTTGGAGATGGCATTTTTCAGTGCCTACCTCGTTGCTGTGCCAAGATATTCCTATACTATTGCGCCTAAGCCCTTTGTTCCAGACCCCATCTCAGTCTCATACAAAGGTGATTGTGATCTCTTGAGACTATGTTGGTGCGGGTGGGTTAGAATCTATGTGTGGGTTCTGCTTCCCGAGGTTTTGCATATGCTTTTCATCCAATGGTATCTTCTTGTGTTTGGCCTCTTGGTGATCTGCAATATTCGGTGTTTTTTAAGCATGTTTCTTGTTTTTTCGCTATCTGTGGTTGTTTGGATCATGATACTGCTCTTGAGCCGGGTTCACGGTGAATACATTTTTAGTGGTATGCCATCTTTTTGGATCCTCTTTTCGTGATGATTCGTGGGTCTTCATGGATTTTTCTCAATGGTTTTTTATGGTTCCCTGAGGCTCGAAGATTGGTCCAAGTCGACAATGTGCTGTTGCGTGATGGTGATTCTATCACGGAGGTGCTGATTCCTGGCGACAGTCGGTAACTGTGTGGTGACAGTGAAGAGAGGACCGTTATTGTTGGTTCGATGATCGAGGTTCCTGCTATACATATGGTTTGACTAACCAAGTTGGTGCGATAGGGTTCTATTTGAATGTTGCAATTTGATTTTTGAATCTAGAAAGGTAGTTCGTGGTTTGATGCATTGATTTTGCGGTGGGCTCGAGGCTATTCCCTTTATTGTCTTATGTGTGAACTGTGATTTCTGCTTTCACATCCCTTTATTGTCATATGTGTGAACTATGATTTATGATTTTCCACTGGTTTTGTTACGTGTTAATTTGATTGTGAGATTCCCCACTTACCAAAAAGTGGTTTATTCAGAAAATAAAAAAAAGAGATTTGGATGATGGAATAAGATTACCCTTTCTATCTAGGCCTTATAGGTTGTTGTCATTGGTTATCATTGAAAACCCTTAGCTTAGTGAATTGATTTGCATAGTGACCTTATTCCTTGTAGTTGAAACATTGGAAAATAGGTTGAGGGTTTAATGGATAATTCCTTTTATCAATCACATCCGTAGGTTTCTCCCATCAGTAATCACTAGCTAGGTGCTCATTATTTCCACACCTAAAGAATTTCCTCATCCTTTTTAGGTAATTATTGGGATGTTTCTTCCCACAATTTTGATAAGTGGGATGTTGGAATTTATTTCTACCATTATATTTCTCCATCACACCTCCAGACTTAAACTCCATTCTCCAATTCTTATCCTTATGAGAACCTTGAGATTCACTGACCACCATTTCAACTTTGAAGGAAAATCAGACGATTTAATCATATGTTTTGAAGTACCAAATGGATAATTCTTTTCATAGACCCAACTTTAGCAGACTAAAGAAGCTGTAAAGTTTTCTTTTAGGGGTGATGAAGAATCTGGAGGAGTTTCTTGCAAGTCATTTAAAGTTCACTATGTACACCCTCATAGATTAGTCATACCTTTTCTTGAGGCTAGGAAAAATTCCTCTTTATTTTAAATCAGTGAGTGAGAGTAAAATATTTTTCAATTTTTTTTTAGAATTCATTCTACTCCATCAATTTTATCTCCTCCAAAAACTTCTTATTCTTGACTAATGTCCACCATTGATCAGTTTATCCTTCCATACGACAAAAAACTAACACAACCTTATCTTGCTCTGAGCATTGATGTATAATGAAGATATTTTGAATGGATTTGATCCATTGTTATGTGATTAAAGGATTATAATATCCATTAAAATTTAGAGGACTTTTTTGTATAAAGGTATAAATTGAAACTTTCTCTTCTTTGGGGGGATTCAGGTGTTCCTATTGATTCAAATTTTGGTTTAAAACAAGAGTTAATTGAGAAATTATTTTCATGAAGTCCCATACTCCTAATCCCATTGGGATGGTAATATCATTTTGGAAGTCATCACATTTACCCTCACATTGGTTATTATATTAGTTTCTCCTATTCCTTAACCTATGAATTTCTAGGTTTCAATATAAGTTATCTATGTTTTATTTTCTAACATAAATTCTTATGGGAATTATTTTCCCCTTTATAATGGTTTGTAATGAGATTTAAAATTTACCAAAGCATATAACCAAGTAGTTTCAAACTAAGTGTGTAATAAGGCCTATTATCATTCAATAGGTGACGATAAAGTCCAAATCAATACACCCTTTTTGGTATTATTACCCCCTTATGAGAATATCAGGTCTATGAATATTGATTTATCCTGATAGATTGAGTTAATTTGAGGTCTTTAAGTGAGAAATAATGAGTTATCATGATTTATGATTAATCAGTTAATAGAATAACATTGGGAAGGTGTGAGACACCGAGGATGGATTGATACATAGTGAGGGAGTTCAAATTTATCCTTTGGGAATAAATTAACATTCATAAAGATTCATTATAATCCTTGGTTCTTATAGGAGTTCCTATTTGATTAGACATCATTAGTTGAGGCTAGATATAGTCCTTCCTATGTTTTGATTGTTTACTATAGGTAAGATCATGGGAAGTAGTCCCAGTATTGAAATGATGCTTGGTATATATCTAGGGATGACATTTGGAGATGAGTTGATGCCTATTATATATTTTTGATAGTAGGAGTGTGTGTCTCCTATTGATTAATTTAGGATTATGCCAATATGAGATAGAGAGATCAAGAACATAGCTTGTGAGACAGTGAAACTTGTGTGAGGAACATCTTGATCGATACATAACACATATTTGAGTTTGTATTTAGGATGACCTCATGGGTTTAGATTTTTATTGGGAAGTGTGATTATGTTCCTTGTGAAATAATATATTTTATATGATTTAGTGTTTGGGATAAGACTTGATCTAGATTTTATCTTCCTTGAGGGAATTCAAAAATAGTGTGATTTCTAACGTGGCTTCAGGAGGGATAGTGGAAAACATTTGGGAGGATATGACTAATTATATTTCAAAAAGATCACTGACAACCTCCTAGGGATCTACCTAAGGTAATATAATAGATATGTCAAAAACATATATTGATAATGATGAATTGACATGGGATATGGGGGATCAACATGTTAAGATAGGGATATATGATCATGTAGTGGGAGATATCCCTTGTAATAAAATTTTATATATGGGACATAGCCGAAGGTGGTCTATAGGTATTCTAGAATATAAATTTGGAAAGGACTGATGAGATGATATGGGGAAAGGCAAGTGTATTAGGATTTTTATATTTTACGGTTGGTCCCAATTGTTTGGTTTCCCATTTATTTTTTCATGGGGTCGTTATCCGTATTATATTTTCTTCTTTGGTCTATTATTGACTAAAATTATTATTTTCATTTCCATTTTACATTATTCAAAGATGGTTGGCCCATTTTTTGTATATTGTTTTATTTCTTAATATGATTTTTATTCCCCATAATATTTTAGGTTTTGAAATTTACAGGTATTGAGATAAATTGAAACACCCTGAGATTTTATAATGAATTTATCTTTAAATAAATTCAATTTCTTTGATATATTTCATCAAACACAACACTGATTTTAAACAAACTGTGATATACTATTAAAATATTCTTATTTAAACAAGACCGTTATAACCTAGCCATTAAAATTGGTGGGACGAATAGGAATAATCATATTTTGATAATTATTTTTAAAGGTTTTATATAATCAATATTATTTATTAATGTATAATAAATAAGTATTCAATTTTTAGTGAAGTCATTTTATGCTTAAAAAATATATTTTATTCAAAAATGATTCTTATTGGTTTTTGTGTGTGGATAATAGATTTAATTTATAAATTTTTTAGAAATGATTTTTTATAAAATTAGAATCATTTTTAATATAATAATATCAAAAATATATTAGGGAGAAATTTTTTAATTTTTTTGAAAAGATTGGGTTTTCAATGAATAGTAAAAAATACCATTTTTTTAAAAACTACCATATATTTTTATTAATTAAAGTAATTTAAAACTAACATTATATTTTGGATTTGGTATAAGATTTAAACATGATAATTTTTTTATAATATAAATAATTTCATTTTAATCAATAATTTTCAATATTTTCCTAAAAATCTATTTTTATGTATAAAAACATATTTTTTTAAATCATTTTTTAAAAACATAATGTTTTCCCTTTTAATTAATTAAAATAAAACCTAATGAGTAAAAATTTAAATTAAATTAACATATTATAAATATATATATATGAATTGAAATTCATATAATGAATATTACTAGTGATATGGTTAATGTAAAATCTTCTTTTCCTTGAAAAATGCATTTTCGTAAAAAACAACTTTTCATCACACTTTGTGAGATTAATTTTAAATTAAATTATGGAAATTATGTGAATTAAATCTTAAAAATTGGATTCCATATTTGGAATCATAAATTTCAAAATTTTAAAACAATTCCATTTTATTTTTGGTCATTATGAATAATATCCACGGTAAAATTTATTACCTCAGTAAGAGTAAAACAGGTAAAACTGGGTTCAAACAATGAGATAAGACCTTAAAATCACCCAAAAAATTCCCAAAATTATGTTATATTATTTTAGTTCATCCATAATTATATAATTATAAAACATATGGTAACTTTATTTTATTTTTCTTTGATAATAGAATAAATATTATTTAAGTAAAGTATAAAAATAAAATATTACTACCTTTGTTTTAATAAACATTAATATTTTATCATAAGGAATAAAATAATTTATGGTTCAAAAAAATAATTAAAAAGATTATGAAAATATTATATTTATGATAGTAATTTATTTTTAATTTTTATAAATGATATATTTACCTAGAACATTTACACATCATGGATGCTGCGCTTGTACAAGCTGGTAAAAACGTCAAAGTAATTTGATTTAAATTTATTAAATTTTATGTTTCTGGATATGTTAGGGTCTTGAATGATTTTTATGGATATAAATTAATTCTAATTAACATTTTAAAAATTTATATTTGAATTCCATTATTTTTCTTGGAGTGATTAATGTCAAATTTTGTGGAATAATTGAAAAAATACAGTTTTTATGAGATATAGTATATTGTGTGATATTATGATAACATAAATATGATATGTAAATTTATGAAAATTATGGAATGAATCATGTATGATAATATAATAAAAATATCATACAAAGATAATTAAAAACATATAAATTAGAATCATTTTCATGTTAAATATAAAAATAATTTTTAGTGCTGATGTAGTGCTTTTACAATACTGGAAAAGTCAAAATTAGTTTACTAATTATAATATTTGAGAAGTAAATAGTATTTTCATTGTAGCATCCCATGTTTTTCTGGACCGGATGAAATTCCAAAGTAATTTGAGTTATATCAATTTGTGGATGGTCCGTTTTGTAAATCGAGCATCAAATCACAATTCTGAGAGTTGAAACACTTAAATAAGGTGTTGTAGACTTGGTTTAAGGACTCTGGGGTGCCTTAGGTGTTTTGTTGAGTTTTAGGAGCACTGGGGCCCAAAAGTTTTAGTTTTGGGTAGATTGGTGGGGGCATTCTCTTTGTATAAAACCGTGTGGCCCACCAGTGAAAACTATGTGACACCTGCAGGTGAGATGGAGTGATCCGCATGAGTTGTCTGCGGTTTCTCAAACCATACACCTAACCTGCACGCTTAGTTCCAATTAGGTAGTGTGCATGAACTGTTCATCACACAGTTTGGATAACCTTGCATCCCAAACCATGCAACCCTTTTCCCTTAAACAGTAGCCCTCATATGGTTATCACATGATTTGGACAACCATGATTCCCACCATGCACCTCATTAATGGGGTGAAATTCCCATTTTATCCATATTGGCTTATTTTCTTCTTCCTCCCTCTTTTATTCTTCAACCTCCATGCACAACTACTTCTCCATTGGTTACTCTTCTTCTATCCTACTGATGGAGATAATCATCTCTATCATTGTCAGATTTAAGCACCATTAGTACCAATAGATTCCTCAAGGTAAGATCTATATTCCCCTTAAACCATTTATTTTTATCTCTCTCTCTCTCGAGTATATTCTCATGGTGCAAGATAATTTTTCCAATTTTTAGGGTGCTTGTCCATTTTTTTGATTTTTCTTGAACCGGACCAAATCCAGGATCAATATAAGACATGTGAGACATCCTTGGTATAAGTTAGGTGGTTTAGTTATTTACTATAAATTTCATTTCTTTAAATATGGTGCGTCTTTGTTCCGCTCCCCAGAATCTTCCGGTGATGCCTACCTTTTTTCAAATAAATCAAATTGAGTATGTCATAATGTGTGTATTGACCCTATTTCTTGGAGAATAACCACTTTAGGGGATCTTCCTTCCTATTTTCACTTTGATGTGTGTGGTTCCTCCATGGAAGCCTAAAACCCTTGAGTTTAAATTGTTTTTAACACCCTTAAGGGTGTGTTTCACCCTAAATAAAAGTCTTTCACTAATGAATTGAGTTATCATTTAATATGGGCGATGAGTTAGGCCGTGAGATAAATGACCATATTTCATGCCATAGTTGAACTCTTGAAATGAAGTGACTTGGATTAAATTGGTTGGGAGACTCTAGTGAAATGCCTTATACTTTATGCTTATATCTTATGCTAGTTGTTAAATTATATGCATTGTGTTTCATGTATGGATTATGTATTGTCTTGTAATATTTTATTTTAATGAAATTGAATTATTTAAATTTAATGAATTAATTTTTGAATAAAAATTCCATGTTTTTATAATAAAACTCCTCGATGAGGTGCACTATCTTCAATTAAAAAAGGGCTTATCTATATACTTTGTAGCCTTTTGGTTATGTTTATTCCTCATTACTTATGCCTATATATCCTTATGAAATAGTTATATAGCTTGGATTAAAGGTTTGGGCTAACCATTTTACTGGATTACATATTCTATGCCTTGTTGATGTGCGTTATTGGTTACTTTTTTTGACTGCTTGTTGGCCAAGAGAGAAAACAGGTCCCTCTTTAAGGACTCTGTTGATGGACTCACCTTTCTTTTCTTGGTATGACTTGAAGAGACAATATTGATCATTCAGATTGCCTTGGATGATATCTATAGGCTGATTGATATACCCATGAGTGACACTGGTTACCTTGGGAAGAAACTATGAATGGAATTGTTGGATATATGGCTATGCCATGCCTTGGGTAATACCTAGTCCCCCTATGTGAGATACTTGTTACACACATGGAGTTACCATACCTTGAGTGATATAAGGGGAACCGTTACAAGTCGCCCCAAACAAACTCGGTGGTATTGGTTATTAAAAGGGATCATATAGCAACCATTGGGATTCCATTACGGATCACGTAGGATGGTCTCATGATGCCATTACTGGATTTGACAGATGCTTTCATGGATTATTTTTAATTCATTATTATTATTGATTCAATGATTATAAAGTGGTATCTAAATGATTTGATGATGTCCTCAAGGTGTGACCTCTAAGAAAAAGCACAATCTTGGGGTCATCCCACTTCTGTTGCTTTATTTAAGTTGGCATTTTTATACCATTTTACTTATATATGTTTCCTTGGTTCAGGCATCCAACTTAGGTTGAGGTAGGTAGAATCAGTTGGACATTTTTTTAGGTAACCATACTGAAGTTTTGTTTATTTATTTTTGTATCACCTCGATTTATTTATGTTGGAGCACAACTCATTTTTATAGAGCACAAACTGGATTGATCTATACACCATTGGTGGTGGTCTACTAGTATTATACCTCACACCCTACTTAGGATGCCACTACATTGGGGTACCTGAGCAGTTCTGCATGCTTATAAGTCCTTGTATTTTTTTTTGTGATACGCTGTGTACTTGGGATGTAGGGATCACATGATTGATCTAGTACTTAAGATGCTCATAGAGTTATCCTTTGGGAACTTTTACTTTTTTTTTATTTTGTAAAACCTATAGTACTTCCTACTTGTATCTTATGGAATCATCTGATATGCATGCATTATTTTATAGATTAGAGTTGGCCATTTAGTTTTGGTTCATTTTTTCTTATTATTCTTCCACTACTCTGTCTTTCATTTATTACTTCTTTTTCTATTGTTTATTTATTAATTATACCACTATTATACTCTAAACAAGAGAGTATAGTCTCTCAACCATACCACTATTAGACCCTCTCTTCTATTCACCATCCTAGGGTATAAGAGGAGGCATACATGAGGCCACGTGGCAACTGGTCCAGCTACCGTTTTAGTGGTCATTTGGGTCAAGATGTTAAAAAGTGGAATCATAGTGTCTTTTTCCCTTGTATTACTATTTTGGGTTGGTATATAAGAGACTAGGAATGTATGAGTGCTTAGTAAATAGTCGGGCCTAAGAGTGATCAACCCACATATGGGGAAAATTCCAAATGGATAAAGATGGAATTGTGTTCATGCTATTTTCTATTATAGTTGATTTTGATTTCATCTTGAGTGATTGGAGTCATTTCCACTACTTACTGATTTATGATATTTATGGTACTTACCCTTGGCATGGTATAGAAATGAGAAATCATTACATTCATCATTATAGTCATGTAGGTGATTCACATGCCATGAAAATTCCATTCCTTGTAGTTTGCATTCCTAGGTTGTTTGAAATTTGTTCATGCGACTTTCATGTTTTAATAGAATGTAATTTATATTCCATGTTAGAAATTTTGATGACATTTCATGCTTTTGTAAATTAAAATTATTATGCCATATTCTCATATCATGTTTGAGTGTTTCATACTTACATAATATCTTTCCATGTTAAATTATCTTTATTTCATGTGTAATTAGTATCTTTCATTATATTTACTATCATTATTACATGTATTTATTTCTATTTTTAGCATGTAAATTGCTTACTATGTTTAGGTGACTTATTAGTGTGCTTGTTTTAAATTTCCATGCTTCTATGCTTGTTACCATGGGATGAATCTTGTGGGTTGAAATTAAATGGGAGTCAAATTTCAATTTGTAAGGTGTATGTGATCCTTATAAATTGGGAACTGACAACCCATATAATCAAACTGTTATTGATGTGTTTTATATATTTTGATATTATTATATGAATATTAAATATGTTTAACTTATATTTTGTTCTAAACAAATTGGTTATGATTAAATAAGATCTAATTTTTCTAACTCATAAATTGTATGGGAGCTTTATGAATTGGAACATGGCGAAACATTTAATCAAACCATTGTAGAGGCACTGTATGTATAAGGTGGTTTTCAGAAATATTAAGGCTCTTGAATTTTATTTTAAACATGGATAGAGTGGTTACTTTTATTTAGGAGCTGCCCAAAAATTGTAAAGTGTATAATCACTTTATAAATTGAGGGTGGTAACTCATTGAAATAGAACCATAGGTCATGATCCCTATATATATATTTATAAATTTCTATAAATATGAAAATTGTTCAATTTGGACCTTTTTTTTGTCTACCTTATTAATGCCTATACCTCTACTACTTGGACATAATGACCTAATAGGATAAACTCTAAAATGCACAACAGGACCCAAGTATGTTAGTTCTACCTTATTAATGCCTATACCTCTACTACTTGGGCATAATGACCTATTAAGATAAACTCTAAAATGCACAACAGGACCCAAGTATGTTAGTTTGGGAATGTTTCTTATGAAATGAACCTTCTAAGGTTGTTTTTAAAATATAAGTGTTTAAAATGTTTGGGTTTCTTTTAATTGAACCCAAAATGGTTTGATGAGACCTTAGTAGGTAACATTTTTTTGATATGCCATAATGATTATCCCTATGAGGGTTTGATATGCTATATAAATATGGTTATTTAAAATATCTTCTTTTATGAAGCTTCTTACCAGACTAGTACATCTTTGATTAACAAGAGACCTTTTAATCTGCTTCGAGTAGTTTTTGAACAAGACTTTGGTTAATTAAAATGCCAATTACAACCTAAAGGGTGTTTTCCTGTATAGATTGAAATTGAAATTATCTTTAATGAATCCAATTGTTAATGTTTTTAAATAAATTAATAATGTTTAAATGGGGGTTTATGTAATAAATTTCTTAATTAAGACATATTTTCTATTAATTGATACTTTTTAAAAAGGGATGTAAATATGTTTTTCCCCGTGTTCCTTGTAACTTTTCCCAAAAAATGTACCTAATACTTTTATTTGTGTTTGATATTATTTTATCTTTAAAAATAAACCTTTAAATGTGTAAATAACTAAATGAGTTTTAGTTTAGTGACCTTTCATAGGTGTGACCTCATTTTGGGTGAACAATTTTGCTTCGATTTGAAGCTATCCCATTATAGGTAGCGTCCTCAGATATTTAGAACCTTTGGTAGTTTCTTCTAAGATATTTATGTGTGTGGTGTTGTTCGAGAGACTGGTCGATAATTTATGCCTTGTTAAGGGTGTGTGAATCATGTAATGATCAGTTTTAGTGGGTTAGTCATTCTTTGGTCATGATTAGACTCTTTGTAGGCAGTGTGACCCTACCTCCACTCTCTTTTAGTGTTGGAGGACTTGGGAGGTATTTCACATGTTTTATAGCCGTAAAAGTGATACGAATTTAAGTTAATCCTTCGTGTGAGCCCTCGATGAGGTGAGTTGTATTCAAATAGAAAAATGGTATATGTGTATGCTTTGTAGCCCAATGCTTATGTTTATGCCTCATGACTTGTGCGTATGTATCCTTATGCCATAGTTATCTGGCTTGGATTAATGGTTTGGGATATCCTATTTATTAGATTATATATTCAATACTTTTTTGATGTGAAATATTGGTTACTATGCCTTTACTGCTTGTGGGCCAGGAGAGAACATGGGTCCCCACTTAAGGACATCATGGAAAGACTCGGTGTGATTGGCTTGGTACAACTTGAAGCACTGGGACAGATCCTTTGGAATTCCTTGGATGGGGTCTCCAGGAGGATTGATATACTCAAGAGCGAAACTAGTTCCCTAGGTGAGAAACCATGGAAAGACTCATTGGAGAGATTGGTACACCATGACTCGAGTGATACCCGGTCCCCTATGTGAGATACTTGGTACAGACTCAGTGTTATCATACCATGAGTGATATGAATGAAATCATTATGGGTTTCCTCATATGGAATCATTGGTATTTGTTATTATGAGGGCTCCTATAGCGACCCTTGGGATTGCATTAAGGATTTCCTATGATGGGCTCGGGATTCCATTACTTGATTTGATGGATGATTTCATGGGTTACTAGTAATACCTTATTATTATTGATGTTATGATCATAAAGTGGTATCAAAATACTTGGATGATGTCCGATGGGTGTGACCTCTAAGACAAAGAACAATCCTGTGTTAAGGCTACTTCTGTTGCTTCATTTACGATTCCATGTTTATACCATTTTACTTTTACAAGTTTCCTTGGTTCAGGCATTTGTCTTAGGCCGAAGTAGGTAGAATCATTCAGGCATCTGTTTAGGGACTCGAACCTAAGTGTTGTTTCTTTATTAGTGTATCTCCTTGATTCATTTATGTTGAAATTCTATGCATTTTTATAGATAATGAATTTGATTGATCTTGAAACAATTGGTGCCTACTAGGATTATATCTCACACCCTCCTTGGGCCTCCATTGAACTGAGGTACCTTGGTAGTTATACATGCTTGCAGGTCCTTGGATTTTTTCTTGTATTGTGTTGTGTACTATATATTTAGGTAGCACATGAATGAGATATTACTAATGATGGTTTGGGGTCATGTCGGAGATGGCATTTGGCGGTGCCTCCCTCATCGCTATAACTACCTATTCCAATGCTCTTGCTGCCGAGCCCTTTGTTCTAGACCCCATCTCGGTCTCATACGAAGGTGATTGTGGTTTCTTGGGACTGTATTGGTGCAGGTGGGTCAACATCGATGTGTAGGTTCTTCTTCCTGAGGTTTTGCAGATGCTTTTCATCCGGTGGTATCTGCTTGTGTTTTGCCTCTTAGTGATCTGCATTTTTCGGTGTTTTTTAAGTGTGTAGCTTGTTTGTTCGCTATCTACGGTTGTTTGGATCATGCTACTGCTCTTGAGCCAGGTTCATGATGAATACTTTTTAGTGGTCTGCCATCTTTTTGTATCCTCTTTTCGTGATGATTCGTGGGTCTTCATGGCTTCTTCTCAATGGGTTTTTGTGGTTAACTGAGGCTCGGTGGTTGGTCTGAGTGGACAACGTGCTGTTGCATGATGGTGATTCTGTTGTGGAGGTACTGATTCCTGGCGACAATTAGTAACTATGAGGTGACAGTGATGAGAGGACCGTTATGGTTGGTTTGATGATAACGGTTCCTGCTGTACGTATGGTTTGGATAACCAAGTTGGTGCGACAGGGCTCTGTTTGAATGTTGCAATTTGATTTTTGAATCTGGAAAGGTGGTTCGTGATTCGATGCTTTGATTTTTCAGTGGGCTCAAGTATGTTCCCTTTATTGTCTTATGTGTGAACTGTGATTTCTGCTTTTGTGCCCCTTTATTGTCATATGTGTGAACTGTAATTTATGTTTTTGCACTGGTTTTATTACATGTGAATTTGATTGTGAGGTTCCCCACTTACCAAAAAGTGGTTTATTTAGAAAATAAAAAAAAGATATTTGGATGATGGAATAAGCTTACCCTTTCTATCTAGGACCTATAGGTTATTGTCATTGGTTATCATTAAAAACCATTAGCTTAGTGAATTGTTTTTCATAGTGACCTTATTCCTTGTAGTTGAAACATTGGAAAATAGGTTGAGGGTTTAATGGATAATTCCTCTGATCAATCACATTGGTAGGTTTCTCCAATCAGTAATCACTAGCTCGGTGCCCTTTCTTTCCCCACCTAAAGAATTTATTCATCCCCTTCAAGTAATTATTGGGATGTTTATTCCCACAATTTTGAAAAGTGGGATGTTGGAATTTATTCCTACCATTATATTTTTCCATCACACCTCCAGAATTAAACTCTACTTTCCACTTCTCATCCTTATGAGAACCTTGAGATTCACTGACCACCATTTCAACTTTGAGGGAAAATCAAATGATTTAATAATATGTTTTTAAGTCCCAAATGGATAATTATTTTCATAGACCCAACTTTAGCTGACTAAAGAAGCTGTAAAATTTCCTTTTAGGGGTGATGAAAAATCTATAGGTGTTTCTTGCAAGTCATGTGAAGTTCACTCTGTACACCCTCATAGATTAGTCATACCTTTTCTTGAGGCTATGAAAATAACTCTTTATTTTAAATTAGTGAGTGATAGTAAAATATTTGTCAAAAACATTTTTTAGAATTCATTCCACTCCATCAATTTGATCTCCTCCTAAAACTTCTTATTCATGACCAATGTCTACTATTGATCATTTTATCCTTCCATACGACAAACAACCAACACAACCTTATCTTGCTCTGAGCATTGATGTATAGAGAAGATCATTTGAATGGAGTTTATCCATTGTTATGTGACTAAAGGATCAGGAGATCCATTAAAAGTTAGAGGCCTTTTTTGTATAAAGGTATAAATTGAATCTTTCTCTTTTTTTGGGGGATTCAGGTGTTACTCTTGATTTATTTTTTGGTTCAAAAAAAGAGTTAATTGAGAAATTATTTTCATGATGTCCCGTACTCCTACTCCCATTGGGATGGTAATATAATTTTGGCATTCATCACATTTACCCTCACATTGTTTATTGTCTCAGTTTATCCTATTCCTTAACCTATGAATTTCTAGGTTTCAATCTAATTTATCTATGTTTTATTTTCTAACATAATGTCTTATGGGAATTATTTTCCCCTTTATAATGGTTTTTAATGAGATTTAAAATTTACCAAATCATATACCCAAGTATTTTTATACTAGGTGTGTAACAAGTCCAATTATCATTCAATAGGTTACGATAAAGTCCAAATCAATACACCCTTTTTGATATTATTACCCCTAGGTACAACTGTTTCAGAGCCACATCAACTTGTAGTATCCAGGTAGGGATATATTTTCTTGGAAACCAATTACACAATTATTTACCAAAATTTAGGGTTATTTTCCTATTTTTTGTCTCATCCCTAAGGATTTAACTATATTTTTATAATCCTAATCCCCAAAAATAACAAGACTTTTCTTTGATACCAACTATGACAACCCATATTTTTTTGGTAGAATAAGGACTTTCCCAAAAGGAAAAGTCTCTTTTTTTTGAATAAAAATAAGATTACACAAGTATGAAAGAAGATTTTTTACAATAATCATTCTCCCAAAAGAGAAAATCTCATTAGCATTTTTGTTTCACCATATCAGATCAGGAGTAGTGACTCATTTATTGTAAATCCCATTAGCTAATAAATTTTCCTCATGATATGTATGTGTGATGATATAATTCATAGATAAAATCACATCCATGAATATAATCCATCTTATAGTCAGTTTCCAATGGAGATGAATGATAAAATTCCTAATAGATTGAACAATGGTAGTAGAGTCACATTCAAACCATAAATTAGAATATCCATATTGCCTTGAAATCATCACCGCATTGATAATAATGAGAATTTAAAAATCATGAGAGGTGTGATACCATAAGGACCATAAAAACATCCCACTACTTTACCACCACGAATTCTAAAAGTCACACCATAACTAGCAAGACCTAGATTTCCCACTGATGCACCATCCATGTTGTATTTTATCCATCCCAGAAAAGGAGAAATCCACACGAATTATAAAGTCCTAGAAGCTAGATGATAATTACCTATGTTTCCAAAACACTTAAGCATAAAAAAATCATGAATTGAGTTATCAAAATATATATTTTGGTCATAATTCAAAAATTTCATAGTAGATAAAATAGGGTCCAAAGTCGATAAAACACTAAAAGGAATACCCCCATGAATCATTTTATTCTAACTAATGAAAATAAAGTGGATAACCTATAAACTAGAAACTAAAAAGAGACTGAGAAACTATTGTGAAAGAGGAAAAGTGATTCATTAAAGAATATGGTCCCGAATTCTAACTATGTTAGGAATTATGATTTCAAAACAATCCTCTATTATAGTCCATAGCACAGAGGAAGTACCATATACTATGAAAAGATGATAAATTTACTCTCTATGTTGATTGGATATAGAAAATCTAGAGAAAATACTAATACCAATACCCTTAAAAAAACCATCATTTGTATTTTTTTGTCCATGAGTCTCCAGAAAAAAGAAAATCTAGAAGGTAGAATAAAACATCTACTCAAAACCTTAGCCCAATTGATGAAATTCCATTTTAGATCCTCCTGAAAAAAATCTTTTGATGAAATGATCCCATTGATGTTAGGTTCCCAAACAAGATTATCCTAACCCTTCATGAAATCAAAGTTCAAAAACTAAATCCTTGATCTAAAAATGGAAAATATATAAGGAAATCCAATATATATTTGATTGATACATTTGAGTCAAAAGAAGTATCATGAGAGTTAATTAAATTTAGAAGAGGAATACCTATAAAGTGATCTAACCAAAAATTCAAGGATGAATTAGGAATTTACAACTTGTGATAATTAATAGAGATAATGGAAAAAGAGTTATTGAGAGTATTCCAAATAGAAGATTCCAAATAATTTAAATAACCAACTTTGAGACTGTTTAATAGTATAGATCTCACAAAAGTAAGAGGCTCCAAATTCTCATTAATAAGTATCCACATAAAATATCCTATAGAGCATCATTTAATTTGATTAGATTTTTAATTCCAAGCCCACCCAGATCAATTGTCTTACAAAATTGATTCCAAGGAACCATCCCAAGTTTTGTTGAAGGAATGATTCCACTCTAGACAAAGTTTTTTATGGTGGTATTGATAAATAAGAGCCACTATCCATTTGTAAATCATATAGTAAACAAATTCTGAGATGATCATAGATTTGAAAAGGATAACCCTCCCATCCTTTGGGAGAGTCTTACCCTTCTAAGAGGCTAACTAATTTTGACATGTATAACAATTTGATAAAAATATATGACACATGGTTTTCCCCAAAACATGGGGAACTATGAAAACCTATATTTTAATACACTTTATTTCATGGATTATTATATAAAGACACTTAATACAACCCCAAATGATCACGAGGCCTAGTGTGGGTAAAGGTGACATGTGATTCCTTTTCAATGTATGTTATGAATTAGATTTTAACTAATATTTTAAAGGAAATTAAATAGGTTTCTGTTGGTATGTTTTTTATTTTTATTGATCTTAAGTGTGTGACAATTTTTTTTAGATCTTGTATACTTATGTTATCCTTCTTATTTTTGGTTTAACAGTATGTTATCATATATTTCATGATAATGCATGATATCATATGAAACTTTTGATACATCTTGGGAAGGTATAGATTTTATAACTCTTTACTTATTACATGATAGCACAAAAACCTCGTGAGACCCCTTAGGAGGATATCGGGTCTATGAATTTTGATTTATCCAGATATATTGAGTTAATTTGAGGTATTTCAATGAAAAATAATGAGTTATCATGCTTTATGATTAATCAGTTAATAGGATAACCTTGGGAAGGTGTGATACACCGAGTAGAGACTGATACATAGTGAGGGAGTTCAAATTTATCCTTTGGGAATAAAATATCATTCATAAAGATTCATTATAATCCAAGGTTCTTATAGGAGTTACTATTTGATTGGACATCATTTGTTGAGGCTAGAGATAGTGCCTTTTTTTTGAATGATTACTATAGGTAAAATCATGGGAAGTAGTCCCAGTAATGAAATGATTCTTTGTATATATCTAGGGATGACATTTGGAGATGCGTTGATGCCTATTATATATTTTTGATATTAGGAGTGTGTGTCTTCTCTTGATTAATGTAGGATTATGCCAACATGAGATAGAGATCAACAACATAGCTTGTGAGATAGTGGAACTTGTGTGAGGAACACCTTGATTGATTCATAACATATATCTGAATTTTTATTTAGGATGACCTCATGGGTTTAGATTTTTATTGGGAAGTGTGATTATTTTCCTTGTGAAATAATATGTTCTATCTGATTTGGTGTTTGGGATAAGACTTGATCAAGATTTTATCTTCCTTGCAGGCATTTAAAAATAGTGCAATTACTAATGTGGCTCAAGGAGGTATAGTGAAAAACATTTGGGAGGATATGACTAATTATATTTCAAAAAGATTACTAACAAACTCCTAGGGTTCTACCTAAGGTAAGACAATAGATATGTCACAAAAATTTATTGATAATGATGAATTGATATGGGATATGGGGGATTAACATGTTAAGAGAGGGATATATGATCATGTAGTGGGTGATATCCCATGTAATAAAATTTTATATATGGGACATAGCCAAAGGTGGTCAATAGGTATTCTAGAATATAAATTTGGAAAGGACTGATGAGATGATATGGGGAAAGGCATGAGTATTAGGATTTTAATTTTTTTACGGTTGGTCCCTATTGTTTGGTTTACCATTTATTTTTTCATGGGGTGGTTATTCATATTATATTTATTTCTTTTGTCTATCATTGAATAAAATTGTTATTTTCATTTCAATTTTACATTTTTCAACGATGGTTGGCCCATTTTTTTGTATATTGTTTTATTTCTTGATATGATTTTTATTCCCCATAATATTTTAGGTTTTGAAATTTATAGGTATTGAGATAAATTGAAACACCCTGAGATTTTAGAAATTATTTATCATTAAATAAATTTAATTTCTTTGATATATTTCATCAAACACAACACTGAGTTTTAACAAATAGTGATATACTATTAAAATATTCTTATTTAAACAAGACCGTTGTAACCTAGCAATTAAAATTGGCGGCATGAATAGGAATAACCATATTTTGATAATTATTTTTAATGGTTTTATATAATATATAGTATTTATTAATGTATAATAAATAAGTATTCAATTTTTAGTGAAGTCATTTTATGCTTCAAAAATATATTTTATTCAAAAATGATTTTTATTTGTTTTTGTGTGTGGATAATATATTTAATTTATAAAATTTTTAGAAATGATATTTTATAAAATTAGAATCATTATTAATATTATAATATCAAAATTATCTTAGAGTGATTTTTTTTTAATTTTTCTGAAAAGATTGGGTTTTTAGTGAATAGTAAAAAATACAATTTCTTGTAAAACTACCATTTCTTTTTATTAAATAAAGTAATTTAAAACTAACATTATATTTTGGATTTGGTATAAGAGTTAAACATGATAATTGTTTTAATAATCTAAATAATTTCATTTTAATCATTAATTTTCAATATTTTCAAAAAAAATTATTTTTAAGCATAAAAACATATTTTTTAAATCCTTTTTTAAGAGCATAATGTTTTCCCTTTTAATTAATTAAAATAACACCTAATGAGGAGTAATTTAAATTAAAATAATATATTATATATCTATATATATAAATTTAAATTCATATAATGAATATTACTAGTGATAGGGTTAACGTAAAATATTATTTTCTATGAAAAATGCTTTTTCCTAAAAAACTACTTTTCATCACACTTTGCGAGTTTAATTTTAAATTTAATTATGGAAATTATGTGAATTAAATCTTAGAAATTGGATTCCATATTTTTAATCATAAATTTCAAATTTTGAAAACTTTTCCATTTTATTTTTGGTCATTATGAATAGTAACCATGGTAAAATTATTTCCTTAGTAAGAGTAAAATGGGTAAAACTGGGTTCAAACGATGAGATAAGACCTTAAAATCACCCAAAAAATTCCCAAAATTATGTTTTATGATTTTAGTTCATCCATAATTATATAATTATATAAAATGTGGTAACTTTATTCTATTTTTATTTGATAATTACATAAATATTATTTAAGTAAAGTATAAAAAGAAAATGTCACTACCTTTGTTTTAATAAACATTAATATTTTATCGTAAGGAATAAAATAATTTATGGTTAAAAAAATAATTAAAAAGATTATGAAAATATTATATTTATGATAGTAAATTATTTTTATTTTTTATAAATGATATATTTACCTAGAACACTTACAAATCAAGGATGTTGCCCTTGTACAAGATGGTAAAAACATCAAAGTAATTTGATTTAAATTTATTAAATTTTATGTTTCTCAATATGTTAGGGTCTTTAATGATTTTTATGAATATAAATTAATTATAATTAACATTTTAAAAAATTTTATTTGAATTCCATTATTTTCTTGGAGTGCTTAATGTCAAATTTTGTTGAATAATGGGAAAAATACAGTTTTTATGAGATATATTATATTGTGTGATATTATGATAACATATATATGAACTGTAAATTTATGAAAATTTTGGAATGACTAATGTATGATAATATAATAAAAATATAATACAAATATAATTAAAAACATATAAATTAGAATCTATTTCATAATAAATATGAAAATCATTTTTAGTGATGATGTAGTGCTTACACAATATTGGAAAAGTCAAAATTAGTTTCCTAATTATAATATTTGAGAAGTAAATAGTATTTTTAGTGTATAATCCTATGTTTTTCTGAACTGGATGAAATTCCAATTTTTTTTTGGAGTTTTATCATTTTGTGGATGGTCTATTTTGTAAATTGAGCATAAAATCATAATTCTGAGAGTTGAAACACTTAAATGAGGTTATGTAGACTTGGTTTAAGGCCTCTGGGGTCCCTTGGGAGTTTTTTTTAGTTTTAGGAGCACCAAGGCCCAAAAGTTTTAGTTTTGGGTAGATTGGTGGGCGTGTACGGTTTGTATAAAACCGTGTGGCCCACCAGTGAAAACTGTGTGACACCTGCAGTTGAGATGGAGTGATCCACATGAGTTTTCCGTGGTTTCTCAAACCATACACCTAACCAGCATGCTTAGTTCCAATTAGGTAGTTTGCATGCACTGTTCATCACACAGTTTGGATAACCATACATCCAAAACCATGCGACCCTTTTCCCTTAAACAGTAGCCCTCGCATGGTTAGCGCATGATTTGGACAACCATGAGGCCCACCATGCACCTCATTAATGGGGTGAAATTCCCATTTTACCCCTATTGGCTTATTTCCTTCTTCCTCCCTCTTTTATTCTTTCTCCTCCATGTGCAGCTGCTTCTCCATGGGTTCCTCTTCTCCTATCCTACTGATGGAGAGAATTATCTCTTTCATTGTCAGATTCAAGCAGTATTAGTCCCTATAGATTCCTCAAGGTAAGATATATATTTCCATGAAACCATTTATTTTTATCTCTCTCACAAGGATGTTGTTGTGGTGCGAGATTATTTTCCCAATTTTTAGGGTGCTTGACCATTTTTTTGATTTTTCTTGAACTGGACTAAATCAAGTCTCAATATCAGACATGTGAGAAATCCTTGGTATAAGGTAGGTGGTTTAGTTATTTACTATAAATTTCCTTTCTTTTCATATGGTGTGTCTTTTTTCCACTCACCAGAATCATCCGATGATGCTTACCTTTTGTCAAATAAATCAAATTGAGTATGTCACAATGTGTGTATTGACCCTAGTGCATGGAGAATAACCACTTTGGGGGATCTCTCTGCCTATTTTCACTTTGATGTGTGTGGTTCCTCCTTGTAATCCTAAAACCCTTGAGTTTAAATTGTTTTTAACACCCTTAAGGGTGTGTTTCACCCTTAATAAAAGTCTTGCACTAATGAATTGAGTTATCATTGAATATGGGACATGAGTTAGGACTTGATCTAAATGACCATATTTCATTCCATAGTTGAACTCTTGAAATGAAGTGACTTGGATTAAATTGGTTGGGAGACTCTAGTGAAATGCCTTATACTTTATGATTATATCTTATGATAGTTGTTAAATGCTATGTGTTGTGTTTCACGTATGGATTATGTCTTGTATTGTACTCTTTTATTTTAATTAAATTGAATTATTTAAATTTAATGAATGGATTTTTGAATAAAAATTTCGTGTTTTTATAATAAAAATCCTCGATGAGGTGCACTGTCTTCTACTAAAAAAGGGCATATGTGTATACCTTGTAGCCTTGTGGTTATGTTTATGCCTCATTCCTTATTACTATATATCGTTATGCCATAGTTATATATCTTGGTGTAAAGGCTTGGGTTAACCAGTTTATTGGATTACATATGCTATGCCTTGTTGATGTGTGATATTGGTTACTTTTTCTTGACTGGTTGCTGGCCAAGAGAGAAAACAGGTCCTGACTTAAGGACTCTGTTGATGGACTCACCTTTCTTGTCTTGGTATGACTTGAAGAGCCAATATTGATTGTTCGGATTTACTTCGATGAGATCCATAGGATGATTGATATACCCATGAGTGACACTGGTTGCCTTGGGGAGAAACTATGAATGGAATTGTTGGAAAGATGGATATGCCATGCCTCGGGTGATACCTAGTACCCTTATGGGAGATACTTGTTACGGACTCAGAGTTACCATACCTTGAGTGATATGAGGGGCACCATTACAAGTCGCCGCAAACAGACTCAGTGGTATTGGTTATTACAAGGGATCCTATAGCAACTATTGGGATTCCATTATGGATCAACGAGGATGGGCTCATGATGCCATTACTGGATTCGACATATGCTTTCATGGATTATTTTAAATTCATTATTATTATTGATTCTATTATTATAAAGTGGTATCTAAATGATTTGATGATGTCCTCAGGGTGTGATCTCTAAGACAAAGCACAATTTTGGGGTCATCCCACTTCTGTTGATTCATTTGCACTATCTTGTTTATACCATTTTACTTATACATGTTTCCTTGGTTAAGGCATCCGACTTAGGTTGAGTCAGGTAGAATTGGTTGGACATTTATTTAGGTACCCATAATAAAGTGTTGTTTATTTATTTTTGCATCGCCTTGCTTTATTTATGTTGGAGCACTCCTCATTTTTATAGAGCACAAAATGGATTGATCTAGACACCATTGGTGGTGGTCTACTGGGATTATATCTCACACCCTGCTTGGACTGCCACTGCACTTGGGTACCCGAGCAGTTCTGCATTCTTGTAGGTCCTTGTATTTTTTCTTGTGATGTGTTGTGTACTTGGGAGGTAGGGACCACATGACTGAGCTAGTACTTAAGGTGCTCATAGAGTTATCCTATGGGAACTTTTCCTTTTTGTTATTTTGTAAAAACTATAGTACTTTCTACCAATATCTTATAGAATCATCTCACATGCATGCATTATTTTACATATTAGAGTTGGCCATTTAGTTTTGGTTCATTTGTTCTTATTATTTTCCACTGCTCTGTCTTTCATTTATTACTTCTTTTTCTACTGTTTCTTTATTAATTATACCACTATTCTACTCTAAACAAGAGGGTATAGTCTATCAACCATACCACCATTAGACCCTCGATTTTATTCATCATCCTATGGTATAAGAGGAGGCATACGTGAGGCCATGGGGCAACCGGTCCAGCTATCATTTTAGTGATCAGTTGGGTCAGGATTTTAAAAAGTGGAATCATAGTGTCTTTTTTCCTTGTATTACTATTTTGGGTTGGTATATAAGATACTAGGAATGTGTGAGTTCTTGGTAAATAGTCAGGCCTAGGAGTGATCAACACGCATATAGGTAAAAGTACAAATGGATAGGGATGGGATTGTATTCATGCTATTTTCTATTATAGTTGATTTTGATTTCACCTTGAGTGATTGGAGTCATTTCCACTTCTTACAGATTTATGATATTTATGGTACTTACCCTTGGCATGGTTTGGAAACAAGGATTCATTACATGCAGCATTATTTTCATGTAGGTGATTCACATTCCATGAATATGACATTCCATGTAGTTTTCATTCCTAGGTTGTTTGAAATTTGTTGATGTGACTTTCATGTTTTTATAGAATGCCTTTTATATTCCTTGTTATAAATTTTGATGACATGTCATGCTTCTATAAATTCAAATTATTATTCCTTGTTCACATATCATGTATGGGTGTTTCTTACTTATATAGTATCTTTCCATGTTAAATTATCCTTATTTCATGTGTAATTAGTATCTCTAAATATATTTACTATTATTATTACCTGTATTTATTTCTATTTATAGCATGTAAATTGCTTACTATGTTTAGGTGACTTATTAGTGTGCTTGTTTTAAATTTACATGCTTCTAGGCTTGATACCATGGGATGAATCTTGTGGGTTGAAATTAAATGGGAGTCAATTTTGAATTTGTAAGGTGTATGTGATCCTTATAAATTGGGAACTGACAACCCATATAATCAAACTGTTATTGATGTGTTTTATATATTTTGAGATTATTATATGAATATTAAATCTGTTTAATTTATATTTTGTTCTAAACAAATTGGTTATGATTAAATAGGATCTAATTTTTCTAACTCATAAAGTGTGTGGGCGATTTATGAATTTGAACATGGTGACTCATATAATCAAACCATTGTAGAGGCATTGTATATATAAGGGGGTTTTCAGAAATATTAAGGCTCTTGAATTTTATTTTAAACATGGATAGAATGGTTACTGTTGTATAGAAGCTACCCAAAACTTGTAAAGTGTATAATCACTTTATAAATTGAGGGTGGGAACTCATAGAAACTAAACCATATGTCATTATCCGTATATATATATATTTATAAGTTTCTATAAATATTAAATTTTTTCAATTTGGACCTTAAATGTTTTGTCTACCTTATTAATGCCTATACCTCTACTACTTGGGCATAATGACCTATGTGGATAAACTCTAAAATGAACAACAGGACCCAAGTATGTTAGTTGGGGAACGTTTCTTATGAAATGAACCTTCTAAGGGTGTTTTTAAAATATAAGTGTTTAAAATGTTTGGGTTTCTTTTAATTGAACCCAAAATGGTTTGACGAGACCTTAGTAGGTTACATTTCTTTTGATATGCCATAATGATTATCCCTATGAGGGTATGATATGCTATATAAATATGGTTATTTAAATTATCTTCTATTATGAAGCTTCTTACTATACCAGTACCTCTTTGATTAACTATAGACCTTTTAATATGCTTTGAGTAGTTTTTACACAAGACTTTGGTTAATTAAAATTCCAATTACAACCTAAATGGTTTTTTCCTCTATAGATTGAAATTGAAATTATCTTTAATGAATCCAATTGTGAATGTTTTTAAATAAATGAATAATGTAACACCCCAAGCTTCCTTGGTATGTATCCTTTCGAATAATGCAATGGCTTGCATTGTACGCAACTTCGAGATTTTAACACACCATAACCAATCAAACTAGCCGTTATGAATAGTAACACCTACTTTTTGAAATTTTATAAATTCTATCTCTCAAAATGGACTTCATTTTTGGATTCGGAATATCAAAATTAGCCTAGGGTGAAATTTTGGTACTTTTCGGATAACTTTCATATTTTGATGAATAGTGAAAATTACTAAATTTTAATTAAAAACAACTTTTTTAATCAAAATAATTAATAGTGATAAATTATGAATTTGAGTGGTTTTAAAGTATATTTGGAATATATTTTTACCATATAATACAATTTGGGTCATTGAACAAAATTTCACATTTAAACCAGACATAAACGAGTGACAATCTTTTGATAGTTATTATCTCTAAAAAACACGCTTTTTGTTTTAACAACGGGAATTAATTTTAAATTAATTTCTGCCACTTCTGTGTTTTGAATTTGGAAAAATGGATTCCATATTTGGAATCAGGATGTTAAAATTGTTTAAATAGGTAACTTTTATTTTTAAACATTTTGGATAATTACTCCGGTAAATATTTTATTTACCATAGTTAAAGGGTAAATCCGGTAAACAAGGGTTAAAAAATAATATTATAATAATACTAAATTACCCTAAAACGTGTCTTAACCCTATTGGTTGATACATGGTCGAACATGGACATCTTTGGGTAGATTTTGGGACCCCATGGATACACTTGTAAGTGATAATGACACTTTATTTTAATTAAGTTAAAATAAATACAAAAATGACACAAGCATATATCGTTTAACAAAACAATTATTACAGAGAGTTATGAATGTTGTATTTTAGATAATAAATATTCATTAGAAAGATAAAAAGATTTCCTACATAATTATATTTTATTTATAATTTTTAGAAATTAAATAGTTTAATTTATTTATGACACAATGATGATGAATTAATTACTTTAATAGTGAAAAATTACAATAATTGATATTATAAATACCCAAATAAATATAATATGAAACTTTTAAGGAATTAAAATAATTTTCTAGGATAATATGACATATTAGGATTGATTTAATTGACTTTTTTCGAATTAATCAATCTGTTATGAGTTTCAAAAAAATCAACTATTGAATAGTTTCAAAATTGACATAAAAGAGTTCTTAAAACAAATATTATATTATTAATTGATATTAAATTCCTAAAAATCTAAGGTTCGGCCAAGAGACTTATATCATGATAGGTTCATCATTAATGGACCACTTGGGGATCTATTGGATGTATATAGTATGTTTATTAACCATATAATATAAAAATACAAAGAGACATTGTAAAAGTGAAACTAATTAACTAAGAGTTAATACTTAAAGATAAGGTTAATATAATGACCCAAACCTGTCTAAATTCTATTGGTTGAGTTGTTTTTGACCCATCCACACCTTAAAAGTTAAATAAAAACTTTGGAGCCGTTATAAACCGAATATGAATTTATTATAAATTAATATTTCTAGCTTTTCCAAAGGTGCCCGTCACCCCTCTTATAAAAGGGCACTCCTCCTTCTCATTTCTTCACACCTACAAAGCCCTTTGGTTCGGCCAAACCCTGCCCAAATACTATCTCAACTTCCCTCACTACAACCTAAAGGCCTTAGTTTGATCAGAAAGCCAACTTATGGAGCCCTTTTGATCAAATCAAAAGGAAGAACCCGAAGAAGAGGTAATGTTTTCACCACCCCTTTTCAAGTTCCTTTCTTCTTCCACTTCCTCTTTCTTTGTTATTACCATTATAAAATAATAACTCCAGTATCATATATATACTGTCATGTTATTATAAATATGGTACAACCATATTCAGTATTCTATCCATCCTTTGAATAACATGTCACCATACGTGCGTACGTACGGCTTACCGTCTCCACGTCGTGGTGTAATTGTTATTCAATATATTATTATTTGGATGGGTATAATAATGATGTGTAACTCATGTAAATAATAAATATAACATGATAATGATTCTGTATATATGATATAACATCCAATTATATATTATTTTAATATCAAAAGAATGATATTGTCGCTCGTGCGTATGCACGGACTACCGTCTCCACGAACGCGATGAGATTCACTCTCCATCATATCAATTCAAGTATAATTATAATTTGATGATTTAAAAATAGTATATAAGGACTTTATATCATTCTGAATATTAATAATATACATCTCATTAATAAATATGGCTCACATAACAAAGAATATAAAGTAAAATGAACCCGTTAACACCCGAAATGACAATAATTCTAAGATATTATTAACAAATCAATGTTAAAAGATCATATATGATATCATATTAAAGTAAATGATTCTTGTATAATTAAATAACAATTATTTCACCATTATATAGGAGGTAAACCTACCGTCGACCAAGGAAAAAGTACAAAGTAAGGGATTTTCTTATCTCACTTTCAATTCCGTGAGATTTCCATTGTTCTCCACTAAATTATTGAAAGTGGTGTATTGTGTACTACCATTTGATACATATTATCATGATTATCTTTATATTCATGTTATTCTCTAAATCATTTGGTGGTTATTAACTTTTGTCCATATGACTCAGTTGATTAACGTGGTAAGGGGTTTCTTAACTCACTCTTAATTTCGTGAGAATTCCATTGTTCACCACTTAATTATTGCATGTGGTGTATGTGTACTGCCCATGATTGTATTCATTATGTAATATACTTTAATTTATGGGTATTTACATCATCATGGTATGATACTTCATTCATGGGTGTATGTTTTGTAAGTTACCTAGTCGATAAGGGAATTTGAGATTTCAATTTCCACTCATTTGACTTTACGCATATTTCATTGATTATATTACCCCAGGATTATGTGTGGAATCACTATTCATCTGATTATGTCATAATTTCCACTCCCCTTCCTGTGGATATACTTTTGATACACATAATCACTCCATTGATAATTCTCAAGTCATTGATATGAATTTGATAAGAGTAATTTTAACTCATTCACCATTTGTTGAGTTAAACATCCAATTCGTTGGTGTTGTTTTTACAAGAATATGTGTGAATAACCTTTGATTGTTTTACACTGAATATCCAATCATTTTTAGTGTATTTATATTTTTCACACATAATTATGTCGTTGATTTATCCTTAACCTAAGGATACTGCCTTTATGATAGATTTCATCTCAATTTACATTCCATTGAGACTTCCTTGTTGATATACACCAAATAACTTTTATGTGGTGTATATAATGTACTTTGACATAGTATATCATGAATCCCTTTATTCTCATGATATTACAATGTTTTTATTACCTCAATTATTTGTATTCAATTGTCTCTCTTTTGGTTAGAATCTCTAACTAAAATACCATTTTTAAATGTTTTAAAGACTTATTCATCTAAATCTTTCTCATTAATGTCCATGTTTTAAAAATGGTTTTAAGGATTTATTTATATGAACATTAAAGATTAGAAATTAATACTCCTTTTAAAAAGTTTCAAAGTGGTATGGGACATTTTGATTCAAAAATCTATTTTTAAATGGCTTCTTGACAAATAGTGACTTTTAAATGATTTCAAGAAAAAGGGGGATATTTCTCTCAAATAGTTTTGATGATTATTTTCATCTGTGTCAACATCCTTCATTATTCTCGATTGAGGTTAATGTGATACAATACAATCTTCCATATTGTATCGAATGAGTTATGTTTGACTGTGGATGTGTTATTTTTATACCATTCATGGTTTGTGGTTAAAGTATTGACATTTCGTATGCTAGTTTTAATACGAATGTTTATGTTATGTTTAAACCTGTTCATATGAGGAATGCATTGGACTTAATAAGTGACGGGTGGAGCCCGCTATAGCTCCTCTATGCATCGGTAGGTCTCATGAGACAAAATAGTGTCTTGGCACAAGGCCTTGGCAAAATCTTATTTGTAGTCTTGGCATGAGGCCTTGGCTATGTGGTTATGATAGTCTGGCATTATGCATTCCATCATTATAAAAGTGGTTATTGATAATGCATGGGATTGTTCGACTAGTATAATATCCATGTGAGTAAGTAAATGGAATTATTTTATTTTATCTTTGCCATTTTATGCTGAAGTTCAAGTTTAAAAGGATTTTGTTTTAGTTATAAACTGCCTTAAGTGTGTATGCTTATTTATGAAAGCTTATGCTATAATGTTATCCTTAATGAGCATCTGAGCTCACCCCTTTCAATGTTTTATTTTTCCTAGGATTATGAAGAAGTAATTTATGAATGACCTGCAGGGATAGTATGAGGGGATATGAAGACAAGATGTTTTTTTTATGATGTAATGTAAAAATTTATGGATGTATCTAGTTATTCCAAGGCTACTAAACTAATCGGTCTTTCGAGACTTGATCTTTCTCGTGATCATGCCAATGTTATGTAATAATGAACCGACTCTAGGTAACTAGGGTCGGGGCGTTACAAACAATGTTTAAATGGGGGTTTATGTAATAAATATTTTAATTATGACATATTTTCTGTTAATTGATACTTGATAAAAAGGGACGTAAATATGTTTTTCCCTGTGTGCCTTGTAACTTTTTCCAAAAAATGTACCTAATACTTTTCTTTGTGTTTGGTATTATTTTATCTTTAAAGATAAACCTTTAAATATTTAAATAACTAAATTAGTTTTAGTTTAGTGACCTTTCATAGGTGTGACCTCATTTTGGGTGAAAAATTTTTCTTCGATTTGGAGCTAGCCAATTATAGGTAGCGCCCTCAGATATTTAGAACCTTTGGTAGATGCTTCTAAGAAATTTCTATATGTGGTGTTGTTCGGGTGACTGGTCTATAATTTAAGCCTTGTTAAGGGTGTGTGAATCATGTAATGATCTGTTTTAGTGGGTTAGACATTCTTAGGGTATGATTAGCCTCTTAGTAGGCCGTGTGAACCTACCTCTACTCCCTTTTAGTGTTGGATGACTTAGGAGGTATTTCACATGTTTTATAGCCGTAAAAGTTATAGGAATTTAGGTTAATCCTCAGTGTGAGCCCTCGATGAGGTGAGTTGTATTCAACTAGAAAAATGGTATATGTGTATGCATTGTTTCCCAATGCTTATGTTTATGTATCATGACTTGTGCGTATGTATCCTTATGCCATAGTTATCTGGCTTGGATTAATGGTTTGGGATATCCTATTTATTAGATTATATATTCTATACCATTTTGATCTGAAATATTGGTTATTATGCCTTTACTGCTTGTGGGCCAGGAGAGAACATGGGTTCCCACTTAAGGACATCGTGGAAAGACTTACTGTGATTGGCTTGGTACAACTTGAAGCACTGGGAGGGATCCTTTGGCATACCTTGGATGGGGTCTCCAGGAGGATTGCAATACTCAATAGAAAAACCAGTTCCCTAGGGGAGAAACTATGGACAGAATCATTAGATAGATTGGTACACCATGCCTCGAGTGATACCCGGTCCCCTATGTGTGATACTTGGTACAGACTCAGTGTTATCATACCATGAGTGATATGAAGGACATCATTATGGGTTTCCTCAGATGGAGTCATTGGTATTGGTTATTATGAGGGCTCTTATAGTTACCCTTGGGATTGCATTAAATATTTCCTAGGATGGGATCGATATTATATTACTCGATTTGAGGGATACTTTCATGGGTTACTAGTGATTCCTTATTATTATTGATTCTATGATCATAAAGTGGTATCAAAATGCTTGGATGATTTCTTTAGGGTGTGAACTCTAAGACAAAGAACAAGACTATGTTAATACTACTTCTATTGCTTCATTTACTATTCCATGTTTATACCATTTTACTTTTACAAGTTTCCCTGGTTTAGGCATTTGTCTTAGGCCGAAGTAGGTAGAATCAGTCAGACAACTGTTTAGGGACTCGAACCTAAGTGTTGTTTATTTATTTGTGTATCGCCTTGCATCATTTATGTTGAAACTCTATGCATTTTTATATAGAATTAATTGGATTGATATAGAAACAATTGGTTCCTACTAGGATTATATCTCACACCCTCCTTGGGCCTCCATTGAACTGAGGTACCTGGGCAGTTATACATGCTTGCAGGTCCTTGGATTTTTATCTTGTATTGTGTTTAGTACTTAGTATTCAGGGAGCACATGAATGAGCTATTACTAATGATGATCTTGGAGTTAGCTTTTGGGATATTTTCGCTTTTATTGTATTTTACAACCTATTATACTTCCCTCTTGTATCTTGCAACATCATCTGACATGCATGAATTATTTTACATTTTGGAGTTGGCCATTTAGTTTTGGTTCAGTCGTTCTTATTATTCTTATGCTACTCCATATTTCAGTTATTACTAATTTCATTATTGTTTATTTACTTATAATACCACTATGATAATTTGAGCAATATGATATAGTCTCTCCACCATACCACCATTAGACCCTCGTTACTAGTCGGCAGCCTCTAGCGTATGGGGAGGTGCACTTAAGGCCATCTGGAGACCGGTCCAGCTACCAGTTTAGAGGCCAGTTGGGATGGGATGTTACATTCATAATTTTTTTAGTCAATATTAAGTATAAATGATTAATTTTATTGATATTTTCAAACATTGGAGTGATGTAACAAGAATCTTATCCAAATTCTTGTGCAATTCTTACGCAAGGTGCTAAAAGTCAAAATAACATATTAAGTATGTTGTCATGATATGAATGAGAATATATATTCTTTATGAATTAATATAAATGATAAAAATAATTAATAATGATTTTTAATGTTAATAATTTATTTAAAAATTTTAAAATTATAATAATTGTATAAAACACTTACATCCGATGACACATCGTATATGAAAACAATAAAATAATTAAATAAATAATTTTAAATATATTAAAAATGATAATATTTTTATGAGTATGAGTATCCTAGGAATTATATATATATTTATAAAGTATAATTAATGATATGAAATATTATATCCAAAATTGGTAGTTTTCATGATGTTTATAAAGTCAAGTATTGTGAATAGTGATGAAAAAGACCTTAAATAATATTTAATGTTTAAAAATTATTTTTAATCATTAGAAAATTATAAAAAAATATATCATGAATCATATAGATATGAAATTGTTTATAATATCATCCATATTACTTGTGTGTGCCACTTGAAAATTTTGGAATTACCTTTATGACTCATAAAGATAAAAAATGCAAAAACACAATTGATTTTTTTCCTATAAAAAGGGACTCAATTCAAAATTTTTCAAAACAAATAAAATTAAGTTTTTATCTAAAAACTATTCCCAAATATATCTCAAAATATCCATTCCAACATTACCCATCCATTTTAGTGATCATAAACCTTTCTTACAAAATAATTAAGATCAATCGAGAGAGGCGACACAAAGGGAAAGGTAAGGTGTTTCATAACTCAATTTGTTTCTCTTGGGTTATATTACTTTATCATTGTCTTTGATATTATAAGATTATGTGTGTAATGAAATATATTTAAACTTGTTTTATGTGTATTGAAATTTTTTACATACAATCACTTCATTGATTAATTCTCACTATGATATTTCTAAGGAATTCTTAACTCAATCTTCTTTCATTGGATCATATCCCTTCATCATTGATTATATTATGAAAATATTATGTGTAAAATAATTTTTTTTATGTTGTATATAGTTTTTTTGTGAGTGGATTTACATTTGTTACACACAATCACTTGATTTATTAATTCTAAATTCAATGATATTATATTTGTAACTTCTTTCTCATATCACTTTTATTTCCATGAGAAATATGCCCTATTCACCACTTATTTATTTCATGTGGTGTATATACTACCCCTTTGTTATGATATATCATGAATAAAATTATTTTTATTGCATTTAAAGTTTCATTTTAAGTTATTTATTTCCTAGGGGTTATGATTCAAAAGATACCAAAGTGGTAATGGTTTATTCCACAATCTCATCATTATCCGAGATTATTTATATTTAAGTATAAACTGGGGGAATTATTTTATATTTTTATATTAAAACCAATATATTTTCTTATCCTCTATTTATTTATTACAATTATAAGTCTTCCTCTAAGTTTCCTCTTTCAAGTACTCAATATACTAAAAGAATGTTTTTAAGGAAAACTGACTTTGTTTTCTATTCATTCAGAAATATTTTTCTACCATGTCCATATTTTCATTAAAACGATTTAAATAATGTTTTTATTATTCAACTATGATTGTTTAAATTCATTTTTTCCATGTTTTAATTTTTATAAAAAAATCTCAAATAGATCTTCTTGTGATTTTTTGAGCAAGGTACTTTCTAAATTTTTACTAAAAATGTGTGAAGAATATTTATTTTAACATATTAACCAAGAGATAAATTTCCCATAATCCTGAACAATCCATGTTTTTAAGATTCCTTTACAAGTATACATGTTTCTTTCCAAAGAAAATGTTTCTACTAATATTTTGGAATTTTTCATTTTTTTTAAAATTAATTTTCAATGCGAAAAGGGTATTTTTCTAAACAATGATTTTAATGATATTTTTATGGTATTTATATTCATAAATGACAAAAACCATTTATTTTACTTATGATACATTGGGTATATACTGTAATTATATCATTATAATTTTTTCTCTAGATGGTTTATGATCAGTTTGATTATAGAAAGTATTGACATTTTATATGCTAGTTCTTCCTATATGGAAGGTTTTTTTTATTATTAAGGGAAATTGATTAAGTAGTATTGTTTATTCATACGATGAATTAATTGGCCTTAGTAAGTCATATGCGGGGATAATTATGTAAAAAACCCAACTCGAGTATCCTATAGTTAGTAGTTATTTTATTACATTGGAACTAGATATAAGAAATCAAATCCCGAAGGAATGAATTGTTTAATAGTCTTGGTAAACTAGATACATACTTGAATTTCACATTATAATTGTAAATATAAAATAAAACATAGTATTTTATTTGAGTAAAACATTAATACATTTATAATATCCAAATATATTAATCATTATACACTTCCTGACATCCTAAAGAAAGGAAACTTAAGAAAAGGGTGAGTTGTAATGCTCAGTAAGGATATATTTACAACAAAAACTGTCATGAATAAATAATGAATAATAAACATAGAAAGATAAATAACTGAACACAAATTATATTAAATCAATATATAGATAATTAAATTCATCTGTAGATAATATCATCGTGAAAATATCGTAGATAATAATAACAAAATTCTAAATGAAGGAAGTGCTCAATTATTGGACTTTATGTTCTCAGGCACATGATACCTATATCTTCAAGAAATTTCAAAATAAGGTTTAAAAATATACATATAAAATTGTTTAATTAGGCTAACTGATTTTTTATGAGACCTACCAATGTATCGAGGGGCTATATAATTTCGGGCCCCACCCGTCACTGCAAGTCCAAAGAATTCCTCACATATCGAATGATCAATTCAATTAATGAATCAATATGCATTATAATAAAATATCCATATTGATTAAATAATATATATTTATAAATATTTTCATAGTTAATCAAATAAAATTCAAATTAAATACCATATGTAAAAATGGTATACAATTTAGGCAAGAATCATATCCATTATATAAGAATATAGATATTTAAAAGAAATGAAATATTAAATGATCACAATTTAGTGAATGGTTCAAAGGATGGAATAATTAAAACATATAACCAGTGGTGAATAATTAAAATAAAGTTTTTTTATCATTTATGAATAAAATTATCATAAAAATATCATTAAAAACATTTTTTAGGAAAAATAACCTTTTCACTTTAAAATTCACTTTTAAAAAGAAACTGGACAAATATGAAGGAAATTTTTTTATTTGAAACTAACCTTGTAAAATTTTAAAGGAATTTTTAAATAATTAAGGAATATTGTCCATTGAAAAATCTTCTCATACCATATAAGTTAAAAAAATACTCCTTTTTTATTTTTGTTGGAAAATTCCAAAAGTACCTCATTTGAAAAATGAAAAATATATTCCTTTTAAACCATTTTGTAAAAAGTAGATTTAAAAAAAAAATAATTTAAAAAAATAAATTGAAATAGTAAATTCCTTTATTAAAACAATTTTATAAAACATGGATATGGATAAGAAATATTCCCCATTAGGGACTTAGACATAAATAATTATGAATAATGAAGAGATCATGAGAGAAACCCTTACCATTTTGGTACTTTTGAATTATAACCCCCATGAGAGAAATAAATTAAAACAAACTATAAATAAAATTAATAAAAATATATTCATTATATAATATATTAAATAGGAAGTATATAAACCACAAATAATAATTAAGTGGTGAATTTGGCATATGTCTCACAGAAGTAAAAGTGAGACGAGAAAACCTTACCTTATATGTTCCTTTAGTTGAATGCGATTTGAACTCTCGTATAATGATTTAAATAATGTTATTAATTTATAACATAACCATATTAATGTTTATTATATCATATATAATCCTTATATAACATATTACCACCAATTCGTTAATAATATTTCATTATTATCATTGTTTTGGGTGTTAATTGCTTCATTTTTCCATGCATGTTTTGTCATATAAGTTTTGGTTCATGTGAATAGGATATAAATTAAACATCCCAAGAATTTTTTTAATGATATACAAATAATATTTAATTATTTAATAAATTTTTATAAACATTATCAAAAGTTATATATGGAAAATTAGTCACATCACTTTGTAGAGATAGTTGGAAATACGTACGCGCGAGCAAGAATATCATTCCATTAATGGTGAATGGGTAGGTAAACAGAAGATATATTAATTTAAAAGAATCAATATCACATAATTATTATCATATATATATATATTATTTCCATTATTATAACCATCCAAGTAAAGTGGTTATGGAAAAAAAATTACACTGCTACATGGAGATGATAAGTCGTATGTACGCACACTCATTGATTTAATTTATTGTAGGATGGATAAAATAAGGAATTTAGTTCAATAATAATAATAATTTAATATTAGTATATATAAGATAATATATTTATTAATTTGGTATGGAAAAAACCCATGTAGATTAAGTATAAGAATAAATAATGTTGAAAGAGTTGGTAAAGATGATTACCTTATCTTCAGCAGACTTCCTTTAGATCTCTTGTTAAGGGATCTAGGGTTGGTATTTTGGAAGGAAAAGAATTTTTATAAGATGAATGATAATATTTTGGTCAATCTATATATCTCAAAGTGGTGTAAATAAGTGAAGGAAGTAGTACCCTTTTATAATTGAGGTGCGGGACACTTTTGGAATTTCTCAAAATATTAAAATATTATAAGACTATTCGAGATCCAAATGTTCCTAAATGGATAATATTGTATTTGGGATAAAATTTTTACTCTATATTATCCTTTTTATGATTATTTAATATTTTTATTATTTTTAAATAATTTAATAAAAAATTAATCCCATAAAATATCACTGTTGCCAATTTTGATACTATTCATTACTTTGAATTTACAAACATCAATTCAATAATTCAAATTCAAAAGAAATATTTTATGATATCATAAAAAATCATATTAATAAATATAATTCATTTATCACCATAAATATCTCCAATTATGTTAATTTTATTATTTTTAATATCATTTATTTGATTATTCCATTAATAAAATAATTACTACATCAGAGGTGTGTAAGAATTTAAGTTAATTATTTATTCACTAAAAATTATAAATAAATTACCATCAAGAATATGAATATTTTATATTTAAAAATACTATTTATAGCTGAAAATATACTTTGGTTAACTTCATATTATAAATATTATAGTTAGTAAGAATTAGAGTGCGACGTGTTTGACTTTTCATTAAATAAAATACTATAAAGATCATAATCTCATCCAAGTAGGCCCAAAAGGTCATAAATCATACCCTTGGATTATTATGTCCTATATATACTCATAAAATAATATTTAGGTAATATTTTTGGTTATTTTATGGTTCTTATCATTTTATTTTTAACCTAAATTACTCGATTTACCCATTACTATGGTAATAAAATTACGAAGTTCACTATTCATATCCACAAAAAATAAAAGAGAAATCTTTAATTAATTTGGGGATGTTAATTCTGAATATTTAATCTATTTTAAAAAATTAAAAACATATAAGTTTCAGAATTTAATTTAAAATTAAACCCGCAAAACGCAGTGAAAAATAGTTTTCTTGAAAAATGCAATTTTAAGACCAAAAATGTACTTAAAACCAAAATAAGGTAGAAGGATGATTCAAATGTAATTAATTATATTATATATAACTAAATAGTACATAATTTACTTTATATCAAAGTAAAATCATAAAAGTTCTTTTTAGTATAAACAAATTGGTAGTTTTATAAAACTCTTAAATTTTCACTACTCACTGGAAAATCAATCTTTTCAGAAAAATCACAAAAATTCACCCTAAGATAATTTTAATTTGATGATTTCATAAATTATTATATTTTTATAAAAAAAATTATTTAATTCCCATAATTTTATTATAATATTCACTCATAAAAATAAATAAAACCATTTTTGATAATAAAATATTTTAGAATAATAAAACTACTTTAGTAAAAATCAAGTGATTATTCACAAAGCATCAATTAATACATTAAAAATGAAAAGGAAAATTATATATTTTATAATTTGGTTAATTATATTCATTCCTTCCAATTTAATGACTAGGTTATAATGATCAAAAAATAATATTTTATTATTTTTTTAAGATGGGTGTTGCGTGTCTTGTATGCTATCAAACACAGTGTTCTTTTAAAATCATGGGGTGTTAAATTCTACCATCCTTAAATAAATAGTGTCCTCAATATTTGAACTTGTGATTGGTAATAAAATGTTTTAAATTTGAAAATTACTTTCTGTAAATCCTATATTGTAATAATTGTAAATAAAAATTCTTTATAAAAAGAGGGTGAAGGAAATACAAAGGTAATCACCAAACTTGGTTTCCAAATAGGATAACTTTGGGAGGAAGTGGAAATATGGAAATGGAAGAGAAAACTAACACCCAAGTATTAATATATATTGATATAGAATATATTCATGAGATAGTTTACCATCAAAAACCTTAAATATGTGATGGGTTAAAAGGTTATTGATTTCTTGGTAACAAAAGTATACAAAAAATGTTTTTATTTCAAGGTCCTTTTTCTAAAGTTGAGGAACTATTTTACTATATAGATAAATAACTCAATAAAATAAACATACTTTATTATTTATGCGTCATAAGAATAATATTATCCCTTTTTGTGATCCTATGTATTTCCAATTCATATCTTATGTCATGAAATAGATATTCAAGATGGATTTTCAAGCCTGAAACACATTTAATGAATCAAAATATCTATAAGTCATTCCTTCGGCCTCTAAATATTTACCAATTCTAAAATGGTTATAAAAGGTTATCTAATATGATAAATAATACTTTAACCATAAAAAATAATATCCAAATTTCAACTTAATCCATTCCATAAGTTTTCAATCTTAAGGATCCTCAAAAATATTTCTGACCACATTAAAAAAAACCAAAAATTTTGGAATATGGTCACTAAATTTCAAATATCAACTTATAATTAATTCCCTATAAAGTATCTCTTAATGTCACATGTGAATACCTTGATCATATATTCTCCTAAAATACAGTGATCACCATAAATCCTAATTAAAAGCATGCATGCCTCAAAAAATTAACTATTTCCTTATAAAATCATAGATTATCAAATATATTCCATAAATCCTAAAAATTAAGTAAAATACAATAGGAATTAATTTTTCATTAAAATATTCTCAAGGTCACCAATACTATTCAATTTAATTCCTCAACGTTCGTCTTTTCTTTACCCCAACTAAACTCAACATCTGAAACATATTAAGGGTTATATTTTCCTTTTCCATGTATTCTCCAAAAATATCACCATACCACAAATTACTTGTCTTGGTTATTATACCATTAAACACATGTTGTAAAATCCTTAAATATATGCTACAAAAGTAAAATACTTATACATTTCATGATTCTTATAACCATAATATCATTGATAAAATACTATTACATCATAATTCTTGAATATAAATACACAAGTACTTTAATTATTCCACGTCGACTATAGTAATAACATAATCTTGACCATGATCAATTTTCTTCTTAAAATATACATTCCCTTGATGCTTGGGGAATTCATTTGTGTAGTTCCCTATCTCCTTATAGTTGAAACAATAAACATTGGATTTTTATTTCTTACCCTTTCATTCATTTTCCTGGTTGAATTTCTCTCCACACTTATAGAAAAATCCCCTTCCCTTTAAGACAATACCTTTTTGTATCTTTCCATAATTATCACATGTGAAAAAACCCTTCTTTCCTATCTTTCCCTTATATATTTTTTTATTTTTCTTCCTATTCTTCTCTTTCTTCCTTTCAAAGGCATGATACTTAGAGAATTATTTCTCTCTATTGATAGAAAGGTATAATATTTATTTGTACGATGAAATTTCTTGAGAGACTAGTTCCATTTGAGAAAACTATCATTCATACTCTTGTAATACCATAAAGGAAATGATAATTCATACTCATTGGATTATGTGCATTGATATGGTTCCCATTCCTTCATCTAGGATATATTTCTTAACAATGAATACACTATATTAGATCATAACATTATGAAATATAATGTATAATCTCAAAATTACTGAAACACTTAATGTAAATTTAAAATTTAGTTATCGTTAATCTCTAAATCATAATCTTGGTTTCTTTGTGAATATTTAAAAATTTATCATAGGGTTTCATTGACTAATATATGTTTTACAAAATCTAGTTAGAAAGGTTTCTACTCAACCTACCTCTAATACCAACAGTAACAACCCCAACTCCAGTAGCCCTGAGTTAGTGGTTACATTATTATATTGGCACTAGATACAAGAAATCAAATCTAGAAGAACCAAATATTTTAGTAGTCTTGGTAAACTAGATACATTTTTGAATTTTAAATTACAATTTAAAACAGAAAATACAAAATAGTATTCTCTTTGATTACCCAATTAATTACTTCAGTATATAGTTTTATATCAATCATAATAAACTTCCCAGTATCTTGGAGAAAGGAAACATAACAAAGGGGTGAGCTCTAATTATAACACCCCAAACATTTTATGGTACGCTTATCTTAAATACATTCTATTCATTAGATAAACTATATTTCATACAACACTAATTTTATTTGAAACAACACTTGGTTATTTAAGATATAGTAATAAACTAGCCTTTAAACTTAAAATTTTCACTTTTATGTTTTGAATTTTGAAAAACAAACATTCACGGTTGCGATCAGGATGATATTTGGAGTTTGATAGAATTAACTTAATTTTCAGTGAATAGTAACCTACCCTTATGAATAGTAACCTACCCTTATGAACAGAAACTTACCCTTATGAATAGTAATATGACTCTTATGAATGGTATCCATACCCATGAATGTATAAATAAATTTAGGCACCTTAAAAATGAAGATGAATATTTTAGGTGTTTATATTTTTCGATTAAATAATGATTTTCATTAAAAATTAAATTTATCATATTTAGAAAATTCTTTTTGAAAAATAAAGTTCATTTTTGGATTCTACATGTTGAAAAATGTTTAGGGAGAATTTTTTGGATTTTTCTGAAATACTTGTATTTTTGATGAATAATAAAATACAATAAATTACGATAAATGCTAAATACTTGATTTACTGCATCATTGGTGATTGAAGGTTTATGTAAGCCCACTTGGTTCGAACTCACACAACATTATTATTATTTGGGATCACATTAATCAATAATATTCATATTCTTGAGAAAAAATATTAAAATAATAATTAAAATAATGTAAAATCCCTCCTCCCCACTACTATATAAACCACCCCTCACCCCCTCTTCCTATCACACCACTCAAGCTTCAATCCCTGCCTAAATTCTGCCAAATAAACTTCCCAATCCCTCTCCACACTTCCAAGGCCTTCTGGTCTCATCAAAAGGCCAAAAACAAAGGTCTTAAAAAGTTTCTCAAGGAGGAGTACTCAAGAGGTGAACCTCTCTTCCTTTTTTCTTTCAATTTCTTTTACAAGTTACATTATTTTGTTCTCTCTTCTCACTTAACCTAATCCAAATGACATGATAATTTCATTACCTTAAATTTACTATATTTTAATTATTATAATATAATATTTCATCATCATCTCTCTCTTTTCCCCTCCTTTTATACTATAAATGTAAACACCATCCGAGATGTGTTAATTTATCACACTCAAGGAAGACGAGTTTTCAATTTGCATTACTATCTTCAAAAATGGTCATGAAACATTTTTAATGGTTGGAACATATCATAATATATGTATTTTATATTTTTTAATGTTCTATAATCCTTAAAATCTTATAATATTGAATAATAATATAAAATAAGTTCATTGTGCACAAAACTGCCAAGCTAAATCCAAGCGTTTAACATTAACTTATCGAATGAGTCATCCTAATGGTACACAACCAAAATAATTATAAGATAATTTTTATATAATTAATTTTACTAATAATATATATTAAAAAATCTGGATGTTTAACCACATTTGAAACGAACTTCCATTCATGAATACAAGTAAACAGATCGTGAAAACCAAGGAAGAAAATGCTTCCAAAACAATAAAATTGAATATCTTAATCCTATCAAAAAGGGAATGAATGAACCTAATATGTTTATACCATATCAATTAAATGTTTATTATTTTATCTAATTACTAATTAATTAAGCTAAATTTTATTATTCAGGTCCTTAAGAACAATCAAGAACACCTTCGAGCATAAGGTAAGGGATCCTCTCTCTCACTTTGGTTCAAGAATTCCCCCTATGTTGTGTCCTTTTATTTTTAATTCATAATGATGGGGGTATGTTTTCACACATCCCCCATAATTCCCGTATGATATATAAATGATGGTATACCCCTTTCACTCTCATTAATCCCTTACAAGAACACTCATTTCCATGCTGAAATGTTTGTGATGGGTTTCTCATCTCACTTTCAATTCAGTGGGATTTCCATTGTTCCCCTATTATTTATTATATGTGGTATATGTGTACTATAATTCAGTATATAATATCATTATTATCATTATTTTCATGTTATTGAAATATTCTTTTGATGATTATTAATTCCTGGTCACACAAAACGATTGATTACAATGTGGTAACGGGCTTTGTCTAAATTTTCCATTTCGTTGTGACCTACTTTTTATTTTGCACATAATAATTATTATGTGGTGTATCTACTGACCATTTGAGATCAATTTTCATTTGAAATTATATTTCTATTAAATATCCATATTCTTATATCATGGATATGATTATTTTCTAAGTCGTACACCATTTTACATATGATGATTATTTTGAATGTTGTTTTAACTATGGAAGTGTTGATGAATCTGTATCCTCTATTATATACGGATAATGTAAAGGAATATTGATATTTTATTTAATATACGTATAAAGAATTATTTGGACATTAAGTGATGGTCGGGTCCTGATATATCCCCTGGATGCATCGTCATGTCTCATGAGACAATCAATTGGCGAAAAACCCTTCGAGTTTATTTCCAAAAAATCAAATGGGTTTCTACCCACAAACTTAAACCATTTTGATGGTATAGTGGTATCGTGTTCTTGATAAATTATTTCTAATTAATAATCATACTCTTTATTCATTATCAGTTATTACTATCCATGAGGTGTTCACTATGAAAAAAATCTATGGATGTAGTTTCACTCTTAGTTTATTAATGGCGTGTGTTTTTCATTTATTCATCATGCCATATTGATTATGCCATGTTGTTTATGATTTGGTTATTATTTATTCATGATTCCTCTATTCACAATCCTTACTGATCATTTGAGCACACCCCTTTCATTTGTTTACCTTCAGTAGGTTATGAAGAGGAGATCACTTATTGAGTTTCTATGGAAGCAGTTTTTAGACTTTTTTATGCATTATACTTTGTTATCTTTCTCATTGTAATATGAGTTTCATGTATTTATATAGTTTCTTTAAGACTACTAAACTGATAGTTCATTCAGGATTTCATTACTTTTAATCATGCCAATGTATTAAGTAATGCACTAGATCTGGTTTAGAGGGGTCGAGGTGTTACAATTGGTATCAAAGGAAGTTTAGTAGAAAACTTGGAAACTAAATTAGAAAATGCAGATTAGGAAACAAATCCATAAGGTAGTATTTGAGTAAAAACATATAATAATGTCCTGGAATTTTGGTAAGGAATATATTGTGTGGATCTTTCTAGAAAATATATCCCTGTTTGGATACAAACAGGTAGAGGTGGCTCTAACACAGATGTACCTAGGAGTGAAAACTCCAACAAGGAGTTTCAGTTTTTACCCAAGGTATATTGGTAATATAAAACAGTCCTTGATGCACTCTTGGTATTGATAATACTAGGGGATATGCTTAGGATAATTCACATTTTCTTTACAATCCATTACGAAGGATTTTAAAGTAAATTTTTCCTCAGGAAAACCATGTTTATGAGATTAACTATGAATAGAATTTCAATCTATGTTAAGTGATTTTCTATTTGAGATTCATAACCTAATCTAGTGTTTTCCATTATTTAGAAATGGTTCCTAATGTAAGAAGGAGAATCAATACTCATGGACAATGTAGGGATTTCCCCACTGATCAAGTCAACACAATCAATGTCGGAGCAGATCTGATCATGATCATATTGGGACAACTTACTCGGGTTGTGAAAAATAACCATGCTACACCTATGTTGGATCATTTCATGTGGTATAATCCCCCATATTTTAGTGGGACTACTAATCCAGTGGTATTTGAGAAGTGGATCAAGTCCCTTGAAAAGATATTCATGGAATTAAGATGCAATGAAAATGAAAAGGTAGTGATGGAAATATATTGTCTCAAGAGAGACATTGATCAATGGTGGTCCTTGATCCAGAATACCATAGAGGAAAAAGAAATAGAATATATGGAAATATTTTTAAACAAATATTTCCCTCGTGAGTAACGAACCAAAATTAAGAGGAAATTTCTTGTCTTAAATAAAAGGAAAGAAGACAGTGTTGCAGAGTATGAGGCTATCTTGACAAGGCTAGCCAGGTATTCCCTAGATTATGTGAGTGACTCTGAAGACAAGATAGATCATTTCTTTGAAGGTATTAAACCAAGTCTTCAAAGGGAACTGGCTTCTCAAAAAATTTCATCATATGATGAAATTTTATCAAGTACCATCAAAATAGAGAAGAAATTTTCTAGATAAAAATTGTTCAAGGGAAACCAAGATAATAAGAAGTACTTTGATAACCAAGGAAAAGGTGAAGTTCTAAAGAAGAACAAGGGAATAAAATAGTTCCCATTATGTGAGAACTGTGGAAAGAATCATCCTGGGAAATGCTTGAAAGTCATGAGAGTCTGCTATAAGTGTGGATAAAAGGTTCATCGATCTAATGAATGAAAGGGGAAGACACAAGTAGATGATATTCAATGCTACAATTTTATAGAGATGGGACACTATGACAGTGAGTGTCCTAATCCCCAATAAAACTTTCCTAAGAAAAGGCCATGAGAGTAAGGGAAAGCTTATGCGATTACAACCGCATAGGTTGAAGTTCCTAATGATGTGGTGGTAGGTACTTTAATTTTTTTCTCAAACTTGGCCAATGTAATTTTTGATTATGGATCATCGCATTCGTTTATATCTTTTCAGTTTTCAAAGAAAATTATACATGTCCAATTTGATTTAATAAAGGAGTTTTTAGTAAAAAATCCTAGGGGATGTATCATTGCAACAAAGGTGTGTCGATTAGTCCCCATCATGACACATAAACATTCTTTAGTTTTTAACCTTATCATCATACCAATTATTGACTTTGATATAATTATCATTATGAATTGGCTATCAAATTATGATGAAAAGATCTATTTCAAGAATAAGGAAGTTACAATTTTTGAAAATAGTGTAGAATCCCTTATCTTTAGAGTATGAACCTCACCATCTGATCCTTATTTAGATCCACCCACTATAGCCCTACTAAATGAAATTATTGGATATGAATAGAACCCAATATATATGGGGGTGGAAATAAATATTCAAATTGAATATGTACATATAGTTCAAGAATACATTGATGTATTTCCAGAAGATTTACCTGCACATCCTCTAGAGTGGGAAGTTGAGTTATCTATAGATTTAGTTCATAGTGCAAGAACTATATCAAAGACTCCCTATAGAATGGATAATATGGAATTAGTGGATCTAAATAAATAAGTAGAGGAATTTAGTGAAAAAGGATTTATTTGAGCTAGTATTTCTCCATGGGGATCCCCTATCCTCTTTGTCAAGAAGAAAGATAGATCCATGAGGCTATGCATTGAGTACAGGTAAATCAATGCTATTAAAATTATGAATTAGTATACTATACCATGAATTGATGATTTATTTGATCAACTTTAGGGATAAAAATACTTTTCAAAGATTGAACTTTGATCTCGATATCATCAACTGTGTGTGAGGAAGGAATATATTCTAAAGACAACATTTCAAACCAGGTATGGGTATTACGAGTTTACTGTGATGACTTTTGGACTGACTAATTCACCCTCTATTTTCTTGGATTTAAGGAATAGAGTTTTCAAGGAATATATTGATAACTTTTTTGTGGTATTTATCGATGATATCCCAGTATACTCCAAAAGCTATGAAGACCATGATAATCACTTGCAGAATATTCTAAAAATTCTTAGAAGAAATTAATTATATGGTAAGTTTAACAAGTTTGAATTTTGGATTCAGTTAGTTTCTTTTCTTGGACATATTTTCTATAAGGATGAAATATTATTTGTTCCTATGAAGAAAAATGAAATCCAAGAATAGACTAAACCAACAAAAATAACCAAGGTATGCAGTTATATTAGATTAGCAGGTTACTATCGGTATTTCTTTCAGAATTTCACCCAACTGGCTAACCTGCTAACCAAGATCACATGTAAATGGGTTAATTTTGTATGAACGAAAGAATATACAAAATTCTTTGATGAATTGAAAAGAAGATTGGTCAATGCTCCAATTTTGACTCTTCTATCTATAAATGATGGATTTGTGATATACAGTGATGCATCAAAGAATGGATTGGGTTGCCTACTTATGAAAAATGATAAAGTTATTTCTTATGCATCAAGGTAGTTGAAGACTAATGAGCAAAATTATCCAACTCATGATATTGAGTTAGCATCTGTAATCTTTGCTCTGAAAATATAGAGACATTATCTCTACGGAGAAATATATGATATATACAAAGATTACAAGAGTTTGAAATAAATTTTTACACAAAAAGAACTCAACATGAGCTAAAGGAGATGGATTGAGTTACTCAAAGATTATGATTGTTCAATACACTACCACCCCAGAAGGGAAAATAAGGTGGCAGATGCATTAACCAAGAAAGATCATGGACTCCTGACCCAAATGAGGATTGATAGAGATCCTATATTCATGGATCTAATGAAGATGGATATGGGAATTGTTAAGGAAGGAGAAACATATTTCCTATTTCAAATTATTTCTAAACCGTCTTTACTAGATAAGATAAAAATCTCTCAATCTGATGATGAGAATCTGCATGATAAAATTAATGCTATTAAGGAAGAGAGATTGGAAGACTTCGTGTATGAAGAAGGAGATCTGAAATTTGTAAAGAGGTTATGTGTTCTACCAATACTTGAGCTAAAAAGGGAACTATTAGATGATGCTCATTACTAAAATTTATCTATACACCTGGGTAACACAAATATGTATATTTATCTAAAGACATATTTTTGGTGGGATAATATGAAGTGAGAAATTGCTGACCATATTTCAAGGTGTTTAGTTTGTCAATAAGTAAAGGAAAAGAGACAACATTCTAGAGGGGCGTTGCAACCTCTACCTATTCCTATGTGTAAGTGGGATGACATTATGATGGATTTTTTCACCAGACTACCTAGGACACCTAGAAGGAATGATGCAATATGTGTAATTGTTTATCGTCTCACAAAATCAACACATTTCCTTGGTGTAAGAGAGGATTTACCACTTGAGCGCATGTAAAGACTTTATATTAATGAATTTTTAAGACTTCATGGTGCACCTATATCCATTTTGTCTAATCGAGATCCCTAGTTTACATCAAAATTAGGGAAAAGTCTCCAGAAGTCCTTGGATACTGAACTTCATATGAGTACTGCTTATCACCCCCAAACCGACGGACAATCTGAAATGACTATTCAAACACTAGATGTAACACCCCAAGGTTTTCTATAAATAAATTGAAATTCTTGAATTTTTTTTAATGTACATATTTATAAGTTGTCTTTAAACATAATTTTACTACTTTAATGTTTTGAATTTCGAAAAATGGTCATCTACAATTGTGTTCAGTATGTTATTTGGAGTTTATTAGAACCAACTTGTTTTTTGGTGAATAGAAACATACCCTTATGAATAGTAATATGAATATTAACATGAATAGTAATATGAACCTAATTAATAGTAAATTGTATTATTATTTTATTTTCTTAAGGATTTAAGATAATGACATCTTGATTAATTTTTCAATGTGATATAAAAACAGTTAATGTTTTTAAACCATTAATTTTTGAATTAAGTATGATTTTATTTAAAAATTAAATTAAAAATATTTATAAAATTATTTTCAGAAAATTTACTTCATTTTTTAATTCTACACGTCGATAAATGGTTAGGGTGAATTTTGGGGATTTTTCTGAAACAGTTGATTTTCGGTGAATAGTAAAAAATACGGTTTTGAGTTTCGGTGTGTTTTTGACATCATTAGTGATGTAATAATGATGTAATAAATATGGTATAATTGTGTACAGTAAAATAGGTTATGAGGTGTCCCAAGTGGCTTATACCAAGGGAAAATACCGTGGGCAAGCCCATGGTTTTGCAAATACTACTGAGGAGGTGTCCCTTGAAAATTATTAAAATAATCCCCCACTTTTGCTATAAATACCAACCCATTCCTTTATTAACTTCATTCCAAATTCCTCATAAACAAATATCTGGCCTCATTATCTCCATAATAGTCCTCCCAAGGTTCTATCAAGCCCCCAAGTTCCCAACCTTCAATTTCTAGGAGTTACTCTAAAAGGTAAGAAAATTCTCAATTTCTTTCTTTTTCCATTCAAGTTATCTTTTATGTGGTATAACTTTCAAGTTTCCATACCATGTTCTTATTTAATTATTATTATTGATATATTACGTATTATTATTCATTTCTTGATAGGTGACCCTTATCCCCTCTCTTTTTAATATTTTCCAAAACCATGTTGCATAGCCGTTAGGCTACTGAATTTTTGTAAGGGATTTCTCAATTATTATTTTATTTTGAGTTCCTTTATTTTATTATTATCTCTTCATATCTTCTTACCCAAGAGGCATGAAATCTACATAAATCATGTATATTATTTATTTTATCATGTTCAGGGAAAATTCACCATCATTATTATTTTCCTCTCCCACTTATTCAAGGAATAAAAACATTGTTCGTGATTTGTCAAATTACCGACATCATGGACATTGTGATATCAATTTCCATTAATTATTTCAAGTCTAGTCATGAAACCATTTATATGGTTGAACCAAGTTATAATATATGTATTATGTCTCATCCATGGTTCTGGAAATATTTTTTACTCATGGTTTTAATTTATAAGACAAAATGTGGTTGTTATTATTAAAGAACCACTAAAATGATCTAAACGAACATCATTAATGTTTTAACTTATGAATCATACTCATATAAAAAATCAAAATGATAAATGGAATAAATTATGGTACAAGAAATATGTAAATACCTTTCCATTCCAATTCTAGAGTTTTATTTCCAATCAAAAAGAACATCCATCATGAACCAATCATGGAAATCATGTAAGGAACTCACCCAAAACAGTGCAAGGAACAAAATAATAACAATTAAGAGGTGGAATGATGTTATGAAATGATCATATAAGATGTTATGAACATGAAAATGTTTCTGTGAAATAATAATAACACTATTTTAACCATTATACTTTAAGTTTAAAATAGTTTTAAGTAATACAAGCCTGAGGTAAGGGAATTTTTAACCCGATTTCCATTCATTGGGTTAACATTCTACTTCGTTATTCACGTGGTATTAAAATTGTTTGTATGATGGGTTATGTTCATATTATGTTTAATAATGTGTATTTACAGTGTATATACATATTACATCCACTCTATTATGTATTTCTTCAACTATATGAATTATGTAAGGGGATTTTCTTTTAGAATCCTATTTTAAAATTCTATTTTACAAAATTCAAAAGAAATGTTTTTATGTTATTATTCATGTTTTATGATTATGTTCTAGTTTTTGGGAATTTTTTATGATGTAGGGTGGGACTTATATTTCCCTCCAATTCATTGGGTATGTATATGTTTTTTGTCGGCCATATGGTTACTCCAAGTGTAACTACGATGGTTACAGAAATAGTAAGGTATCCGTGAGGGTTACAAATTATAAGGTAGCCAACAGGGTTACAATATTATGTAAGTAATGCCCCAAGATACCTTTATGGTTCTGCTTATGTTCTAATTTATTGTGGAAATATCTTTTTTTACAAACTAAGTATATATATACAGGTGATAGGTATGTCTTTTGAAAGTGATTTCATACGTTTCAAGTATTCATGGACTAATGTGTTATTTCCTTCTTTTTATATCCCTTACTGAGTTTTTGTGCTCATCCCAAGTTTTAAATGATTTTCACAGGTTAATGGATATGTAATAAAAAGAAGGAAGCCATGTTAAATGTTGAAGAATTGTCAAGGAATCATGTTTTAAGTTTTAAGGATTTATATTTTGAAAAAAATGGAAATTATTTTATGGTATCCACTCTGTAACAATGTGTAATGTTATGAATGTATGACATCCTAATTCTCTAAAGATATAAACTTGAAAATATCCTCAATGTAAAAGGAGGGGTTTTATTGACTAAATTCAAGATTATGTATGTAATAAGGCCAGGTCTTTATAGTTGGTATCAGAGGATGATTTAGATAACTTTAGGGGTTAGGATGATGTTAAAAGAATACCATAAATGTTTTTTTTCTATATCCTTAATTTAAAATGTTATAGCATTTAAAAATTACCATGTTGCTTCATCTAAGATATGTTTGTTCAGAATGGTTGTCCATAGAAAGTACTTGGATATTGAAGAGGAAAGACACCGACAAAACGAAATCCTTCTAGATCTACAACCTGGAATGGTAGGGATTGGAACTGAGTAGTTTGTGATAGTAATGGATTAGCTAATGTAGGAAATAAGTGGTGGTGGCATCCATGCAAGAGAACAAATAGAGGTACCAAAATATAAAATGACAGTAGTGGAACATTTTATGATACATCAACCTTCTGCTTTTAATGGATCTTCTAACCGAGTAGCAGCTAAAGAAAGGATCAAATCCCTTGAAAAGATATTCGATGTTATGGGATGTTCAGAGAATCAAAATGTAAGTCTTTACATTTATCACTTTGAAGGTGAATCTTATCAGTGGTGGTCAATGGTAAGGAATAGCAGGGGTAGAGAGGATTTTGATGCCTAATAGTGGGATGAATTTAAAAGTATTTTCCCTAAAAAATATTTTCCTAAGGTGGTGAAACATAGGATGCAGAAGAAATTCCTTGAATTGAAGTAAAAGGAGGAGGATTCAGTGGTTGTGTATGAAGAAAACTTTACTTGATTGGCGAGGTATGCTCCAAATCTTATTTTGGATCTCGATATCAAAATCAACCGCATTTACTTAGGACTGAATCCAAGGTATCAAAGGGAGTTGGCCCCCTGTGAATTCAAAAGTTATGAGAAACTTGTACGATGTGATGAGAGGGTAGATATGGAGTTTTTTGATGATCACGTTCATTTTGGAAACAAGGAGAAGAAGAGGTCTAGGTGGAAAGCTATGGGTAATAATTGACCAAAGAAATCAGATGGTAATAAAATTTAGTTTCCAGTTTGTGAAAAGAGTGGAAAGAAACACCCTGGAGAATGTCTTTGAAAAAATGGTAAGTGTTTTAATTGTGGTAAGTTTGGACATATGGCACGTGATTGAAATGAAAACGTTCCTAAGTATAATCCTAATAAGCAATCTAAAAAGTGTCTTAAATGTGGTGAGATGGGTCATTATAAAAATGACTGCCCAAAGAGAGATCTAAATGATGCAAAGAAGTCAGACTATAAGCAGAAAGATGTAGTGAGATCATTTGCGACTACGTCAGCAGATTTTGGGCCATCCAATGAAGTTGTATCAAGTACTTTGTTTGTTCACATAGATTTTGCTAACGTTTTGTTTGATACGGGGTCTACACATTCCTTCATCTCTGAGAAATTTTTGTGTAAATTGAAAATATCACCTCAAAAAATGAGACCTAACCTTATTGTTAAAAAACCATAGGGTAATATTATAGAAAAGAGGAATTATAAGAATCTTTCTATTGTGATCTATGGAAAGAATTTACCTGCAAACCTTGTTTCTTTACCCTTAGTTGAGTTTGATGTTATTTTAGGAATGGATTGGCTTTCTAAATATCATGATAAGATTGACTATAGAGCTAAAGAAGTTGTTTTTTAGAAAGAGTTTTGAGTTTGTATACAAGAATGAACCCATACAATTGATAACATATCAGGAATCTGAGAAACTATGGAAAGATGGAAATTAATTTTATCTTGCTAATATTTTTGAAAATAAGGGAACTTTTCAGATTAATGATGTGCCAGTGGTAAATGAATACCTTGATGTTTTTCCTGATTAGTTACCCAGTGTCATAATTGATCAGAAAGTCAAATTCAAAATTGACTTAGTTCTTGATGCTAAGCCAATTTCAAAACCCCCATATCGTAGGGCTCAAATAGAACTTCTTGAATTGAAAAATCAGTTGCAGGATTTTCTTGATGAAGGCTTCATTCATCCTAGCACTTCACCATGGGGAGCTCCTGTTTTTTTTGTTAAAAAGAAAGATGGGTTTATGATAATTTTCATTGATTATAGAGCTTTGAATAACATTACTATTAAAAACAAGTATCATTTTCCTCATATTGATGAATTCTTTGATCAGCTCCAGGGAGCTCAACACTTTTCCAAGATTGACTTGAGATCTGGGTACCTTCAGCTAAAGGTGAAGGAGGATGACATCCTGAAAACATCCTTTCGTACTAGATATGGGCATTATGAATTTGTTGTTATGTCGCTTGGATTAACTAATGCACCTTCTATATTGAAAAATCTTATGAATAGAGTATTTCATGAGTTCTTGGATAAGTTTGTGGTTTTATTTACTTATGACATTATGGTATTTTCTAAAAATAAAGAGAAGCATGAAAAACATCTAAGGGTTATTTTACAAACCATAAAAGAAAAGAAACTATATGGAAAATTCACCAAGTGTGATTTTTGGTTGCAACATATTTCTTTTATTAGGAACATTGTATATAAGGATGGAATAACAGTTTATCCTACTAAAACAAAAGTGGTTAATGAATGGCCAAGACCCACAAATGTTACATAGATTTGTAGTTTTCTTGGATTAGTAGGTTATTACCAACGTTTTGTTAAGAACTTTTCTTGGTTATCTAGCCTGATAACTAAGTTAACACGGAAATGGGTTAAATTTGTTTGGAAAGAAGAATGTGATGTTTGTTTTCAGGAACTGAATAAGATATTGGTAAATGCTCCAGTTTTGGCATTGCCTTCCTGAAATGGTGATTTCTTCATCTATAGTGATGCTTCGTTGAAGGGACTTAGTTTTTTTTGTCGCAGAATGATCAGGTAATTACTTATGCTTCGAGAAAAATAAAACCTCTTGAGTTAAATTATCCCACACATGATTTTGAATTGGAAGCTGTGGTTTTTGCTTTCAAAATTTGGAGGCATCATTTATACAGATCCAAATTTCAAATATATATTGACCATAAAAGTCTGAAGTATATATTCACTCAGAAGGAATTAAACATGAGGCAGAGAAGATGAATTGAACTAATAAAGGATTATAATTGCACAATCAATTACCATCCTAGAAAACCAAACAAATTAGTGGATGGCATGAGTCAAAAAAATCATGCACCATTAACCATGTTATGTTCAGAACATGATCCCTTGATTAATGATTTGATTAATTTGGCCTAAAAGTTGTTGGTGTAGGGAATACACCTGTTTTGTTTCAGGTTTCAGTGCAGTCTTCATTGCCAGATAGAATTAAGCGAGAACAGAAGGAAGACCGTGAGCTACAAAAAAGGTAGAATTGGTTAAAATGGGCAAGCTTCCAGAATTTAACCTTTTTAAAGTTTGTGTTTTAAGATTTGGAAAAAGGTTGTGTGTGACTTGTAATTACCGGTTGAAGAAATAATTGTTGTGTGAAGCTCATAGTTCTCCATTTTCAGTTCATCCTTGTAGTACTAAGATGTATAGAGACCTTCAAGAGTATTATTGTTGGGATGGAATGAAAATAGATATTGCTTATTTTACCATGAAATGTTTGACATGTCAACAGGTTAAAGCAGAGTGGAAGTTTCTGAAGGGGATGCTTCATCCTTTTCCAGTGCGAGAGTGGAAGTGGGAGAATGTGTCCATTGACTTTGTGGTGGGACTACCTAATACATCTCGAGGTAACAATGCAATTTGGGTTATTGTGGATAGACTAACAAAATATACACATTTTATTAATATTCGAGATATAATGTCTTTGGATCAGCTTTCTCGATTGTACCTCAAGGAGATTTTCAGGTTACATGGAGTTCCTCTTTCTATTATATCAGACCGGGATCCCAGGTTTACTTCTAAATTTTGTAAGGGACTTTAGAAGTTGTTGGGCACAAAGTTAAATTTCACTTCATCTTTTCATCCTCAATCAGATGGGAAGTTAGAACAAATGATTCAAACTTTACAGGATATGCTTTAAGCTTGTTCAATGAACGACCAGGGAAGTTAAGATCAACATATTTATTTATTTGAGTTTTCTTATAATAATAGTTTTCATACCAGTATACAAATGGAACCTTTTGAGGATTTTTATGGAAAGCGGTGTCGGACTCCAGTGTTTTGGGATGAAGTCGGTGAAAGAAAGTTGATGGGGACATAATTAGTAGAGGAAGTGGATGAGAAAGTGAAGATGATCCATCATCACATGAGAATAGCTCAGAGCAGGCAGAAAAGATATGCAGATAATAGAAGGAAAGACTTCTTTTTCGAGGTAGGTGACCATGTTTTCTTTAAAATCTCTCATTGGAAAAGTGTGATGCATTTTGGTAAGAAAGTAAAGTTATGTTTACGGTTCATTTGTACTTTTGAAATCCTAGAGAAAGTAGGACCAGTTGCATACCGAGTATCTTTTCCTCTGAGTTTGTCTCAGGTACACAATGTTTTTCATGCTTCGATGTCGAGGAAGTATGTACCAGATTCGATAGTTGTTTTGAGCCCAGAAGCAGTTCAACTGGAGGAGAACCATTCATATGAATAGAAACAAGTTCAGATTCTTGATTGAAGGGAACTGGTATTGCAGAATAAGGTAATCCACCAAGTAAAAGTTTTGTGGAGAAACCACATGGTTGAAGAACCAACATGGTATTCTAAAAATGCTATGAGGGAAAGGTACCCACACTTGTTTAATAAGTAAATAAAAATTGCGAGGATGCAATTTCTAGAAAGTGAGGATAATGTAACACCCCAAGGTTTTCTAAAAATAAATTGAAATGCTTGAAATTTTGTTTAATGTAGATATTTATAAGTAGTCTTTAAACATAATTTTACTACTTTTATGTTTTGAATTTCAAAAATGGTTATCTACAATTGTGTTCAGTATGTTATTTAGAGTCTATTGGAACCAACTTGTTTTTTTGGTGAATAGAAACGTACCCTTATGAATAGTAATATGAATAGTAAAATGAATAGTAATATGACCCTAATGAATAGAAAATTGTATTTTTATTTTATTTTCTTATGGATTTAAGATAATGACATCTTGATTAATTTTTCAATGTGATATAAAAAAAATATAGTTTTTAAATTATTAATTTTAGAATTAAGTATGATTTTATTTAAAAATTAAATTAAAAATTTATAGAAATTTATTTTAAAAAAATATACTTCATTTTTTAATTCTAAAAATAGATAAATGGTTAGGGTGAATTTTGGGGATTTTTTTGAAACAATTGATTTTTTGGTGAATAGTAAAAAATACAGTTTTGAGTATTGATGTGTTGATGACTTCATTAATGATGTAATAATGATTTAGTAAATCTGGTCGACTTATGTATAGTAACAAAGTTTATGAGGTGTCCCAAGTGGCTTATATCATGGGAAAATACCATGGGCAAGCCCATGGTTTTTTAAATACCACTAATGAGGTGACCCTTGAAAATTATTAAAATAATCTCTCACTTTTGCTATAAATACCAACCCATTCCTTCATTAAATTCATTCCAAACTCATCATCAAACAATGTATGGCCTCCTTACCTCCCTAGTAGTCCTCCCAAGGTTTCCTCAATCCTCCAAGGTCCTAACCTTCACGTTCTAGGAGTTACTCTACATGGTAAGAAAATTCTCAATTTCTTTCTTTTTCCATTCAAGTTCTCTTTTATGTGGTATAACTTTCAATTTTACATACCATGTTCTTAATTCCTTTTTAATATTGAACTATTCTATATTATTATTTATTTCTATATGGGTTACACTTGTACCCTCTCTTTTTTAATATTTTCTAAATCTATGTTGCATAGCTGTTAGGCTGCCAAATTTTTGTAAGGGATTTCTAGATTATTCTTTTATTTTGAGTTCCTTTATTTTCTTATTATTTCTTCATATATTCTTACCAAAGAGGCATTAAATATCCAGAAATAATGTATATTCTGGATTTTCTCATGTTCATGGAAAATTAATCATCATTATTCTTCTCCTCTCCCACTTATTCAAGGAATAAAAACATTGTCTGTGATGTGTCAAATTACTGACATCATGGATGATGTGATTTCAATTTCCATTAATTATTTAAATTATAGTCATGAAACAATTTATATGATTTAACCAGGTTATAATATATTTATTATGTCTCATTCATGGTTCTGGAAATTATTTTCACTCTTGGTTTTAATTTATAAGAAAAAATGAGGTTGTTATTATCAAAGAACCACTAAAATGATCTAAACGAACATCATTAATGTTTTAACTGATGAATAATCCTCATATAAAAAATAAAAATGATAAATGGTATAATTTATGGTAATATAATTATGTAAATTCATTTCCATTCCAATTTTGGAGTTTCACTTCCAATTGACAAGAACATCTATCAGGAACCAATCGTGGAAATCATGTAAGGAAGTCACCCAAAACAGTGAAAGGAACAAAATACTAAAAATTAAGGGGTGAAATGATGTTATGAAATGATCATATAAAATTTTATAAACATGAACATGTTTCTTTAAAATACTAATAATTTTTTTTAACCATTATACAGAAGTTTAAACAAGTTTTAAGTAAGACAAGCCTGAGGTAAGGGAATTCTTAACCCGATTTCCATTCATTGGGTTAACATTCTACTTCGTTATTTATGTGATATTAAATTTTTTTTTGTAATAGGTTATGTTCATATTATATTTAATCATGTGTATTTATAGTTTATATACATATTAAATCCACTATATTATGTATTTCTTCAATTATATGAATTATGTAAGGGGCTTTTCTTTTTAAAATCCTCTTTTAAAATTCTGTTTTACGAAATTCAAAAGAAATATTTTTATGCTATTATTAATGGTGTATGATTATGATATTATTCTTAGGAATTGTTTATGAAGAATGGTGGGAACTATATTTCACTCCAATGTGTTGGTTATGTGTAAGTTGGAGGTCGGACGTATGGTTACTCCAAGTGTAACTGCGATGGTCACACAAATAGTAATGTATCCACGAGGGTTGTAAATTATAAGGTATACGAGAGGGTTACAAGATTATGTAAGTAATTCCCCAGGATACCTTTATGGTTCTAATTATTTTCTTATGTATTTTGTAAATCTCATGTTTCACAATGTAAGTATATATATACAGGTGATAAGTATGTCTTTTGAAAGTGATTTCATACGTTACAATTATTCATCGACTATTGTGTTCTTTCCTTATTTTTATATCCCTTAATAAGTTTTTGTGATCATCCCAAGTTTTAAATGATTTTTACAGGTTAGTTTATATGTAAGACAAATAAATAATACATGTTAAATGTTGAAATTTTTTCAAGGAATCATTTTTTAAGTTTTAAAGTTTTATATTTTGAAAAAAATGGAAACTGTTTTTATGGTATCCACTCTGTAACGATGTGTAATGTTATGAATGTATTATGTCCCAATTATATAAATCTATAAAATTAAAAAGATCCTCAAGGTAAAAGGAGGTGTTTTCTTAACTAAATTCAAGAATATGTATGTAATAAGGCTGGGTCCTTATACTGGAAGACATGTTGAGTTCATGCTCTCTTTACTTTAAAGGTATGTGGGATCAATACTTTCATTTGGTGGAATTTTCATACAACAATAGATTCCATTATAGTATTAAAATGGCTTCATATGAAGAATTATATGGAAAGAGATGTTTAATTACAACTTGTTGGGATGAAGTTTGTGAGAGGAAACTTATAGCCCTAAAACTTATTGAAGAGACCACAGAAAAGGTAAATACAATTCAAGACCATTTTATAGAATCCCAAAGTAGGAAGAAGAGTTATGCTGACAACCAGAGAAAAGATTTGGAATTCCAAGTGGTAGATCATGTATTTTTGAAAGTATCTCCATGGAAGGGTGTCTTAAGTTTCGTTAAGAAAGGGAAACTGAGACCCAGGTACATCAGACCATTTGAAATTTTAGAAAGAATCAGAGTTGTAGCTTACCGTTTAGCAATGATGCCAAGTCTCTCCAAATTTCATGATGTGTTCCATGTGTCATTATTGAATAAATACATGCCATATACAATGCATTTACTCACCTATGAAGAAATATAACTGGAACCTGATTTTTCATAATGGGAAGAACCTATCGGGATTCTTGACATAAGGGAGAAGGTATTGAGAAATCCGACAACTATCCTAGTAAAGGTTCTTTGGAGAAACCATAATATGGAGGAAGAAACCTGGGAAACTGAGGATGTTATGAAGAATAACCACCCACATATTTCTGAAGGACTTTATAAATGAAAAATTTTGAGGACGAAATTTCTGAAGGATGGAATAATATAACACCCCAAATATTTTATGGTACGATTCTCTTAAATAAATTCTATTAATTAGATAGCCTATATTTCATAAAGCACCAAGTTTCTTTTAAACAACACTTGGTTATTTAAGATATAGTAATAACCTAGCCTTTAAACTTAAATTTTCCACTTTTGTGTTTTGAATTTTGAAAAACAGACATTCACAGTTGCAATGATGATGATATCTAGAGTCTAATAGAATTAACTTAATTTTCATTGAATAGAAACCTACCCTTATGAATATCAACTTACCCTTATGAATAGTAATATGACTCTTATAAATGGTATCCATACCCATGAATTTATAAATAAATTTAGGCACCTTAAAAATAAAGATGAATATTTTAGGTGTTTATATTTTTCGATTAAATAATTATCTTCATTAAAAATTAAATTTATAATATATATATAATTATTTTTGAAAAATTCAATTCATTATTGGATTATACACATCAAAAAATGGTTAGGGTAAATTTTTGTGATTTTTCTGAAATACTTGAATTTTTTATGAATAGTAAAATACAATAAATTATGATAAATGCTAAATACTTTATTTATTGCATCATAGATGATTCAAGGATGATTTAAGCCCACTTGGTTCTAAATCACATTTCATTATTACTTTTTGGGATCACATTAATCAAAACTGTTCATAGTCTTGAGCAAAAATATTAAAATAATAATTAACATAATGTAAAATCCCTCCTGCCCTCCACTGTATAAACCACCCCTCACCCCTCTTCCTCCCACACCACTTAAGTTTCAATCCTTTCCTAAATTATATTAAATACTCTCCCCAATCCATATACCCACGTCCAAGGCCTTATGGTATCACCAAAAGTCCAAAAACAAAGGTCTTAAAGAGTTTCTCAAGGAGGAGTACTCAAGAGGTAAACCTCTCTTCCTTTTTCTTTCAATTTCTTTTACAAGTTCCATTCTTTTTTTCTCTCTTACCACATCACCTCATACAAATTCCATTATAATTACATTAAAATAAATGTAATGTATCTTCATTATGCTAATGGAATATTTCTGTAACACCCCGAGATTTTATCAGATATATTATTTTTAATTTCTTTGATGTCTTCTATTAAAAACTACACCAAGATTAGATTGTAATATACGCAGCACCGTATTATCTTTCAGTATATGCAACACTATTCTTGGCTCTTATTACACACAATTTCATGTTCGTTTTGTGGAAATTATTCTACGCAACATTATGTATAGATTTTGTTTAACATATAAATGACATAAGTTTTCATTATGTTATACGCAACACCAAACAGAGATTTTACTACACGCAACCTTGAATTGACTTGCATTATACACAATCAAGACCTTCTTCGATAGCGTGTGTAGTACGCAATACCAAGTTTCACTAAACGAGATATTATTATAATATTATTATGAACTAGCCGTTAGGAATAGTAATACCCACTTTTTGAAATTTTATAAATTTTATGTTTCAAAATGGACTTCATTTTGGGATTCGGAATATCGAAATTAGCCTAGGGTGAATTTTTGGATTTTTTCTGAAAACATTAAATTTTTGATGAATAGTGAAAACACTAGGTTACTATTTAAAAACAGACTTTTTATTTAAATAATTATTTATTTTATTTAAATTTATTTTAGGTCAAAATTGATACATAATACCTATATAAGTTTAATGTAATTCATTTGAGTCATTTTATAATAATTTTAGATATATAAAAATTTTATTGAACTTTTCACCGTCTTTTACCCACCTCCTAGGAGAATTTGAAAATTTACATAAAACTTAATTTTACCGCTTCTATGGGTGAAATTTAAAAAATCTGAGAGACATGGTTAATATCAAGGAGTAAAATGTGGTTCAATAAGATAAAAATAATTTTTGGTGAATAATAACTTTTTACTTTTATTTACCACGGTAAAAAGTAAATAGGGTAATTAAGGGTACAAATGATATTATTATTACCCTAAAATATGTCCTAATTCTATTGGATAAGTGTAATTCGACCAAAAGAACCTTAGGAATAAAATATTACCCTTTATGTCCACTTGGATTAGATTAGGACACTTATTATTTTTTTTAATGAAGAGTTAAAATAGTTAAAATGAAAGTTTAATAACTAAAACATTTTTAATATAGGGTTATACATAAGATAAATTAGACTATAAATATTCATTAGAAATATAAAAATATTTCCTACATAATTTTATTTTATTTATAATTTTTCTACATTAAATAATTTTTTTTATTTATGACACAATGATGATGCAGTAATTACCATATTAATGAAATATTAACATAATTGATGTTATAAATACCCAAATAAATGTAATTTGAGACTTTTTATAAATTCCACTAATTTTGTAGGTTAATATGACATGTTAGTATTGATTAAATTATCTTTTTTAGAACTAATAATGTTGTTATGATTTTCAAAAAATCGATTACCAAATAGTGTCAAAATTGACATAAAATAGTTTTTAAAAACAATATTATATTACTAATTGTTATTATATTTTTAAAAATCTAAGGTTCGGAAAAATGACTTATATAATGTTATATATATTAATAATTAACCAGTTGGGGTTATTTTTTCTTGTTATAGTAAGTTTATTAACCATATAGTGTAAGAAAACAAGAAGACGCGGTAAAAGTTAAATTATTTAACTTAGAGTTAAATCTAAATGATAAGGTTAAAAGAGCAACCTAAAATTGTATAAAACCTATTTATTGAGAGTATTTCGACCCATCCCCACTTTATATTTAAAATAAATCAATTTTAAGCTATTATAAACCGAATATGACATTATTATAAAATAATATTTTAAGTTTTTCCAATGGTACCTCTCTCCTCCCTTATAAAAAGGGCACCCCTTCCCTCTTCTCTTCACACCCTTTTGATCCTTGAATCTCGGCCAAAACCTGCCAATTACTCTTCTAAACATATATAGTTATATCATAGAGGTTCCGGTTTTATCAAAAGACCAACTATAGTACCCCAAGAAGAAGTTTAAAGGAGGTGCGTCAAGGAAGAGGTAATCTCTTCTATTGACTCTTTCAATTTTCTTTCTTCTTCTACTTCCTCTTCTTTAGTTTTTTCATTATAAAGTAATAAAATAAATATTACTTATATACTTATATGTTATTATAAATATGAAACAACCCTATTTTACCTTCTATCCATCCTATGGAAAACGAAATCACCGCGCGTGCGTACGTACGGAATACCGTCTCTACGCCGTGGTGTAATCGGGTTTTCCACCACAACCTTACTAGGATGGGTATAATGGTGTACATAATAACTATATATGATTATTATAACATAATAATTATTCTATGATATTATATCATCCACTCCAATTCCATTCAATAATTATGGGAATGATATCTTCGCTCGTGCGTACGTATGAATTACCGTCTCCACGACGCGATGAAATTCATTCTCCATGTTAACCATTCAAGAATGATTATAAAGTATATATAATGAATAATAACGAAATATATGACATAATTAAGCTACTTTATTTATGTATATATATATATATATGTCATCTACTTACTTCCATTCATGTCAATAAGGAAAGGAAAACAACGTTCATGCGTACGTACGACCTACCATCTCCATGAACGTTGTATTTCATTTCAGTCATCTATCTATTATATATATATATATATACTGAATATATATGATATATAAATCATGATTTACATTCTATAAGTAAGTAAATCATGATATAAGTAATAATAATATCAAGAACAACAAGTCCAAACACGTACGATAAATAAAACGATTTTACCCAAAACACTGCTTTAACATGCAATTTAAAAAAGAACGTGTAATATAAAGTCATAAGTGAATAATATATGATATCATAACAATGAATATGATTCAGGAATAAGTAAATGACATTATTTAAATCATTATACAGGAGGTTTGGATACATACGAAGCATATCAGACCTAAGGTAAGGGATAATTATTCCAATCTCGTTCTTATCAAAGATTGTTTATTCATAAGTATTTATTGGGGTTATATTTTTCATCCATGTCCATAAAAATGTTTTCATAAAGTGTTTAATATTATTCCTTGTATGTTTAAATTCATTTTTACCTCTATTGACTTTTACCTTGTGTTATGGAAGGAATCTTTCTTTTGTTTACCATACTTGGAACTTTTTGACTTTTCCGTTAAAAGTACGAGGAGAATGTTTTTTTAACTTATACGGAATGAACAGATTTTTACGGTATTATATCTCCCTATTTTCATGAATATTACTCTACAATATTTCATGACTATTTTCAATAAAATCCTTTTCTTTTAAAATTTCATGTTATTTTTTGAAAATAAAATGATTTTTAAGAAGAAAGGATATTTTCCTCAAGAATTCATTTCAAGTGTTTTGTCAAAACTATTTTACATCTAATATGACATTATTTAGTATGATTATGTTTTAAGTATAATGTATCTATTATTTACATGGTTTAATTGTTCTTATGATGAAATTATATCCATTTGTTTTATATGGATTACGTTAGGATGAGATGATGTTTATGAAACCCATTTTATTCTTTGGGTTATGATGAATGATTTATGTTTATTTTGTGGCACAATTAAGAATGATTTCACTATGAGATGGGTGGGACCTATATCTCCCTCCAATTAATTGGGTAAAGATTTATATCTCATGAGATAGACATGGCTAGAATGGTAAGTTATTCTGGTTCAGTGTTACAGGACTGGAACGAGGAGTGAACTCGATTCAGAAAGTGACTTTGTTCACTAAGATAGTCTTGGCAGAAATGAATTGTCTACTATGGAAATAATATCATGTTATTATTGGTTTTCCACAATTACATGTTTTATTACCATGCTATTTTATCATGATTGATGTTCCTTTATGATATATTTGTTATGTACTTCCAATATTTATGTCTTTTCTCAAGATTTTCATGTTTATATTTTATGTTCATGTTTTTTCATTCAAATGTTTATGGATTGTTTTACGTTCTCTGAATTTACCCTTATTGATCATTTGAGCTCACCCTTTTTATGTTTTCTTTTCCACAGAATATAAAGAAATGTTTTAGGTAAGAAAAAAAAGGGGAAGATCTTTATGGGAGATGTTGAAGATCTTTCACCATGATTAGAAGATTATTTTTCCGAGTTTCCAAAGACACTAAACTATTACGGTTCTTGTGTGTTTATTTTTGTTATGTATTAAGTATTACAAAAAAGTAATTTAATTTCCATGTACATCAAGCTTTGGGTCTCTACAGTTGGTATCATAGGAAAGGTTTAGTCAACCTTTGGAAACTAGGATGCGAGAACTTTAGAGAGATCCCTAGAGATATTTCTAAGGTATGTCTAGGGATGTACCTAAGCTTAAGTATAAGTATAGTTTATAGTCCTATAATTATGGTAAAGATATTAGAATTAAACCTAAGATGTTATATATTGAAGTTAATCCCCCTTGATTATGATTTTTTCCTCTCACACTATTCTTTTTGGGTTTTAGAAAATGGCTGGAAATAGGAAGATTCACGAAAATGAAGGATATAATGGACAATGGAATGATATTTTTCATGAGGAACCAAATGAAATTAGATCTGGAATTCCACATATCATTATTATGCCTAATCAGAAATCTCATAATATGATCAATAATCTCAACTTCGGTAAGTTTCCCGAATCATCTAATAAGAGAAAGATAGAGTTTCATGATGATCATAAAGGAAAGAAAGTTTAATTTACATCATGTAAATCATGTGGGAAGAGGCATCAAGGAGAATGTTTCAAAGGAACTGAAAGATGCTTTGGGTGTGGAATATAAGGACACAAAGCTAGTAATTTTAAAGGAAAAGGTTCAGTTAACACCGTGGACAAGGATAATGGTATTGCTAAGATATCAACAATGGTTAAGTGTTTTAAATGTCGAATTTACGGGCATTATGCAAACCAATTCCCTAAGGGAAAATCTCATAAAGAGAATCAGCATGGTCATATGGGTAGTATTTATGTGGATGATGATGAAGAGACTACAAATGATATATGAGATGGAAGAAATGATAAAGCTCAGTCAGTGGTTTAATAAGGTAGTGTAATGATTGTATGTTTTTCAAGAATAATGTATGGTATCATGGAATAGAGAAAAATCTAAGGATTGTTACACTGTTTCCTTTGTTTGAGTTTTGAAAGTATATGACGAATGGTACCGGTAACCATGAAAGGTTATTCAAATATTTTTGTAAGGTAGATGATATGTGTATAATGAAAGGATAAGGAGATAATGAGATGTTTGATAGTATTAATGAGCTCATGACTGGTATAAGGACAAAGTTATATCATGGTTTGAGTATATAGAAATTTTGGGATTTTGGTATGTGGAAAGAGTTAACTTTTGACAGCATTCCTGTTTTCACTAAGGTTCAATGGGAATTCATTTTTCAAGAGAATACATGATTAAGGCATTTACATGTTTGAAATACGATCAACAAGATATATCTTACGATATATGGGGGATAAATGATGGTATTCATGTGCTTGTTATGTGACCATTCAAGTAATCGTTTTCTTTATACTATGAGATTGGACAGATGAATTTTGGATTAGCCTAAAGATTGAAATGTATTATGTTGGACATCAGATAATATTATTTAAGGATAGAACTTGTTTTTTGATATTATTTCTGGAATGTTATAATAGTATAGTTTTAGAAAAAGGAAAAACTGCAGAATGGGCGACAACCCGTCGCGTCGGACAAGGCTATGGGAATCGAACCCACAACCGAAGTGCGACAGGCCTTTATTGCATACCACTGGCCTATAAGACCCTGGTTAGTAGAAAATAGTTTTATTTTATTGATAGGTATGATAGATGAAGTATAAGTCCATTTTTGGAATCATATACGATTAACCTCACTGTAGATGGACTTATGTATATTTGATAACTTTTGTTAACCTTTTTTCTGAGACAGATGGAATGACCTATCATTCTATCGCATAATCTGCTAACACTTTACGTAAGACCAATTAAACTTCATTTCTTTAAGAGATGAAGTGGAAATTGTTCAAGGCACAAACAACAGTGAGATTGTACCAAAATCAAGATAATATTTCTTCTATTTCAAAATTTTCTATTTTAGGGAAATGATATTGAAAACCAAAAATATTGTTCTAGTGATCTTATATCTGATGAATCAGACGATACCTTAGATCATCACAAATTTATGGCTTTGTGATTGTTGGCTTTTTCATAGCCATGTTCTCTACCACTCTCCATCAGAACTTGATGGTTATATTTTTCTTCCATATCCATATTTCCACCTATGTTCTTCTATGTGGAAACCCAGTGATGAGTTAATATGGGAAACCATTACATTTATTACTTTACTTTTTAAACTAAAGTTTTAGTATGCCTTTTATGATGTGGGTCTTTACAAATGAAACTTTCAAGTAGTAAACCATTTATAACCCCGATGAATTTCGAGGGAGAAATTCATTTTAAGGGGGGTAGAATGTAACACCCTGAGATTTTATGAGATATATTATTTTTAATTTCTTTGATGTCTTCTATTATATACTACACCAAGATTATCTTGTAATATACACAACACCGTATTAGCTTGCAGTATACACAACACTATTCTTGGCTCGTTCTACACACAATTTCAAGTTCGTTTTGTGGGAATTATTCTACACAACATTATGTATAGATTTTTTTAACGTATAAATGAAATAAGTTTTGATTATGTTATACGCAACACCAAACAGAGAATTCACTACGCGCAACCCTGACTTGACTTGCATTACACGCAATCAAGACCTTCTTCGATAGCGTGTGTAGTACGCAATACCAAGTTTCACTAAACGAGATATTATTATAATATTATTAAGAACTAGCCGTTATGAATAGTAATACCCAATTTTTGAAATTTTATAAATTTTATCTTTCAAAATGGACTTCATTTTTGGATTCAGAATATCAAAATTAGCCTAGGGTGAATTTTTGGTATTTTTCTGAAAACGTTAAATTTTTGATGAATAGTGAAAACACTGGGTTACTATTTAAAAACCGACTTTTTATTTAAATAAATATTTATTTTATTTAAATTTATTTTAGGTCAAAATTTATACATAATACCTATATAATTATAATGTAATTCATTTGAGTCATTTTATAATAATTTTAGATATATAAAAATTTTATTGAACTATTCACCGTCTTTTACCCACCTCCTAGGAGAATTTGAAATTTACATAAAACTTAATTTTACCGCTTCTGTGAGTGTAATTTCAATAATCAGAGAGATAAAGTTAATATAAAGGAGTAAAAGGTGGTTCAATAAGAGAAAAATAATTTTTGGTGAATAGTAACTTTTTACTTTTATTTACCACGGTAAAAAGTAAATAGGGTAATTAAGGGTAAAAATGATATTATTATTACCCTAACACATGTTTTAATTCTATTTTATAAGTTTAATTAGACCAAAAACAACCTTAGGAATAAAATATTACCCTTTAGGTCCACTTGGATTAGATTAGGACACTTATTATTATTTTATTTAAAGAAGAGTTAAAACATTTAAAATCAAAGTTTAATAACTAAAACATTTTTTACATAGGGTTATACATAAGATAAATTCGACTATAAATATTAATTAGAAATATAAAAATATTTCCTACATAATGGTATTTTATTTATAATTTTTATACATTAAATAATTTAATTTATTTATGACACAATGATGATGCAGTAATTACAATATTAATGAAATATTAACATAATTGATGTTATAAATACCCAAATAAATGTAATTTGAGACTTTTTATGAATTAAAATAATTTTATAAGTTAATATGACATGTTAGTATTGATTAAATTAACTTTTTTTGAACTAATCATGTTGTTATGATTTTCACAAAAATCAATTACCAAATAGTGTCAAAATTGACATAAAATAGTTTTTCAAAACAAATATTATATTATGAATTGTTATTATATTCCTAAAAATCTAAGGTTCGGCCAAATGACTTATATAATGTTATATATATTAATAATTAACCAGTTGGGGTTCTTTTGGCTTGTTATAGTAAGTTTATTAACCATATAGTGTAAGAAAACAAGAAGATGCGGTAAAAGCTAAATTATTGAACATAGAGTTAAATCTAAATGATAAGGTTAAAATAGTAACCTAAACTTTTTTAAAACCTATTTGTTGAGAGGATTTGGACCCATACCCACTTTAGCTTCGAAATAAATCAATTTTGAGCTATTATAAACCGAATATGAATTTATTATAAAATAATATTTTAAGTTTTTCCAAAGGTTCCCCACTCCTCCCTTATAAAAAGGGCACCCCTTCCCTCTTCTCATCACACCCTTTTTATCCTTTAATCTTGTCCAAAAATTGACAATTCCTCTTATCAACATCTATAGTTCTATCATAGAGGTTATGGTCCTCTCAAAATACCAACTCTAGTGCCCTAAGAAGAAGTTTAAAGGAGGTGCATCAAGGAAGAGGTAATCTCTTCTACCGACTCTTTCAAGTTTCTTTATTCTTCTAATTCCTCTTCTTTAGTTGTTTCATTATAAAGTAACAAATTTAGTATTAATTATATACTGATATGTTATTATAAATATTAAACAACCCTATTTCACCTTCTATCCATCCTACGGAAAATAAAATCACCGCACGTGCGTACGTACGGAATACCGTCTCCACTCCGTGGTGTAATCAGTTTTTCCACCACCACCTTACTTGGATGGGTATAATGGTGTAAAGAATAAATATATATTATTATTATAACATCATACTGATTCTATGATATTATATCAGCCACTCCAATTCCATTCAATAATTACGGGAATGATATCATCGCTCGTGCGTACGTATGGATTACCGTCTCCACGACGTGATGAGATTCATTCTCAATGTTAACCATTAAAGAATGATTATAAAGTATATATAATGAATAATAATGAAATATATGAAATAATTAAGCTAATTTATTTATTTATATACATAGATTTCATCTACTTACTTCCATTCAATTCAATAAGGAAAGGAAAACAGCGTTCATGCGTACGTACGGCCTACCGTCTCCATGAACGGTGTATTTTATTTAATTCATCTATCTATTATATATATATATATATATACTGAATATATATGATATATAAATCATGATTAACATTCTGGAAGTAATTAAATCATGATATAAGTAATAATAATATGAAGAACAACAAGTCCAAACACGTATGATAAATAAAACGATTTTACCTAAAACGCTGCTTTAACATGGAATTTACAAAAGAACGTGTAATATAAAGTAATAAGTGAATCATATATGATATCATAATAATGAATATGATTCTAGAATAAGTAAATGAAATTATTTAAATCATTATACAGTAGGTTCTGATACGTACGAATCATATCAGACCTAAGGTAAGGGATAATTATTCCAATATCGTTCTTATCAAAGATTGTTTATTCGTAAGTATTTACTGGGGTTATATTTTTCATCCATGTCCATAAAAATGTTTTCATAAAGTGTTTAATATTATTCCTGGTATGTTTAAATTAATTTTTACCCCTCTTGACTTTTACCTTGTGTTATGGAAGGAATCTTTCTTTTGTTTACCATACATGATACTTTTTGACTTTTTCGTTAAAAGTAAAAGGAGAATATTTTTTTAAATTATACGACATGAATAGATTTTTAGTGTTTTATATCTCCCTATTTTCACGAAGCTTACTCTACAATATTTCATGACTATTTTCAATAAAATCCTTTTCTTTTAAAATTTCATGTCATTTTGTGAAAAGAAAATGATTTTGAAGAAGAAAGGATATTTTCCTCAAGAATTCATTTCAAGTGTTTTGTTAAAAATATTTTCCATCTAAGATGGAATTATTTAGTATGATTATGTTTCAAGTATAATTTCTATATTATTTACATGGTTTAATTATTATTATGATGAAATGATATCCATTTTTTTATATGGATTACATTATGATGGGATGATGTTTATGAAACTCATTTTATTCTTTGGGTTATGATGAATGGTTTATGTTTATTTTGTGGCAAAAGTAAGAATGATTTCACTATGAGATGGGTGGGACCTATATCTACCTCAAATTCATTGGGTAAAGATTTATATCTAATGAGATAGACATGGCTGTAATGATAAGTTAATCCGGTTCAATGTTATAGGACTGGAACAAGGAGTGAACTCGATTCAGAAAGGGACTTTGTTCACTAAGATGGTCTTGGCAGCAACGCCTTGAATACTATGGAAATAATATCATGTGATTATTGGTTTTCCAAAATTACATGTTTTATTCCCATGCTATTTTATCATGATTTATGTTCCTTTATGATATATTCCTTATGTACTTCCAAGATTTATGTCTTTTCTCAAGATTTTCATGTTTAGATTTTATGTTCATGTTATTTCATTCAAATGTTTATGGATTTTTTTACGTTATCTGTGTTTACCCTTACTAAGAATTTGAGCTCACCATTTTTATGTTTTCTTTTCCCTAGGATATAAAGAAAGGTTTTAGTTAAGAAAACAAAAGGGGAAGATCTTTATGGGAGATGTTGAAGATCTTTCACCATGATTAGAAGATTATTTTTCCAAGTTTCTAAAGACACTAAACTATTATGTTCATTGTGTGTTTGTTTTTGTTATGTATTAAGTATTACACAAAATTAATGTAATTTCAATGTACGTCAAGCTTTGGGTCTCTACAATTTCATCATCATCTATCTTTTCCCCTCCTTTTATACTAGAAATTCAAACACCATCCGAGATGTGTTAATTTATCACACTCAAGGAAGATGAGTTTTCAATTTGAATTACTATCTTAAAGACATGTCAAGAAACATTTTTAATGGTTGAAAAAGATCATAATATATATTTTATATTTTTAAATGTTATAGGATCCATAAACACTCATAATACGGAATAATAATACAAAATAAGTTCATTGTGCACAAAACCGCCAAGCTAAATCTTAGCGTTTATCATTCACTTATCAAATGAGTCATCCTCATGGTATATAAAAAAAATAATTATAATATCATTTATATAAATTTAATTTAACTAATAATATATATTAACAATTTTTTATTTTTAACCACATTTCAAACGAACTTCCATTCACGAATACAAGTAAACAGATCATGAAAACCAAGAAAGAAAATGCTTCCATAATAATAAAATTTAATCTCTTAAACCCATCAAAAATGGAATGAATGTACCTAATATGGTTATAAAATATCAATTAAATGTTGATGATGTTATTTAATTACTAATTAATTAACCTAAATTTTATTATTAAGGTCCTTAAGAACAATCAATAACACCTTCGAGCATAAGGTAAGGGATCCTCTCTCTCACTTTTGTTCAATAAATCCCCCTATGTTGTGTCCTTTTATTTTTAATTACTACTGATGGGGGTATGTTTTAAAACCTCCCTCATACTTCCCTTATGAAATATAAATTATGTTATACCCCTTTACCTCTCATTAATCCCTCACAAAAACACCCATTTCCATGCCAAAATGTTTGTAAGGGGTTTCTCATCTCACTTTCAATTCCATGGGATTTCCACTGTTCTCCTCTTATTTCGTATATGTGATATATGTGTACTATCATAATGTATATAATATCATGATTCTATTTATTTTAATGGTATTCAAGGATTCATTTTATGATTATTAATTCTTGGTCACATGAAACAATTGATTACAATGTGGTAACAAGATTTGTCTCAATTTTCCTTTTCCTTGTGACTTACTTTGTATTTTTCACCTAATAATTATTATGTGGTGTTTATAATGACCATTTGAGATCACTTTTAATTTGAAATTATATTTCTATTAAATATAAATATTCTTATATCATGGATATGATTATTGTCTAAGCCGTATACCATTTTACACACGATGTTTATTTTGAATGTTGTTTTAACTGTGGAAGTGTTGATGAATCTGTATCCTCTATTATATATGGATAATGTAAAGGGATATTTATATTGTATTGAATCTATATATAAAGAATGATTTGGACATTTAGTGATGGGAGGGGCCTGCTATATCCCCTCGATGCATCGACAGGTCTCATGAGACAATCAATTTGTGACAAACCCTTTAAATTTGTTTCCAAAAAATAAGACGGGTTTCTACCCATAGACATAAACTATTCGATAGTATAGTGGTATCATGTTCCAGATACATGATGTACAATTAATAATAAATATCTTTAGTCATTATCAGTTATTACTATCTATGAGGTTTTCACTATGATAAAATCTATGGATGCAATTTCACTCTCAGTTTATTAATAGCATGAGTTTTTCATTTATTCACCCTACCATATTGACAATGCCAAGTTTTTTATGATTAAGTTATTATTGATTCATGCTTTTAATATTTGTAACCCTTATTGAGCATTTTATCTCACTCCTATCATTTGTTTACCTTCAGTAGGTTATAAAGAGGAGCTCACTTATTGAGTTTCCGTGGAAGTAGTTTTTAGTTTTTGTTATGTATTGTACTTTATTACCTTTCTCATTATAATATGAGTTTCATGTATGTATCTAGTTTCTTCAAGACTACTAAACTGATCATTCATTTAGGATTTCATTTCTTTTAATCATGCCAATGTATTAAGTAATTCACCTGCTCCGGTTTAGAGGGGTCGGGGTGTTACACTAATACTTAACAATGGTTTGTGTAGAGTTAAAACTATCATGAATAAATAAGGAATAATCAACATGGAAAGGTAAATAATTGAACACACATTCCATTAAATCAATAAATTGAGAATAAAATTGTCACGAACCAGGCTGGGTCGCCATTCGACCCGGTGACCGACCCGGTCCGCGACAAGGCCCGAAGGGCGTTCCCGATCCCCACGGGCTAGCACAAGTTCCCGGGTATCAAAAATAAAACTTGGGAACGATTCACATGAATTAGTAAAGATAAAATAACCAACAAGATGAATAATTTGAAACTAAAACAGATAACCAAACATGACCTTAATCTACAATTAATATTTAAGTTTACAACATGAACCAAAAACCCAAAAAGGAACAACAGTAAAGGGGAAAAAAACACTAACTCAAACCTCCAAGAACCATGAGGTGTAACAACCTCAATCTATATTCACCAAACCAACACGAGGACGCCCCTGACGACACGAACCACCCATGCTATGCTCGATGCCTCAACCTGGGAAGAAAAAAACAGAATCTACATACACCCAAAGGTGTATGTAGGGTGTGAGATAAAAGCCCAGTAAGATGCCACCGAGAAAAGGTTCCATGCACAATTATTAAATGAAAAATACATTTGCAATTTTAATTAAAGAAAAGAACTAAAAGCTTGAACAAATTTAGAGAAAACATGTTTTGTGAAAGCAATTTTAGAAGGAACAACTTAAATTAAAACACACACACACACACACACACCCTTGCTTTTAACGTAACCAAAGTGTCACATTGAAGAGAGTAAAGTAACCAATGATCACTAATATGGGAGAGGCCACATGGGTGTTAGCTAGCTTGAGTCCTTAGATCTTCATGTCTTGGTGAAACGTGACTTAGAAGGCCACGACCCTCAGAAAATGTGGCTTAGAAGGCCACGACCCTCAGAAAACGTGGATTAGAAGACCACAACACTCAAAATAACATATGTTTATTTAGTGTTGTGATCGTCAGTCCTGCTAGTGAAACCGGGTCAAGTCACCTCCGAAACACTAGCCGACTAGTCTAGTCCACCCTCCTAGCTACCCGGGATTCCTGGCTTGTGCTCAAACAAGTTTTAAGTTCACTTCACACGTTATAACAATATAATCAAACCAGAGAATACCCTACACACACCAAAATCACCATTTGCACACACAAAATCCCTTTGAAACAATACACACACTGAAAATGTCCCAACACTAAACCCGCATTACTCACACAACCAATTACAAAAAAAACTGCACAATCAAAGAAAACACATTCGCTGTCAGACACACCATAAAAAGGATTTATTTAAAAATTTTCACACACGTCGCATAACTTTAAGTATCAAAACCTTTACACAATTTAACTAAAACAATTCTTCACCCTTAATAATTATTTAATAAAACAATTCAACTTTCACAAATAAATTTTTAAAGACAAAAACACTTCTTTACACACTAGACCAACCCAAACCCTCCGACCTGACCATACACACGCCTCATCATCTTAGGAACACAATCTGCATTACACAGGCAATAAAAGAAAACCACCCGCACAGTTAAAAACACTATTGCTATAATAAAAAAAACTACCAGAAAAATTTGTCAAACCATTTCAAAATACGTCGCACGACTTTAAACGCCAAAGAATTATTAAAAGTTCATTTTGACTACAGACAACCAGACGCAATATCAAAACACCAATTTCACCCTTTTTCACATCAAAACACACTAAACGTCAAGTAAAATTTAACTCGCCAAACTAATGAATTAATAAGCTAACCTCACAACTAAAAAGAATCACTAACAATTAACAATAAATAAGACTTCAGCAGAAAGTGCACGCATAGTATAAACAAGCTACGAAAAAAAAATTCAACTGCAAATCAAACCTTAGAGAAAACCAATTTTGCACGACACAAATTAATTAAATAAAACTATAAATTAATTAAACTTGCAAATTAATTAATCAAATAATAATTAAACATGGAACCACCTACCTCGATGTAGACTGCCTTCACAAAAATAGTGTGCAAAATCCACCGTACTTCCACAACACGTCATACAATACAAATAAACCCTAAAATTAAATAATCAAATCCATTACACAATAATGGAACCGAATGCAAAATCTAAACCCCCAACAAAAATTAATTACAACCCCAAATCGGGGGAGGATATTTTACCCGGAGGGAAGCCATTCTGGAAAAAGGGAAGAGGGCGCCGAAATTTGTGATGGCAGGAGGCCTGTTCGGTTTGGCAGTGCGCCAGAGGCAAATAGAGGGTGAGTGGGTCGGCGATTGTGACATAGAGGTTAGTGCACTGGTGCGAGGTCTAACCATGGGAATGGGGGTAGCGTACAGCTATTGCGGACTGGAGAGGTGGGTGCGCGCGACGATTTGGTGCACCGAAGGAGGATGGCCATGGTGCAGGGGAGTGGGTTGGTGGTGTTGCTGCAATAAAAAGAGGAAGAGCTATTACGATGGATGAGAGGTGTGGTCGCGACCCAATGGCGGTTCAGCATGGAGGTAGGGCACGGGACGGCGGTGCACCGAAGGAGGCCGGAGGGGTTGTGGTGCGCTGGTCCAAAGGGAGGGCGCCGGAGGGGAGCTGCAGTGCTAGGGTTGTGCGGCGCGCGACGTTGGACAGGAGAAGGAGGGTGGGTCGGCGGTGGACTGAAGCGGAGGGGGGTGCCGGACGGAGGGAGCAAGGGGAAGGGGGTGCGGCGGCTAGGGTTGCAGGGGGAAGGAGGTCCGATGTGCAATACCGAAGGGAGGTGAAGGAGAGGGTCCGCGTGGGGAGAGGGGGAAAGAAAGAGAGGAGGGGAAAAAAGAAAAAAATAAAAACAAGAGGAAGAAAATAATAATAATAATAATAATAATAAAATAAAATAAAGAATAAAGTGAGGGAAAAAAATAATAAAAGAGAAAATAAAAGAGGATAAAAAGAAAAATAAAATAAAATAAAATAATAATGAAAAGAAAACAATAATCTAATTAATAATAACAATTTTTTTACTAATAATAAAACTAATAATAACAAAACCAAAATAATAGAAACAACCAACTTAAAACATTAGTTGAAATAATAATAATAATAATAATAATAATAATAATAATAATAAAATAATAAAACCAACCAGAAATAATATCACTATTAACTGAGCCTGGACACCGCGCATGGCCACGTGAGCGATCGTGTGCGCGTTCGCATGCACGGGCGCAATCACGCGCCTAGTCGCGATTACGGTCGAGCACCCGTAAAATATCTCAAATTCCTTTTAAAATAGAACCGGTTCAAACTGCAACTCAAAAGAAAGACTTAAAATAATTAAATTAAAAAGAAGAGTCATTCGGGGTGTGAAAAAAATTCATCTAGAGATAATATTATTGTGAAAATATCACGTGTAAAAATAATTGAACTCTTAATGAAGGAAATTCTTAATTATTGGATGTCATGTTCTCTACCATATGATGCCTACACCTTCAATACCTTTCACAAGATGGTTTAAAAATAAAGGTAGAAACCCATTTAATTTTGCCAACATATTTTTCTTATGAGACTTACTTATACATCGAGGGCTATATAATTTCAGGCCCCACCAGTCACTGCAGGTCCAAATCATTCATTACACATCGAATGATGGATTTAATTCATGAATCAATATGACTTATCATCAAATATCCATATTGAGTAAAGGATAAAAATTTATCAATATTTCCAAATTTAATTAAATAACATTCAAATTAAAAACCGTATGTAAAATGGTATATGATTTAGGTAATAATCATATCTATCATACAAGAATATGGATATTTAAAAGAAATGAAACATTTAATGATCAAAAGTAAGTGAATGATTCAAGGAATTGTATCATTTAAAATCATACCTAGTGGTGAATAAGTAAATTAAAGGTTTTGTTTTCATTGATGAATAAAAGTACTACAAAAAGATCATTAAATAAATTTTTGAGGAAAAATATCTTTTTTCACTTTGAAATTCACTTTTTAAAAGAAACTGTGAAAATATGAAGGGAAATAGTTTACTTGAAAATAAAATTATAAACTTGTAAAGGAATATGAAATGAATTAAGTAATAATTATGGTGGTAAAATCCACTAATTTCCTATAAGTTAAAAAAATTCCTTTCATATTTTTTTGGAAAAGTCACAAAGTACATCGTTTGGAAAATGATAAAAAGATTCCTTTCAAGACATTTTTTTAAAAGTAAAACATTTTTAAAAATGGAATAAAGAATTTTTTTTAGAATAGTAAAAAAATGAAAAAAAACTTTTAAAAAAATGGACATGGAAGAGAAATATTCCCCAGATGAGACTTACACATAAACAATCTCAAATAATGAAGAGATTGTGAAATAAAGCTGTACCATTTTTGGCACTTTTGAAGCATAACCCCCACGAAAGAAATAACTTCAAATGAAAAATAAATAACATGAAGATAAATAGACTCATGATATAATATATTAAAAAGATGTATATATAACACATAAAATAATTAAGTGGTGAATATGGCATATGTCTCACAGAATTAAAATTGTGACAAGAAACCCTTACCTTGCATTTTACTTTATTTGAACATGATTTAACCTCCTGTATAATTTGTTTAAATGATGTTATTAATTTATACATGAACTATATCCATATTTAGTATGTCATATATAATCCTTATATATAATCTTACCTCCCTTTTGTTAATAATATTTCATTATTATCATTGTTTTGGGTGTTAACTGCTTCATTTTTCCATACATGGTTTGTCACATAAGTTCGAGTTTATGTGCATGATATATAAATTCATCATCTCTATAATGTTATTAATGATATAAATATAATATTTAATGATATAATACATTTTTGTTACCATTATTTAAATTTGGATATGGAAAATGATTCGCATCCCTTCATGGAGATGGTAGGTTGTACATACGCATGATCAACAATATCGTTCCCTTAATGATGAATGGGTAGGGAAATGGATGATATATTAATTTATGAGAATAAATATCTTGTAATTAGTATCATATATATTTATTATTTATGTAATTATAACCATAAAAGTAAAGTGGTGATAGAAAACAAATTTCACCGCTCTGTGGAGATGGTAATTCGTACTTACGCATGCACGGTACTTTTGTTTTTCATAGGATGGATAAAAGGTCAAATATGGTTGTCTCATAATATATATATATATATATATATATTATGATGCTTGATTTATTAATTTATTATGGAAACACTACATTAAGAGGAAGTTGAAGAATAAATAAACTTGAAAGAGTTGGTAAAGATGATTACCTCTTCTTTGGTGGACTTCCTTTAGATCTCTTCTTAAGGGATCTAGGGTTTGGATTTTTGAAGGAACATAACTTATAGAATATGGATAAGGATGTTTATAAGAATAATTTTAAGGGTTTTTGTGTGATAGATATCTAAATGTGGTGTAAATAAGTGAAGTAAGGGGTGCCCTTTTATAACTAGGGAGAAGGGAACTTTTGCAATTTCTCAAAATATTAAAATATAATAAGTTTATTCTAGAGCCAAATGCTTACAAATGGGATATAAATGCACATGGAATTACACTTACGACCATATATTACCCCATTTATTATTATTTAATATTTTTGTGATTTTTAAATAATTTAATAAAATATTAATACAAAAAAATATCATTATTGTCAATTTGGATACTATTCATTACTCTGACTTTGAAAACATCAATAAAATAAGTCATTTTTTTTAAAAAACATTATATATTAAAAATCCCACCATAATCTAGGTAATTAATATTTGAACTTAAATATCTCAAATTATGTTACTTCTAAAAATTTTAACATCATTTTTTTGACTATTCCGTTAATTAAATAATTAGTACATCAGAGCTGTATAAGAATTTAAGTTAATTTTTTCTTCACTAAAAATTAAAAATTAATTAAAATAATGAAGATAAATATTTTATATTTTAAAATAATATTTATATCTGAATATATCATTTGGTAAAACCCACATTAAAAATATTATAGTTATTAAGAACTAGAGCGTGACATGTTTGACTTTTCATTAAATAAAATACTATAAAGGTCATAATCTCATAAAAGTGGAACCAAAAGTTCATAAATTAGACCCTTGGATTATTATGATTGGTATATACCCATCAAATAAAATTTAGGTAAGTTTTTTTGATTATTTAATGGTTCTTATCATTTTATTTTTAACCTAAATTAACCGATTTACCCTTTACAATGGTACTAAAATTACTCAGTTTACTATTAATACTAACCCAAAATAAAAAGGATCAATTTAATAAATTTGGAATTTTTTTTTCAAATATTTAATCATTTTTTAAAAATTAAAAAAAATTATTTTTTGAAATTAATTTTAAATTAAATCCATAAAACACAATGAAAAACACTTTTCTTAAAAATTGCATTTTTAAGCCAAAAAATGTACTAATACCAAAATAAGGTATAAGAAATATCTGAATATAATTAATTATATTATATATAACTAAAGATAAATTAATTTACTTTTAGATCAAATTCAAATAATAAAGGTACTTTTTAATATAAACAAATTGAGAGTCTTATAAAAATCTGTATTTTTCACTATTCATTGGAAAATCAATATTTTCATAAAAATACCAAAAAATCAATCAAAGGTAATTTCAATATGATAATTTAAAAAATTATATTATGTTTGTTAAATAAAATTTATATAATTTATAAAAATTTATTATAGATTCACTCATGGAAAGCAAGAAAACCATTTTTTGAGAAAACATATTTTTGAAGAATAAAACAACTTTACTAAAAATAAAGTTCTTATTCACAAAGAATTAATTAATACATTAAAAATGAGAAATAAAATTATATATTTCATAATATGGTAAATAATTTTTATTCCTTCCAATTTAATGGCTATGTTATAAAGATCAAATAGTAGTATTCAATTATTCGTGTAAGTTGGTTGTTATGTATCTTGTATTCTATTGAACATGGTGTTCTTTTAAAATATTTGGGTGTTACATTTTCCCATACTTAAATAAATTTCAACCTCACAATTTGAACTTGTGATTGGTAATTAAGGTTTTTCCATTTGAAAAAAACATCCGTGTAAATCCCACATCATAAAAAGTGTTCATAAAATTTCCTCTTAAAAAGAGGAAAAAATGAATACAAAGGTCATAAAAAACTTGGATTGTAAATAGGATAGATTTGGTAGGGAGTTTAAATATATAAATTGAAGATAAAAAACTAACACCCAAGGGTTAATGCAGATGTTAGGTCCAATCAGTCAAATACCTTGGGGGGTGAGTCAGGATATGACAGATTAAAATTACTGCCCCTTCAGATCTTGTTTCATTGTTAAACAAAACACACTTACCTCTTTCTCCTGTAGAAATGTATGAACAGAAATTAAATCATGCACTGGACACAACATTTTTTACTTAGTTCACTCTCACCGGGCTACATCCAAGCAGCCTACAGTGACAATGTGCAGATTGTACCAAATTCACTAAGGTTCACTACCAATAATGATGTTTGGGCTAGATCACTTATATACATAGCCTCACTTCCTTTACAATGTTTAGGATCTACTCACTAAATTCCCAAGGTTCACTCCCTATGTCTCTTTTTCTAGCTCACTGTCGGTGGAAAGTGTCATGACCCGTCCCCCGGGGCCCGTGCCGTGACTACCCCAAGCCCACCTTCTATAGGGAAGGGGCTGGCGACTAGCACCAAAGGAATAAATCCCTAAAACTGGGAAGGCATTGCCATTATAAACTATAACACACACAACAATGTAAGCTGGAAGAAAAACACTAAGTAAGACTGTATACAAAAAGGAGTGCTGAAAAGTAAAGGGGTCGGAAATACAAGCCCAACTATAAAGTGAAAGTACAACTGAAAAAGAAAAGAATCTACTGGGTCGTCCTCCGGGGTTCCTACCTAAAGGGTAGGTACAGATGACCTCCTTAGCACTCTACGTCTGTTAGTATCCTCCGTGTACCGACTCATCGTAAGGTCCACCTACGGGTACCATCCAGTCCTGCTACTCAGCCTAAATCAACACTGTCAGTCGTCTGCATCCAACACAATGAGGTGTGGGCATAACTCGTGCAGGGGTGAGTATAAAGATACTCAGTAGGGACCCTGAGACCCTCAAGGTCTCATAGAATTGAACAAGGATAAACCACAAATTATGAAATCAATAGATAACCCCACTTAGGTATATGCCCATTCATTTACCTAAGTTATCTTGTAATCCATCTCAATCATGAGGAAAACACAAGTTACTGATTCAAATCACACATGTATACAAATTTTCTTGAGAGATAGAGATGATCAGATGTAGATACTGAATCATCTAAGCTGTTGGACCAACACATGATCCAAGACAAGCTATTCTATCATACTAACACATGATCCAAAAACAGAAGTCAGAACTTTCAGACTAACACATGATCCAGGAACAGTCGTCAGAGCTGTCGGACCAACACATGATCTAGGTCCATCTATTCTGTCAGGCCAACACATGATTCAGTAACTGAAGTTAGAAATGTCGGACCAACACATGATCCAGGAACAATCATCAGAACTATCGTACTAACACATGATTCAGGTCCAACTATTCTTTCAGACCAACTCATGATCCAGGAATAGAAGTTAGAACTGTCGGACCAACACATGATCCAGGAACTGTCAACAGTGCACAACCACCACAGGGTTTCCACAAAGCACGCTTGATTCTGGGAGGGTCTTCTCCTCAAGCCAAGTGTCAACACGTCATCTTCCATGTCATTCCAAGTTGATGTATCCTGAATTTCTGTCTCGTTAAAAGGAACACAATGCGACAGATGGTGCATCAATCAGACGCCCGGTCTGAGAGTTATTGGCATTTCCATTCCAGGGGCCCGGTTGGATTAAGGTTCAATCCAACCCGATCGTATCTCAATTATTTCCAAACCTAAATTGGGGTATTCCAAAAGAACCCTCTCGCTCCAAGATTTCCGTCGCCGTAGATAGTTTGTCAATCGGACACCCGCAACCCAAGTTATGGGTGAAAAAGGGAAATCGGGTCAAAAGGGTCTGGGTCTGGTCTGGCCCAGTCGGTCCGACTCGGCCCGACCTGTGTCCGGACTGCGGTCTGACCCGGTATGTGGGTCTAACCTGGTCTACGGGTCTGACCCGGCCCAAGGGGGAGGCCCGGCCCGTGGGGGGCGTCCCAACTCGCGCTGGGTCCGGCCCGCGCTGGGTCCGGCCAACACTGGGCATCCTGGCCCGCGCTGAGTAGCCCAGCCCACGTGGCGGCCCAACCCTCAGGTAGCACGGCCCACGTGGCCTGGATGGCGGCCCGTGTGGCCTGCACTGGCAGCCCGTGTGTCCTAGCAGGACAGTGGTTGGCGGCGCCCAACATGGCCTTCCCTAGCCGCGCAAGGGGGGGGGGGGTGTCGCGTCCCCCGTATCCCGAATGGAACTGGCACCTAGTGCCAGTTCAGTAGCCCACAGGACCCAGGAGGGTCTTGCCTCGTCCGGCTGGCCGAGCGACCAGCCGTTTTGCTCCGCCGGCGGCTGGCCCAACCGGCCGCTTCTGCTCCACTGCCGCGGCAAGGGGGCCGTGGCTTCTTCCACTGCACGACGTGATAGCACCGCGCCCCTCCGTCTGCTTGGCGGCCACCCGTGTGCACCGTTGTGGCCAAAATTCGCGGCCTCTTCCTCTGCAAGGTACGACGACGTCATTCCCTTTCGGCTACTCGGTGGCCCTGCGCCGCCGGTTTCCTTCTCGGCCGGCCCAACGTTGGCCGCCGTTGCACCTCCACCGCTGTCAAAAAGCGAGAAAAAACGGAGGGGGATGGTCGGGCCATCTTTGTTTGGCCCGTGCCCTCCGCTTTATGGTGATATCAATCGGAAATTATTAAACCAAGATTCGAACGATGAAGAATGGGAACAAATTGAAACTTAAATCCCCTACCTTGGATTCGTTGACCGTTGATGAAGTCGCGGAAAGTGAATGTTGATTCAATGTTTTTGAGAAAGAAGAATCCGAGGATGGTGTCGTCGGCGTTCTTTAGGGACGATTCTTCCTCCCTTGTTCTGGTTGAAGATCAAAAGATGAGGATGTTCGTCGTTGGCGAAGGTAGTGTTTTTCGTTGGGAGAATAAGTTTTTCCAAGCTCTTCCAACCCCTCTCCCAACTCAGGAATAGCCAATTTAAATTAAATTATGTTTTAACATTTTAATTTGAATTGAAATATTAAATGAATAAGTGTTGGCATAAATTAATTAAAGGGGAGTTGAAAAGTTTCTCTACCTTAAATGGGGAGTTCCAAGGGGTTATAAGCCCGGGTGGTCCCCACCACATTTAACAAGAAGAAGAGTTTATACCTTGGGTGGGTTCCACCTCTATAACCTCTCAAATGAGGTTAAAGGGTGGTGGTTCCCACCCCCATCTCCCAACTTCCAGGAGTTGGTTTTAACCACCAAATAAAAATAAGTTTAGATATTTTTATTTTTATTTAATTCAATTAATTAACCAAGAAATATCTTTATTCTTGACCCAATGCAATCGAAGTGAAAGTATCCTTAAGCGATTATCAGTGCTGCGAGTTCAACGGTACCCTCGAATTTCAATTCCGAGCACTGGTTCAAAATTTATAAAATTCGGCCCGTACGTTTACTAAACATACCCGAAACAAACATCAGAAATTGATTTTGGGCACACCGGGCCTCGGAATCACGCGCCGTCAGTTTTCAAAGACTCGTAAAATTTCCATGTATTTAAGGGGAAAAAATTTTACATTGAAATTATGGGTCTTTACATTCTCCCCACCTCAGGGATTTACATCCCCGTAAGCTACAACTTGATCTATGGGAATAAATAGGTGTACTGAGCACACATTTGAGCCTCCCGTTCCCATGTTCTCTCCTGGAGGTTCCCATGCTGCCAGCAAACACACACTAGAGGTATCGACCATGCACATAGGACCTACTCCTGTTGATCCTCAATCTACACTGGAACCTCCGTGAAAGTCACCCATCGTCTACGTCCAGCTCCCCATGGTCGATGATGTGTGAAGGGTCATGTACGTATCTCCTCAGCTGAGATACATGGAAGACGGCGTGCACCCAGTGAAACTGAGGTGGAAGAGCTAAGCGGTAAGCCACCTCGTCAACTCTTCTAAGGACCTGAAAAGGTCCAATAAATCTCGAAGATGACTTGCCGCCTTGGCCAAATCTTCGTGGACCTCGTCGAGGTGAGACCCGTAGAAAGACGTGGTCGCCCTCCTCGAACTTCAGAGGCCTCCATCTCTTATCATCATACGACTTATGTCTGCTCTGTGCAGTCTTTATCTGCTCCTGGATGATCTGCACCTTCTCTGTAGTAGCTTGTACCATCTCTGGTCCCACTAGTGCATACTTCCCTATGTCTGTCCAACACAAGGGTGATCTGCAAGGTTGACCATAAAAGGCCTCAGAAGGTGCCATCTCGATGGTGGAGTGATAGATGTTGTTGTATGAAAACTTTTAAAAAGGTAAGTGATCCTCCTAGTTGCGACTGAAGTCGAGGACACAAGCACGTATCATGTCCTCGAGGGTCTGAATGGTCTGCTCAGTCTGACCATCTGTCTGAGGATAGAAGGCGGTGCTTAGAAAATGCTGCATCACGAAAGCCTCCTACAACCCCTTCCATAGCCGGGAAGTAAATCGTGCGTCACGATCAGAGACAATAGAAGAAGGTACTCCATGTATCCGCACAATCTCCTACACGTAAAGGCGTCCCAAGCTCTCTACTAAACCCTGATCTCTAATCGGTAGGAAGTGGGCCGACTTGGTGAGTTGGTCGACGATCACCTAGATAGAGTCATGTCCCCTAGACGTACGTGGAAGACCCATCACAAAGTCCATGTATATCCCATCCCACTTCTACTCTGGGACCTCTAAAGGATGAACCAAGCTTACGGGTACCTGATGCTCTGCCTTCACTTGCTGACAAGTGATGCATCGAGAGATAAAATGTGCTACTGCCTTCTTCATACCTGGACACCAGTGCTGTTTTCAGAGGTCCTGGTACATTTTCGCCACTCCTAGATGTACCACTAAAGGGGATGTGTGAAAATCCTTCAACACTTTCTCTTGAAGTGACTCTGGCACCATAGTACGTCCTCGAAGAAGATGATGTGCCCCCACCTTCAGAAAATCCATTAGGTGTATGCCTTGTGAATATCTGAGCACGTTGTGTCTCGCAGTCAGCGTCTCTATGCTGCATCTCCCTGACTCACTGAAGAAGTGGAAGAGTGACTTTAAGAGAGTAAAGGAAAGCTACTCCATCTTGGTCCACAAAGGATATCTGTAATGCAGCCAGCTGCTCTATCGCCTCTCTTAGCAGTTGTATACCATATCTCCTATTGAGTGCATCTACTACAATGTTCTCCTTCCCAAGAGTATAGATTATCTCGAAGTCATAGTCCTGGAGGAACTCAAGCCAACGTCGCTGTCTCAGGTTCAGGTCCTTCTGAGAGAAGATATACTTGAGACTCTTGTGATCGGAGTACACGGTAAAACGTTCGCCCATCAAATAGTGTCGCCACATATTCAAGGCAAAGACCACTCCTGCTAACTCCTGGTCATGGGTAGAATAGTTCTTCTCATGTTGTCTTGGCTGCCGAGAACCATATGAGATCACTGCTCGCTCCTGCATCTGGACACACCCAAGGTCGATCCCTGATGCATCGCAATAGACTATGTACCCTACGCCTTCCTCTAGAAGCCTCAAGATGGGTGCCACTAGACAGCCTCTGCCTAAAATCCTGGAAGCTCTACTGGCATACCTCCAACCACATGAAGGGTTGCCCCTTCTTCGTCAAGGATGATAGTGGTGCTGAAACTCTGGAGAAGTTTGGAACGAATCTCCAGTAATAACTAGCCAAACCTAGGAAACTTCATACCTCCGTCACACTTCTGGGTGGCTCCCAAGAAAGTACCGCTTCAATCTTCGCTGGATATACTGCAACTCCAGCCTCTGAGATGAAATGTCTCAAGAAGTGAACCTCTCAGATCCAAAACTGGAACTTTGAGATTTTACCATAAAGCTGGTTCTCTCAGAGTGTGTCCAATACTACTCGTAAGTGTTAGGCATGCTCCTCCTCAGTAGTCGAGTAGATCAAAATGTCATCGATGAAGACTACAACAAAGCGATCAAGGTATGGCTGGAAGATCCTGTTCATGAGTCCCATGAAAATTTCTGGAGCGTTGGTTACGCCGAAAGGAATTACCAAGAACTCTTAGTGTCCGAACCGACATCTGAAGTCCATCTTCTGCACATCATAATCTTGAACTCTGAGCTAGTGATAACCTGATCTGAGGTCTATATTCAAGAATCACCGTGCTCCCTTTAGCTGATCAAAGAGGTCATCGATCCTCGGGAGTGAGTACTTGTTCTTCATGGTCACCTGATTCAGGAGACGGTAGTCAACATAGAGCCTCAAGCTTCCATCCAACTTCTTGGCGAACAGAATCGGGGCTGCCCAGGGAGAAACAATGGGCTGGATGAATCCCTTCCACTGCAAGTCCCCTAGCTGTACCCACAGCTCACGAAGCTTAGCGGGAGACATCCAATATGCTTTAGTAGATATCTGTGCCGTCCCAGGGTACATGTCATTGTGGAATTCGAACTCTCTGCGAGGAGGTAGTCCGGAAACATCGTCAGGGAAAAAATCCGCATACTGGTCCACCACTGCAGGATACCTTGGACTCTCCACATCAATTGCTCTGAGAGTAAGGAAAGCCAACTGATGAGTGATCGGCTGCACCCTCCTCCGAGTAAGTCCGTCCTATACTGAAAATGCTCCCTTATCGCTATTGAAGGTGAAACTGGTCCCATCCATGCGGACACAACACACTTTGCGCCTAATACAGTCAATCTGAGCATGGAATGTAGATAACCAGTCCATACCCAAGATGACATAATAAGGCCTCGACACCACTATGAGGGGATCCCAATTGAAGCTCTCACCTCCTAGAGTAAAGTCACACTACCGGCACCAGTGCATAATCGTTGAGTCTACTCCCGTAAGAGTCTCTAGTCGTAAGGATCGAGCCAAGGGCTATGTCCAAATCTCCAAGCTCCAAATGAGGGAAGTGGAAATGAATGAGTGACTAGAACTTGTGTCTATAAGAACTACAACTAAGGTGGAGTAGAAACAGATCATACCTCGAATCATCTCTGGAGCTCCATGATCGTATGCCTCAGCTGCTTAGGGCTGAGCTCACCCCTATCCACCTGCTCCCTATGGCTGGGGTGGACCTCCTGGTGGTGGTGGCGGTAACACCTTGAATCGTCATCCACCACCAACTGCACGACCAGCTCATCTGCCATGTTTGCCTACTCCCTGCGGTCTGCCTCGATCGAACATCTGTATCTGCCTGAGAGGTCCCTCAACTGTCTTCTGATCATCAGAACGGCGGTTCAGACAGTCACAAGCCATGTGATCCTTCCCACAGCAAGTGTAACATTGTCGGCTCCTAGTATGACTGGCTCTGTCTCCTGTGCCCCGAACAACTGAAATGGTACCCTAAGGTCATCCACCGGATGGTCTGGTCCGCTTGGACCTCTGTGACATCTGTCTACTTTCAGTTGCAGAAGACTCCGCTGCATGTTGACGAGTGATGGGTCTCACTGCTGGTGACTACTCAACAAGGAAACTATCCACTAGGAGGGCTCCCTCTAACACCCCCGCCTGCGTCGAGATGCTGAGGGAGATCATCGAAGCTCTGATCTCTCACCTGAGCCCCTAATCAAAGGTTTGAGCCCTGAAGAATGGGTCCCGCACCATATCTGTGGAGTAGCGCGAGAGGTCGGTGAACCTTGCTGAGTACTACGCCACCATAATGCTTCCCTACTGTAGATGCAGTAGCTCCTGTATTCGTACCGCACATAGTGTGACAGGGACAAACTCCACCCAAAATAGGATCTCGAAGTCAGCCTAGAGTAGTGTCGCCTCATCATGTACCTAGAGCATTAGGCTCTACCACCTACCTGTTGCTGCCTGAAGGAGACTCACGGCAAGGATCACCATAAGGTCTGCTAGTGTTCCTACTAGTCAGAAGACTCTCACCACATCGTCCAGCCAATCCTCAGATGCCTGCGGGTCCGTCTCTTCCCTGAACCTGGGAGGCCTCTGGTGCTGGAACTCATGCAATGCGCTCAAGTGTCATGCACTCTCTACTATTGGGCCTGGTTGTATCGGTGTCCCAAAAGGTAGTGGTAACACTGGTGCCTCTGCTATAATAGGGCCCTACATCGAGGCCTCATCACTCGGTGGGCTATCATCTCATAAAAATCTCGGAACCCTGGATGGCTGTCTGTGTGGAGGCATCTTGAAAAAAAAACAGGTGTTCCACAGTCAATAAGTTATACCTGGTGAGCTGACTCAAAGAGATTATAAAGAAAACTCTTGAAACACACACGCAATCAGTGTTTTCGTGCACTGAGTCGGAAATCAGAAGCTAGGGTCCTGGTGTATGGATACGTCGGTTTCCTCACCAACACTGGACACCATGAACTAGAAACCACACTTAGTACCTTTAACACTATTTCTTCAGAGAAAAGAAAGATCAGAGTCCTGAGTTCTACGGTAGAATTGACTCCTCTGATACCAATTTGTCACGACCCTTCCCCTGGGGCCCGTGCCGTGACTACCCCAAGCCCGCCTTCCATAGGCCAGGGGCTGGAGACTAGAACCAAAGGCGTAAATCTCTAAAACTGGGAAGTCATTGCCTTTATAAACTATAAAACACACAACAGAGTAAGTTGGAAGCAAAACAATTAGTAAAACTGTATACAAAAATATGTGCTGAAAAGTAAAGGGGCTGGAGATACAAGCCCAACTGTAAAGTGCAAGTACAACTGAAAAAGAAAAGTATCTACTAGGTCTTCCTCTGGGGTTCCTACCTGAAGGGTAGGTACAGATGGCCTCCTCAGCACTCCATGTCCGTCAGTCTCCTCCGTGTACCGACTCGTCGTAAGGTCCACCTCTGGGTAACATCTAGTCCTGATACTCAGCCTCAATCAGCGCTGTCCGTCGTTTGCATCCAACACAACGAGGTGCGGGCATAGACCGTGTAGGGGTGAGTATAACAATACTCAGTAAGGACCCTGAGTCCCTCAAGGTCTCACAGAATCCAACAAGGATAAACCACAAAGTATGAAATCAACAGATAACCCCACTTAGGTATATGACGATACATATACCTAGGTTATCTAGTAATCCATCTCAATCACGAGGAAAACACAAGTTACTGACATAGGTCACACAGGTATACAAATTTTGTAGAGAGATAGAGATGATCAGATGTAGCTATTGAATCATCTAAGCTGTTGGACCAACACATGATCTAGGACCAGCTATTCTGTCGGACCAACACATGATCCAGGAACAGAAGTCAGAACTGTCAGACTAACACATGATCCAGGAACAGTCGTCAGAGCTATCAGACCAACAAGTGATCTAGGTCAAGATATTCGGTCGGACCAACACATGATCCATGAATAGAAGTTAGAACTGTTGGACCAACACATGATCCAGGAACAATCATCAGAACTGTCAGACCAACACATGATCCAGGTCTATCTATTCTGTCAGACCAACACATGATCCAGGAATAGAAGTGAGAAATGTCAGACCAACACATGATCCAGGAACAATCATCAGAACTGTTAGACCAACACATGATCTAGGAATAGTCGGCAGCGCACAACCAGCCACAGGGTTTCCACAAAGTACACTTGATTCAAGGAGGGTCCACTTCTCAAGCCAAGTTTCAATACATCAACTACCACGTCGTCCTGAGTTGATGTATCCCGAAGTTCCTTTTTGTCAAAAGGAACACAACGCGATAGACGGTGCGTCAATCAGACTCCCGGTCTGAGAGTTATTGGCATTTCTGTTCCGGGGGCCCGGTGGGATTTAGGTTCATTCCAACCTGACCATATCCCAACTGCGTCCAAACCTCAAGTGGGGTATGCGAAAATAACCTTCTCCCTTCATGATTCATGTCTTTGTAGATATTTCTTCAATAGGACACCCTCAACCCAAGGTATGGGCGAAAAGGTGAAATCAGGTCAAACGGGTCCGGGTCCGGTCCGGCCCATTCGTACTGACCCGACCCGACCCGGGTCTGGACTGGGGTCTGACCTGGTCCGTGGGCCCGACCCAACCCAAGGGGGCAGCCCGACCCGTGCTGGGCGGCCCGGCCCGCGCTGGGCGACCCGACCCACACTGGGCGGCCCGACCCGCACTGGGCACGGCCCGCACTGGGCGGTGCAGCGGCCCCGCCAACGGGGAGCGCGACCCGCGTGGCCTGGCTGGAAGCCCATGCAGCCTGCACGGGCGGCTTGCGCGGCTTGGCGAGATAGCGGCTGGAGGCGCCCAGCGGGCCCCTCCCTAGCCGCGCATGGGATGGGGGGGGGGGGTGCCGCCCCCTTCCCCCGAACGGATCCAGCACCTGGCGCCAGTTCGGTAGCCCGCGGGACCCGAGAGGGTCCCGCCTCGTCCGGTTGGCCGAGCGGCCAGCCGGTCTGCTCCGCCGGAGGTCGACCCAGCTGGCCGCTTCTGCTCTACTGCCATGGCTAGGGGGCCGCAGATTCTTCCACTACGCGGCGCGACTGCGCCACACCGCTCTGACGGCTTGGCGGCCGCCCGTGTGCACCGCCGCGGCCAAGGGCTGCAGCCTCATCCTCTGCGCGGCGCGATGGCGCCGCACCCTTCTGGCAACCCGGCGGCCCTGCGTTGTTGGTTTCCTTCTCGGACGGCCTGACGACGTCCGCCGTTGCACCGCCACCGTCGTCAACAAGCGAGGAAAAATGGAGGGGGAGGGCCGGGCCGTGTTTGTTCGGCCCGCACCCTCGGCGTTATGGTGATTTCAATCGGTAATTCTTAAACCATGATTCGAACGATGAAGAATGGGAACAAATTCAAACTTAAATCCCCTACATTGGATTCGTTGATCGTTGACAAAGTCGCGGAAAGTGAATGTCAATTCGATGTTGTCGGGAAAGAAGAAGCTGAGGATGGCGTCGTTGGCATTCTTCACAGACGGCACTTCCTCCCTTGTTCCGGTTAAAGATCAAAAGATGAGGATGTTCATCATTGGTGAAGGTAGTGTTCTTCGTTGGGAGAATAAGTTTCTCCAAGCTCTTCCAACCCCTTTCCCAACTCAGGATTGTCCAATTTAAATAAAATTATGTTTTAACATTTTAATTTGAATTGAACCATTAAATGTAGAAGTGTTGGCATAAATTAATTAAAGGCGAGTTGAAGAGTTTCTCCACCTTAAATGGGGAGTTCCAAGGGGTTATAAGCCCGGGTGGTCCCCACGACATTTAACAAGAACATGAGTTTAGACCTCGGGTGGGTCCCACCTCTATAACCTCTCGAGGGAGGTTAAAGGGTGGTGGTCCCCACCCCCATCTCCCAACTTCCAAGAGGTGGTTTTAACCACCAAATAAAAATAAGTCTACACAACCTTATTTTTATTTAATTCAATTAAAACCCAAAAAACTATCTTTATTCTCGACCCACTGCCATCAAAGTGAAAGTCTCCTTAAGCGATTACCGGCGCTGCGAGTTCAATGGTGCCCTTGGATTTCAATTCTGAGTACCAGTTCTAAAGTTATAAAACCCCACTCATACGTTTACTAAACGTATCCAAACAAAACTTCAGAAATTGATTCTGGCCACACCGGGCATCAGAATCACACGCCGTCAGTTTTCGAAGACTCTTAAAATTCCCATGAATTTAAGGGAAAAAAATTCCACTGAAATTCCGGGTCTTTACAGAAAGTATCACCATCTTCCCCTTCCTTTGCTCACTGCTATTGAAAGGGATTCACCCACAGTTTACTGACTTATAGGTCCTTTCATTATCTCTAATGAATACATCCTTATTTGTATATGGATCCTCTATTGAAGTTCCACTTTCATCCAATAGATGAATACCACTTTACCACAGATGCACTGGACAAATGCCTTCTGAACCACTTTCGTGATGCACATTGCCTTCGTAAAACTCCTCATTTCGCAATGCTCATATTGCCTTCGCGAAGCTCCTCCCTTTCGTGAAGCTCATTTATTTCGTGAAGCTCAACTTTCCTTCACAACACTATGAAAAAATTGAATATTTGCGACAGGTAGACGAAACTCGTCGCAAAAGGTTTGGTGCGAGTTGCGCGCCAAACCGTGGGAAGTGTATTTGTGATGGGCTCTTATGCCCGTCGTAAATACCCGACATAGTTTTTTAGTATTTGCGACGAGATTTATCCCTCGTCATAAATAGTATGTCGGTAGGTTGACATTTGCAACGGGACCTGTCATGAATACCTTTTTTTACCACCGATGCTAATTATTAGGGGGTTAGTATTTGCAACGAGAATCATGTCGCAAATAACCCTGTCACAACTAATCTAACCTATATATACCCTCATTCGTTTTTCCACTCATTCCACACCTTTCTCTACTCCTATCTCCGTCTATACTTATATTTTATCTCTCAATTTTTTTTAAGTTAAAAATTTTAAATCGCAGTAATATTTGCGGCGTAAATCCTCCGAAAGAGTCATTTTAAGGTATTTATCTATTTCTTTTATTTTTTAGTTAATTCATGTTGTTTGATATTAGTTATAATTATTTTAATTAGCTACAATTATATTAAATTAGAATTAGATCATTTTATTTTGCATTTTTTTACAAATACGTATGATTAGTATTAATTAGTATTAATTAATATTAATATTAATTATTATTAATTAGTAATCATTAGTATTAATTAGAAAAGTTATTAATTATTACTAATAATTAGTCATAATTAGTAATAATTAACGATAATTACTAAAAATTAGCGTTAATAAGTAGTAAATAGAAATACATATTTATAAATAATAATAAATAGTAATAATTAGAAGTAAATATTAACAATTAGAAGAAAATAGGAACAATTAGTAATAATTAGTAATAATTAGTAATAATTAGTAATAATTGGTAATAATTAGGGATAATTAGTGATAATTAATGATAATTAGTAATAATTAGGATTAATTAGAAATACTTAGGATTAATTAGAAGTAATTAGGATTAACTAGCAGTAATTAGGATTAATTAGAACTAATTAGGATTAATTAGTAATAATTAGGTTTAATTAGGATCAATTAGTAATAATTAGGATTAATTAGGAGAAATTAGGATTAATTAGGTATAATTAGGATTAATTAGGAATAAGTAGGAATAATTAGGAATAATTAGGAATAACTAGGAATAATTAGAAATAATTAGGAATAATTTGTAATAATTAGAAATAATTATGAATAAATAATAATAATTATGAATAATTAGTAATAATTAGGAATAATTAGTAATAATTAGGAATAATTAGGAATAATTAGTAATAAATAGGAATAAATAGTAATAATTAGGAATAAATAGAAATAATTAAGAATAAATTAGGAATAATTAGGAATAAATAGGAATAAATAGGAATAAATAGAAATAAATAAGAATAAATAGTTACAATTAGTAATAACTAGTCATAATTACCAATAATTAGGAATAACTAGCAATAATTATGATTAATTAGCAATAATTATTATTAATTAGTAATAATTGGTAATAATTAGTAATAATTAGGAATAATTAGGATTAATTATCAATAATTAGGATTAATTTGCAATAATTAGTAATAATTAGTACTAATTAATAATAATTAGAAATAATTAAGAATAATTAGTAATCATTAGGAATAACTTGTAATAATTAAGAATAATTAGTAATAATTAGGAATAATTAGTAATAATGTGTAATAATTAGAAATAATTACTAATAATTAGGAATAATTATTAATAATTAGGAATAATTGGGAATAATTAGGAATAATTAGGAATACATTGTAATAATTAGGAATAGATGGTAATAATTAGGAATAGATAGTAATAATTAGGAATAAACAGTAATAATTTGGAATAAATAGTAATAATTAGTAACAATTAGTAACAATTTGGAACAATTAGTAATAATTAGGAATAGTTAGTAATAATTTTCAATAATTAAGAATAATTAGTAATAATTAGTAATAAATAAGGAATAATTAGCATTAATTAGAAATAATTAGTAAAAATTTGGAATAATTAGTAATAATTAAGAATAATTAGGAATAATTAGGAATAATTAGGAATAATTAGGAATAATTAGTAATAATTAGGAATAATTAGAAATAATTTAGAATAATTAGTAATAATTAGTAATAATTAAGAATAATTAGTAATAATTAGCAATAATTACCAATAATTTGGAATAATTTGGAATAATTAAAAATAATTCCTTGTAATTGGGAATAATAAGGAATAATTAGGAATAAATAGGATTAATTAAGAATAATCACGAATAATTTGGAATAATTAGTAAAAATCTTGAATAATTAAGAATAATTAGGATTAATTAGAAATAATTAGGATTAGTTAGTAATAATTAGAAATAATTAGGGTTAATTAGGAATAATTAGGAATAATTGGGAATAATTAGTAATAATTAGGAATAATTAGAAATAATTAGGAATAATTAATAATAATTAATAATAATTTGTAATAATTATAAATAATTTGTAATAATTAGGAATAATTAGGAATAATTAGAAATAATTAGGATTAATTAGGAATAATTAGGAATAATTAGGAATAATTATTAATAATTAGGAATAATTAGTAATAATTAGTAATAATTAGTAATAATTAGAAATAATTAGTAATAATCAGTAATAATTAGTAACAATTTGTAATAATTATTAACAATTTGGTATTAATTAGTAATAATTTGGAATAATTAGTAATAATTAGGAATAATTAGTAATAATTAGGAATAAATAGTAATAAATATCAATAATAAAGAATAAATTGTAATAATTTGGAATAGATAGTAATAATTGGGAATAAATAGTAATAATTAGGAATAAATAGTAATAATTAGAAATAATTTGTAATAATTATTAATAATTTGTAATAATTATGAATAATTACTAATAATTAGGAATAATTAGTAATAATTAGTAATAATTAGGAATAATTAGGAATAATTGGTAATAATTAGTAACAATTAGGAATAATTAGAAATAATTAGTAATAATTATGAATAATTAGTAATAATTATAAATAATTAGTAAAAATTTGGAATAATTAATAATAATAAGGATAATTATGAATAATTAGGAATAATTAGGAACAATTAGGAATAAATAATAATAATTAGTAATAATTACTAATAATTATGAATAATTAGCAATAATTAGAAATAATTAGTAAAAATTAGTAATAATTAGGAATAATTAGTAATAATTATTACTACATAGTAATAATTAGTAATTATTATGAATAATTAGGAATAATTAAGAATAATTAGGAATAATTTGGAATAATTAGCAGTAATTAGGAATAATTAGGAATAATTAGAAGTAATTAGGATTAATTAAGAATAATTAGGAATAATTTGAAATATTTAGGAATAAATAATAATAATTATGATTAATTAGAATTAATTATTAATGATTAGAATTAATTATTAATAATTAGGATTAATTTGTAATAATTAGAAATAATTAAGAATAATTAGGATTAATTAGAAATAATTAAGAATAATTAGGAATAATTAGTAATAATTAGTATTAATTAGTAATAATTAGGATTAATTAGGATTAATTAGTAATAATTTGGATTAATTAGGAATAATTAAGAATAATTAGGAAAAATTTGTAATAATGTGCTATAATTTTCAATGAATTGGAACATTTTTTAGTGGATTCTCGACATAACTTTAATCAATGGCTCATCCCCTTGAAACTTCCTCTCACTGAAATCACTGTGAAAAATATGCTCCAATGTACGAATATTCATTTTTTTATTCATGAGAATTGATATGCGTACATCAGAGAAGATTTTTCATATTTATTTCAGTGAGATAAAGTTGCAAGGAGATGAGCATTCGAAAATTTCGGCGCTTTTTCCTGATTACTCATCTTCTTATAACTTTCTCCAACTAAAATCTCTCTGAAAATTCTGCTCGGATGTTCGAATATCCATTATAGTATGCACAAGAATGGAGAGATGTGCGGTGAGGTCTCCCTTCTCTCCATTCTCGTGCATATGAAAATGGATATTCATATGATTTAACAGATTTTTCATTGTGATTTTAGTAGGAGAATGTTTCAAGGAGATGATCTGTTTGGAAAAAGAGATGCCACCAATCCGCTGGAAATTATGACACTCATAATTAGCAGTAATTAGTATAAATTAGATATAATTACTAATAATTAGAGGTAATTAGTATAAATTAGTGTAGATTAGTATATATTTCAATAAATTTAAAAAAAAAATACTATAAATAACTATGGAATAATAGAAATAATTTGAAAATGATAGAAAAGTAAATTTAAATTTCTTATCTTTTTTTGATATTTTTTTATAATAGAAAATTATTCAAAAAAACTTATTATTTTATATTTTTTAGAGAAATATGGAATAAGGAAGTCAAAAAAAGTCATTATTAGATGATCACACATGGATAAATTAGTGTAGGAATCCGAACAGTTTTGGTTTTAAACTTGTATATATTGAGGGTGTTGAAGATTTGTTATCATTTGCATCATCAAAACCATAATTTGTTTTAGTAGGGATAATTAAATGTCCTTGTAAAAAATGTTCTCTAAGGATATTTGACTTTTTTTGACAATGTTGGAGGCCATCTATTGCATTTTGTTTTTCAAACAGATTATGTTTTTTGGTATCAACATGGTGAACGCAGTTCCAGAAAAGATACTAATTTTTTGGTTTTGAAGCCATCACAGTTTAAAAATTTAGTACATGATGTGGCATGTTGGTCTTCTCAAAAAACTGAAACTCAATATGATATTGATTTAACTCTTGATTTGGAACTATCTCAATTTTATGAGTTATTGAGGTCTGTTGAGGAAGTCTTATATCCTGGATGCAAGATAATAAAATTTAAATTAGTTGTAAAATTTATGGCTATTAAATCAGATAATGGAATGTCAAATAACTGGTTTGATCAGATATTCTCTTTGGTTAAAACACTATTTCCTGAAGGAAATGTGTTTCCTAAAAATTTCTATGAGAGCAAGATGCTGGTTCGTAATCTGGGTCTTAGTTATTTGAAGATTCACACATGTTCAAATCAATGAATCTTATATAATGTTTAAAAAGAGTAATTGTAAAGTTTTCCTACATGTGGAAAATCAAGGTATAAATATTCTCAACTAGAAAAGACTGTATCGATTCCTATAAAATAATTGACATATTTCCAACTTACACCAAGATTACAATGTTTATTTATGTCTCAGAACATAGTGACATTGAAGTAATGGCACAAAAAAATTATTTAAACTAGTAAAAGAATAAATCATCCCTCTAATGGTGATTCATTTAAACATTTTGATAAATTACATCCGTCTTTTTCTTTAGAATCCCAAAACATATTATTGGGTCTTTCTACCGATGGTTTCTGTCCATTTGGTTCTTATGGTAGTCAGTATTCATGTTAGACTATCTTTATAAATCCATATAATTTACCTCCTTGGATGTTGATAAAGGAGAGATACATATTTTTGACCTTAATAATTCGAGTACATCTAAAAAATTATTGATGTTTATTTTAAAACATTGATTGATGAGTTAAATTCTTTATGGAGTAATGGTTTCAGTACATATGATGTCGGTGTGAAAAGAAATTTCTTACTCAAAGCTGCATTAATGTGGATGATTAGTGACTTACCTGCATATGAAATGTTATCTCGATAGAGTACACATGGTCCAAAATCATGTCTTTACTGTATGAGATACAACAAAGTGTTTATGCTTATCAATGGAAAAAACATTTTTTTTCTAACTGTCATTGCAGATTCCTTCCAAACGATCATCCTTTTCAGAGGAACAAATATCATTTTAGAAAACGTAAAATTAAAAGATATGAAACTCCAAAAATTATCTCATGTATAAAGGTAAAATCAATTGTATCTTCATTACCTCCCATCACATTTGTACCAACAATAAACCAATAAGAAAATTGTTTGCTTTGGGAAAGAATACGATTGGATAAAACTGATTATTTTCTAGGATCTTCCACATTGGTCCGTTACATGTTGGATGTCATTAATATTGAGAAGAAATGTTTTGATAATTTATTTTATACAGTTTAGGATACACCAGGTAAGACCAAAGATAATGTATTGGCACAATTATATCTTTTCCAAATTTTTAGACGACCAGAACTTGAACTATTTGAAAATGTCAGATTAAATAATTTAATGAAGCCAAAAGTAGATTATACAATGTCTAAGGAAAATTGATTATTACTTTCTAATTGGATTGCAGAGTTGAGACTGACATTTGGTTATGCTTCCAATTTGGACAAACGTGTTAGAAAAGGTCATATTAATGGATTAAAAAGTTACGACTATAATGTGATAATAGAAATACTTATGCCGATTGGATTAAAAATTTTATTTAATTTTATGACTTTTTATGGGATAACATACATATTATATTTTTTTCGAGACATTTTTGTGGTGAAAATAGGATACAATGAACTAAGAAGACTACAAGAAGATGTTGTTTTAATTTTATGTAAATTGGAAAAAATAATCCCACTAGATTTCTTTGTCTCAATGGAACATTTGATATTACATTTGGAGCATGAAGAAAATTGTTGAGGTCCAGTACAGTTCCGATGGATGTACCCATTCGAGATATGCATGCATAAATTGAAGAAAAAAGTACGTAACCAAGCATCAGTTGAAGGCTTAATTGCAGAATATTATTTTCAAGGGAAATTTTCTTTTTTTATGCTCTCATTATTTTGAATATGAATATCCCTCAAAAAAAATGAATGGGAAATAATGATGGAAATGTTGATGATGAAATGAGCAATCAATTTTCAGTTTTTAATCAGCATGAACTTAACTTTGGTGGAGTTCATGAATAATGGATTTCTGATGACAAACATCACAAAGCTCGTACATAAGTTCTGCTCAGCTGTGAGGAAATGACACAAAATTTACTATGAGTGATCCTATCACTTATTCTATAATACTTTTTATAGTAAATTAATCTTATTTTATTTATAGGTTATACGATAATCATACCAATAAACAACTTCCAAAAATTATAACAACTGCTCTTAAAGAACGTCGTCAAAATAATTTATCCTACTGGTTTCAAAAATTGGTAACATAAATTATTTATGGTTTAACATATAAAATCAATTTATTACTTTTTATATTGATAATAGTTTTAAAATTTTTCAGGTATCTCAACATGCTGATGAAATTGATAATCGATTGTGTGTTTTGAGTAACCCACCATCCAAAATGGTTAAATTTTACAATGCATATGTTGTGAATGGTTTTCAATTTTATACACCTGCATTTGGGGAATAAAAAAATAATGAATAGTGCTATCTTCTTGAGAGGATCTCATCATAGAGAAACTGAAGTTGACTTCTACGACATGTTTGAAGAGATTATTGAATTGTGTTATCTAGGAAAAAATTATATGACAATGTTTAAATGTTAGTGGTTGGATACTAAGAGAGGCATCTGTGTTCATCCGACCCATAGAATCATTGATATTAAATAGAAAATTATTTTTCAGTAAATGAACCATTTTTATTGGATCATTAGACACATAAAATTTATTATGCTAATTTTTGTGCTACTTCAAAAGAGTTGGGTGATTGGTGGAGCATAGTAAAAATTAAATCTCAGGAAAATCTGTTTACTGAAAGTGAAAGTGCCTCCTCTAAAGTGAAAGGAATTGAAATTTTTCTAGAGACTACTCCAAATCAATCTATTTCATAAAGAGACATGGATAAAAATGATGAAACCCCACATTTAATGGTCGATGGTGACGATGATGTTAATGATGTTACAAATGAATTTAAAATGAAAAGATATGATGAAACTGAAACTCATATGGAAATTGATGATGCTGAGGAGGAATATAAATACATTGACATCGTCAGATATGAAGATGAGGATGCAGATGAATATTGAAATGGTTAAATTCTAGTTATAATCATATATAATATATATCTATATATAATAGTTGTTTTTAACTATTTTCTAACAACAATAATTTCATATTTCAGATGGACCTCGATTTGTTTCTTCAGTTGTAGGAGGATAATCTACCTTTAGATGAGCTAGATGTTGGATCATCTGACCCTCATACTATTAGAGGTTCAGGGAGGACTCAGAGGGGGTGTGGTTTTTCCCGATTGATGATTCCTAACCCTATCCCAAAGAGAAGTCCACATCTTGACTTTGATCCACGCATGCATAGGTATGTTTACCTATGTATTTTTGTTAGTTTTCATTAATTTATTTATATACTAATTGTTTGATTATTTCTTCTTTCTTTTTCAAATATTTTCACGTATTGTTGTTGGACAGGGGAGTATTATATTACACAATTATTTTACTAAATCATGGGTCAGATGGGATGAGATTCCCATTTATATTCAGCACCACATGTTTAATCATTAGCTGGTACCTAAATAAATAATATTTATTTTGAAATTTATTTAATTAATAACTGGTAATAATAATTTATTTATAGGGTCTGTAGTATCCCATCGATGAGAGCATGTGTGATGCTATCTGGAAGGCTTGGGAGGGGTTTATGCGTGAGTGTTGCTGTCAGTTTTTGTACAATTTGAGAAAGAATGCAATAATGAAACAGGAGTGAAAGAGTTTGATGAGTTTTGTCATGACCACCAACCTGATTACATTTTATCTCAGGTTTGGGATGAGTTATGTTCACATTGGTTGGGTGGATGTTTTTCTGAGAGATCATCTATAGGTTAAAAAAACCAGGGGTGATTGAAGGTGACACATCGAACCGATAATTGTACATTCAATACACACAGGAAAAATATGGTAAATACTTTTTTTTTTAAAATAATTTATATAACTTTAAATATAATGGTTTATTTTATATTCAAATAGGAAGTCGAAAAACTCAATGTTACAGAGTTCGATGTTTATAGGTGGATGTACAACAATCCAGTCACTAGAGAGATTAGAGGTGATCGACAGCATCATATTGTGGTTATTATAATTTATTTTTGAGTTTTAAAATTAACTGCAAATAATATTTTGAATATTTTAATTTAAAATTGCAATTGAATGAGTTATATGAGGCCTCAGTGTCTTAGTTATATACTAAGAGTCAAACCAAGACCGAGTGTGAGATTAGTGCCCACTAATTTGATAAGGCAACATGGATGCATACAACCTAGTATGCCTTCGAGAAAGGCTAAGTTTTTGGTATCAACTCTTGACTAATGCCTTAGAGTTATTATGGTACTGCTACGATGCCGGTGTCCAGCTCAAGAGGAGCTCGTGGAAAGTCATTATCATATTCTACATAGTATCAGGAGTAGTTGTGAGCTCATAGTGTGGTCATAGAGAGTATGCATAAGGGTTTGGAGGAGACACATCAATGGTAGAAGCATGAGATACGCCAATGGTAGTAGCAGCAAGAAGAGCTCTAATGACAGTAGCAGTAGTAGGAGGAGGAGATCTGTCGATGGCAGTAACAGAAACATGAGAAGATGGAGTACAAGTAATATCTGACTCATGGTCTAGGGATGGAGTTCCTTCCACCATCTCCTCCAACTCCTCTAGAGGACCCCCTCTCAGTGATATATTTGTTTTTAATGATAAAATATTTGAATGTAATTTTTTATAATATTAACTATTTACATTTCTATATGGTGTGTTTTTTATATTGATTTGAATATTTCATTTTTATTATTTAATTAATTTTTTATTATTTAATTAATTATTTATCATTTTTACTTTATTTGATTATTTATTTTTTTATTGTTTTTTTATTTATTATTATTTATTATTTTTTATATATTTATGAATATCGAGGGTTTTATTATTTTATATTATATTATTTTATTTTACTAAAATTAATATTATCATTTCATTAATATTAATAATATTAAAAATATTTTATTAGTATTAATATTATATTAATATTATGTATATTAATAATAACAATAATATTATTATTTTTCAATAATATTTTATAATAATATTTTATTTTTATTAATAATTTTATCTTATTCAATTTGATTTTTTTATTTTTTAAAGATATTTGTGACGGGTCTTCTGCAACGGGTCGTCGCAAATTTTTTTTTTAAAAAAATATAGGGGAAAATATTTGCGACGAGGACCCCCATCCCAAAAAAGTATTTGCGACGGCCCATCAAAAATGCATTTTTTAAATAATCTCAGGAAAGTTATTTGTGATAGGACCCCATCACCAATGGCCCGTCGAAAATAATTCAATTTCTAGTAGTGTGAAGCTCATTTCTTTCGCAAAGCTTACTTAGCCTTTGTAAATTTCTTTACTTTCATGATTCTTAGAACATTTGATTTCCAGTTTTAGCCTTCCCGGACTTCTTTGCATATCACCTTCGCAAACCACCTTCGCAAATCCAGAGTCTTAATATTTTCTTCATGTCTCGCTACTTCTTATAAAGGGGATAAAGGTCTATTTATAGGCATTCCAACGATTCCAGAACCTTTTTGGCCACATCAGCACCATTTCACAGAGCTCCCATATTTCCGCCTCCCTTTTTCATAAATCTTCACATATATTTCCTATTTATAATGTTTGTCATAATTGTGGATCCTTACGTCAAACCTTCGCGACACCGAAATACTCCACTCACGATGCTTCTCACCTTCATTGTTCGCGATGCTCATCGTTGTTCCTGGAGAACACCATCAGAATTCTTTGATCCTTTACAAAACATTCTTCATGAAGCCCATATTTGAAAAATTCATGACTTTACCATATTTTAATATGGACTTCATGAAAATCCACTTTTCATGATGAAATCCAAACTCCAAATTTTAGAGCCCAAATATTTGGTAAAAACTTGGAAATGACATCACCTTATGTACATAATTTTCAGTATCACTTCCAAGGATTCCATTCCTTCATCTTGGATCGGTTTCAACATACCATGTCAATAATCACTCTGGACACCACAACTTACCATGAAAACCTACTTTTTCAACAAACAAAGTCAACCAAAAAATACTACAATGTTACCTTGAGAGATTTTTTCCAACAATCTCCCCCTTTGGGTTTGTTGAAAACTCTTTCATAATTTAATACCTCATTGAAGATTCTTCCATCTTCTACCAACATTCACTTCATGTGATTCACATAGTGATCAAATATTTACTCAACACATACTCTAAGACCACATGAGAAATGCTTGATGTGAGAAACAAGAGTAGCATGAAAAGTTCATCAATGAATCACTTCATTACAAAACCTATCAAATAATTTCATCACAAACTCCATATTTCAGTATATATATACTTTGATCGATCACCTTTAGCATCATTAGATTTAATCCCCTCCTATTTCACTGATCCCCCTATCTCGCTACTCCACCTGAAAACTTCTCACTGTGTCTTGTCATATACATTTTCTCCCTTTTAATAGACATAATTTCTCCCCATTTATCATCGAACCTGAAGGACACTTCGTTGAATTCTACAACTGGGTAAATAACACATATCAACACATTAGGGAACAAATACACCATACCTCGGAGAGAGGGTGGGGGGGGGGGGTCCCACATCTACATTTTTTCAAGTGTAGGGAGTCGAATGAACTCCCAGATCCAGTTAATGCCCCTCAAAGGATTATTTGGGTAAGGCCTTTTTTAGAATGTTTGAAAACTATAGTTATGTAGACACATACTACAATGTCACAAAGCCTCTGCTCCACCTTCTCCTTGATAAAATGGTATTGATTTCAATGTGTTTTGTCCTTGAGACTTGATTTTTTCTAAGATTTATAACACTTGAATTATCATCGTGGATTCCGATCAGAGATTTCACTTCAACTCCCATATCATCAAGCTACTGATTCATCCATAATAACTATGTGTAGGATTGAGTATCCGCAATATATTCAACTTCTATATTTATCAATGAAATTAAATCTTGTTTCTTTCTTATCCCAAAAAGAAACAATCCACCAAGATAGAAAGAACCCCCTGACATTGATTTCCTTTCATTTACTAAACTAACACAATATGCATCGGTATATCCCAATGACTCCTGATGAGATTTTTCATTGTATATAAAACCAAAATCCACCATTCCCTTGATATAACAATGTACTATTTTCACTTTAAGCATATGTATTTTATAGAGATTGTTTTTACCCAGCACTACATTACATGTAGAAAAAACAATATCAGGTCTTTTCAATGTTAAGTATAGTAGAATACCAATTATTTGCATGTATTATGTAACATTAACTGCATTGCCTTCATCACCCCTTGACTGTTTCATCCAGGTAGACAACGAAGTCATAATCTTGTTGGAATTTTCCATTTTAAATCTTCTCAAAACCTCCCTATCATATTTATATTGAGAAATGAATGTGAAATTCTATCCTTGTGTTACCTTTAAACCAAGGAAAAACATCAGTTCACCAATCATTAAAATTTTGAACTCACTTTTCATGAATTTAGAAAATAGTCAGCACTGCACTTCTTCTGATCTTCCAAAGATTATTTCACCAAAATATACCAACACCATCATCCTTTTATTACTGTTATGGTTGAAATATAAATTGTAATCAACTCCACCATGCTGAAAACAAATATTTTTCAAAAATTGATCAATCCTTGAATACCATGCTCTTGGCGCTTACTTCAAACCATATAAATCCTTCTTCAGTAAAAAAACTCGGTTCTCATCTTCATGAATGAGAACACCATTTGGATGTTCAATATAAACTTCTTGTTTCATAACCACATTTAGAAATGATGACTTGACATCCATCTATAAAACCTTGAAATTTCTTTTAACTGTTATGGATAAGAATAATTAGATTGTCTTTAGCTGTGTAGTAGGTGAAAAGGTTTCATTAAAATCAATACCCTTGATTTGAGAGTACCCTTTTCACACTAGTCGTGCTTTGTTTTGAATCAATTTTGCCTCTTCATTCATATTGTTGAAAAATACCCATTTATTCCTGATGAAATTTTTATCTATTGTCCTTAAAAAAATCCCCCATGTCTGATTTTTCTCAATTTGGTCAATCTCTTCATTCATATACTAAACCAAATTCTCATCTACAGTTGCTTCATCAAAACATTTATGATATACCTGTGATGAATAAGATGCTTGTCATAGATTATCCATCCTCCTTGTCTATAATGGTGTTGTCTGATCACTAATTTTGTCATGTCTATAAATTTCATCTCTTATCACTAGTATCTATGCAGATACTGATTTATTCGGATCCTTCTGATCATATGAGTCTTCTTCTGAGTTGGCCTTTGGAACTAGAATATACCCTAATCTGCTTATCTATTCACCACTATCTTCCTAATACTGATCATGTATGTGCTGAATATTCTCCTCATTATACAAAATATTTACATCATGGATTTCAAATACCTTTCCTAGCCACTTGTTGAAGCATTTATGTGATTTTATTTTCTTTGAGTAGCTAAGAAATATCCCTTAATCTCCACAGGATTCAAACTTCCTGTGTTTCTTCTTATTGAGAATAGATTACTTACTTCAGGAGACTAAAATGTATTTAAATGTTGGATTCTTTCCATACCATATCTCATATCAAGTCTTCAATTATTTCAAACATTATAATGATCTATTTGATGTGTAAACTGATGTCATCACTGCTTCTTTCCAAAATTTCTCTAGAAGGTCTTTATCAATGAGAACTGTTCTAGTCATGTTGTTGATAATCCAATTTCTTCTCTCAACTACTCCATTATACTATGGAGTTCTTACTACTGAAACTTTGTGCCTTATCCCATGTTTCTCAAGATAATACTCCACTTGGAAATTTATGAACTCAGTTCCATTATATGTTCTGATCTTCTAGATTTTCTAACCTATCATCTTTTCAAACTCCTGTCGATATCTTATAATGAAACTGAACACCTCAGACTTGTGGGAGATGATTAATACCCATGCCATTTTGCTAAAATCATCAATGAAGAGAACATAATATCTCCTCCCATCAATAGGTCTTGGTGAAATTAGTCTGCACACATCAATATGCACCAACTCAAGGAATTTTGTTAACCTTTTCTCTTTTTCTTTATATGTCTTTCGAATGATCTTCCCTTGTTAATAAGCATCACACATATGAGTATGATCACATGATAATCTAGGGAGGTATCGAGCAGTATCATATTTCACCAGATCTTCCAAGGATGTTTGGCTCAAGTGGGCAAGGTGATTATTCCATAACTTATTTTCTTATTCCTTGGACAGAAAACACATATCTTCTTCTCAAGTAATGAGGTAGAGATTACATTTTGTACACTTACCCTAAAAAACAACTACAACATATTTTATCTTGATAAAACATAATTTCTTTGAAAAATTTAATGGAATATCCTGATTCAAAAAGTTGACTCACACTGAGCAAGTTGTGACTAGGACCGTCAATAATTAATACATCAGTATGTCTCATGTCTTTTCCCCCAAACATGGATTTTCCTTAGACAACAATATTTAGGCCTACCAAATCATATGATACATTCCTTATCATACTTGATTTTGGTCACCAGATCGTTATTACCTACCATATGCGAGGTGCGTCCACTGTCAATAATCCATATACCGGTACTATCTGATTCTTTAAAGGAAATTTCTGCAAACACTACTTGTTAAAATATATTATTCCTTTTCCTCCATGTTTTTGACTTAATACCCATTAGATATTGATAACCTTGACCTTCCTTGGTGTACAATGAACCAGCTTCATCTTGAACGTCTACAAACCAATTTTGAATTTTCAACTTGTTTGGTGGTTCACTAAATTTATACATGCAACCAATTTGGGTTTTCTTCAGAACATTCCTCTACATGGTTGGTACATAGTATCTGGTCATGTGTCCAAATCCTCCACACTAAGAAACAATTACCCTTGAAATATGTTCTAGAGTATTTCACTCTGTTTGGATTTCATTATTGTTCTTGTTCCTTTCGGTATCTCCTAGATATGGAACACACATTTTGTGAGTTTCCTATCATTCTACAATAATAACACCTGATGCGAGGTGCATTCCTATGTTTCACTTATGATCCACTAGTTGTCCCATGAGTTCTTTGAATATTCTAACTATGATTCATACTCAAATCAATATTCAATTTTGGAGTTGGTGCTTGTGGTCTGACATTAATCATCACACCTCTTTATTTTTTTATCATCCCTAATACCAACCATATCTTTTGGATTTGATTGCTTATTTTGTTCTTCTGGACCCTTGTGCTTCACCTATATCTTCTCAGTTTACTGAATGATCTATTTTTCTGATGTCGTATCGATAATCAATAACTTTTCTTGATTATTAACATTTCTTCAGAGACTGATGACCTCCACTTTGAGTTCATCAATATGTTTGATCTGATCTTTTATAGTTTGAGTCAAACTATCAATTTCCCTTTTCTGTTATTGAATTTTGATCTTGTACTCAACAACCTTATCTGATCTATCTTGAATTAAAGACTTCAGTTTTTCAATTTCTTCATCTAGATCAGACTTTTCTTCTTCATACTGCTGTATATAGAGTTTTTCATCATGAACTACTTTTTTGGATTTATTCATTTTGGATCTCCAAACATCTATTTACTCAAGAGTGGATTCTAATTCGACTTTAAGGTTAACTCTACCTTTTACTTATCCTTCCTCATTGTCTCTCTCTTCCCTTGTTTGGAAATTTCCCACAAATGACACCATTGCTCTACATTATGATCCTTGAAATCTTTTAACTCTTCTACTTCAGACTCTTCTAAACTATCATCTTCTTTTGAAATCAAACTCTTATTTTTGAAGAAATTTCTCTTAAAAATTTTCTTCCCTTTCATATAGGCTGAATAATTCTTCATGGGAATTTCAACTTCATCATCATAATATTCTTGAAACTTCTTATGGTAACTGCTGCAAGATGTCCAACTTTTCCACATCTAAAGCATGCAAGTAGAAGTTTCCCTTTGAACTTTCCTTTCATCCTCATTGAAGAATTGAGGAAATGAATGACATCAACTCATCTATTTCTTCATCTTCCTATCCATATTTGATGGAGAGATTCTTCATGGCCTTGAATTCCACCTCTATGGATTTACCCTTTTCCATAACATCATTGTCATAATTTCTCATTTCATATGCTATAAAGGTACTATGTAAGTAATCCAATGCTATATCCTTTGGATATTTATCTTCCAATACTGAAACTTTTGGATTAAACTGAGGTGGAAGTTTCCTGAAGATACACTTCACAATATTTATATCTTCAATGACTTATCCAAGGCCACACATGTCTTCCACTATAACATTCACCCTATTAAAGAATGCATCAAACAATTAATTTGGTTTCATTATCATATCTTTATACTTTTTACACAAAACCTTCATCTTTGCCTGTATGACCTTTGAATATCCATCATATATATTCAATAGATTTTCCCACATAGCATGTGATGTTTTACATGACATCACATTTGTATAAATTGCATTGGATAGGGATCCCACTAAAGAATTGATTCCTTTAGCATCAACATACAATTCTATTCTTTTAGTTTCTGATAAATCACTACTATTGATATTGACTAATATTACATGCATATCTGCTATGAAGACATCCATTTCTAATGATCAGAAGTAGTGCTGCATATGATTCTTCCATAGTTGAAAATTTTTTCCATCAAAGATTGGAATTAATTTTTGATTGACCACCTCCTTTTATTCTACTAAGAGATAACCAATGAATTTTAATCCTTTTCTATAATACTAATTTTTAGGTACACTAGGTAAAATACCCTAAGATGGGGGTGAATCAGGGTTTGACATATTAAAATTACCACTTATTTAGATCTTGTTTTGTTATTAAACAAAACACCCTTATCTCTTTCTTGCATAGAAATGTATTAATATAAATTAAATCATGAAAAATTCACAACTATTTTTACTTGGTTCACCCTCATCGAGTTACATCCAGGGAAAATACAATGATGATGTTCCAACTGTACCAAATTCACTAAGGCTCTCTACCAATAATGATGTTCAAGCTAGATCACTTATAGGCCCAATATCACTACCTTAACAAGGTTTAGGGTCTACTCACTACATTACCAGAGGTCACTCCTTATGTATATTTCTCTGGCTCACTGCTGTTGGAAATGATCACCATCTACCTCTCCCTTTGCTCACTATTCTTGGAAGGGATTCACCCACAATAAAGACTTGTAGATCCTTCCATTATCTCTAATGAATATATCATCAGTTATATATCTTTTCTATATTAAATTTCCACTTTCATTCAATATATGAATACCAACTTACCACAGATGCATTGGGAAATGCCTTCTAAACCACTTTCATGATGCAAACTGCCTTCACAAAGCTTCTCCTTTTGCAAAGCTCAAATTGCCTTCGTGAAGATACTGCCTTTTGTGAAGCTTACTTATTTCATGAATCTCAACTGGCCTTCTCGAAGATCCTTCCTTTCGAAAATCTTACTTAGAATTCATGAATTTTCTTACTTTCGTGATGCTCAGAACATTCAGTTGGAATTTACAACCTTCTTGAACTTCTTCACATATCACCTTCGCAAACCACCCTTTACGAACGACCCTTTACAAACCAACTTTGTGATTCCAGTGCCTTAAGATTTTCTTTAAGTCTCGCTACTTATTTTGAATGGGGTAGAGGCCTACTTAGAGGCATTCCACCAATTCTAGAACCTTCTAGGCCATGTGAGTACCATTTCACGAAGCTCCCATATTTCTTCCATGATTCTCCCTTATTCTCGAAGCTCCACATATATTCCCCATTCAAAATGCTTGTTGTAATCATAAATCCTTCCATCAAACATTCATGGTGCCGTAATTCTCCACTCGTGATGATCCTCACCTTTGTTGGTCATGATGCTTATCACTATTCTTGAAGATCATTAGAATGAATTCTTGATTCTTCGCAAAACACTATTTATGAATCCCATCTTCATGAAATTCATGCCTTCGTCTTGGATCTTTGTCAACATACCATGTCAAAAATCTATCTTGACTCCACAACTTACTGTGGAATCCTTCTTTTTCAACAAAAAAAATCAACCCAAAAATACTACAATGTTACCTTGAGGTATTTTTCCCAATAGTAGATTTTTATAGAATAAGGACATGATATAGTTGGCCATCAAAAAACCTTAAATCTGTGTTGGGTTAAAAGGCCATTGATTTCTTAGTAAGAACATTAAAAGAATAATGTTTTTATTTCAAGGTACTTTTTCTAAATTTGAGGAATTATTTTTATAAATATACGAATATATTGATAAAATAAACATACTTGATTATTTCTATTTCGTAAGAATATTATCATCCCTTGGTTATACTCTAATATATTTACACTTCATCTATTACACAAAAAACTGGACATTCGAGATGCTTTTTTCATTCTTAAAACACTTTTAAGGAATTAAAAGATTGATAAGTCATTACTTTAGTAGCATCTAAATATTTACCAATTTCAAAACAGGTAGAAAATGTTATCCAATATGATAAATCATACTTTAACCAAAAATAATAATATCAAAAGTTTAACTTAATCTATTCCAAAAGTTTTCAATATTAAGGATCCTCTAAAATATGTCTAACGAAATTAAATAGGTAAAAGAATTTACGAATATGGTTACTAAATTAAAAATATTAAATTATAATTAATTCCCCATAAATTATCTCTTGAAGTCACATGTAAATACCTTGATCATATATACTTCTAAAATATGGTGATCACCATAAAACCTTATTGAAAACATGAAAGTTGTAAAAAATTAACTCTTTTCTTATAAAATCACTTATTATCAACTATATTCCATAAGTCCCAAAAAATTAAGTAAAATACATTATGAATTACTTTTTCATTCCACTATTTTCAAGGTCACTAATACTATTACATTTACTTCCTCAATGTCAGTATTTTCTTTACCCCAATTGATCTCAACATCAGGAAAATATTAAGGGATATCTTTTCATTTTTCATTTATTATAAAAAATATCACCTTACCACTAATAACTTATCTTGGTTATCATACTATTAAACACATTATCTAAAATTATTAATTAAAAGCTACTAAAATACAATCATTATTCATTTCATGATTATTATAACCAGAATATCATTGATAAAATACTATTACATCATAATTATTGAATATAAATATATAATTACTATAATAATTAAACCCTCACTATAGTAATAGAATAATATTGAACTCGATCCATTTGATTATTTTGAGATATATTCCCTTGATTCTTGAGGAATTCATTTTCATAGTGCCCCATCTCCTTATAGTTGTAACAATGGACATTGGAATTTTCTTTCTTACTCTTGCATTCACGCGCATGGTGGCCATTCTATCTACACCTGTAGCAATCTCCCATTCCATTTAAATAGGTACTGGGGTGTTTCTTGAAATAATTATCATATGTGGTAAAAAACTTCTTTCCCTTCTTCCCCTTATCTATATTTTTCTTTGTCATCCTTTTCTTCTCTTACATCCCTTTGAGGAAATAATACTTAGAGAATTATATAACTATATTTATATCACATGATACTATGACCTCATACGATGATACATTTTGGGAGACTAGTTCCCTTCTAAATATTGGATTAATACTATCATGTAAATGATCATTCATACTCTTTGGATTATGTACATTGATATAATTCCCATTATTTCTGCTAGGTTACATAAAAAAATGGAATACACTATATTAGATCATAAAAATCTGATAGATAATTTATAATCTAAAAATTAGTAAAAAACATAACATAAATTGAAAATTTATATATAACTAATCTCTAAATTATAATCTTGTTTTATTTTGGAATATTTCTCAATTCTGTCATAGGGTTTCGATATCTAATCTATTTTTTCCTAAATCCAGTTCCAAAGGTTTCTATAAAACATCACTTTGATACCAATTATAAAAACCCCAACTCTGGTAGCCCATATTTGGTGGTTACTTTATTAAATTGTCCTTGGATACAAGAAAAAACATTCTAAAGGTTTAAATAGTTTAACAGTCTTGTAAAACTAGATACATATGTGAATATTATATCAAAATTGAAAACATAAAATACAACATAGCATTTTCTTTGTGTACACAATTAATTAATTTTTTATATCTCTTCATATGAATCATAATACACTTCATGGAATCATGGATGAAGGAAACATAGGAAATGGAGATCTCTAATGCTTAGTAAGGGTATGTGTATAGTGGAAACTATCATGAATAAATATAGCATACTAAACATGGAAAGGTAAATAACTGAAAACACATGCCATTAAATCAATAAATTGAGAATGAAATTCATCAATAGATAATATCATTGTGAACATATCATGGATAATAATAACTAAATTATTAATGAATTAAATGATTAATTTTTGGAAGTCATGTTCTTAGGCACATGATTCCTCTTTCGTCAAGACCATTTACAAGATGGTTTAAAACCAAAGTTAGAAACCCAATTAATTTTGGCTAACTAATTTATCTCATGAGATATACTATTGCATCGAGGGGCTATATAATCCCGGGCCCCTCCCATCACTGCAGGTCCAAAGCATTCCTCACATATCGAATGATTGATTTAATTCATGAATAAATATGCCTTATCAAAAAATATCTGAATTGAGTAAAGGATACATATTTATCAATATTTACCTATTTAATCAAATAACATTTATAGTAAACACCAAATGTAAAAATAGTATATGGTTTATTCAATAATCATATCCATTATACATGAATATTGATATTTAAAAGAAATCCAGTATTTAATGATTATAAGTAAGTAGATTATTCAAATGTTGGTATCATTAAAACATATACCCAGTAGTGAATAAGTAAAATAAAGGTTTGTTGTAATTGATTAATAAAAGTACCATAAAAATATCATTAATTTTTTTGAGGATAAATAACTTTTTTCACTTTGAATTTCACTTTTAAAAATAAAATTTTCAAGCACAAATGAAAAAAATTTTATTTGAAAATAACCTTGAAAAATTGTAAAGGAAGCTTCAAATCCCTAAGGTGTCATTGTGATGGGAAAATATTCCCATGCTATATAAGTTAAAAAAATTCCTTATATATATTTTTTCATAAAATTCACAAATTACTTTTTTTTGGAAAATGAAATAAGATTCCATTCAGACAATTTTGTAAAAACTCAAACATGGTAAAAAATGGATTTAAAAAATTGAAGTCAAATAGTAAAATATTTTTTGAAAAAACTTTTAGAAAACATGGACATGAAAAAGAGATATTCCCCAACATGGACTTAAACAAAAAAATCCTGAATAATTAAGATATTGTGAAATAAACCCCTGCCACTTTGGTACTTTTGAATCGTAACCCCCAAGAAATAAATAAGTTAAACTAAACTTTAAATACCATGAAGAAAAATAGATTCATGATATAATATATCAAATAGAAAGTATATACAAAACACAAAATAATTAAGTGGTGAATAAATATATGTCTCAGAGAAGTAAAAGTGAGATGAGAAACCCTTACCTTGCGCATTCCTTTAGTTGAATGTTTTTTTAAAGGCTGGGGCCGAAGCCTCATTTATTATTAAAGAAAAGAAAAGACATCTTTAACTGGGTAGAGGGAGACCCATTACATAGCCCGAAGGCCCAGTGGGAATTTAGCCCATTATATGGAATGTAGGCCCAAATTTATGACCCAAGGCCCATTCTGTGAATAATACTGCTACAGTACCACACCATACTTGCCACTGCTATAGTGCCCTGCCGCCACTATAGTAACCTTCCAGCACTATAGTGCCCACCGTTGCTACAGTTCCTCTGCTGCTGTAGTACGCTACAGTGCTGCCATTGTACTTTCCCCCAATGGGGTTTGAACCCCAATTTTTCATGTATTATTATAGGCTTCTTACCACTAAGCCAAAACCCAACTACAAACATGTTTTTTGGTAATGAGGTATTGGAGTGGCCTCCCCACCTACACACCGTAAGTCCCCAGCAAGGCCCAAGGTGGCTAGCCCTTGGGCTTAAGCCAGTTCCCAATGGGGGAGAGGGGCCCATGAGAGGATTGTTAGCATATAGTGCACGTTTCCTAGTGAGGACTCGAACCCAGAATGTCGAGGTCAAGATGCCACCGCCTTTAACCAACTCACCCGTGCCCTGCAGGTAAGAAAAAAAATGTGTTGTTGGGTAATGAGGTATTGGGGTGGCCTCCCCACATGCATGTTTCACGTCCCCAACAAGGCCCCAGGTGGCCAGCCCTTGGGATTAAGCCAGTTCCCAATGGGGAAGAGGGGCCCATGAGAGGTTTGTTAGCATATATTGCTTGTTTCCATATGAGGAATTGAACCCAGAACCTCAGGGTCAGGACCCCACCACATTTAACCAACTCACCTGTGCCCCGTGGGTGAAAAAACATGTTTTTGGGTAACGAGGTATTGGGGTGGCCTCCCCACCTGCGCGCCGCACGTCCCCAGCGAGGCCCAAGGGGGCCAGCTCTAGGGCTTAAGCTAGTTCCCAATGGTGAAGAGGGGACCAAGAGAGGTTTGTTAGCATATAGTGCATGTTTCCTTGCAAGGAATCGATCCCGTAACCTCAGGGTCTGGATGCCACTACCTTTAACCAACTCACCCTTGCCCCACAGGCCTTTAGTTGAATGTGGTTTAACCTCCCATATAATGGATTAATTAATTTTATTAATTTATAATCATACTATATTCATATTTATTATATCATATATAATCCTTATAAAACATATTACTATCAATTAATTAATATTTCATTATTACTATTGTTTCGAGTGTTTGGTGCTTTATTTTTCCATGCATATTTTGTCATGTATATTCTGGTTCATGTGCATGGGATATAGATCCATCATATCTAGAATGTAATTAATAATATACGTATCATATTTTAGTATTGAAGACATTTTCAGAATCATAATCGAAATTTGGATATGGAGAATGAGTCGCATCACTTCATGGAGATGATAGGTCGTACGTACGCACGGACAATAGTATCATTCCCTTAATGGTGAATGGGTAAGGAAATGGATTATATATTAATTTTAAAAAACTAATATCATATCATTAGTATCATATATATCCATTATTTCCAACATTATAACCATCCAAGTAAAGTGGTGATGTAAAAAAAATTACATCACTGCATGGAGATGGTAAGTCATACACACACACACACGTGGTGCATTCGCTTTTTGTAGGATTTATAAAAGGTGGAATATGGTTATTTCAAAATCATAATAAAATATAAATATATTAATGATACTGTATTTATTAATTTAGGACTGAAATAATACATTAATAGGAAGTGGAATAAGAAATAAACTTAAAAGATTCGGTAAATACGATTACCTCTTTTTCGACAGACTTACTTTAGATATCTTCTTAACGGATCTAGGGTTGGTCGTTTGGGAGGATCATAACCTATAGAACCTGGAAAAGAATTTTTATAAGTGTAATGGAAAGGGTTTGGTTCATCTAGATAGCTTAAAGTGGTGTAAATAATTTAAGTAAGGGGTTCCCTTTTATAATTGAGGTGATAGACAATTTTGGAATTTCTCAAAATATTAAAAATATAATAAAATTATTCGAGAGACAAATGCTTCCAAATGGACTATAAATTCACAAAATACGACTCTTTCTACCATATATGACCCCTTTGTGAACATTTAATATTTTTTATGATTTTTAAATAATTTAATAAAATATTAAACTCATAAAATATCATTATTGTCAATTTTGAAACTATTCATTACTTTAACTTTAAAAATATCAAGACAATAAGTAAAATTGTACCAACTATTTTATTATATCCTAAAAATTTCATGGTCATATAAAAAATTTGTGTACCACATTAAATATCTCAAATTATATTACTTTTCATATTTTAAATATCATTTATTTGATTATTCTATTAATTAAATAATTACCGCATCAGTGTTGTGTAAGAAATTAATTTAATTATTTCTTCACTAAAAGTTAAAAATAAATTACCATGATGAAGATAAAATTTTAGATTTTTAAATAATATTTATAATCAAACATATCCTTTGGTTAACCCCATATTAAAAATATTATAATTATTGTAATATTCTAAATTTTAAAAGACAATAAAAACCCTCATTGATAAAAATTTATGATCATTTTTATGTGAAAATATAATTTTTTGGTAAAAATAATTTAATATATGTTTTAAAGGGTTTTTTTCAAGGTAAAATATTAATTAACATCTTGTAATATTCTATGGAATATTTTCGAAGTTAGGTACTCATATAGCATGGGATTCTGAGGCTCGTAGAGCCTCAACAAAAATAAAATAGAAATATTAAATATATTATATTATGAACATGATATTTTTACAAAAATAATTAAATATATCCTAAATGGGGTGTCGTATGATAAATTCAAGACCACCGTTAGGTCTGGGATTAGGGGTTTAACCTAAGAACGACATAACATTTGTGCACGTCGGGCGTTTGGTAACATCACTCACGGGGATAACTTATTTAATAATTTTATTTATATATTTTCAAATATAATTGAATATCTCTCAAATGGTGAATTTTATGAGAAATATGTGACCACCTTTAGGTCTAGGATATGAGTTTTACTATGGGTATGATATAATATTTGTGCACGTCGGGAGTTTGGTTACATATCACATAAGGGTATTAATAATTACATTATTATTATTTGTGTTGAAAAAAATAGAAATAACATGTGTAATTAAAATTTCTTAAATGATGAGTGAAATTTCAACATGTGCCTATATTTATTGGTGATCAAAGTAATAATAGTGAAATTATTAATTGTGACAAATAAAAGCAATTGTGTGGTTTATTAAAAAAATTATTAACTATTATTTTTTTAATAGAAGTTGTATTTAAATTGGTAAAGGCGACAATGTTGAGAAACATATGATAGTAATTATTATTATTAAATTGAGAATATAATGATTTTATGTGATAAAATTAAATATATATATATATATATTGATAGGTTATATATATATATGTATATATATATATATGTGGATGTATATATATATAATGCGTATATATGTATAATTTAAATAAATAATTAAATAAATATATATATAAATATGTGGGTATACATATGTATATGAGAGTGTGTATATATATATGTAATGTTTATACATAAGGGTTATATATATATAGAATGATTTTAATATATAGAACAATGGGTTAAAAAAATGCCCAAATGGTTATGAGGAGGGACATGGGGTGACACATAGGAATTAAGGAGAAGTTTTTGTAATGCATGGAATCAATAAATTCCAAAAATAATGATTTAATTAATGGATGAAATAGAATTAAAAAAATGTAATAAAAGCGGGATTTTTGGGGAGGTGTTGCACAACGCATGAGGAATTCTCCTCCATCCCTCCACATGTCTCCACCTCTCCCCCCTTTATCATATTCTATTTTATTTTTAATATTTTTATTTTATTTTATAATTATTAAAACTTATATCTTCAATAAACTCTCCATTATCGATGGGATTGATGCACCATCGGTACCGTTGGGTTCATCTCAATGAGAAGAAGCTAAATCCAATTTTTTTAAGGCAACAAGGTATGTTCAATCCAATTTTTACATTTTTTAAAATGGATAATTTTAAAAAATTATCAAAAGATTAATTTCTAAAATTATCAACCAATAATTTCACAACTTTTTCATAGATAATTTCAGAAAATTATCCAATGATAATTGTATAATTTTAACATTGATAATTAGGAAAAAATATCAAATAATAATTGCACAATTTTTACAAAATATAATTGTCAAGAATTATCAAATTATAATTACAACTAATTATCAAGTGATAATTGAATGATATTAAGAGAAGATAATAATATAGAATTATCAAATGATAATTTATAAGAAATTATTATTTGATAATTACTTGTGGGTAATTTATGGAAATGATCAAAGGATAATTGGATAAATTATCAGAAGATAATTGTATAAAATTATCAAAGATGATAATATGAAGTATAAAATGACAATTTCATTTGACTATCCAAAGATGATTATGAAAATATAATTACACTAAATTATCAAAAGATAATTTATAAAGAAAATTATCAAAAGATAACTATTGAATTATGAAGGATAATTTTAAAGGAAACTTATCAGAATATAGTTATAAAAATTATTCAAGGGTAATTATAAAAGAAATTATCTAGTGAAAAATATATTAAATTATCATATGATAATTATGAAATTGTTACGGATAATTATATGGTTTTACTAAGGAATAATTATAAGAAATACCATGTGTATTATCAAATTAATATATATATATATATATATATTATAAAATGTGGTCTTGTAATTATTCTTAAGGAGAATATTGCAAGTGCATGTCTAGAATGACAATTCAGAAATTATCCAGGAAAGAGAAAGTACCATAAAATGTGATATTTTATTTATTTTTGAAATAAAATATGTTTTTTTGAGATCTAGGAACCCTTGATGAACCTTTAACTTTGACATGTTGACGTTTATGATAATAACGTCGTAAAGAGTTGTTCTTGACCATTGAGGTTTCCACTCCAGCTATCGAACCACATAAGGCGGTTTATCCTTTCCTTTTACATAAAAAACTTTTGCGTTAGGAAGTACCTTATATTTTTGGGCTTTGTTACACATGTTACCTTAATACGATTTATGCATAGACATATTTGATGATCGTGATGGATTATGATCATATGTGGGTGTGTGTGTGTAACCCTGAGAAGCTTATGCAACACATCTTTCCATGGGTACTTTGTAGTCTTTTATTCATGTTTGATGTTGATCACTTTTATGGTTGTGATAACTTACTTATGATGATGATATATTATTTATCACATATCCAACCATTCTATGTATTATTTTGTGGTGTTATTATTAGAGCCCAAGGTAGGTGGACTGTCGTGACATGTTTATCCCTTAGAGGGGGAGTGCACACAACTTGGGTATATGGGGACTAGGGACCTATGAACAAGGTAGGGATAAGAAATTTCCTCATGGATGTCATGTGATGCACTCGATTCTTATAGGATGACAATGTGTATGTTCTCGATGCCTGGTGAATTCTAAGTAGCACTCGATGCTTAATGAATGATGATAAAATGACTTCCTTGATTCATAGAGTATGCAAAGTTTCATGATCAAAAGATGTCAAGTAGCATGATTTATGGTCCTCATGGATAGTCCTTGATTCTCACGACACCTTTATTATCCTTACAGCATAGAGCCTAAGTAAGTACGGCTGGGGGTTTGTGGCATCTTGGTTAGTGCATGAACGATCAGTTTTTGGATTGTGTATTTCTATGATTATCCCAAATTTATAATTATTACGGGATATACTTGTATACTTGATAACATCAGGTTAAGTACATATTTGGTGGTGTATTAATGAGTCTTATACTCACACCATACTCATGTATTTTGGTGTGCTTGTAAATTAAATGAGGGATCTAGTGAAGGGAAGGGGAATTTTGGTGGATATCTAAGATGAGCAGTGTGGAGATGATGGTAGGCTAGGATAGAAACCAGTGAGGGCTGAATTTTTTTTATTTACCTACTTTATTTACTCTATGCATGTTTTACACTTTTGGGAGTTACTTTTATTACTTGACATGTATGCCATTATTTCAAATGTATGCATGTTTACTCTGATGATATATATGTTAGTTATTTTTTATTATTGATCATATGCCATGATAATGAGGTTATAGTCTCGCCACAATCAGAATCAGACCCTCACAATTAGTTAAAAGCCACTTGAATATTGGGAGGTGAACATGAGGTCTTGTGGGAATCTGACTCAGACTTAGTGGTTCAAGTTACGATGTTACAAAAATGGTATGCTAAGTTTCATGATCACACGATGCTAAGCATCATGGTTTATGAGCCTTTTAGCTATTCCTTGATTCATCGACACCTTGATTATCCTTCTGGTATAAATTCAAAGAAGGTACGACTATGGGTTTGTGGCAGCATGGTTATCAAAATACCTCTATATTTTTGGATTGTGTATTTCTATTCTTATTATTCATTTATTATTATTATGGAATACTCTTGTATACTTGAGCACATCCGATCAAGGAAGAAATGGTGGTGTAACAACCCTAACCCCCGTAGCCTAGATTTGGTGGTTATTTTATTAAAATGGAATAGATACAATAGACCACATCACTAAGTATTGATTAATTTAGTAGTCTTTAATAAATAGATACATATATAGTTGTAACACCTCGAGTTTTTATGGACTTTTTTTCCGAATAAATTAAATTTTCATTTATGTCTTGAAATTCACTAAGTAAATCATTACTTTCATATAGAACTAACTTAGAATAAATTACATTACACCAAATCAGTGTATGATACACGAAATATCGACTTTGTGTATGTTACACGTAACACCAACTTGACGTACCTTACATGCAACACCGATGTTTCTACAAAACATCATTTTATTGTTATAATTATTTAAACGAGATAATTATTACCTTGCCATTAAAATTAGTTATATTAATAGTAATAACAATTTTTCAAATATTTTTTATAATTTTTTTATATAAATAAACATATTGATAACAAAAGATATAATTTTTTGTAAAGTATTTATATGATTAAAAATACTACTTTCTCAAATAATCTACTTTTCATATCATTCTGTGAAAAAAAAATTAATTTTCGAAAAGTTTAGAAATTTAATTTGATAAAATGAACTTATTTTTTTAATTTAGAATGTCTAAATCATATAAGGTTGAATTTATGGGATTTTTCTAAGAAACATCATTTTTGGATGAATAATGAAAAATACTGGATTTGAAATGAAAACTTCGTTTTCATATAATTTATTTATAAGGTTAAATTATATTTTAATTTGGTTTAAAATTATAATTAGATTATATTTTTATCAATTAATCGAATATAGGTAATTGGAAGCAGTTTCACATTGAAATTGGATATAAAAACTTAGCTAAGCTTTGATCATTTTTACTTTAATAACCCGTATTATCAACCATACTACGAGATTAATTTTAAATTAATTTCTTCCAATTTAGTGATTTAAATTTGGAAAAATGGATTACATATTTATAATCATAATAATTTATAATTTTTAATAAGTTTAACGTAGTTTTTGACCAAAAATTTTAGTGAAAGTAATTAAAAGTAATTACATCGATTAAGGTAAAATTAAGCTTAAATAAGGACTAAACCTTATATTTTAAGACCAAATATGAATTATAAACTTATGAAAACCCAAGTTTATGAATATTATTTGTCCATTAACCTTATATTACTTATTTTTTGAGTTCTTATGACTTTTTGTAGGTAAAAATGTGGGTACACCAAACTTATTTTAAAAAATACCAAACGAGTCCTTTCTCATCCCTATAAAAGGCCACCAACTCTCCCTCTTATTAACACCTCTAAAAAGAATTAGGTTTGGACATGGTCTACCCAATAAAATTCCCAAAATCTATCCCTTACTCCTTAAATCCTCCATTTTGGCATAAAGACTTCCAAGAAATCCTTTTGTCACAAACCAAAAGGCGTTACCCGATTAAGAGGTAACACCTTCTCTCAAGATACTTTATTTTATTTTCCTTATCCACACCTCCACTATCTTTACTCCATGATTGTATAAAAACACCAGTATACTAAATATACTAGGATTTTTTTATTATAAGGGTTTAACCTAAACTTACACACACCTCCATCTAATGGGTAACAAATATATTATTTACGTGTACAGAAAACTACCGTCTCATTAAATGATGACTGTTCATTTTTACTTTACCACATCTCGTGGTGGAAATTATGATTAAAACTATATTTATATATTTTATATTTTATATTTATTATGTATTTAATATTATTTATTCTTTTTACAACACATATCATTTTACTTTCCATTCAGTGTAAAAAGGATAAGTTCGTTTGAGGATGTGTGGACTACCACCCTCTTAAAGCGACACGATTCGTTCACACACTACATGGAATGTATTAAGGATGGTCTTAGTAAAATTATTTGATATATATTATATCATAATTATAATCTAATGATATTATAGACATATATACATATATTTCATTTTCTTTCTTTCTTTCAATAAGACAATAAAAATGGAAACAACATTTATGCGTACGTACGACTTACCGTTTCCATTAACGGTGTATTACATTTCACAATTAAAATTATATAGATTATTATAATACAAAAAATAATGAATATAAATGATATTCATATAATTCTTTAAATTATTTAATCATTATATAAGTATAAGGGCCAATGATATAACAAATTAAGACACATGTGAAGAACAAAGCGAATATTATCCGAAGTGAAACCTTAACATAAGATGATTAACAAGTGGGTAATATAAGGTCATAATAAAACCATATATGTTATTATATATAAGAATATTTTTATTTAAAATATTTAAAATAAATGTATATTATTATATAGGTGGTTTGAACAAGTATGATGAGAGTCAAGGCACAAGGTAAGGTTATTTCATCTCACTTTTTATTTGCATGAGATACATGATTTATTATCCCCCATTACTTTTGTATGGTGTATGTAATTACCATGAATATATTCTATGTATCTTATAATTAAATTTATTGATATTAAAATATCCATTTTATGATCTTTATTTCATGGGGTTTAAGTTTCAAAAGTAACCAAATCGGTAAAATATTGTCTCAAATTTCCTTCTTTGAGACTTTGGTTTTGTTATGCACCTAAATTATTTTTTAAGTATATATAATTAAATTTTAATTGTTATATCATGAATCTACTTATTTTCATGATATTTTAAGCTTTAGTTAATTTCCTTTTCTTAAATGGAAAGTATGATCCCAAGTAACCAAGTGGTAATAATTTATGGAAACAATCTCATTGCTTTTCGAGATTGTTAATGATTATGATTATTTAATGAAATCTTATGATGCATCCCTAAAAAAACTCATGAATTTTATTATACTCTAGGTATTCAAGATATTATCATGTATTAATACCATTTTCCCACTCTTTGGCACTTAAGATAATATTTTAATTAAAATATGATCGTCTTTATCTTCAGTCGGAAATCAATTTTATTCAAAAAACATGTTTTAAAAAATGTTTTCAAAATATATTTTAAGTCCATTTTCACAAAAAAAATATTTTAAAACGTTTTATTGTTTTCAATTCTACTTTTATAAGTTTTAAAATCCATTTTAAATGAAAAAGTTTTTTAAAAAGGTTTTATATTTTAAAAATTATTTTCAATAGAGAAGGGATATTTTCCTCAAGAAATATATTTAAAATATATTTCAAAATTATTTCACATCTAAGATTACATACTTTGGTGTTACTCATGCCTTTGTGGGGAAATTATTCAATGTTTACATTCATATTATTTCTCTAAATGGATTATTTTCTGGTGACATGATGTTTATGAATCTTGTTTCTCTTTCATTGGTTATATGATTTTGAAAATTGCTTCCTTTCATAGGTTAGGTTTATGATGAAATGATTATGAAAGATATCTATTTCCACAGGTTATGATATGATTACATGTTTACAATACCCATTTAATTTCATGGGTTATGATATTATTATTTATTATATTGTTCCACATGTATGTATGATTTAATTTTGATATGGGTGGGAACTATATCTCCCTCCAATGAATTGGGTAAAGATTTATATCTCATGAGATAGACTAATATGGTATTGGGAATGAACCTTAACTATTAAGATGGTCATGGGGGTGAACCATGACTACCAATATGGTATGTGGAGTGAAATCATGCTACTAATATGGCCATGGGAGTGAACCATGACTACCAAAATGGTATGGGGAATGAAACTATACTACTAATATGGTCTTGGAAGTGATTCCTTGGCTACTATAGAATTCATATTACATGCTTATGTGTCTTACAAAATTCCATTTTTTCCTATGTTATGATTTCATGTATTATGTTCTTTATTTCCATATGATTCATGTCTTTTGAAATAATATGATTTATTCCATGATTCATGTATATGATCCTTGATATGTTGGATATGATCTTCCATTTTCATGATCATGTTATCATACCCTTATACCCATGATTATGCTTACATATATCCCTTGTTTACCCTTACTAAGTAATTGAGTTCACCCATTTTTATGTTTTCTTCCCCATGTTATAAAGATATGTATTATGTTTGATGTGTCTAAGAAGGATTTTAGTTAAGAATAACCTAGTGGGAGATAATGTAGCTCACTTATGTATCAGTGTTTATGTTTCCATGTTTCCAAATTCACTAGAATAGTATGGACTTTGGGAATCTGTTTGTATAATGTTTGAAGTATTCCTTAAATGTTATGTAATGTTAATTTATGAATAGATAGGGTCTCTATAGTTTTTATCAGATCAAAGGTTTACTTAACCTTTGAAATCTAGGATTATAAAAACTTAGTGAGGACCCTAAGGACATGTCTAGGGATAAGTTTAAGTATAAGGAAAATTATAAGAAAATGTACTTGAATTTTGGTAAAGGATAGAGTGAGTTGTTTCCTAGAAATATATCCTTGTATGGATACTACAAGTGGATGTGGATCTAGAATAGATGTACCTTGGGATAACAAATCTAACTATATGTCTCGATCCTGACTCATGGTAATATGGTATACAATAACATGCCCTGATGCACCTCTAGTTTGAAACTCCCGAGGGATATGTTTTGGGAATTCACAAACTCCTCATGAACCACTATGAAGGATTTAAATATAAGTTGGCTATGAATAACCTAGGATAAACCCTAGGTGTCATAAATTTTGGAAGGTGTCACAATTTAGACATCCTATAATAGAATTTTCATGATTATGTGGTTCCTCAATATGATAACTATTTCTAACTATATGTTTTGGTTTAGTCAATGGATAGAACCCAAAAAAGAGGTGTTAATGGTGATTAAAATGGAGAATTAAATGATTTTACTCCTGAGAAAGTAAATTCTATGGGAGAAAGAATGAAAAATCTTTTTTATATGCTCACAGATCTTTCTCATACTATTAATCTTGGTGGTATTCCAAATGAGCAAAGACTAGAACAAAATTTTGTTGAGTCTTTCATGAGGTATCATCCATTTTATTTTAGTGGGTCTTCTGATCCACTTGTTTCTAAATAACAGATCATTACTACTGAAAATATATTCTTTGTTTTCTGGTGTTCAAATCATGAGAAATTGACTCTGACTGTTTATCGATAAGAAGACCAGGTAGACTAGTGGTGGAATAAAATCAAGAATATGAGGCAACAAGATGAGATTGAATCCATGGATTGGGATGAGTTCAAGAAATTATTTTTCAATAAGTACTTTCCTCAGATTCTACATACAAATATAGAGAAAGTGTTCCTTGATATAAAGAAAAGGGATGATAAATCTATTGGTACCTACGAGGCTAATTTCATGAGACTTGAGAGGCACGCTTCAAGAATTGTCATCCAACCCAGAAATAAAGTATATAGGTTCTTCAGTGTCTTAAAGAAAAATATTATAAGGGTTATGTCCATAAGATACATTAGTATATATGAAGAGATTGTATGTTGTAAAATCAAGTTTGAAATGGAGGTTGGATTCATGTATCAAACTCATAGTTTTGACAAAAATAAGAAGATGGAGTTTAAAGGAAAATCTAAAAACAATGAAGATAAGAAGATGAGATTTACTTTATGATTTAAGTGTGGGAAGAATCATGAAGGAAATTACCTTAAGGGGTATAATAAATTTTTTAAGTGTGTAAAGAAATTCAATCGAGAATTTTATTTCCAAAGTGATGGGAATAAGTTAGATATTGTTATAAATAGTAAAAAACTAACACAAAACGAACCTCCCATGATTCAGTGCTAAAAGTGTAAGGAGAAAAAGAATTATTCTAACCACTTCCCAAACACAATAGATAGTAATTTTGATCAACATAAACAACCTATTGTGTTGAGGGAAAAGGGAAAATCTCATGCAATCACTATTTCTGAGGGGCGTGATAATGACGTGATGAAAGGTAGACTTACCATCCACTCTAGAACTGCCAATTTCATATTTGATTTTGGATCTGCCCATTTTTCATATATAAATAATTTACTAAGGGTGTTAAGATTCCACAAAAACTATTAGATATGGAATTATCAGTTTAAATCCCTAATGGTACAATGATTACATCTCAATTCTATGATTCATCTTTGGTTTATGTTTGTGGGAATGTGCTTCCTAAAGATATTATCAGTCTTATTTTGGTTGAATTTGATGTCATCTTATGAATGGATTGACTTTCTCTTCATAAATCCCATATCAACTGTTGAATAAGGGAAGTTAATTTTCATATTTCAAAACCTTATTTGATCATCCATCCATGTGAAGAGAAGTATGAACTTCCTGGGGACATTATATCTAATGTATGGGTCTTAATTCCCATTCAAAAGGGTAGTTTATCTCAAATGGTTGGGGAGATAATTGACATTGATGATATGGATATTGTTTGAGAATTTGTGGATGACTTTATGGAATAGTTTCCTAGACTTCCAAAAAAACTAGAAGTTGAGTTCTCAATATAATTCATACCTTTTTTGACACCAATTTTAAATACTCCTTATAAAATAAATCTAATTGAGTTGTAGGAATTGAAGAAGAAACTCCAACAAAACCTTGATAAGGGATTCATTCAGCCAAGTGTGTTACCTTGGGGTGCACCCATTCTTTTTGTGAAAAAGAAATATAGATCAATGTGACTCCACATAGATTATCAGGAGTTGAACAAGATCAAAACCAAGAACAAGTATCCTCTTTTCCATATTGATGACTTATTTGATCAACTGCATGGATTTTAATACTTTTATAATATTGGCCTTCATTATAGATATCATCAATTGAGGGTAAAGAAAGAGGATATACCAAAGATGACATTACGTACAAGGTATGGACACTATAAATATATAGTGATTCATTTTGGTCTTACTAATTCCCTTACTATCATCATGGATTTAATAAATAGTGTTTTATAGATTACCTTGATTAGTTTTTTCTAGTCTTTATAGATGATATTCTTATCTATTCAATGAGAAATGAAGAGCATGGAGGTCACTTGATACTTGTACCAAATACCCCAAAGATAGATAAAATACATGAAAAATTTACAAATTGTGAATTTTTTGTTGAAAAAGGTTTCATTTTGGGTTACATAATCTCAAGAGATGGTATGGTAGTAGATCTATCAAAGACATAGGCTATTTAATGATGGACTAGACCAACCATGATGACTAAGATCCATAGATTTCTTGGTTTATCTGGATATTATTGACGTTTTTTGAAGAATTTATCATTAATATCTAATCCTATAACTAAGTTAACTCGAAAGGGTGTCAAGTTCTTTTGGATATATGAATGTGAGGTAAATTTCAAGGAACTAAAGTGAAGGTTAGTTAGCGCACCTGTGCTTACATTACCCTATATTGGATAAGGGTTTGTAATCCATAGTGATGCATCCAACAAGGGATTGAGATATTTTCTTATATAGAATAAAATGGTTGTTATATATGCCTCTTGAAATTTGAATATTCATGATAAAAATTACCCAACTTAGGATTTTTAGTTAGTAATGGTAATTTTTTCATTAAAGATATAGAGGAATTATCTTTATGGAGAAAAGTGTGATATATATACCAATAATAAATGTTTGAAATATATATTCACATAGAAGGATTTGAACATGCTCCAGAGAATATGGTTAGAGTTGATAAAGGATTATGACAGCTCAATACATTACCACCCTGTGAAAGTGAACAAGGTGTCTAATGCTTTGAGTCAGAAGGATCATGCTATTTTATCCATGATCAGGATCACAAAATATCCAATATTTTTTAATTTGAAAAAGATAGATCTATAAATCCTGATGGAATTGGAAAAATCTTGTACTTATCAAATGAATGTTCAACCCTCTATCCAAGTGAAGATTAAGGAGGAGCTTAAGGAAGTTCTATATCTGAAAAATAAGTTAGAAATATTCCTGAGTTTAACCTTGATTAGGATGGAATGATAAGGTTTAGGAACCATGTATGTGTTCCTTACATACCAGATTTAAATGATATGTTAGAGGAAGATCATAGTTCTTCATTATCTATTCATACTGTAAGTATGTATAGGGAATTTTAATAATAATTCTAGTGGTATATCATGAAGAGGGACATCACAAAGTTTGTATCTCAGTTCTTGGTATGACAATAAGATAAGGATGAAAGACAAAAGTAAAATGGGATGTTTCATCCATTAACCATAGTAGAATGGAAATGGGAGGACATAACTATTGATTTTGTCATTGTACTACTGAAAACCTCTAAAGGGTTTAATGCTATATGGGTGGTATTAGTTCTCATTACTAAGTCAACACACTTCATCATTATTAGATAAGAGTTATCTCTATATCATCTTGCTAGTATATACATTAAGTAAGTGTTAAGGTTTCATGAATTACCACATTCTTTTTTTCAGATTGGGATCCTAGGTTCACCTCAAAGTTCTGGAAAAGTCTTTAGCTAGAACTTGATACATAATTAAGTTTCAGAATTACTTATTATCCTTAGATGGATGGTCAGTTTGAAAAAACAATTAAAACCCTATAGGATATGTTGAGATCTTTTCACTATATTTAAAAGGTGATTAGGATCAACACCATCCTCTAATCGAGTTTTCTTAAAACAATATATTTCACTCAAGCATTCAGATGGAACATTATGAAGCCCTCTATGGGAGGAAATGTAGAGCTCCAATGTGATAGGATAAGGTTGGAGAAATAAAGCTATTGGGACATGATTTTTCTTAAAAAATGGTTGAGAAGGTTAGAACCATTTAACATCATATCAAGGTAGCTCAAAGTTGGCAGAAAAGATATGCTGATAACCATTGATGTGACATAAAATTTTGAATTTGGTGAAAAGTTTTTTCTATGAATCTCAACATGGAAGAAAGTTATGAGATTTGAGAAGAAAGGGAAACTAATACCTAGGTATATCAGTCCCTTTGATATTCTTGATCATATCGGGACGGTAACCTATTTCTTGGTGCTTCCTCCAAATCTCTCTAAAGTACATGATGTGTTCCTTGTATCTCTCCCAAGGAAGTACATAACCAAACCATCACATGTACTGAACTCATAGTTTATAACATTGGAGAAAGATCTTTCTTATGAGGAGCGACCTGTTGAAATTTTGGATCGTACAGAGAAAGTTCTACGAAACCAGACCACTCATATTTTCAATGTTTCATGGATAAATAAAAATAATAATCTATGTAGAAATTTTCAGATATGATGTAGAAAAAGTATCCCTATTTGTTTTTACCCAAGTAATAAATTTCGAGGGAAAAATTTATTTTAATGGGGGTATAACGTAACACCCCGAGTTTTTATGGACTTTTAATTTGAATAAATTAAATTTTCATTTATGTCTTGCAATGAACTAATTAAAACATTTATCTCACGTGGAACAAACTTAGCATAAGTTTCATAGAACCAAATTGTCATAAGATACACATAACATCAACTCGAGGTATATTACACACAACACTGACTTGGCGTATGTTAAATGAAACATTGATGTTTCTATAAAACATTATTTTATTGTTATACATATTTAAACGAGATAATTATTACCTACTCATTAAACTTAGTTATATGGATTATAATAACTATTTTTAAAATATTTTTTATATTTTTTTAGAAGAAAACATATTTATGAAAAAAGATATAATTTTTGGTAAAGTCCTTATATGTTTAAAAATATAGTTTTCTCAAATAAGCTACTTTTCATATCCTTATGTAAAAAACTATAAAATTAATTTTAGAAACATTTAGAAATTAAATTTGATAAAATGAAATTTATTTTTGAATTTATAATATCTAAAATATCTTAGGTTGAATTTAGAATATTTTTCTGAGAAACTTCATTTCTAGATGAATAGTGAAAAATACCGGATTTTAATTGAAAACTACTTTTTCATCTAAATTATTTTTAAGGATAAATTATATTTTAATTTGGATTAAAATTTTAATTAATTATTTTTTATAAATTAATAAAATTTAGTTAATTTTAACCAATTTTACATTGAAACTAGATACAAAAAACCTAGAAAACTTTTGATCATTTTCATTTTAAAAATCCACAATGTCGACCTGACTGTGGGATTAATTTTAAATTAATTTCTACCACTTATGTGATTTTAATTTGGAAAAATAGATTACATATTTTTAATAATCATAATTTATAATATATAATAATTTTAACTTAGTTTTTGACCAAAAATATTAGTGAAAGTAATTAAAACTAATTACATTTATTATGGTAAAATTAAGTTTAACTAAGGACTAAACATTAAATTTAAGACCCAAACGACTTATACACTTGTATAAAACGCATTTTCTTTCTATTATTCTACCATTAACCTTACATTATTGAGTTTTTTTTTTGTTTTTTATGACTATTTTAGGTAAAAACATGGGCACACATAACTTATTTTTTAAAAAACCAGGTGAGTCCTTTCCCTTTCCCTATAAAAGGCCACCACCTATAAATCTTCTTCACAACTATAAAAACACTTAGGTTTGGAAAATATATACACAATAAACTTCCAAAAATCCTTACCTTCCTCCTTGAATCCTCAATTTGGGAATATTGTCTTCCAAGGAATGGCACAAACCAAAAGAAGTTACCCAATTAAGAGGCAACACCTTCTCTCAGGATCTTTTCTTTTATTTTTCTTCTACGCCCACTACACTCTCTTTATTCCATGATTTTATAAAAAAAGTATCCTAAATATTCTAGGATGTTTTTATGATAATGTTTAAACCTACACTACACACCTCCATCTACTGGGTAACGAACATACTGTTTACATGTACAACGAACTACCACCTCACTAAATGATGATTGTTTATTTTTTCTTTTACCGCCTCTCATGGTAGGAATTATGATGAACACTATGTTTATATATTTTATATATTATATTTATTATTTATTTAATCTTCTTTATTCCTTTTACAACTCATATATTTATTACTTTCTATTTGGTGTAAATACAATAATTTCATTTGAGGAAGTGTGGACTACCGCCCCCTCAAAGCAATGTGATTCGTTCACACACTAAATGGAATGTATTAAGGATGGTTTTAGTGAACTTATATGATATATATATAATTATAATGATAATTTAATTATATATTATATATATACAAATAGGTTATTTTCTTTCTTTCTTTCAATATGACTATAAAAACAGAAATAACGTTCATGCGTATGCACATGTCACGACCCTTCCCCCAGGGCCTGTGCCGTGACTACCCCAAGCCCGTATTCCATAGGCCAAGGGTTGGTAAATAGCACTGGAAAGGCAATTCCCTAAAATTGGGAAGGAATTTCCTTTAAGCTTGAAAACACACAAACCAAGAACATGACAAGATTCAAAACACAAAGTAAAACTACAGTAGTAAAAGTGTGTACTAAAAGTAAAGGGGATCAGAATACAAGACCAACTGAAAGATACAACTAAAACAGAAAACAGATCCTGATATCATCCCCCAAGGATCCAACCTCAAGGGTAGGTACAACTCATCTCCTTAGATCTTAACATCAACTAGTCACCTTCGTGTACCGCCTAGTCTTGGCTCCCTAAAATCTCAGCTAAGATGCTCATTGTCTGCACAAGACACGACAAGGTGTTGCTGAATCCCATGCAGGGGTGAGTTTAACAATACCCAAAAGGGACCCTGAGACCCCCGGAGGTCTCTCATAATTCCAAAAATGAAAAACCAGAAAGTATGATCTCAATCACAAAGTATAAGAAAAGGCTCATCTCAAACCAGGTATACAACTTAGAGATAAGAAATAAAGATGATTAGTCTTAATATATATCATTTTATTATGTTAAGAAGTTCCACAAATGAACCAAAATAAAGTTTTTCTATTGTTTATCCACATAGGGTTGTATGTTGCTGATCCATGATGGGCCGCTCTAAGGCTGGTCCTCATTGGGTCGCACACTAATGATCCACACAGGGTTTCTAGGATTCTAATCTAGATATGGTGTCTGTGAAGCTAATCCACACAGGGTCAATATTATGCTAATCCACATAGGGTTGTTATGATGCTGATCCACACAGGGTCTATATGACGTTGATCCACACATGGTCCCTAAGATGTTATTCCACACAGGGTCGCTCTTTAATTGACATCTAGCCACATGATTCCCCGCACTTCGTGCACTTGAGTTCTGTAGAATCTGCTCCTCAAGATATCGGTCATGTTTCAACTACCAAAAAGTTCCATAAAGGAGTAACCCCAAGGACCTATATGTCGTAAGGGTCCCAACATGATATACGACGCGTCAATCTGACGCCCGGTTTGTGATTTATAAACATTTTAGTACCAAGGACCCGGTTGAATTGGATTTCGATCCAAACCGTCCATACATTAAATTTCCCCAAAACTCAGGTGGAGTATCTAAAAAGGACTATATTTTTCCAAGAATTTCAGTGCTGTAGATGGTTATTCAAACAGACATTTGGTTTGTGAGATATGACCTTTTAAGTGAAACTGGGTCAAAAATGGTTCGGGTCTTGGAAGACCCGGTCGGACCGACCCGACCCATCCAACATGGGTCCGTCTTAGCCTAGCCTGAACTGGCTGGGCCGGCCTGAGTGAGCTGGGCTGCAGACCGAACCAACCCACCTTGGCTGGGTGTGACACGTCGGGCCACGCGGGGGTCGGCTCCCCTGTCGAACGGACATTCGTCCATTTAGTTTGAAACAACGGCACCATGTGGCACTTCCCCCTATGTCAGCGGGAACCATGGGGTGTGGGTCCCCCTCTACCACAACTCGAAGCTACAGCCTCCCTCCGTGGCGTGCGACAGTGCGCCTCCCACTTCCAACTCGGCTGGCCAAGGGCTGCCTACCCCTATTTTCCACCGCGACGCCTTTCTCTATGACCTATGAGAGCCGACCACTATCGTCACCCACCAGCGCTGGTTTCCAGCGTCGCCGCACCGGTGCCGCACCGATGAGGCTATTGCGGGACATTAGTTGAACACCAGTGGTCCGTTTTCTCTACCGATCATGCCTACGACCCTCCCAGAATAATTTTGTCACTGCGTGGCTCCCAGATTCAAGTTTCCATCGAGTTAAAAATTTTTCCCATGAAGAACGCAAAAAATCCGAAAGTGGTGGAGGGTCAGGGCCTTGTTCGATTGGCCCGCACTCTCCAAGTTATCAATTTCACAAGGGTGTGGTAATCAAGTCATTAAAAGAAAAATTAAAACCCCTTTTAAAAATTCCTGCATTATCCACCCGTAGTTTGGTATGAATGGTGGATTAAATCATTTTTGGTTATTCCGTGTTCGTAATTTTTTTCAAGAACAATAGATTGAAACAATTCACTTGAATTTAATCAAAAACCTCTACCTCAGATTCATAGGAGATGTCAGAGTTGTGGGAGAATGATCCATGTTTATTGAAGCCGTCGACATTCATCGTTTTTGGATCGTTTTCCCCAACGATGTCATATAATCCTCCATTCTTCATTGGAAGGGTTGATCATTGGCGCTTCATCAGAGTTCTCCCACAATATCTCCCCACCCCATCCATTTTCCAATGCTTTTAAAATCCAAAGGATGATTTAAGAGATTAATCCTCTTTTCAATTAATGGTTCATTAATTGGTGTAATTAATGAACCTTATTAATTATATGAGGGGTGGTTACAAAACCTATGTGTAAACAAGAATTTAATGTCCCTATTTAAATACCCGACCACCTACGTGGTCCCTCTGCTGACATTCAAGAGGTGGTATAAAAATAAAATAACTTGTTGTGTTATTTTATTATTCTTTCAAAAATTCTGTAAAAATAACTTTTTCTCTCGACCTACTGCGGTAAAAGTTATGGCTTCTTTAAGTGAATCCCGGTGCTGCGAATTCAACGGTGCCCTCAGATTTCAATTCTGAGCACCAGTTAAAATAATAGAAAACCCCGCTTTCACGTTTACTAAATGTACCTTAAAAAAAGTTTAGAATTCTGTTAGGGCACACCAGGCCTCGGAATCACGAGCCATCAATTTTATAAGACTTTTAATAATCTCAAATAATTTAAAAATATATATATATGGAATTTACAGGTCTTTAATTTCTCCCCACCTTTAGTATTTTCATCCCCGAAAGCTACAACAAAACTAAGGAAATAGATGGGGGTACTGAGGACGCATCTGAGCCTACCACTCCCATGTGCTCTCCTGGAGGTTCACATGCTGCCATCGAACTCGCACTAGAGGAATCAAGCACCCACAAAGTACCCACTCACATCGATCCTATATATCCACTGGGTACTCTGCAAATGTCACCCCATCATCGATGTCTAGTTCGTGCTAGTCGATAATGTGTGATGGATCATGCACTTTCCTCCTCAACTGTAACACATGGAAAACATTATGCACTCGGTGCATCTTTGGGGGAAGATCTAAAAGGTACACCACCTTGCCTACTCTACTGAGGATCTGGAATGGTCCGATGAATCTCAGTGATAGCTTGCCTCCCTAGAAAATTCTCTACAATCCTCATCGGGGTGAGACCCGTAGGAAGACATGATCTCCATCCTCGAACTCCAAGGGTCTACAAATCCTGTCAACATAAGACTTCTTCTGGCTCTGTGAAGTCTTCATCCTCTCCTAGATGTTATTCACCTTCTCAGTGGTATCCCATACCAACTCTGAACCCATAAGTGATGACTCCCCTGGGTTTGTCTAGCAAAGTGATGATCTGCAAGGTCAGCTATAAAGTACCTCAAACGGATCCATGCTGATGGTGGAGTGATAAATATTGTTTTATGTTAACTCCACCAGTGGAAAGTGGTCCTCCCAACTGTGGACAAAATCAAGGACATAAGCACTAAGCAAATCCTCGAGTGTCTGAATGATCCGCTCTGTCTGACCATCTGTATGAGGATGGAAGGCGATGCTCAAACGTAGATGAGTCCCAAATGCCTCATATAATCCCTTCCACAAGCGGTATGTAAAACAATCATTGTGATCTAATAAGATCATCGATGGAACCCCGTAAAGTCATACAATCTCCTGTAGATAGAGGTGTCCCAAGCACTATACTGATCCCTAATCTCGAATGGGTAGGAAGTGGGCCGACTTGGTGAGTCTGTCAATGATCACCCCAATGGAATCGTGGCCCCTAGACATATGTGGTAGCTATTTCATGAAATCCATGGATATACCATCCCACTTCCACTTCGGTACCTAAAGTAACTATGCTAACCCTGCTGTAACTTGATGCTCAACCTTCACTTGCTGGAAAGTGAGGCATCGTGATACGAACTCCGCCACTTCTTTATTCATCCCTGGCCACCAGTACTGACGCCGGAGGTCCTGATACATCTTTACCACACCAGGATGTACCGCCAAAGGGGATTTATGAAACTCCCACAACACTTCCTCCTGTAGTATCACTGGTACTATGGTGCGTCCTCTGAAGAGAATGATGTGCTCCATGCCTTCAGAAAATCCATCAGGATCTTGTCCTGAGGATATCTAAGAATGTCGAGCCACGCAGTCTATGTCCCCAAGCTGTGCGTCCCTAACTCACTGAAGGAGTGGGGGAGTAGCTATCATAGATTGGAGGTAAGCTGCTCCATCACTATCCATGAAGGATAAATGTCGCGAGGATAGCTACTTTGTTGCCTCACTCAACAACTATAGACCATACCTCATGTTGAGTACGTCTGCCACCACGTTCCAATTCCCAGGAGTGTAGAATATCTCAAAGTTAAAGTCCTAAATGAAGTCTATACATCATCTCTATCCTAGGTTCATGTCTTTTTTTGAGAATATATACCTGAGACTCTTGTGATCATAGTTGACAGTAAAATGTTCGCCCATCAAGTAGTGTCTCTACATCTTCAAGGTGAAGACCACTGCTGCTAACTCTAAGTCAGGGGTAACATAGTTCTTCTCATGCTGTCTTAGCTGACGTGATTCATAGGAAATAACCGCTATCTCCTTCATTAGGACACATCATAGTCCGATACCTAATGCATCATAATAGACTATATACCCAACACCTACTTCTGGAAACCTCAATATGGGGGCACTCGTCAATCTCTACCTCAGGTTCTGAAAACTATACTGGCATCTCTCCATCCACAAAAAGGGTTTTCCCTTACTAGTCAAGGCCGAATAGGGTGTCAAAACTCTAGAAAAGTTAGGTACGAACCTTCGGTAGTACCCTGCCATCCCCAAGAAACTTCGCACCTCGGTCACACTCCTGGGTGGATCCCAAGAAAGTACTTCTTCTATCTTCCCTGGATCCACTATGACTCTAGACTCTAAGATAAAGTGTCTCAAAATGTGGACCTCTCATATCCATAACTATCACTTTGAGAGTTTACTATAAAGATGGTGCTCTCAGAGTGTATCCAGAACTATCTGCAGGTGAGTGACATGCTCCTCCTCCATCACTGAGTAAACCAAGATGTCATCAATAAAGACCACCACGAAGCGATCGAGGTAAGGTTGGAAGATCCTTTTCATGAGTCACATGAACACTACTGGGGCATTGGTCATGCGGAAAGGCATTACAAAGAACACATAGTGTCTATACTGGATTCTAAAGGTCGTCTTCGGTACATCCTCATCTCATACCCTGAGATGATGATAGCATGATCCGAGGTCTATCTTCAAAAACCATTAAGAACCTTTTATCTTGTCGAAGATATTATCAATACTTGGGAGTGGATACTTTTTCTTCAAGGTCACCTAGTTCAGGTGTCAATAGTCCATGAAAAGCCTCAGACCCCCATCTATCTTTTTAGAGAACAAAATTGGGGATGACCATAGAGAAACACTGGGCATTATGAACCCCTTCCTTTGCAATTCCTCCAGCTATACCTGCAACTCAAGAAGCTCCATGAGGTCCATCTGATATGCTGGAGTAGATATCAGTGTTTTCCTGGGGTATAGGTCGATGTAGAAGTTTAACTCTCTATGAGGAGGTAGTCACAGAACATCCTCAGTAAAGACATCAGCATACTGGTCCACCACTACAGGATATCTTTGACTCCTATCGTTAACTACTCCGAGGATAAGGCTATCCAAATGATGTCTGATTGGATGAAACCTCCTCCATGAAAGTCCATATTGAGCCATAAAGGTTCCCTTCTCTCCGGTGAAGGAAAACGTGGTCCTATACTCAGGGACACACCGCACTTTGCAACTAAAACAGTCAATTTGATCATGGACCGTGGATAACCATTCCATACCCAAGATGACATTTTAAGGCCTTGACGCTGCTACTAGGAGATCTCATCCAAAGATCTTTCCTCCTAGAGTAAGCTCACACTGCTGGAACCAGTGTGTAATTGTCGAGTCCTCTCTTGTTGGAGTCTCCAATCGTAAGGATCGAGGTAATGACACTACTGAAATCTCTGATCTCCAAACGAGAGCCATGTAAATGAAGTAGTGACTGGCGCATGTGTCTATAAGTACTATATCTAGGGTGGAGTAGGCACAGATCATACCTCAAATCATCTCTGGAGCACCGTGGTCATAGGCCTCAGCTACCTGAAACTGAGCTTGTCCCTATTCGCCTACTTCCTGAGGTCAGGGTGGACCACCTGGAGGTGGTGGCGGTAGAACCTCAAATTTCCGCCCACCACCTACTACACGACCTGCTCATATGCCACGCCCTCCACCCTGCAGACCTTCTCTCTTGAATCTATGACTTGGATTTCCCTCGTCCATTTGAATATCATCAGTATGACTGGTCAGGAAGTGGCGAACCATGTGGCCCTACCCCCTGCATGTGAAGCATAGTGTGCTCCTCTTCTATCCTTCTCTACCTCATAAGCTCCACTCCTCCGACCCTGTGTCCTAAGGTCATATTCTGAAAGGTCTGGCCCGCTTGGACCTCTATGTCATCTGCCTACTGCCTGTTGTACGCGACTCAGCTACATGTCATCTAGTGGTGGCTCTCTCAATCGGTGCCTACTATGATAAGAATCTATCTACCAATAAGGCCCACTCAAGTACTCCAACCTACATCGAGATATTGAGTGATATCAACGATTCTCTGATCTCCCACTGGAGACCCTACTCAAAGGTCTGGGCCTTGAAGAATAGGTCCCATACCATGTCAGTGGAGTAGTGAGAGAGGTCAGTGAATCTCGCCAAGTACTGGGCCACTATCAGGATACCCTGCTGTAAGTGTGTGAGCTCCTGAATACACACAAAGCGTAGTGTTTCTGGAATGAACTCCACCCTAAAGAGGCTCTCAAAGTCCATCCAGGTGAGGGTCACCTCATCATGTAACTGGAGCTTCAGGATCCACCACCACCCTGTTGTTCCCTGGAAAATACTAGCATCTAGGATCACCATATGCTCCTTTGGTGTCACAACTAGGCTGAAAATTCTAACCACAACCTCCATCTAGTCCTTAGTTACCTGTGGATCCATCTCTCCTCAAAACCTCTAAGGCATCTATCTCTGGAACTCTTGCAATGCACTCAGTCGGCGTGCACTATCCGCTAGTGGTTCCGGTGGAAACTACTACCCAACGGGTAGTGGTATTGCTGTTTCACCACCCAAAGGTGTTATCGCTATAAGAGGGCCTTGCAAAAAAGTCTCATCTCTCAGTGGGCCGTCATTGTGAACTCTCTCTAGAATCCTAGATGTATGTCTACATGGAGGCATCCTGAAAATAAACAGGTGCACTATAGTCAATAAGTTATACCTGGATATCCGACTCAAAATATATCAAAAGTAAAACATTTCCAAAACACACAGAATCATTATTTTCGTGCACTGAGTCAGAAATCAGAATTCATGGTCTGGGTGTATGGATACATTGGGTGTCACACCAACACTGGACTCCCCAAACGGAAAACCACACTCAAAAAACTTAACACTATTTCTCCATTGAAAAGATCAGAGTCCTAGTTCTTCGATAGAACCGACTCCTTTGATACCACTTTGTCACAACCCGTCCCGCGGGGCCCATGCCATGACTACCCCAAGGCCACCTTCCAAAGGCCAGAGGTTGAAGACTAGCACTAGAAAGACATTTCCCTAAAACTGGGAAAACATTTACTTTAAGCCTACAAACACACAAACCAAGAACACAACAAGATACAAATCACGTAGTAAAACTGTAGTAGTAAAAGTATGTAATTGAAGTAAAGGGGGTAGAAATACAAGCCCAACTGAAAGATATAACTACAATAGAAAACACATCCTGAGATCGTCTACCAAGGATTCTACCTTAAGGGTAGGTACAAATCGTCTCTACAGCTCTCCATGTCAACCAGTAACCTCAGTGTACCACCTAGTCCTAGGTCCCTAATGTCTCAGCCAAGGTGATTTTCATCTACACAAGACATGAAAAGGTATGGGCGAAGCCCATGCAGGGGTGAGTATAACAATACCCAGTAGGTACCCAAAGACCCCCGATGGTGTCACAGAATTCCACAAAAGAAAATCCACCAAGTACGATTTCAATAAAAAAGAACAAGAAAAGACTCAACTCAAACTAGATATAAAACTAAGAGATCAGAAATAAAGATGATTAGTATTAAGACATATCATTTTATTCCATGAGGAAGTTTCACAACTAAACCATGAAGAAGTTGTTCCATTGTTGATCCTCACAGGGTTGTATGTTGCTGATCCACGACGGGCCACTCTAAGGTTGGTCCTAGATGGGTTGTGCACTACTGATCCACACAGGGTTGCTAGGATACTGATCCACATAGGGTCGCTATGATGTTGATCCACATATGGTCGCTCTGATTCAGATCCACACAAGGTCTCTATGATGCTGATCTATATAGGTTTACTCTTCGATTGACAGCCAGCCACAGGATTTCCCGCACTCGGTGTACTTGAGTTCCATAGAATTTTCTCATCAAGATATCTTTCGTGCTTAAACTACCACGAATTTCCACAATGGAATAACCTAAAGGACCTCAATGTCGTAAGGGTCCCAACTCAACAGACAACGCGTCAATTAGATGCCCGGTCTGTGAGTTATAAGCGTTTTAGTACCGAGGGCCTGATTGGATTTAGGTTCGATCCAACCCGACCATACACTAACTTTCTACATAACTCGAGTGGAGTATCTCAAAAGGACATTATTATTCCAAGAATTCTAGCACCGCAAATGGTTCATTAAATGAACGTCTGGTTTGTGAGATACGACCTTTTAAGTGAAACAGGGTCGAAAATGGTCTAGGCCCAGTCCGACCCGGTCGGACCGACCCGACCTGGGCTGACCCAACCCGATCCAGTTTCAACCTGGGTCTGATCAGGCCTAGTCCATCCTGGCCCATCCCGTACCGTCCCGAACTGGCTAGGCCGGCCCAAGCAAGCTGGGCCATGGGCTCGGCCCGCTGGGCCGTGGACCGGCCCACCATGGCTGGGCGGGATCCACTGGGCCATGCGGGGGTTGGGTCCCCTCCCGAAAGGACATTCATCCGTTCGATTTGCAACGATGACGCCACGTGGTTCCAGCCCCTCTGTCAGCGGGTCCTGCGAGGCATAGTTCCCCTACATTGCGACTCGAAGCCGCGACCTCTCTCCGTAGCCCGTGATGGTGCGCCGCCCGCTGCCAACAAAATAATCCAAGGGCCAGCCGCCCCTACTATCCACCACAGCCAGCGAGAGCTGGCTGCCGGACCGACAAAGATTCCTCGGGCCGCTGGTTGAACATCTGTGGTCCGTTTTCTGTACCAATTTTACCTACAACCCTCCCGAAATGCTGCTGTCACTGCGTGGCTCCTAGATTCAAGTTTCCGTCGTGTTCAAAATTTCTTCCATAAAGAACGAGACAAATCTAAAAGAGGTGGAGGGTTCGGGCATTGTACAGTTGGCCCGTGACCTCTACATTAGCAATTTGACAAGGGTGTGGTAATCAAATCATCAAAAGATAAATTAAATCCCATTAAAAAATTCCCGCATTATCCACCCGTAGTTTCATACGAAACGCGGATTAATTCATTTTTTGTTAATACATGTTCGTCATGTTTTTAAAGAATGATATATTGATACAATTCACTTGAATTTAATCAAAAACCCATACCTCAGATTCATAGGAGATGTCACGGTTGTGAGAGAAGAATCCATGTTCTTTAAAGCCATCAGCGTTCGTCATTTCCAAATCATTTTCCCTAACAATGTCGTCCAAGCCTCCGTTCTTTGTTCGAAGGGTTGATCATTGGCACTTGGTCGAAGTTCTCCCACAATATCTCCCCACCCTCTCCCTTTTCCAATGTTTTTAAAATCCAAAGGAATATTTAAGAGATTAATCCTCTTTTCAATTAATGGTTCATTAATTGGTGTAATTAATGAAACTTATTAATTTTACAAGGGGTGGTTACACAACCTATGTGTAGCCAGGAATTCAATGTCCCCATTTAAATACCTGACCACCTCTGTGGTCCCCACCACCGTCACTCAAGAGGTGGTAGAAAAATAAAATAACATATTATTTTATTTTATTATTCATTCAAAAAGTCCGTAAAACTAACTTTTTCTCTCGACCTACTACGACCAAAGTTAAGTCTCTCTTAAGAGAATTCTGATGCTACGAATTCAATGGTGCCCTCAGATTTCAATTCTGAGAACCGATTCAAAAATTAAAAACCCTCACTCAAACATTTAATGAACGTACCTTAAAAAATTTCAAAATTTCGTTCTGGGCACACCAGACCTCAGAATCACATACCGTCAATTTTCAAAGACTCATAATAATGCCAAATAATTTTAAAAAAATTATTCGGAATTTCTGGGTTGTTGCAGCACGACTTACCATCCTCATGAACAGTGTATTCCAATTCATATTTAAAATTTTATAGATTATTATAATACACATATACAAGATACAAATTATGTTTATATCATTTTTTATAATCTAGAATCATGATATAAGTATGAGGACCAACGATATAACAAATTAAGGCACATGCGAAGAACAAAACGAATATTATCCGAAGTGAAACCTTAACATATGATGATTAAAAAATAGGTAATATAAGGCAGTAATAAAACCATATATCGTATTATATATATAATAATATGGATCTGTAAAATATGTATAATAAATTCATATTATTATACAGGTGGTTTGGACAAGTACAATGAGAGTCAAGACACAAGGTAAGGGGATTTCATCTCACTTTTTATTTTCGTGAGATACATGCTTTATTCACCTCCCATTCCTTTTGTATTGTCTATGTAATTCCCATGAATGTATTATATTTATCTTATACTTAATTTTATGGGTATTAAAATATAAATTTTATGATCTTTATTTTAGGGGGTTTAAGTTTCAAAAGTTACGAAATCGGTAAAACAATTTTATCTTAATTTTCCTTCTTTGAGACTTAGGTTTTGTTATGAACCTAAATTCTTTTTGAGGTGTATATACTTATATTTTATATGTTATATCATGAATATAATTATTTTCGTGATATTATAAGCCTCATGTAATTTCCTTTTCTTACATGGATATTATGATCCCAAGTAACAAAGTGGTAAGAGTTTATTGAAACAATCTCATCAATTTTCAATATTGTTAATGATAATGATTCATTGATGAAATATTATGATCCATCTCTTAAGAACACTCATAAATTTTATTATCCTATAGTTATTCAATATATCTTCATGTATTAGTATCATTTTACCACTCTTTTGTACTTAATATAATGTTTTCAAGTAAAATATTATAGTATATCTCTTCAGTCGAAAATCTATTGTATACCAAAACCATGTTTTCAAAAAAGTTTTCAAAAGATATTTAAAGACCATTTTAAAGGAAAAATGATTTTAAAAATATTTTATGGTTTTCAATGATTACTTTATAAGTTATCAAATATATTTTCAAAGAAAAATGGTTTCAAAAAGGTTTTATGTTTTAAAATGCATTTTCAATGAAGAAATGATATTTTCCTCAAGAAATGTTTATAAAAGATATTTCAAAATTATTTACCATCTAAGATAAAATTCATTGGTTCTACTCATGCCTTTATTTGGAAATTATTCAATGTTTCCATTCATATTCATTCTCTAAATGGATTATGTTTTTATGGAATGATATTTATGGAACCCGTCTCTCTTTCATGTGTTATATTCTTTTGAAACACAATTCTTTTCATGGGTTATATTTATGATGAAATGTTTATGAAACCTATATATTTACATAGGTTTTGATATGATTACTTGTTTATAGTACCCATTTAATTTAATGGGTTATGATATGATTATTTATGATCATTTGGCACATGTATGTATGATTTAATTTTGAGATGGGTGGGACTTATATCTCCCTCTAATGCATTTATTAAAGATTTATATCTCATTAGATAGACTAAGATGGTCTTTGGAATGAACCTTGACACTAAGATGGCCATGGGAGTGAACTATGACTACCAATATGGTATGAGGAGTGAACTAATGATACTAAGATGGCCATGGAAATGAACCATTACTAGAAATATGGTATGGGTAGTGAACCACTACTACCAAGATGGTATTAGGATCATTGACTTGGCTATTATGTAAATCATATTATATGATTTTGTGTCTTCCATAATTCCATGTTTTATTCCTATGTTATTATTTCATGGCTTATAATATTTATTTACTTATGATTCACATCATATTAACTACCAATATTTATTCCATGATTCACTTATATGATCATTGATATACAGGGTATGATATTCTATTTTCATGATAATGTTCTAATACCCTTATTCTCATGATTATACTTACATATCTTCCTTGTTTATCCTTAATTAGAATTTGATATCACCCATTTTTATGTTTCCTTCCCCAAGTTATGATGATATGTATTATGTTTGATGTTTCTAAGAAGTTTGGTAGTCAAGAATAACCTAGTGGGAGTAATGTAGCTCACTTATGTATCAGTGTTTATGTTTCCATGTTTTCAAAGGCACTAGACTAGTACAGTATTTGGGAATATATTTGTATTATGTTTTAAGTATTTTTAAAATTTTATGTAATGTTAATGTATGAAAATAAATGGGTCGTTATAATGGTTTCATTATTACATTGGTAATTAATCATAAAACATAAAAATTGAAAATAAACTGCTTCCTTGAAACATATTCAAAGATTTCATCTTCATAACCTGGGGAAGGAAAACAAATAAAAGGGTGATATAAAATTCTCAGTAAGGGTTACATGAATCAATAATAAGTTAAAAAAATTAAATAAGGAATAATCTTTATGGAAAGGTAAATAACTAAAAAACACATTCCATCAATAAACTGAGAATGAAAATGCAACTCTAGATTTTGTCATAGTGAAAATATCATGGAATGTAATAAATGAATACTGAATTAAGAAAATTATTAATTATTGGAATTCATGTTTCTCAAACATGAACCACTACCATTAGTACCTTTAACATGAACGTTTATGTCTATGGGTATATACCCTTTTGATTCTTCCTGGAAACAAACGTAAAGGGTTTGTCTCCAACTTTTTTGTCTAATGAGACCCGTTGATGCATTCAGGGGATATATAATGTTGGGCCCCAAACATCAGTGAAATTCCAAATAATTATTCATACATATATTTAATTCAATAATAATATGCCTTATCAAAATACCCATATTGAGTATAGGACACTGATTCATCAACATTTCCCTAGTTTAAATAACATTCAAAATAAACACCATATGTAAAAATGGTATAAGGTTAAAACAATAATCATATCCATGATATAAGAAATATGGATATTTAATTAAATAGTCAATTAATGATGATCATAAATAAAAAATGGTAGTACAAATACACCACACACAAGAAATAAGTGGTGAATAAGGTATATATCACAGAAATACAAGTGAGATGAGAAACCCCTTACCTTATGTCAGAAAGCATTCTTCACTTGTACTTAATGTCCTGGATAATAAAATTAGATTCATTCCTTAATTAATTCATAATTATACATATATTTTATTTAGTATAATTTTATTAAGTTCATTCAATGCATTTTTTATGAGTTATAAATTCAATTTCATCATTCCGGGAGTGTTTGTTTTCTTGGTTTTTCCGGATCGGTTCACCTGTATAAAAGTATGGAAGTTTATGTAAAATGAGAATAGTTATCTATAATTGAAATTATATGTTATTAATTAACTTTCATAAGTTTAAATGATATTTTATATCATTTTTATATGGTATGATAATGATTAATTAGATAAAAAATTAATGAAAATGATTTGAATTATTTTGGTTGTTTTTACAACCATCACAAAATTATATCATTTTATTTAATATCATGTTTATATATTTTCTATGGAACATTATGTAACATATAATATGTATAATAAAATCTAATTTATCCATAATAATTATTTTATTACCAGCCTTGAATGTGTTAATGGAAAATGAAAATGCATCATCCATGATGGCGGTAAATCGAAACATCACAAAAAATGTTTTTATTTTTTGAATAAAATAGATAGGTGAAAGGATTTGATGTTGGTTATTACATTAACATAATAAAATTATAGTATATATAATATAATGGAGTTCTCATTAAAGTTTGCATAAAGTAGGTAAGGATAGGGTAATAAAATAAAATAAAATAAAATAAATTAAATAAAAATAAATTAAAAGAAAACAAAAGAGTATTTTACCTCTTGTATAGCGTCTCATTGAAAGCCTCCTTAAGGAACTTAGGATTAGTATTTCAGTTTTACCAGAAAGACCAAGAAATGGGTAAGAGGTTTGGTTGAGGAATTGGGTAGAATATAAGTAAGATAAAAGGCTTATAATGTGTGGGGATAAGGGCTGGTGCGGGGTGGCATTTACAGTAGAAAAGAGGGGTTTTTTATTATTTTATTCATTCATTTATTATTTTTGGGTCAAGACTATCAATAGTGATGATTCTTATGACCAAGTATAGTAAATAGTTCATTTGATTTCTAAATAATGGTACCTACATCATCCATACATTATCCTTGTCTGAATAACTCATGTATTTAGCTAAAATTATAAATTACCATATTTCACTATTCACCAAAATTCAACTATTTTAGAAAAATTCAAAAAATTAACCCTAACTATTTTTCAATGTGAATATTTCAAAAATTATCTAAATTTTTTGAAAATAATTTTCTAAATATGGGAAATTTAATTTAATTTATTTAAAATCATCATTTATTCAAAAAATACCAATTTTATGACACTTTCAAAAAATTAATTAAGGTCTCATAAAATTATCTTATAATAATAAGACAAAAAAATATTAATTTATGAATAATTTTTTTGAAAATAAATTTTTTTTGAGTATGCACACATGAGGTCAGGTGGCACTCTAACCCAAACTCAATGGTTCAGGTTGGGATGTTACTAAATTGTTTCATAGGACTAGGACTCACTAACTTGTTTTTATCATTACTTTTGGTTGGGACATGTTAAACAAGAGATCAGACAGTTGAGACTCAGGTGAGGGAGCTATGTTAGTGCCTAACCAACACTGTATAGTGGACCTCATAGTTTCCATATAGTGGAGAATTTTTTTATCACTATTGATTAAACTCACCTTGGGTAATTCACATGATGTTGATATGTGATTCATGAAATTTTGGGTGCATTCATGTATCATGACTAGGATCATAGGTTCAAATTCTAAATATATATACTTGTTGTGTTGTATAATAGTTCATTAATTAAGTTCCTAGTTTTTATGCTATATATTTGGGATAGTTTCTTTTGTATGATATATCTATGTTTCCATGTTTTGTGATATATCTTAATTGGATTTAATTATTTGAAATGAACGTGTTTTTATGTTAGAGTATATATATGATTATTGTGACTAACGTATAAGGATAGAGACCAAGGATAATGCTACGAGGGGTATACCTTGGGTTAAGGGTAGACTCCTAGGATAATCTTGTGTGATTCCATATAATAGTTAAGAAAACCTTGTTTAATCCCATATACTAATTAGGGTTTATACAAATGAATCTATTTCTTTTTTGAAGCGTATTCCTTCATGTTAAAGAAGATTTCTCCTCAGTGTAGTCCTATGAGACTCTTGGGAAGTAGGAAAGAATACTTACAAAAGGGAGTATGTATCATATTTACCATAGTATGTATAGGATAATGTAGTTGAACATGCTAAAATGCCTTCTATGTGGTTTAGGAAGCATGACCACTTCAATCAAAAGTCTCTTGCTTACTGTCTGTCCTAAGAATAAGAGTTTAGAACTATGGTTGAGTATTCTATGATTTTTTACTCCAAAATTATTCATCCTTCTAAATCATCTAAGGATAGTAGGATTCTGAAAAATGGATTGAATTTTTTGGTAATATTTGACATAGTATAGACTCTACAGGATTAAAAGGTTAAGTTGATATTAAGCTCATTCCAAGTGCCCAACCCATTTCGATACCCCTATATTGTATGGTGCCAACCGAACTAAAGGAGATCAAGGGTTATATAGATGAATTGTAGAGGAAGGTACTTATAAGGATGATTAATTCACCATGGGATTCACCTATGTTGTTCTCTAAGAAGGTAGAAATTATTATTTATCTATGAATTTATAACCAGAATCTAAACCAGGTGACAGTAAAGAGATGATATTCATTGCTCAAGATCAATGATATTTTTGATCATATATGGGGATCCTGATGGTTATCCAATATTGATCATAAATTGGTCTATCATCAATTGTGAGTTAGAGAGGAGGAAATTTTAAATAAGGAGTTTAGGAGTAGGTATGAACGATGTGAGTACTTGGTAATGTCGTTTAGGCCGACGAACATGCCAAAAATGTTCATGGATGTCATTAACAAGACCTTCCATCCATATTTGGATGAATTCATTATGTTTTTTGTGAATTATATCTTCATATAATTTCTGAAAATAGATCAACATGTTTGGGACCTACAAATAGTCTTGAGTATGCTTTGAGCACACATAATTTTTTCCAAGTTGTCAAAGTGTAACTTATGGATTCAAGAGGTGAAGTTCTTAGGATATATGGTGTCCGAGACTGGTATATCTATAGACCTAGATAAATTTAAGATAGTCATGTATTGGACATGTTCTGAAACATTTTTTAGATAAATATATTTCGGGGTTTAGTAGGATATTAATGATGGTTTACCCAAAACTTCTCCTAACTATCAGCACCCATGATAGCATTGAAAAAGAATTAAGTGAAGTTTCAATGGTTGGACTAATGTAAATAGGTATTCCTTGATATAATTATGAGGTTGATGACATCACCAGTATTTATACTTCTTAAGCATGGGTTTAGTTATGCAGTGAAATGTGATGCATCTGGTGTTGGTTTTGGAGCAGTGATGATGAAAATAGAGAAGGTAGTAACCTATGGGTCCCATTAGTTATGACCCCATTATAGGAACTAACCTACACATGACTTAGAGCTAACAGCAATGGACCACACTCTGAAATATTGGAGACATTATCTTTTTGTGAGATATTTATTGTTTACACGAACCATAAGAGACGTTGCTATATATTCACATAGAGATACCTAAATCTGAGATAGAGGAACTGGGTTTAGTATCTATAGAAATTTTCCCTTGATATGAAATATGATCCTCGGAAGGGTAATTTCATTACAGATGCTCTTAGCCATAAGATATTGACTGAGTAGGATCTTAGAGAGATGTCTTTAGAAGATAAGTGGATCTTGATGAGATTATTGGATAATTGGAGGATGGATTCCTCAGAGGACTAGTGTTATATGACCTGGGCTCTATTTAGTTATCACATCCTCACCAGTTGATCGAGTGAATAATAGTGAGGATTCAGACATAGAGTGTTTTGTGATGAAGGAACAACTAGATGGAGGTGTCCTAATACCCGGATGGTTGATGGAAAATGATGATGTGACCATGGTACATGGGAAAGTAGTAGTCTCTACATCCATAAAAGGGGAGACGATGAGGGATTTATGTAACATCAAGAACCAAATTCCTATAATAACAGTAGTCAAACTGGTCACCACATGGTCTCAAGTGTGCCTCCCCGTACACCAGAGGCTACCAAATATCAGTGAGGGTCTAATGATGGTACGATTGGGATAATATACATTCATAATCAAAGTATAAAAATGGTATATCTTAAAATAAGCAACATACAATAGCGTAAGAAATAATAAATGAAAGACAAAGCAGTGTAAGAGTTATATCAACAGAATATAAATGGCCAATGCCAATATATAACAACGAATTCATGTCCAGATGATGATACATAAAATAAAAGAGTAAATAATCAACATAAAACATAATAAAAGGTAGTACATAAATAAATAAAATAGATAAAAGCCCTGAGGGTGAACTCAATGATCCTCCTGAGTACTAGATTAGTCTTGGGCTCCAAATTCCCATGTACACAACACAACACATTCCATAATCCATAGACCTGTGAACATGAATATCTATTTGGGTAACCCAGTGCGATGAAGGCCTGAGATTAATGTGTGATATACTCAGTAGGCCACCACCAATAGTGTTTATAACATAAACCCATTCGTGCGTATAAAATAAGAAGTGTGTAGGTATATCAAAAGTAAAGAAGTAATGTGGAATAAGTAAATAACAAAATCAGGATCAGGTTCCTTAAAGACACCTGGACCAACCATACTTTCTTTGGCATAAGAAGTAAATGTATGAACCATAGGAAACCTGTACAAGTGAGATATAGGGGAAGTGATAACAAGGTTTGTAAAATAGGTAACAGAAGATGGACCAAACCCAAGTATGTTATTTGGCTTGGTGGATGCATCCCTTGGATAAAAAAATGTCTCAAAATTTTCTATAAAAGTAATTATCAAAACTAAATAAGTAGTATCCTGGAACCATGTCAGGAGAACCTTTAAAAGTAACCCATGCATTGCACTAGGAGCACTATAAACACTCATTGTCGTCAGATTCCATCCAATGATATTCATAAATGGTCTCGTAAGTTTAACTTCCGGCCTAATGTGAGAAAATGACCTATGAACCCATAACTATTATCTCACATGGGGGAACAAGTCTCACTTGTGTCCTGGTACATCCATCTCGCCAACGAGATTATCCAAGGTGTCTCCCATAAGGAACCAGTATTGCTCATAATGAGGAAAGAGGAACATATAGTGAGACTGTCCTGGTATACCAGTACACTCCCATCATATATACAATCCATGAGTATGATACAACATGAAACACAGATGAAATAAGAAGGATATGAATATTTACCATTACATTTTTGAAATTTAATTCCATGTACATGAGAATGTCACAACACATGTCAAAATTTTTAGTTAAGAAGGCCATCTTATTCAAACATATTTAAGAATGCCTAATAAATTTCTAAATCATAAGGACCATGGTAAAACACTAATTACATAAGTCTTAAAAATGCATAACATATACAAATATCTTTTCCAATTGAAGACAAAACACCTCATCGAGGGGTTTTATTAAAAAATATGAAATTGTTATTCTGAAAATTCACTTGGTTAAATTTTGGAGAAACCAACACTATCACAAGGAATAAAGCATCCAACCTCAAAGGCGGTTTAAGTTATGTGAGCATCTCATTTTAATAGGTAAATAAAAGAACACCCTAGGGGGTATCTCTAATCAAGGAAGATAACATGTTAAAAGGGGGAATTCAATGAAATCACCCTAAAGGGGTGGTTTGGGATGATTCCTTAACCTAAAATTACCCCAAGAAGGGTCTAAGAACATTAAAATGTAAGATAAGAAAATTAGCTCAAGGAATTTTATCATTTTTAAGAAACTTCGGGAAATTCCGGCAAACAACACAATGGTGAAATTTTATAAAATGAAGAAACATGAGGTAAATGATATAGAACAACTACCTTATAGCATGGATAACTCATATGTCTAATATTGAGGTTTTATTTGGTCCGGTTCGATAGAAATCGTAGAAATAGACAAACTCTCTCAAAATTTAGAGAATTAGGTCACACTACAGTAGTAAAATGGGAGACAAGATAAACATATAAGAGAATATGGAAGAGTCATAGAATTACCAGGGGCTCTCCAATTCACTTTAGAACACTTGAATCAGATGTCGTATGAGGAAGATCTCATCATACCCAGAGGAGGAGGTGAAGAACCCATGGAGGAGGCTACTACACGTGGAGGAGGAAAAAGAAATAAAAAAATTGGGGAAAAACTAAAAATTTACCTCTTTTAAGAGGCACACGATTTAGCCATATGATTAGACAAACAAGCAACTAACCATTCTCATGATACAACCTAAGGAGGAAGGTCACAAAATTTGGGAAACCGTGCACAAACCGTGTTTTTTCCCTTTATACAAAACATATAATAATTTGTATTTAAATGAGACTCCTTCCACATGCTTACACAAAACTGTGTGGCTCCTCCTACTCCACTGGACCAGTCCACATTGTTTCCTCTAAGGGCCACATGGTTTCATAAAAACTGTGCGCCCTACCTAATTTTTCCTTTAATAATTATTTCATTCCCCAACACTCATGAAACTTAATGGAACACCCAAGGGACCCCTTAATCCTTAAATCAAGTCTAAAAATAAAAAATTAAAGTGTTCTAACTCATGGAATTACATTCCTAATAACATTTTGTAAACCAGCCCATCCACCAAATGAAAAAATTCAAATTCCTTTTGAATTTCTTTCGGTCCAAAAACACAAGATGCTAAAATCTTCCCACCTTAGAACTTATCATCCCCGAGAATCCTTGGGGAAATAAAGGAATAAACACTCAACCAGCTGGGGTCATGAAACTTTTCCCAAATGGCCATGTTGTGTTTTTTCAAACACCCAACACACTCCAAGCATCTCTATTACCCCGGAAACAAAAACCATTGAAACCTGAGCCAACACTCACTTCCAAACTATAACTATGAGACAATGCTTAACTGATCCCATCAAAATGAAGAAACAATCAGATCATAATATCTTTAAATATCTAGACCATGGTGATTTCCACCATATGTTATAGAATATAATAACCAACCCCCTACCATTGTACTCCACCATTATAATTTACCTTTTTAAGTATTCCCACCACATTCTAAAAATATTTGTGTCATGGTTATATATTTAACATATAGTCGATCCAAATTTTCATGAAAATCCTCAACTGATTGTTCTGAACTTTCCTTTCCCCAAAAACATGAGAAAAGTGGTTCCTAATCGACCACACATGAAAGAAGAGAGATATTTTAAGTCAAACTATTCATGGTATACTACCCTAAAAAACTCAGCTTAAATGGCTAGTGCATTTGAAGAACTAGGCTCGGTGACTTTTTAAATGAAGTCACCACATGATTTTATCTAAGTACGCTCATCAAATCCAGTAACTGATCTCCAGTGATGTCTCTAGAAAAAAATCAGTTAATCTATCTTTACCAACACCAACATGGGTGCATGAATGATCCAACACACTTGGATATTTAGACATTAAAACTTCTCATATGAGCCTATCCAAGGTTTGAGATAACCTTAGAATCATTACCAAGAACCAACGAGATCATCCAAGGAAGGTCATACACCAATGTTTAAAAGTGAGATTTCTGTTCATAGATGAAATTTACACATATCTGAAACACTAATTGATCCAATGGATTAAAGTAAAAAAATAGTTGGTATTTTTGATTCCATCCCATGCGTTTCTACTCAGAAACCCTAGTATCACTCATCACTAACCAAACCTTTAATTCAATGATGCTTCTAGAAAAAAACTCTGATGGAAACCACCTCTCAATCCCAAATAACTTTAAAATTTAGTGAAACATACATCTGATGCTCTCTTAGTGCATCTTAATGATGTCGATATAGAGAACACAATCGTTATTAAGTTGAGAGTTCACCAAGAGGATTGGGTGATCTCAAAAAGGACCTGAAAAAATTCTGCTACCTCAAAACAAAGTTTCTGGTACAACTTGAACCAAATGTATCACACTAAGAAAAGAGAAGGACATTAGAACCACTACAGGTTTACTTCCTTATAATATCTAGGCTAATTCCTCTGATGCATTGGTATTACCCAGCCACAATTATTTTACTATCCGAAGCATCTTTTGATCATTCTACCATAACCAAAAAATCCCATCCATGACCAATGGTGTTTTCCAATGGTTTCATACACAAACACCCATTCATCATTGTTCTACCTCATAAACACTGACACAGTTTAAAACTCACCAGCCCTAAGGGTGTTCAGAAATAGCACTTCCCGTGTTTGAATGGTCCTCATAGTTGTGCTCTTTATACTCAGATGGACACATTTAATCAGAATTTAAGTGATTCTTCCCACCTTAAGAGTGTCCTTAAAATCAGTATCATCTCACAAAACATGCTCCACCAACCACTAACTGTGGGTCATATAGGTGGACAACACTCTTTTAGAAAGTTTTAAACTGAACGAGGGAAGGAAACCAGCCGCTTAAATGCATGATAGATCAAGGACATGGATATATGTACATGTGGTAATCCTTTAGATATACACCCACAAACACTATATCATTATTCATAAAGACCAAAACAAACCGATCAAAACATAAAGACACTTGTTCTTCTTTAGATCATAACCCTGAGCATTGGGATGAGTTTGATTTCCCATAGTTACCAGATCACTCTACCTAGGATATAAACTATTATTCAATCATAATAGCTCAAGAATAAAACAATTCTCACTAAAATCAGCATCTTGTTGTACTATTTAAAAAACTCTAATGGTAACACATGTAACAACCCATACAACCTCGAGATTCATTCTCACAAGTGAAGTGGAAGATCCCTGATTCTATTCTCGAGCTCATCATCCCTATGGGTCCAACATCTGATTTATTTCAATAAGGTTCTAGGATAGAGTCATATTATCCCACATGACTACAAAATAAGCTGATGACCACCTGAGTCATCTACCACTGAAGATAAAGAAGAAGAAGAAGGGACACACGACTTACTAAGTGGTTGTCCATTCCCTAGGCATGTATATCCTTCTAAAACCAAGTATTACATGATTTTAATTCCTATAATGAGGGTAAAAAAATTTCATGTCCACCCATCCAACTTGTGTATCATTATAGAATCTAATATTCCTAAATGGTATTGTGAGACCCGAACAGTACCACACGATTGAAATAAATTTTTGAGCACTTAACAAGAATTTTAAACTCTAAGGGTACCACCTACAATGTGCTGGCCCAAAACCAAAACATAAAACAATGAACCTAAGAACATATCACACCAATAAGAGGCCATTAGGCTCTACCACATATAACTTAGTTTCAATTCAACCTAATAGAAGAAGGGTCTTATGGGTAATTCTCATGTTCTCATTTCAAGGAAGAACGCAAGGAATGCTGAAAATAACCTTAAAAGAGGGTTAAAACTAAGGTCTCCACTCAACTTTCCATTTTATTTATTTAACTTAATTCAAATTTAATTGTTTAATAAATTAATAGGATCAAATTAACATCAATAAACATTTAGGGAAAAAATTGTACATGGTACTTTATTTAACAAAAACCACATGGAACAAGGAAAGTCTTTATCAAAAATCCCTTCTAAAACCATTTTAAGAAACATTAATTTATGTATAAGATTTAAAAAATTAATTAGTTAAAGAAAATTTCAATTGAAATCCATAGATGAAAAAACCCTTAGGATTTAATTGACATTTTAACTAACACCACATATAAGTATAACTCGGAAACAAATAAAAGTTATTTTATTAAACAAGAAGGGAAATGGTCAAGTAAGATGACACCATATTCCTATATGTACATCCATATAGGTGGATAAAAACATTTTAAATAACCATAACTACAGAATAAAAGCATACCCCCATGTGGTTAAGCACTAAGGCATATGAAAAGGAAAGGCGACCTACGAGGGTCTCATTAATCCATTTTAGGTTCAATTAAATGAACCCATTTCTTTTTGAAACATTAAAAATTTTAAAACATATTTTGTGGGTTTATAACATAATCATTATTCCTCAACTTATCTACTTGGGTCCAATTGTGCATTTTGAAATTTAGCTATACGATTCCTCATGCCCAAGTAATAAAGTTACAAGCCCTTATAAAGAAACCATTTCAATCAAGTTTAAAATTAAAAAACATTTACATTTAAAATGGTCTCTAAATATATAAGGATTAAAAAATATTTTTAGTTTATATAGGTCACCAATTCTCAATTTATAAAGTTCCTATACACTTTACAAATTGAAGGCAGATCCCATCTAACCACAACCATTTTATCTTAGATTAAAAAGAAAATTCAACATCCTTAACATTTATGCAATAACCTAAGTAAATAAATTGAATCAACAATGTTTTGATTATATGGGTTACTCCTTTACAATTCATAAAGTTCCCATACACTTTACAAATTTGAAACTAGCTCCCATTAACTGCAACCGAAAAATTTTCAGCCCATGGAACCAATTGTAGTATCCCGTGTTTTTTGGACCGAAGGAAATTCCAAAGGAATTTAAACTTTTTTTTGGTGTATGGATCATTTTTTCAATTAAATTTACTTTTATTTGACCCTAATAATGATTATTAAGGGATTTAAAGAGGTTACAAGGGTAGATGGTGCTCGTTCAGATTCCGTGGCCCTAAAATTTGAAAAGGGTGACAGGTCCAAATGGTTAGGAGAAACCACACCATCCATCCCACAACATTTCCCTAAACTGTGTGGAATAAGGTTGTGGGGTGTTTAGGGATGCAAAATTTGTCTACAACTATATTCCTCCAAGAGAATGGTCATGTAGTACTTCATGCCTCTTATACAGAGGCCATTTTCAAGGTTGTTGCATGGTTTAGCAAACTGTGTGGCCAAGCTGTGTGCCCCTATCTATTTCGGTGAAATTCCACTTTTTCTACTAAAATATTTTTAACCTCAAATTCCTCTTCCTCCTTTGTTCTTATCATCCTATATGCACAAAATCCCACCATAGGAGCACCTCCTATCCTCTACTTCCATTTAGAAATCTACATTATACGATGTCTGATTCAAGCACTATCATGTGTGTTGGAGATCCCTTGGTAAGTATATAACTATTCTTTATTACTTTATAAGAATCTATTACGATAGTTATTGCTATTTTAATGTGATACCAATCACCTTATTTTTAGGGAGGATGTATATTTATTCATTTTATCTTGAAATGGACCAAATCAAGCCTTGATATTAGATGTGTGAGTCATCCATGGTATAAGGTAGGTGTTCTATAGCTTTTCTCAGAATGTTTTATTGGTTTAGAAATTGTAATTCTGTTCCACACACTGGTATTTCTATGTGATACCTATTGAATTGATTATTTAAATTATAGATCCTAATGCCTTCCCTCAGGTATCTATTGCATGTTAATCTAGCATTGTTGTTGGTCTAGTGCTTTGAGTTTAATTTACCCTCAATGGTGTAACCTTTTAATGCCCTTAATTAATCAGTTTTTTTAATAAAAACCAATCTATGAGGTGTGATGTCTTTAAAATTATAACGATTTTTTTATTTGGAATGTGATATAATGTGACACTCCCCTATGTTAGATCCTAGTGACTAATCCACCTCTTTTGGAGTCATCACCTTCTTTATTAACTGAATTGGATGATTTGTATGGAATGATCATTACCTTGGTATTTTGACACTAAATTCATGTATGGTGTTTCTTCTATTTGTGGTACACCTATACCTAATACTATTATTTAATTCTTTGAATTTTGTAGTAATGGAATGGATCACTCAAACATATATATTTATTACATATGGACATGGATCTCTTTTAGTGACTTTCTTATTTTTTCATGTTTAAGTACTTGTATTCCCTTATCATATAATTGGAATGTTTATAGGTTTTCCACTCCTACATGTTAGAAGTAAAATTCTTAAATGTTTAAAGAGTTATTTATGTAGGTTTCGGGTGCTAGAAGCGCGTTGGTGGGTGCATCGAACTTTAATTTTAGCGTTAACAATGATCAATCTGAGATCTGTCATGATAATAAAACACCAGACCTTGGGAATAGAATGAATAATGAAAAATAAAATATGGGAGTCTTGGAACCATAGATATAATCATAATATGTTTGTTATAATTAATTTAATTAATTGACAAGAATTACCTTGATGGAATTCTTTCTTTGTTGATGTTTTTGATCACGATCCAATGTTATCTGTCGTTGCGTCATAGAATCCAACTATTGGATTCCTCTAGAGGTGATCCACATGTGCTTCACATATCTCTGGACATCACTGAAGAGATATCCGGGTGCTAGCGTAGAAGAACCTTCACTTGCGACGTCCGCCTTCGATCGCCTTGATCCGGTGGAGGAGGATCTCTCTCTCATAGCATGAGAACATTCTTGGAAGAAAGGAATTCTCTCTTGGCTTGAGAGCATTCTCTACATCTATTGTGCATAACCACAAAAAATGTCTAGGCTAATGAGAAATATATAATTGGGATTTTTAATTACATAGAATAATAAAATGAATTTATTTCCAAAAATCATTTATTCATTTGATTTAATTTTTAGTAATACACCGTGTCTAATAATAACAGTTGACTATTATTATTGCCTGAAATGCACCCAGAGAATTACACACAATATTATTTAATAAAATAAATAATATTATTTCTCATAAATTCCCAGAAAAAAATATACAGCGTGTATACTTAATATACATGGCTTGTAATTTTATTTTTCCATTTTTCATTGTTTTCTCCACCACATTTATTAGACCTTGAATAATGGATATTTATTTCTCAAATAAATATCACTGCATTACTCGCGAATAAATATATTATTTATCCCACAATATATTCTCTCGAATAACTAGTGTTGAAATAAATGCGATCAGGAATTCTTTAATAATTATTAAACCACAGTCGGGAATAATATTTATTCAACTTGTTAAATTAATATTTAACTAAGATACTTGGACACACTTAGTGTGTGACCCTCTAGGCCTCTTTCTTAGTGGAATTAGGTGGAGCCTTCTTAAAGTCCAAGGTTAGTATCTAGAAACATGCCAAGGAACCAATAGAGAAAGAAGTTAACACTGCAATGATGTGTCACCTCCTAAGAATGCTTACTGTTTAATGTAATCCCTTTGTCTTGATATCTTGAATCAAGTGGGTTGCATGCTGGTGCCATCAACCCATGTGATCAATCATTCATTCTTTGAATTCCCAGAATATAACTCGCCCATTTCTTACTATGGCCTTGGATTTATTTAGGCTATATCAATTCCATCAAATGGACTAAGATATACACTTCGATTATGGAATAGAAGGGACAAATAATTTCTCACATTATCTATTAATGCAGTATTACTTGTGATGCACCCAACATATCCTACCTCTCTGCAAACAGTGTTTCGTCATAGTTTTCATCAATACATCTAAGTGTACGAGTTTAAATAACCATTAATAATAATATTAAAGTCTATGGACCAATACACACGTCTACAGATATGAACATCCAATGACACTATGAAATGTGGATTTCCTACTGGTGGGTCTTGTTCCGATAATATCCTCCTAGATATTACCAAGAGAGTACACCATGAGAAGGTGCCTCAATGTTTTATGAGTCCTCACCCATAATGGTCTGTATTATTTGTGTCCCTCAAATAACATCATACATCCATAGAACATATATTCAAGAATAGTGTTATGGCACTTCTTGGTTCTCATCATAGAAGGGATCCGCTATGACCCTTTAATACAATAGCTATCCTTAGGAAATTATCACTTGCATTGTCATGAAGAAGAACAATAAAGATTTGATAAGGTATTTATTAATGAATAAAGTATAAAGTAGTTGGTTCTAGGCCACCAACTCCAAAAATTTATGCCTCGAGGGATGATCATGTTCCTTTTTATGGAATACTGAATACGAGATCATGGGTCGTTGAGGATTTATACGTTGGGAGAAATATATGCTATATCCTGGAGGGGATCATCATTTGTGTTACATACCATCCATATGAGCGATCTTGGTTCCCAGGAGAGCACATGTGGATGGGATCAATGGTAAGATGGTTACACCATGCCACAAGTGAGACTCATACCCCCTTGTGAGATACTAGAGATGGTCTTGGAGGGGACAAGATTTACCTTACACTTAGAGGGATACTACAATTCCATATATGGATTCCATGGATGGAATCCTTCCATATTGGATAATAATTATGATCTTGGTAAGATACTTTCATTCCATTACATGGTTTTCCTTGGATGGGCCTGGGATGTTGTTTAATTGAATACATGGGAAGCCTCCTTTAATTAAATTAAAATTGATAATTATTTAAAATAGATGATGCCTTTTCCAAGAAAAATCACATTCTAAGGCTCGATTTATATTGTATACATAGTTGTGAAAAACCACCTTTGAATTATACCAATTTTTATAGGTTAACCTTTGTCATAGACATTATGGATTATGTCGTAGTAGGTATGGATGGCCAAGTATCCTTGAGGAACCTGATCTGACTTGTTATGATCATTATTTATTTATTTCTACCATTTCACTCTATCTGCACACTATTGTAACATATAATCATGGTATGGATTATTCTCTTGACACCATTGGGGGTGGCATACTGATTATATCTCAACCCCTACTCAGTATGCCATTGAAATGGGTTTCCTAATCAGATCTTCATGTTTGAAGGTCCTTGGTTTATTACTTGTGTTGTTATTCTCGTACCTAGTAGTTATGAGAACATGATTAAGTTAGAGCTCAGGAGGCTCATGGAGTTTACTATTGGGGATTTTATTTTGTTTACTTATATTAATATATGTATTGAAATATATCATGTTTCTTACTATGTGTATTTTGTTTATTTTATATATATCATCATTTGGACATTCATGTGTTGTTATATATTGACATTGGCCATTTTTACGTAGTTTATTATTATTATTATTCTTCTTTTCTATTTTATCTTATTATTTCTACTTATGCTATTCTATATTATTTATTTTCTAATATACCCCTGGGATAATTTTATCATGAGTGTATAGTATCCACACCACACCATCATTATACTCTCACTACTAGTCGATAGCCTTTGGTGTATGGGAGGTGAGTTTGAGGCCATATGGAGATCGGTCTGGCTACTAGTTTAATGTTCAGTTGGGATGAGATAACACAATGTGGTATCAGAGGTTCTTTTTTCATTTGTCTTACTATTTTGGGTTGGTAGAAAGTATAATAGAAATGTGTTGATTGTTGGTAAATATCCATGTCGAGGAGTGATAAACCCACATATAGGGAAAAGTCCAAGTGGAAAGGGATAAGATTGTTGTTCATGCTGTTCATTATTATAATGGATTTTTATTTCACCTTCAGTGATTGGAGTACTTTCCCCTACTTACTAATTTATGAGATTTATAGAATGTTCCCTTATCTCAGTATGAAAAGGAAGTAGCACTACCTACATCATGATAGGCACATAGGAATTCACATGCCATACATATTCCATTCCTTATAGATTTCATTGTTAGGATACATGAAATTTTTGTTTTGCCTTTTATGTTAACTTCTTTCCAATTATATGCCATGATAGGTGTTTTTAGTACCAATCTTAGCTTCTACATGTTTAGGTATTTATTTTCACATTTGTGTATGACATGTTTAGGTGTTTAATAAGTATGCTTTCCTTGAGTGTTATTCCAGGATTCTATGATTTTAGTGTTATCATTAGCATATTTTTTGTGCTTTCTTAGTTATGCAGTATACTTCCATGGTTAATTTTCATGCTTCCCTATTTTCTAATAATGTCAAACCATATGAAATTTTTATTTTTATAACTTCTAGTTATAAGTTTTAAAATGTGACATTGGTTACTAATGGAGGCCCCTCACTGAACAATTATAACATGTTTGAGTCATGAACCATTAGTTCCATGGGATGAAACATTATGGTTGCGGATAAATGGGAGATGATTTCTAATTTTAAAATTATATGGGTGCCTTATAAATTGGAAAAGGGTGACCCATTTAATTTAACCATTATAGACACACTTTATATACTTAATGTTTATTGCATAAATGTTAAGGCTATTGAATTTTCATTTAATCATAGATAAAATGGTTGTAGTTAGATGGGATCCACCTCTAATTAGTAAAGTGTATGAGTGCCTTATAAATTAAGTAGTGGTAACCCATATAACCAAACCATATTTTATGATCCATATATATTTAGAAGCTACTATAAATATAAATGATGTTCAATTTTGACCACAACTGTTTTGGTTGCCTTATTATGGATTTTACCTTTATTTTTTGGGCTTAATGACCTATATGGATAAATTTCTAAATTCACCACTTGACCCAACTAGGTCAGTTGGGGCATGTTTTTTTAATAAGTGAACCACTAAGGGTGTTTTAAACAATTAATGTTAAAAATGTTTTTATTGCTTTTAATTGAACCCAATATTGATTAATGGGACCCTCATAGGTCACCTTTTATTTTGGTATGAATTAGTGATTAACCCTGTGGGGGTGGGATTATGCTATGTGTTGAGGCACATTTAATGTTCATATGATTTCCTATCTATATTTTCACGTAAACATCTAGTAGTTTTATTTTGAACCAGTACCTATTTCATTAATATAATACCCTTTAATCTTCTTGATCTGTAATTGTGTGAGACTTTATAAATAAATGAATTGTGTTTAAACTAGGGTTTATGTGATGAAATGACCAGATTATGATGACATGTTAATAACTATTAATGTTTAAATGGATGTTAATATAACTTTATTATTTTTCTTTGCGGCCTTAGATAAATAGATTACCAACTCATGTTTCCTTATGACTAGTATCTAGTGTTTATTAAATGGAGCCTTTGAAATGTCTTGAGTTCTATTAAAAATAAATGAACTAGATCAATGAAATCATAAAGTGTATTTCAACTTTAACTATCACTTAATAGTAGTTTGAATACTTCTATGTTTTTCCTTGAATTAGAGATGTGATAATTTTCCCTAGGCCTCATCTCTTATTGCTTGAACCTAAATGATAGGATCTTAAGACTAGTGACCTCTTGTAGGCATGAACTTATTTTGGGTTGATACTTTAAGCTTCGATAAGGGTCCCACCCACTATAGGTATCACCCTATAATCCTTATAATATTTTATAAATTCTATGAACATTCTAATGAGTGGTACTATTCAGGTGTCATTTTATGTGTAGGAATCTTAGATTCCAAAATGAATCCCTTGTTTTGATGGGTGGTTGTGTGTTGTTTTGACCTTTTATATGAGTGTGAGCATTACTAAATGCTCATTTCTAGCATGCTATACATTACAATGGAATAGACAACCTCTTATTAGGTCATGTGGCCCTTATTTTTATTCCTCTTTAGCGTTGGATAACTCGAGAGGTCATTAGCCTGTTTTACAATCATACAGAGTAATGAGACTCTGAGTTAGTTCTTTTTCATGGAAAATTAGATACTTGAATGCATAATGCTAATAAGCCTATGGGCAGTATCAAGGATGTGATGCTTTGCTCAGGGTAGTATGTGTTGATACACACAGTACCCATAAAGTTGTTTAAGTGGTGTAGTGAGCTATTGAGTTTAGTGAGAATCATTTTACTCTTAAGCTAATGCATTGATCACAGGTTATCTTCAGAGTAGAGTGACTTGGGAATTAGTGAATAAAAAATCGTCCCCATGCTCGGGATGATGTCCAGAGAGGACTGGGTGTTGTGACACTACCGAATAGGGTGTTTTGGATCTTATTCATAATGATATTTCATGCATGAATGGAACTTGGGAAGAGTGTCATGCATATGTATAAAGTAAGATCTATACTATTTCACTTTTAATTAACTGGTCTATCTTTTCTTTTAGTTTAATACTTGTTAAAGTGTGATGGAATCCTCTAGGAACCACAATTAGTGGTCGATGGTGCATGTGCCATAGGATGAGTCCCCTTCCATGGTAAATATGAGGACAAGGAAACACCTAATGTGGGGACCATCACATTAATTTGAGTAAATATTGTACTTGAAAGTATAAGGAACACAACCTAGAAGGACCATGTTGAAATGATTAGTGATGATCTTGGTTTCCCTTGAGGCTAGTAATATTTTAACCATGTTAGTTCTTCTGAGGCTTCATGACTATAAATGGTTGGCTATGTATGAATCCTTTGAAAACAACAGCTAGTCATGTTGAACTTTAGTGGTTGTTCTTGAGCGATCACGGTATGCCTTATGTGGTATAGGATTTGTGATTCGATAATGGTGATGCATCGATGGAGTTAGTATAGATCTTATAAGAAAGTTAACCTATAGTGGTTTTATTTTCCTTCTCCCTACATTTCGGTTATGAAAGGTTCAGAGATTTATTAAGCACTTCATCTATATTTTAGAGGGAGTATATCGAGTAACTTTTAGAAACCATTAAAATACACTTCATGTAATCTCAGATAAATGATAATCCTCTATTATATATTGATAGCATCCTGGTACACTGAGAGATAATTGGTTATACACCATGAAAAAATTTTAAAATCCAATGAGATTGTTGAGTAGTATCTATCGGATTGTGCTCTAGAAGCATGGTTGTCCATATAGGAATGGTTAGTCTTGTGTGATACCTATGTTCCCAAGTAGGAACACCATGGTTGGACTCATGGACACCAGATATCTTCCTTTTACTTGATCACTGGGTGGATGCCACTCTGGGAATGGTGTGTGATATTGATATGTGGACGTTCAAGCTTGTATTGATGTATCACTTGTAAACTTTAGTGTATGACCTACCTTGGATGAGCTCCTTGGTTCCTCATAATGATTCCACGGTTATACCGAACCTTGGTCGGGATCAGATGGGATGTTTGAATGTGTAACAATCCAAGTGCGCTAGATCGATCACGAACCCATGTTTTTAATGAACACAACAGTTTAATGGATATTTTTCTAGAGAAGTCACTAGAGTCTAGATACAGGCTTCAATGAGTGTACATGGAGAAAAATATCGAGACTCCTCTATCTAAATGGCACTAAGCCTAGTTTTTAGGGCAGTTGAACAGAGATGGTTCGAATTGATACCTTTATTTTTTTATGTGTTGGTGAGAAACTGTGTGATGGAATATTGATGGGGAAAGGAATGTGTAGTAAAGTCAGTTGAGGATTTCATGAAAAGGTAGCTCTGACATTTGTTAAAAATTAAATCGTTCCGTGAACCTCATTAAAACATTACATGCACACTTAAAAAGGGAAATTCTAATGGCGGAGTATTGTGGTTGGGTGTTGGTCATTAAATTATAGAACCTATGGTGAGAAGATCCATGGTCGATATGTTTAAGGAGATGAAAATGTGATCATGCATTTATTTTTATGGGTTTGGGTAATCGATTTATCTTTTTTTAAGTTTTGAGCAAAAGAGTTGGTTTGAGTTTCTACAGATTATGTAATGTATGATTAAGGTGTCACCTAGAGGTATGTTTGGAGTTTTTAAATGAAACATGACCATTTGAAAAAGTTTTCATGACCTGAGTATGTCAATTGTTGTTCTCTTCATTTCCCCAAGGATTCTCAGGGATGGGAAGTTTTAAGGTGGGGAGATTATGGTGTCTCATGTTTTTAGACCAGATGAAATTCCAAAAGAATTTTATCTTTTGGAATTTTGTGGATGGAACAGTTATTTGGGTTCAAATTCATTTTTTTGGCCCTAATAATGACTCTTAAGGGAGTTATGGAGGTTACGAGGCTGTTTAGGGCTCATTCAGAGCCTCAGACCCCAAACTATGAAAATGAAGACATGCCCACATGGTTAGGAGAAACCATGCTTCCAATAACACAATATTTACCTAAACCATGTATTATGAGGCTATGGGGTTGTAGGGGATACATAGCCTTTTTAGCCATGAAACCCCTAGAGCATGATTGTGTGGTGCTTCAGACCTCTTGGAAAGAGGCCATTCAAAAGGTTGGTGTATGGTTTAGCCAACCGTGTGGCCAAACCGTGCACCCTTTTCTATGTGGATGATATTCCAGTTCTTCCCCTAAAATGTTTTTAATCTCAAATCCCTCTTCCTACCTCATTCTTCACCTCCTCCATATGTGGAAACCCACCACAGGATCTCCTCCTCTCTTTTCCTTCCATGGAGATATCTCCATTATCTGATGTACAATTCGAGCACTATTAGGTGCATTAGTGAGCCCTCCGTAAGTATATAACTCTTCTTGATTCCTTTTAAAGTTTCTATTCTGATCTATTTCTCTATTTTAGTGCAAGACGATTTGTCGTATTTTCAGTGTGGATGTTCATTTCTTCATTTTCTATCGAATGAAACCAAATAAATCCTTGTTATTGGAAGTGTGAGTCGTCTATGGTATATGTTAGGAATTCTATATCTTTTCCCACAATGCTTAGTTTATTTATAAAGTGATCTTGTGTGCTGCATAGTGGTATTTCCGTGGAATTTCTCTAGAATGGGTTATTCAAATTATAGAGCCTAATTATTTCCCTCGACCATCCATGGGATGTTAAAGTATAATTTTTTTGGTCTTTTTCCTCAAGTTGAATTCTCCCTCAAGGGTGTTCCCCTTGAATACCCTTAATTAATCAATAGTTTTCTAATCAAAACCCCTCGATAAGGTGGATTGTCCTCAAAACTTTAATTGTTTATTTATTTGAAATGTTATAGAATACTAAACACCCGTATGTTAGATCCTCATGACCGAACCACCTCTTTAGGAGTCAACACCTTCTTTATTAACTGAATTGGATAATTTGTGTGGAACGATCGTTACCTTTGTCTTTTGACACCAAATTCATGTATGGTGTTTCTTCCATGACAAGTACACCTAGCCCTAATATAATTATTGAATTCCAAGAATTATGTAGTATTAGAATAGATCACTCAAACAAATAGATGTATTGAATATGGAAATGGATCTATTCTAGTGAATTGCATATTTTGGCATGTTTAATTAATTTTCCTCCCTTGTCGTATAGTTTTAATGTTTATGGACTTGTCCCTCCTCCTTGTTAGAATTTAAATCCTTAAATTTTAAAAGAGTTGTTTATTCCTCAATTGATACTCGGGTTCATTTTTACAAAAAGTCTAGGAAAATCTCATCAGTCATTGGGGATTTATACATTGGGAGTGATACATGCTATATATTTTATGGGATAACTGTGCATGTTACATACCTACACATGAGCAATCTCGGCTCCCAAGATAGAACCTATGGATGGGCTCAGTGGCAATATGGTTACACCATTCCATGAGTGAGACTCGGACCCCCTTGTGAGATACCAAAGACAAGTTCAGAGGGAATATGATTAACCTTACCCCGAGAGTGATACTAGAATTATATCAACGAATTACATATAAAAAATCCTTTGATGTTGGATAATCGTTATGCTTCAGGTGTGATACTTGCAGTTCTTTACAAGGTTCACTTGGATGGTCCCCAGATACCATTTAATTGAATACATGGGATGCTGCCTTTAATTACATGAAAATTGATAATTAGTTAAAATAGAGGATGCTTCCTCCAAGACAAATCAAATTCCTGGGCTCATTATATATTTTCTACTTAGTTTTGATGATCCTTCTTTTCATTATAACAATTTTTATAGGTTCACGTCAGTTAGAGACATTCTGGTTTAGATCGAAGTAGGTATGGTCGACTAGGTATCCTTTAAGAACATGATATGACTTGTTATGATGTTTTATTTATTTATTTATTTCTATATTTTAGTTATATCTACACGCTCTTATAAATTATAATCATGGATGTGATTATGATTTGGACACTGTAGGTGGTGACCTACTGAGTATATCACACACCCTGATTGGGCCTCCATTTCATTTGGGTACCCAAGTAGATCATCATGTTCACAAGTCCTTCGTTTATTTCTTTTTCTTTCATGCTCATGCCTGGGAGTTAAGAAAACAAGACCAATATGAAGCTCATGATTCTCATGGATTTCACCTTTAGGGATCTTATTTCCCTTTCTTTCTTCATTTATGTATTGCATGGTATCATGTTTCCTGCTGTGCATCTTCTATTTATTTTATATATATCATCATATAGACATGAATGTAATGTTATATATCGGTGATGTCCATTTTTTACTCAGTTTATTATTATTATTATTATTATTATTATTATTCTGTTTCTCTTTCTGATCTTATTATTTCTCCTTCTGTTATTGTATTCTATTTATTTTATATTATACCATTGTTCTACTCTGATCATGAGAGTACAATCTCCCCACCATACCATCATTAGACTCTTGTTTCTAGTCGATAGCCTCTAGCATACAGGGAGGCATGCTTGAGGGCACATATAGATCAGTCTAGATTCCAGTTTAATAGTCATTTGGGATGGGACGTTACATGAATGGTTTATGGATCAAACTTGACATGATTGTTTAGTAAGGTATCCCCATCAGTCTATGTGTAATAACATTATTTAGGTTGATGCTTTTACCTTAATAACAAATTTTACATTTTAAAATCTATCTCCAGATATGCTAAACATAACAATTACATACAGTTTAGCATGGAAATAAAACAAAGAAGCATGACAATATAACCATGGAAGGATACTACATGACCAGGTAAATGAAACCAACATGCTAATCATAACACTAAAATCATGGAATCATGGCATACAACTCAAGGAAAGAAGACTAATTTAAAACTTAAATATGTTATACACAAGAATAAAATGATATACCTAAGAACTTAAAATCATAGCATGTTACTAAAACACTTATCATGGAATATAACATGCAGGAAAATGACACACACAGAACATTAAAATAAATTTGAAAACAACTTGACAATGAAATCTACATGGAATGAAATATGAATGGAATGTGAATCCCTATGTTCATATAATGATGCTTTTAATTCCTCATTCTTGTTTTAGCAAGCCAAGGGTAAATATGGTAATCCCTTAAATCAGTAAGAAGTGGAAGGTACTCCAATCACTCAAGGTGAAATCAAAATCAACTATAATAAAGAACAACATGAACAACAATCCAATCCATAGACACTTGTACTTTTCCCTATATATGGGTTGATCACTCCTATTCATGAATATTTACCAAGAGTTAACTAATTCCTAGTATCCTGTATACCATCCCAATACTGTAAGATAAACGAAAAGAAAGTTTTGATACCACTATGTAGCATCCCAACCCGACTTCCTATAAAACAAGTAGCTGGGTTGGTCACCACATGACCTCAATCATACATCCCCATATTATAGAGGCTACCGACTAGCAATGAGGGTTTAATGATAATACAATTGGGAGAATATAACTTCATGATCATAGAAAAACATCAGAAAATAGGTAATAGAGAAAAGTGGAAGCAATAATAAATGAAAGATAGAGAAGTGGAAGAATAATATTAACTGAATATAAGTGACCAACAACAGTATAGAACAATACACTCATTTGCAGATGATGATACATAAACAAAAAAAATAAACACTTAACATACGACATAATATAGTGTAGTACATGAATAATAAAAAATTTAATGCCCTTGAAGATGAAATCCAAGAGCCTCTTTGGTACTGGATAAGTCTTGGGATCCTAACTCTCATGTACACAACACATTCCATAATCCAAGGACCTACTAACATTAATATCTACATGGGTACCCCATTGAAATGGATTCCTGAGCAGGGTTTGAGATATAATTAGTAGGCCACCACCAACTGTGTCTATAACATAAACCAGTTTAGGCATATAAAATAAGTTGTTTGTGGGTATATTAAAAATAATGCAGTAATTCATAATAAATAAATAACTAAATCATGATCAGGTTCCTTAAAGGCACCCAACTCAACCATACCTACTTTAGCTTAATCCGGAAATGTGTGAACCATAGGAAACCTATACAAGTGATATATTGGGGAAGTGATAACAAGATTTTTAAAATAGGTAATATGAGATGGAACAAACCTAATATTATTATTTGTCTTGGAGGACACATCCCTTGGATAACAAAAATGCATCACCCTTTACTATAAAATTAATTACCAAAACTAAATAAGTAGTATCATGGGGCCATGAAAGGTAAACATTTATAAAGAACCCATGCATCACACTAGAAGAATCATAAATTCTCACTACCACTGGAGTTCATCCAATGAGATCCACGAATGGTCTTGAAAGTGTCACTCTAGGCATAATGTGAGAAAAATATCTCTGATCCCATACCTGGTATATCACATAGGGTACCAAGTCTCACTCATGGAATAGTACAACCATCTCTCCAAATATCTCATCCAAGGTGTCTCCCCTAAGGAACTGATATCACTCATAATGAGGAATGAGGGATGCATGGTGAGCCCATCCTAGTATTCTGTTATCTTCCCTGATGCATAGAAAATCCATCAGTGAAATTGATCAAAAGTACAATGAGACCATCCTTTGCATTCCTTGAAAGGAAACCCATGTAATGCTCATAGTTTTCATAATTCATTTAATTTATTAAATTAAACAAAATGAGAGAAATTTAAACAAGTGTGGCATAATATGAAACAAGGATGCACTAAGAGGGCTAAGATCATTTTCCATTACATTTTATAAAGGTAAGGCCATGTATAGAAGCATGTTAAAACACATCTAAAAACATTTAGTTGAGAAGGAAATCTCTTTCAAAAATATTTAATAAGGTGTAATCAATTTTAAAACCATAATGGACATGGTAAAACACTCATTCCATAAGTCCAAGAAAAAAATAACATATACAATTATCTTTTCCAATTAAAGGAAACATATCTCATTGGTGTTTTTATTATAAAACATGAAAATTTTATTCAAAAAATTCACCAGGATCACTTTAGAAAAAACAAACACTATCATAAGGCATAAAGAATCCCACCTCAAAGGTGTTTTAAGTCAGATGAGCATCCCATTTTAATATGTAAATAAAATCACACTCTAAGGGGTGGATATAACCATGAAAAACAACATTTTAAGAAGAGGAATTCAATTAAATCACCCTAAAGGGATGATTTGGGTTGATGCCTTAAACTCAAACTACCCAAGAAGAATCTAAACACATTCTAAAGAAAGAAATGAAAATTAATTCAAGTAATTGTATTATTTTTAAGTGACACTAGAAAATTTTGGCACACAACACGATGGTGAAATTTTATCAAAAGAATAAAATTGAGGTAAAATATATAGAACACCTACCATATACCATGGAAGACTCATACATCCAATATTGAAGTTTGATTTAGTTTGGTTAGATTGAAATTGAAGAAACAAATGAATTCCCTAAAAATAGGTTAAATTAGGTCACACCAAAATAGAATCGTGGGAGAGAATATAAATGAAGAATAGAATTTGGGGGAGTTTTTTTACTGACCTAGGCCACTCCAATTCAGTTGACGTCACTCAAATATAAGGCTGTATAAGTAAGATCTCCTTATAACTAGATGAGGAGTTGAAGAACCCACATAAGAGGCTATTATGTGCGTAGGAGGAAGAAGAATGGATGATAAAAAATAAATTATAAAAGAGGGGAAAATGGAAATTCAACCCTTTAAAGAGGTTCATAGTTTAGCCACATGGTTGTCCAAACCATGTGTCAACCATTCTCATGCTTATGACCAAGGAGGGAGGTTGCGCAATTCATGTGCACGGTTTGGGAAACTGTGTATTTCCATTGGTCCAAAACCTGAATAAATACATAAGGTTGTGTGGCTCATCAAACATGGTTACACCAAACCATGATGAAACTTCTACTCCACTGGACTCAGTCTGCATGGCTTCCTCTAAGGGCTGCATGATTTCAGACAAACCATACACCCTACCCGTTTCTTCTTTTAAGTGGTATTTTAGGCCTCAACACACCCAAAAATAGAAAAAACACCCAAGGGACACCTAAATCCTTAAAACAAGTCTAAAAATATCACATTTAAGTGTTATAACTCACATAATTCCATTCTGAAGCTTTTTTTAAACCATCCCATCTACCAAATGATAAAAATTCAAATTCAATTGGAATTTCATTTTGTCCAAAAACATTGGATTCTACAATTACCATGCCTCTAGATTGAAAGTCACAATGTACTTTTTGATGGGGTTACACAATACCCTAAGAATTCATTATGAAATCTGGGTAATTGTTGATTGGCTAATGAAGTCTCCTCATTTCATATTGATCATAGAGACTCACTCAATAGAGGATCAGGTAAATCACAATGATCAAGAGATTGTATGATTACCAGGAGTTCCCTTGAGAATTGTTTCATATAGAGACACACGTTTCACATATCTATTTTTGGAAGGGATTGTATAAATCCCTAGGTACTTAGCTGATATTGGGCATGGTGTACCACTCTCATACTGATGGATAGTCTGAGAAGACTATACACATATTATAGGATATGTGTTGAGATTTTTTCTTGGACTTCGATGGAGCATGGCATGATCACCAACACATAGAAAATTACGAGGCTCTTAATGAGAGGCCAGTTTGTTCACCGTTCTATTGGAATGAGGTGGATGGGGTAGTGGTAGTTGGACCAAATATAGTTTAGGATACCCTCAAGAGAGTGAATATATTGAAGAAGAGGCTGATCACCACTAATAGGAGAAAAAGATCTTACATTAACCTTAAGAGTATACCCTTCAAGTTCACTACAGAAGATCATGTTTTCTTGAGAGTTAATCATTGGTTAGGGAATATATGTATGAGGAAGAAATCCAAGATAACACCCTATTTTTTTGGACCCTTTGTGATCACTGAGTGGATAGGGGCATTGGAATATCATATAGACCTCCCTTCTCGCTATCAAAGTATGCACGACATGTTCCATTTGACCACAACCACAATTATTCCCTTTAAAAGCATGAAAAAAGGATTTAATAGTGTTAAAAAATAACTGTTGTACTTAGTTCCATTAAAGGGGGTACCCCTTTATTAGAGATTTTGTTAGCACTGATAAAGGTATATTTTATCTGTGCTAGAAATATAACTAATAAAATTTTTACCGCTTGATTGTGCTGTTGGAATAACAACACACTGTAGCAAATACACCTATATAAACCTGTACGAAAATACACATATGGTAAAATTTAAAATTTAAGTGAAATAAAATTTACATCAAAATTAAAAAAACACCATTATTTATATTTCAAACAATATTTTGTATAATTAAATTTTAAATTACGATCCACAAACATTTTTAAAACATCAATGTTTCATCATCTTTGGAACCCACAACCCCCTCTCAAAAAAGGTAGACCATGGTGTTAGTTTCTGAACAAACCATCCCAACCCCAGATAAATAATACACCTATATAATAAAACAAATCTCATTTAAGTAATACTATAAATAAATAAATTAAACACAAATATGAAAGAATCCATTAATAAAATTTCAATTTTAAATAAAAGGAAACACATAGAGTCAAAACAATAAAATTGGGCGTTAGATTGAGGTGGGGATTATTCCTATGCATTAAAAATGACTCATGTATCATTTTCGTAAAGTATAAAAACAATCCTAATATATTTTCTTAGTTTTGAGTGTGTCACTTTTTCTTTTTACTAAAATTTAATTTTAAACTATAGACATGGACTTTGAGTTATACTTTTCACATGAGTTTTTAGTTTGATGTGATACTGATTATTATACATAAAAAATGACTTATGAATAATTTTACTAATGTATCAAGACAATAAAAGTTCATTTTCTTAGTTTTTAGTGAGTGACACATGTTTTTAACTAAAATGACATTTTTTGACTGATAACAGATACTTTGAGTCATACAGGGCACAACGTGTACCAGATTGTGGTTGGAATTATTCTTATATGTCAAAAATGAATTATGGATCATTTTAATAAATTATAAAAACAATATGAATGTGTTTTATTGGTTTTGAGTATGTTACTTTTGTTTTTTTTCTAAAATGTCAATTTAAATAAAAATACACACTTAGAGTCATATCAGACACAATGTTGGTTGGATTGAAGTATGGTTGATTCCAAAATGTAAAAAATAACTTATTTATTGTTTTCTTAAAGTATGAAAACAATCCAAATAAATTTTCTTTATTTTAGTATGTCAGTCATGTTTTTTACTAAAATGTCATTTTAAACTAAAATCATGCACTTTGGGTTATAATGGTCACAACATGTGTTAGTTTTACATGAGACAGATTCCTACATGTTAAAAATTAATTATGAATTGTTCTAATAAATTATCATGACAATAATAGATCATTTTCTTGGTTTTCAGTGATTGACACATGTTTTGAACTAAAATGTGAATTTTAAACAGATAACAGACACTTTGAGTAATATTGTGAACATGGTGTAACATATTGAGGTGTGTATGACTCCTACCTGGAAAAAAATAATTATGGATCATTTTAATAAAGTATCAAAACATTCCTAATGCATTTTCTCAGTCTTGAGTATGTGACATTTTCTTTTTACTAAAATTAATGTCAATTTTAAATAAAAATACACATTTGGAGTCATACCAGTCACACCGTGCATCAGATTAATGTTTGGTTCATTATTACATTTTAAAAATTAATTATGAATTGTTTACATAAAGTATCAAAACAATCCAAATGTGTTTGATCAGTTTTGAGGATGTCACTTATTATTTTTACTAAAATTAATGTCAATTTTAAATAAAAAGACACACTTGGTGTCATACCCACCACACCATATATCGGATTGAGGTGTGGATGATTACTATATTTCAAAAATGACATATTTATTGTTTTAATAATTTATCAAAACAATTTGAAAGATTTGTCTTAGTTTTGAGTATATCACTTATTTTTTTACTGAAATGTCATTTTAAACTAGAAACCGGTAATTTGAGTCATACTGGTCACATCATGTGTTGGTTTGACATGAGAATAATTCCTACACATCAAAAATGACTTATTAATCATTTTACTAAATTATCAAGATAATAAATGTGCATTTTTCTAGTTTTCAGTGAGTGAAACACCTTTTGAACTAAAATATCAATTTTAAAATGATAACAAACATTTGAGTTTTATCGGGAACACTGTGTATCAGATTGAAGTGTAACTAATTCATACATGTCACAAATGACTTTTTGATCATTTTACCAAAGTAAAAAAAAATATTGATGTGTTTTATTAGTTTTGAGAATGTCACATGTCTTTTTTACTAAAATTAATGTCAATTTTAAATAAAAAAGACACACATGGAGTTATACTAGGAACACCGTGTATCAGATTGGGGTGAGGGTTTTTCCTATACATCACAAATAACATATTTATAATTTTAATAAGGTACGAAAACAATATGACTTCCTTTTATTTGTTTTGAGTATGTTATTTTTATTTTTTAATAAAATTAAGGTCAATTTTAAATAAAAATACACACATGGAGTCAAACCAGTCACACCGTGTGTCATATTAAGGTGAGGATAGTTCTTGCACATCATAAATGACTCATGGATCATTATCCTAAAGTATAAAACCAATAAGAATTAATTTTCTTATTTTTGAGTATGTCACTTTTGTTTTTTACTAAAATTAATGTCAATTTTAAATAAAAATACACACTTGGAGTCATATCGGTCACACCTTGTTTTTGATTAAGGTGAAGATGATTCCTATATGTTGAAAATGATTTATGTATTGTTTTACTAAAGTGTCAAAATAATATTAATGTTTTTTAGTTTCTATTATGTGATGTCTTTTTTTAACTAATATGTAAATTATAAACAAAAAACATACAGTTCAAGTCATACCCAACATATTGTGTATCAAATTGAAGTATAGATGATTGAGTATGTGATGTGTGTTTTTTAATTTAACACTATGTACCAATAAAAAATAAATAGATTTTCCTTATGTATAGAATAAGAAACCCCATGCTTCCTGAAATGCCTCATCCAAAAGTAACATATTCTCTCTTTTTTGGGTTGTTGTAGACAATTAAAAGAAAAATATGACCTCCCAAAAAGAATCCAATAGTATAAGAAAAAAAAATTTAATTTTAGTAACACTATTAATAAATAAAATAAACATAAATATGAAACAATACATTGATAAAATATAAATTTTAAACTAAAACCACATAATTCGAGTCATACTGGGTACACCATATCTCAGATTGAGGTATGATTGATTCCATTTGGTCTTTTTATCATACAGTGAATGATCATGGTAAAAGAGTGAATAATCTTTTTTGATGAATTAATTTATTCAGGATATCTATGAAAATTAACAAAATAAGTATCAAATAAAAATGATGAGGAAATTTACTAAGAAAAATAGATAAAATGATGATAAAATCAATTAAATAAGTAGGAAGACATCACATATTCATAATATATGTGTGAATTATGACACCGGGTATTCTTCCCAATCATTTATCAACAAATATATTTTTTCTTTTTAACAAATGGACTTTATATAGTCGTGGTAGAATAGAAAGAATTTAAATACAGAAGGATTAGTAAATATTTTAAATGAAATAATATTTATCTTTAAAAATACCTATATTGGGATGCTAGTTTATTGATGGTATTTGATATATCTCATAAATTTGAAAATATAATAACCAAAATCTTTTCCATTGGTTTGATTTGAACACTATATAAACATTGAGAAAAATAGGTAGTTTTTAATATGTGTTTTGATTGTGAAATCTTATTATATATACCCTAATACTTATCCACTCATCAAAGTTGATAGGATCCTTATATAAAAGGACTATCCTCATTCAATTATTTTAATGATATTTAATCACTACCATATTATAATATAATTCTAATTAAAACATAATAAAAATATATAACTTGAAGTTTAGTTCTAAAGCATTTGATATAGTGCATTACAAATTGAAAAATGACATCACGTGTAGTCGATTTATTGGGTATCTATGAAGTGAATCCAAAAATATATATATTCAGAGTATCCAAATTGACCATAAAAAGTATAAAATGTTTCCTAAAAAAGGAATAAGTAATGAAAATATATTTTATATTATTAAATTATATAGTTTTAACAATAAATCATTGGAAATAAGAAGAGTATTTCCTACAAAAGTTTGATTTCAAATGCACGACCATTTTTTCCACTCTTATATCAATTTGAAATGAATATAATAAGGTTATTTCTGTATAAGTTATGTGAGAAATAATTATTACAAATTTATGTTCATAGGTTTTCCCTTTAAAAAGTATTGATATATATGCCTGCAAAAAATATGAACTATATTTAGTCATAATTAACATAATACATCAGCTATTGGAAAAAAATTATAAAAACACATCTCATGCATATATTTATAAAAAATACTCTTAGACAGTCATAATTGAAGATTTAATTTACATTATTAAGACAAATATAGTCTATAATGGATTCTATGAACATTTTTTTCTTCAAAATAAACTATAACATTACTACCATTTTGTAACTTTGTATCCACATGAACCTTCAATGTTAGTAAATGTGGATATTTAAAGGTGGGTCAAAGTTCATTTGTGAAGATTTTTTCGATTAGTTGGTTGATTCTTTATATTTTTTTGATTAAACCTATATTTCACCCCTTCACTTTGTGCTTGTATTATAAAATTCATCATTTTATACCCTTTGTCATTTAATTGTTAATGGTTATTAATGAAAAATAAAATATAAATGAATAAATCCTTATAGACATGTTTTTTACAAGATCTTATGACCATGCTATGAATGTTCTAATTGATTTCTTGAATGTATAAATGTATGAATCATCAAGTGAAAGATGTAGCTCAGTGCACAGATCTTGAGCTACGCTAATCCCCACTCTGAGATGACATGTTAGAAGTGGTATGCTGTGTAGAGTATGTTCTTGGATATTGTATATGACATACCCTGTAACAAGGTGATAGGTGGGTGTTTATAAATATAAATCACACTCATTTTCACCCTGTAGAATATTTGTACCGGAAAGGTATCAAAATATTCCTGATTCACATTTCACAGAAACAATTATGAGAATAGTGAATACCTCATCTAAGATGACTCTTTGAGGAGAATGGATCACCTTAAATCTGGTCGGGGTGGGGGGGGGGGGATCTTCACGTTGTGGTTGTTCTTGATTTGTTTCTTCACTTTTTTCCCCACCATAATATTTTACCGAAACTTACAATTCTAATGAAATATTTATTCAAGATAAGATAATAATTCTAGAATCTCTTTCATTTGTTTATCTTTATCCCCCTACTAATTTATTTTCTCAAAATATGTTTGGGTTTTCGCCCTAAAACCTAAACGTCTGACACGACTATACTATTCTATCCACTTCAAGGACACTGATAGTTTATATTCATCTTGTACTGCAAATGACGATTCTTGTGTCTATGTTGGATAAAAAAGTATAGGAAAATGAGTAATCATTGTTATGTAAAATATATTTAACGAAAAAAAATATTTTTATTATGTCAAACTTACCCATGATTCCCACACTTTTTATGTGTTTTCATCTATTATAATCCCATATTTATTTACATGTTCCTCCTTACATAGAACATGACATGAGATAGAAGTAGATTTGATTTTGGATTCATCAATTTAAATATAAAAAGAGGAAAATAATTAGGTTTTTGTTTCATGTCATATAAAATTATTATGGTAGATTTAAAATATGTACCAATTTTTTTCAAGTGAATCTTACCCCATCCTTGATTTACATCAGGGGTACGCTGGTCTTTCTACTTATTTATTATTTTCAACACTCAGTTTATGATTCATAAATTAAAAATTCTTAATCAAAGTGATTAATAAACTTATTTTCAAACAATGTATTAGTATCCACAATATACTTGAAAAGATGTCTCCTCATGATGTCTACTAAACACATCTGATGATTCTTGGTTTATCAGGTGTGCATACATATGCACTGGGTGTGGGTTTATCTTCCCTTCAACATCTTTGTGATGAAACTTTGTTAAAATTGTAAAAAATACTTAGTGATACTTTCTAGAAAGAATTAATATAAATTTCCTTCAAGATCCTTATACTATAAATTCACTAAAAAAAGGTTAATTAAGAGTAAGTAAATGTTTCATTATTTTATTTTATTTTAAAATAAATAAAGGATATCATAATGTTACCCTAATCTATTCTTAAATCAGCGTCTTAAGTTTGTTCAAAACATGATTCCATAAATCTAAATCAATTATCATGTACTATCAAGTGGTGATCCCAATTACACTACTGATCATGGCCTTTTGGGGGTTAACAAGATGGCTATGTGTATTACATCCAATGTAGAATTTGATGCCTTTTTTTCCCTAATATTTTTTTCCAACTACATCATGATACAATTATCTTATTTTTTTGGGATATCAGTTCCTCATTGTCTACCATTTCCTCAGGTTAAAAATCATAACTATATTGTTCCTATATATTTGTATCATCAATATATGCATAATTTTATTGTTCTTATACACTAGGAGCACCAAAAGGTTGAGAAACATATTGTTCATTAAGGTTGGGAGCATTATCACATACAGAAGTCATTATCTATAGAATTGGTTCAATATTTAATTTATATTATGTAAATGAAGCATTTAATAGATAATAATATGAGGTAACACAATGTATATTAAAAAAAATATAACCTAATTGTTGAAATATCTATTTTTTTAATGGTTTAAGGGATTTGACCCCTCTATTGAGTATCCAAATCCCTTAATTATGGTCTCCTATGACATAAAATACCACATCTACATTGGGAATAATTTGAAATGCTTTCTATATCCCAATGAAAGGGTCATACTTAGTTGAATTTTCTTATGACCCTTCAGTGGTTTTGGTTAATAATAGAACAATTGAACTCTTTCAGTTTGTAGGATCTAGAACATAAAATACTTGTACGACCTGTGATACCATTATAAATGGTTCTTTTTTATATCATTCCTTACTGAAATCCACTTTCATTAATCATAATTTATCCATGTTAATCGAAATCCTGTTATCAACCAACTTTCATTGAAAAATCATCAGTTGGAAGGTTGTATTACCAAACTTCTATATTTGTTTGATAATGGAAAAGTATAACATATTCACATAAATTTGATTTTTGTCTGTGGTATCATGCATATCCATATCTTTAACCACAAGTGTAACTCCACTATTTTTCATGGTACTGACTTCATCAAGTTCATTTGTATTGAATGTATAACTATTAATCACATAAAAATTATAATATAATACACACACACATGGTCATCTATATATCCATTGAATTCACAAAAAAATTGAATCCAAATTCTTATATGAATGCTTAAAAATATGGTCTTGAAACCATCCTATAAACTATTTATTATGTGTATTTAATATCCATATTTTAGGCCCCATGCAGGCAGCAATGGTGGAAGGGGGGTTTGGGGTCTGGGGTGGCGGTCGCGGGGTCAAGTCCCTAGGTGGTATCTTTGTATCATGTGTAGAGCTTCCCTTAGTGGATACAATAAAAAATTTAATATTGGTAAAAGATTCAAATCAATATTTCAGGATTTGATGTATTCAAATTTCTAAGAATTTCTTTATGGGTTTCAAAGTATGGAGAAACCTCTAAACTATTACAAAAAATGTAATTGTGGGTCTGCTATTGATATATAATAATGATTGTTCCAACATCTATTCCATAAATTCTTTCAACCACAAGCTGCCTAGTGTGATGAGATTTCAGTAGACCGCTTATTTCCATAATGGATAGGTAATTGGTTCAATATTCAATGACTTACTAAAAAATATATCACTTCGCAATAAAACACTCTAGAAAACTTTTATTTTTGACATACCCTTTCAATATATTCATATATAATTAAATGGGGTACATACATCTATAATGTACGGGACCACATAGTCTAATATCTCTTACCAGGTGAACCGTTAAGTGAACCATTATATCAAATAATGTCGGGGGGAAGAACATTTACAATTCAAATAATATAATGACAATTTCTTTTTCCATAGTTGGAAATTTCTCTAGGTCTATAAATTTTCTACATATAGCTTTGAAAAAGAAATAGTTCTTTGTTAATACATGCCAAAAATTCTTGGAAAAAATGAAACGTAAAGCTACATGCATTAGATCTGGCATCAAAACATGAAATTCATGTGATTTCAAACCCTTTAACTTTAAATAAATCATTGAAATGATATTATTGATATTTGATGAATACCCCTATGGAACCTTTACATCATTCAAGAAGTGGAAAAACTGATATATCTCCTTCCTAGAAAGAGTGTAAGCAGCTGGAGGAAGAAAAGCTAATTTTCACCCTTCACTAGTGCCAACTCATCTTGTATTCCCATGTTAATCATGTCCAACCTAACCTTATTTCCAAATTTCGTTTTTCATGGTACATTTAGTTATGTTCCAATGACACTATCATATAATTTTTTTTCAACATGTTTAACATCAAGAAAATTCCTAATGTACAAAAACTTCTAGTTTGGTAATTCAAAAAATTATTGGTCTCTTTTACAAACCATATCTCTTACCATTTTTTTTAAAAAGTATATCTAATGTAGTGTCCATATATTTTAATTTCTAAAATATTTGATCACATGTTAGTGGAGACATTGCTGTACATTCTTCTGAACTCTTATAGAATGATGTCGTCCAAGATCGGTACTTATTTCACCAGGGTTGAAATCTGCAATCTCCTAGAAACATAGTCTTTGATGATTATTTCAACCTAATTAACTACATACCTTGTTTAAAAATGATACACCCGTTAGTCCCTCTAATGTTATATCTAAAAAAAATCCATAATAAGAAAATCCATTTATCATCCCGTACAATATAGATCTCAACGTGAAATCTTTATTTTTGTAATCATCATACAATGTAACACTTGAATCCACTACTACAAAATTATCCTTTAACAATGATAGAAAAGGCCTTTATCAGCACTAAAATATCACTGATAATCAAAGAATGGTTAAAATCTTGAAACTTTTAACAACTTTTTTTAGTGATGTTAAAGGGGGCCTTCTACAACGCTTTAAAAGGCCCACTAATAAAGGGTGTATAATTTTTTTCTTCAATGAACCACCCCCCTTTATCAGTGTTTCCCACCCCCATAACTTCTCCCACCCCTTTATCAACGCTTTATAGTATCCCACCCTCCTGCGCACGCCCCTTCCTCCAATGATTTTCTAACCTAAGACCTTTGTCTTATACACAAGTGACTTTACCACTCCCTTATATTGTTTTGTTTTATATTTTAGGATATATCTATATATCTATATATATTTAATCACATTTTTCATTCAGATATTTATAGATATATTTTTATATATGCTTATATATTAATATATATATTTTATATATAAATATTTTTAATTATTTATTTACAAAATTAAAATTTTACGCGTGAATATATAAAAAATATGTATATATTGTCATATATTTGATTATAAATAAAATTAAATTATGAAAAATGATAAAATTTGAAATCCATAAAATCAATATGAATATAATACCTAGGAATAAATTTAGTCTCCACTGAAAAAGGGAAAAAGACCCCCATAAACGCGGCTTAAAATCCTTCGAACGTTAAGAAATTGGGGTACACCGACTAAAAACTCAGTTTTAGAGGATTTTTGGCCTTTTTTGGCCTTGAAAAATATGACATAGGTTTACCTCTATCATTTAGAGCTTATATTTCATCACAAGATTCAATTTGATATGTGGTAGAGCTCAAACCGGCACCCGGATTAAAAGTTATGACCGTTTGAAGTTTGAGTTATGTTTTCAACTTATTTTAGATATTTGTTTTTGATATTTTCCTCTACAAATTGATATTAAATGACTATTACTTGGTAATAATGAAAAAATTATTAATTAATTTTTTTTTCTAATTATTTTATAAGCCATTTTCACTAAATATCTTATATATTAAATGTAAATTCCTATTTAACTTATCAAAAATATATTTCAAAAAATATATATTGTATTTATATCAATATAAATAAATTTACATATTAATATATTTTTTAATGAAATATTTTTTTGAATTATACTTTTATCAACGCTTGTAAAAAGTGATGATAAAGGTGGGGGGGGGGATTTTTCAACACTTCTAAAAAAGCACTAATAAAAAACCCTCTTTATCAATGTTTTTTACAAGCACTAATAAAAGACCTCATTTATTTGTTCTTTTAAAAAAGCACAGATACAGGTCCCCCTTGAACAATGATTTTTTTAGCGATGTTAAAGAACCCCTTTAACATCGCTAAAAAAACAATGTTAAAGAACCCTTTTAACATCGCTTTTGATAGCATTGAAAATGGGGTCTTTAAAATAATTTTTAGCTAGCGATGTTAAAGATCTAGTGTCGGATAAACCCAGTTTTGTAGTAGTGATCCGATAATGGTTTCAAATATTTGATCAATGGAACCAAATAAACATCAATATCATCACCTGTTTGTTTTGGTCATGATATAAGCATAGATACCATAATATACATTTGTTTCATGCATAACTATAGTGGAAAGTTATAATTTACCGACATAACCGGCCTGGTACTATCAGTACTTCTTTGAAAATCAAAATAATTCTCTCCATATATAAAGATCTCAATATGAAGGTTTCTCAGATATTTTCTAAATTAAGGATACTTGTGATCATTTCTCTTCCACTTATGAGATTCTTCTAGGTGATGAAGTTCCCCATATGAGATTACCCAGCTAGGATTTAACAATGAATGAGAGAGGGAGGGGTGAATTAGTGATATATAAATATATTTATTTATTTTTCCTTACTTATGAAACAAACATTACCTCCTATTAATGATTTCTTTAACTACTGAAAAAAATTCAAACACTCATCCATAGGAACACAAAAATTTATAAGGTTCACAACTCAACAAGAGTAGCTATGTCCATGTTATGGTTTAGAAATAATCCAATACCACACAATCCACTAGAAAATGATCCTTTTATGTGGAATACAATGAGTAGGATATGACCTTACACTCGTGTAATACTATGTTCTATACAATAGTTTATAATATTCAAGTAGCATGAAATCATGTAACATAATTTATGTGATTCTTGATCAACTTTCACAAATATGATTTTTCAAAACAATTCATTACCTTATTAGCTAGAAGATAGTAATAACTTCCTATAATTAGTAATGATACTTAGTACAATACCCTAGTCTGATTAGCAAGTCTGATTGATCAAAATAGAGATCCCAGTTTTCCACATACTGTTAGTTTGAAGAAATTGCTTTAAAAAATTGTTTTAGTCCCTTCATTAACTTCCCTATACCCATAGTGAACTACCCTGTATCGTTTGTGAATTTCCTTGAACCACTTGTCAACCACGAATGATGATCTTTATGTAAATTGTGAGTCTCCCGTAAACTATGAGCCTCTCATGACCGGTTTTTCTACACAGTATCTGTAGTGCGATTCACGGTTCGTATAGCGCTACTATGCAAAAATATTCCTTTACTAATTTTTCTTCACCATTACAAATACCTAATATGTGGTCCACATACTATACTTAAAATCCACAAAATATCTTGGATGAACTCCTTTTTAGAAAACCTTTTTTTCCATAAAATAATCATCGATTTTTGGGGCCCAAAAATTTGGAAAACAGTAAGAAATTGTACCACCATAAATATAATATTTGGAAATACCAACCATACTGATTCACAATGATATAGCTTTATCAAAAAACAAAAATTTATACATATTAAAATATTCAACTATCTTCTAACAAAATTCACTTCTTGCAATTCAAATAATGATCAATGATTTACTCAACTCATACTCTAAGCCCACATGATCCATGCTCAACATGAGAAATAAGAGTAGCATGAATAGTTTATCAATGAATCAATATATTCCCAAAACAATCAGATTATTTATTCACAAACCTTATCTATCATGATATTTAACCTTGGATTGTTTATCTTTAGCATCATCATATTTACCAAGGAAATTATTGTAACTCTCATGTATTCCAACAACATATTTCTTTCCCAATCAATTGGACTTTTTTAGAAATTGTGAGTTTGATTATCTAAATATGATGGTCAGTCCTATTTTCACCAAAAACAAAGTGTGGTGATTTTTTCTTCTTTTATAATTATGTGAAAACAAAATAGAATTCTTGAATATGATAATCTTCCTTATGAGCTTGGTCCTAACAATATATCCCTTTTATATTTTTTTGTCAACCAAGATTCATAAATCACGGAAATTTGTAACATTGAGTTATGGATTAAATATACAAAATTATAAGACTATGTGAGATAAATAATTATAGGAAACAAGAATTACGAACATCAAAACCTTACTGTCCAAAAGTAGCAACTCATGAAATCTTCCTTAGTTTTTCTTACTCAACTTTCTTCCTCAAATTTTATTCCATACATTAACTTCCTCAAATTTTCTTCCTCAGCTTTCTTCCTCAATTATCTTCCTCAATTTTTATTACTCATACTTTCTTCCTCATCTTGTCTCCTCTTATTCAACTTCCCTAGAATACAATTTTTTCCCTATAACCACTCCTATATATAGGTATAATATTTTATACACTTACATCAGGGATTCACAACTTACCCACAACTCCCCCTTATTGAATGCTTCTACAAGGATAGAATTATGAAATAATTATCCCCCTTGACAAACCTATCCAACGGTACGATGATATATAGAAAAAATACACATACCTCATCCTGGATGAGAAATAGGTTGGATAGACATGTTCTACCTCAATTTATAAAATGGTTCATTGGGTAAAGGTTATGTGAATATGTCAGTAACTTGTTCGATGTAAGAACATACTCCAGCTTCAATTCAATTTTCTCTACATTCTCATTGATGAAATAATATTTTTTATCAATATGTTTTAAACGAGAATGTGGTATCAAATTCCGTGTAAGGTTGATTTCACTTTGATTATCACATCCCAAGAGTAAGGGTAACATTAATTCAATGAGTTAGTCTTCCAAATGACTTTTCATTCACATAAGTTGAGTAGTAGATTGAGTAGAAGAAACAAAGTTAGGTTTAGACGTTATAAGAGTAACTAAATTATGTTTCTTTGTATGATAACTAAAATTACTTTTCCCTAGAAAACAACTCCACCAGATATGGATCTCCTATCATCAATATTTACTACCCAATCAATATCTGAATACCCAGACAAGTCAATACTTTATAATCTATCAAACATGATTATGAAATATATTATTCCATTTATATATTTGAGATTTATTTTTCTAGAAACTAAATGTGATTATTTAGGATCACTCTAAAATATTGCACATAAGGTAACAATATAAACAATGTCGGATCTTGAGATAGTAAAATATAAAAAACTTGAAATAAGCTTCTGAAACTCTTTCTGATCAACTTCTTTTACTTCCCCAACTTTAAAAAACTTAGTTCCCACTGAAATAATTATGGAAAATGGTTTCTAATTTTTCTATTCCAAACTTATTAAGAAGTTCCCTTGCATACTTTTATTGAGGAAGAAAAATGTTTTTATAATTTTGTAAGATTTGTTACCACATAAAGTATTTAATTCCCCTAACCTGGACATCTCAAACAACTTATTTTATCTCTCAGCAAATCCTTCACAAGTTCTTTCCTGATTCCTAGAAAAGACTATGTGATCAACATAAACAATTACCATGAGGGAAAACTCTTGAATTTCCTTGATGTAAATATTCCAATCAACTCTTCCATTATTAAAACCAATCTTTCTCAAGAAAGTATCCAATTTGGTATACCATGATCTTGGAGCTTGTTTTGGATTATAAAAGGATTTCTTAAACTTACACACATAACTTTCATCTTTCCCCACAACAAATCCACATGGTTGTTTAATGTAATATTCCTCATCAATATCACCATTTCAAAATTATGATTTCACATCCATTCGAAATTTTTTGTAACTTCATTGTGAAAAAATAACAATAAATACTATCATTGTTTCTAACCTTGAAAATGGAGTAAAAATATCATCAATATAAACAACTTCAATTTTTGAGTAACCTTTGCACACTAATCTTACCTTTCTTCTTATCACTTCGCCTTATACATTCATCTTGTTCTGGAAAACCCATTTTGTACCAATAACATTTTTGTTGTCTAGATTGGCCAGGAGTTCCCAATTATCATTATTTTCTATCTGATCAAGTTATTCATTCGTAGCCTGAACCCATTCCTTATGCACAAAATATTAATTCACATCATTTGGCTTGACTTTTGAATATATATATATAAGTGTGTGAACAACGTTTTATGTTCTTCTTTTTTGAACCTTATGACATTGAAAAAAAATATTTTTTTGAGCCACTACTTACTTCATCAGCCAAGGGTGAGTTATTTTAGTTTCATCCCCATCGCTTGAAATATATGAGTCTAATTCTTCTTCTTGAGTTGGAATACCACTGTCAGCATCCTTATTATAATTGTTAACAAATATTTCCTTATTCTAATCAACTTTATTATCAATATAAGTAAGTTTTTATTTATTAACATTTTCAACAACATTCACATTAGAAGAATCACAAATTATTGTTGTTTCTTTGTTGAAACATTTTTATCCTCTTCCTTCTGAAGTATAACCAAGAAAAACTCAATCTTCACATCTATACTCAAACTATCCAAGGTTTTACCTTTCTTATTTATAATGCATGGACTCCTAAAAACTATTATGTGTTTCAAACATAGATTTTTATCAGAAAAAAATGTCATATGAAGACATATATGAACTTGGCCTATGGAAACATTAGTTTTCTATATACACAACAGTATTCATGGCTTGCCTAAAATATTAATAAGAAAGACCTTGTTCAAGTAATATAGTTCTCCCCATTTCCACTAGACTTATATTCTCTATTTTAGAAACCTCATTTTGTTGAGGTAAGTATGGTAAACTAAAGTCATTCCAAATTCCATGATTCTCAGGATAAATTTCAAATTATTCATTATTATACTCACTACCATTATCTGTTCTCAACTTCTTCACTTAATACTCATATTCCTTTTCAGTTTTCCTCTTAAATTTTTTTAAAAAATTCAAAGGGTATGACCTATGTTTCACAAACATAACACAAGAAATGTGAGTAAAGTAATCAATGAAAGTGATGAAGTACTTATATAAATTGGTTCATTATTTTCTCATTGGACCATATATATTGGAATGAATAAGTTTGAGGGTATTTTATGAACAAATCTTAACATTATTATGCACTGAGTTTGAAATTTTTCATTTATTAAAAATAGTGCAACACAAATATCTTCTTCTCAACCTATCAGGAATACCATAGACAATGTCTCACTTTTATAACTTTCTCATTTTTCTTTAACACATGTGTCTCATCCTTTTATTCCATAACTATTTTTATTTTTCCATACCCAAGTAAAAAATAGTTTTGTATTTCACCAACTTGGAACACGTTTCCTTTTGTACATTGGCCTCTTATAATTATCTTTCGATATTACTCACTTTTCAAAAAAGCCCATAATTTCTAAAGATAACTTTGTTACCCTCATCAAAAAGTTGTGAAACACTCATCATGTTGTGTTTTATCCTATAAACATATAAATATTTCTTGAATTTCATCATTCCTTTCCCAATGGTATCTGATTCAACAGCTTTGATTCTCAGAGATTTATCATTGACATAGTCACCATTACTTATTTGAATCATTTCACATTATTCCACCACTTTAAGTCTCATATAATATAAGAAAAAAACCACTATCAAGAGTCCAAGGTCATTATCCTTTTTTTTTGATTTCATGACAGTTTCAAAAATAAGATCTTTTTCTTATCTCTTTTCATTAATCACCTCCGGCTTATGATAATTGCAAAGAAAATTTCATTGTACCGATAACAAAACAAGACAACCCTTTTCAATATTTCCAAGCTATTTACATCTTTCACAAATAGTTTCCAGGGGTTGGAACCTATTCTCAACTTTCACACCAACCTTATCAGGTTTCTTCTTAACTTCTTTCTGAGACTTCTTATTTTTAGAGGGTTTAATCCCCCTCAAATATTGCCTTCCATAATCTATGGAATAGTAGTAATGTTGTTGGTTGAACCAACACATATTTTACTTATGTCGGAATCCACCACAATACTAGAAGTATCACTAGAAAAATTATTTACCTCTAAAACTTTTGGATTGACCGGGGTTGTGAGTATATTTCTCAACAACCTTGTTAACTTAACTTTGTTGACCACCAACATTTATGTTTTCAAATGAAATATTCTTTTTCATATCGGTTTTCTTTTCATCCTTATCAAATTTAAAAGTAATAGAAAATTTCATAAACTTTTAATTTTTAGAAATTTAGGATTCCAAATTTTTAGAAACACCTAAAATTTTCACACTGTTAATCTTGGCCATGTACACAACTTTTATAGCTTTCTTCTTCTCATAAAAAATTATAGATTTATTCTCAACCTTTAAAGGTAACTTTTTTTTATCCTTATTAGGTTCCTCCTTATGAGAACTTTCACCAACTTCAAAGATAGTTTTTCTGAAACTTATAACCATCTATTTAGTTTTAGAAAGTTTTTGTTGGACAAGTTTCAAATTTTTTCCCTTCATCTTTACTTCCATATTTTCATTACGATTATTTTATTACTTAAGATATTTTTTCCAATCATAAATCTCTTTTATCATATTGACTTTACAATCAAGAAAAACTACTTGATTTTTTTTGAAGAGTTTTCATTATTAATTTTCCTTATTTATCTCTGTTACCTTCGAATATTTCTCAGACACTCTTTTAATTATTTTTTAAGATAAAATTATAATTGAGTTTCTTATTCTTATTTAGAACTATTAATTATAAACTCTTCATTATTCACTATTGGGATAAAATTATTCTCTCCATCAATTTCAAAATATTTTTTTGGATTTTTTTTCACTTTATTCTTCTTCATCATCTTTAGATAAGAAACTCATTCTTTTGGACTGGAATAATTTTTATATTTCCCTCTAGAAAATGATTTATCATTATCACTATGTTTCTTCCATGACCTTCTTGGTTATATTTCTTCTTTATCACTATTCTATTCTTTATTTATTTGAGGAAAATTATCTGTAAAGTGCCCAATGTCTTCACATTAAAATATTTTAAAGGGAATTATCCCTTTATATTTACCTATATCTCTTCTCACATTTTTGGAAAACAATGATAAAATACCATCAAGATTTTTACATACCTCATTTTAAGTGTATGATCTAGAAATATCATCTTCCTAAAGAACCTTCTTAGACTTTTCTTTCTTCATGGTTTTGAAATAAATTTATCTATCAACTTTTGTTTTTATATTCACAATATTCTACCTTCTCATTTCATAAGTGATGATAGTTCCATTAAAATAATCTAGATATAATGTTTCAGGGTATCTATCTTTCAATAAAGAAACTTTAACATCCAAATTTTTAGGAATAATTCTTAAAATCTTGTCAACAACTATAGAATCTTCAAAATTTTCACCAAGACATTTGATCGTGATGAAAGTGTCATTTAAACTAGTAATGAAGTCCCCAAAATATTCATACTCACCCATTTTCAAATCTTTACTCATCAGCCTCCAGATTTGTAGTTTCTCCTTTTTCAATTTTTTATTTCCTTTATAAAATTTTTAGCTTATTCCAGATACCTTTAGATGTGGTAAAACCTTTCACTCTTAAAAATAACTCTCATAAATTGATGAGAGTAAATCATTTTTATCTCTTTCATCATTCTCATTATTCTTCTTATTGATTAGTGTAAGAGAAACCTTATCATCAAGATGATAAAATCCATCTTTTATAGCTTCGAGAACATCATACCCAAGACACATAAGATAAAACATCATTCTATCTTTCTAGATATGATAGTTCTTTCCATCAAAGATCAGAATCCCCTTACTATTCATCTAATTAAAATTCTCCATCACAACTTCTCTTCAAAACTTTAGAAAATAATAAAGAAAGGGAAACTTATTCTTGATCCCAATTTAGATTACCTATCCAGGATTCAAGTATCACTGAGAGGGGGAGGGGTTGAATTAGTGATATATTTTTCTTTTATGTTTACTTAATTATAAAATAACTTTTTCCTCCTATTAAATATTTCATTCCATGCTAAAAAAAATTCAATCACACATCAATAGGAACACATGAATTTAAAAGGTTCACTACCCAGCAAGATTAGATACATCCTTGGTATATTTTTTAAATAATCCAGTACCACACAATACACTACAAATCAATACTTTTGTGTGGAATACAATGAGTAGGATATTACCTTGAACTCATGTAGAACTATGTTCAATACAAAAGTGAATGTTATTTAAGTAGAAAAAATGATGTAATAAAAGTTATGTTCTTACTGATCACCTTTCATAAATGTTATTTTTCAAAACAATTATTCAATTTCTCACCCAAAAGCTAGTAAGAACTTTTTAGACTTCAAAATGATACTTAGTCTGATACCACAATCTGATTTCTAAGTCTGATTGCTCAAAAAGGAGATCCCACTTTTCTATGTACTGTTAGTTTTTGGAAATTCCTTTCAAAAATTGTTTTAGCACCTTCATGAAATTCCTTGTACCCACTTAGAATTGTCATGTGTCCTTCATGAAATTCCTTTCACCAGGTGGAATGAGTGATTTGTGGAAAACCTTTCCTTCATGGACGACACCTACTTAACAGATGGATGACGCCTCCACAAACCACTGGTTCTATGTGACCCCTTTTTCTTTGCGATCTATTAAGACCTGCCAACCCCATCTGCACATTGTCCCCAAAAATTATATCCTTCATGGAAATGATCCCCTATAAACTACTATACTTTGAGGAATTATTCCTCAAAAACTTCTTTAGACTTACCCAAATTCTCCCAAAAATTATGATCTTCTCTAATTAAATTAGCTCTTATAATCTAAAGATATGATTTGGGATATTTATATAGGGAAAAAGATCCATAAAAACCACTAAAATAAATTACTCAAAACTTCAATGTAGCACATCCTTCACCATGAACTGTTATATGGTCCGAATAGCGCCTTAATCCTTGGTGGCGACCGTTGTTTTACACAAAAAGAAACCCTTTATAGAAGCCTTAATCGCCACCTCAAAACTGAAAATTATGGGCCTCCCACAAACTATGAGCCTCCCATAAACTATGAACTTTGATTTACGAATCAAAAAATATTTTATAAAAACTCCGTTGTAGAATATCTTCTTTTTCCGTAAAATAAACCCCAGATTATAAGGCCTAAAAATTTGGAATACCCTGGGAAACTATGCCACCTTAAAAATATACTTCAGAAACACCAACCATAATAATTCTTAGTCATTTGGATTTTTCAACCAAAAAAATTGATACATAATTTAAGATTCAACTATCTTATACCAAAATTTACCTTTTTCGATTAGGATAATGATCAATGATTTACTCAACACGTACTCTAATCCCACATGAGATGCTCTACGTGAGAAACAATAGTAGTATGAATAGTTCATCAATAAATCAGTACATTACAAAACACTCAAATGATTTCCTCAAAACCCTTATCTATCATGATGTTTAAACTTTTATCAATCATCTTTAGCATCATTAAATTTACCAAGTAAAGTATTTTAACTCCCTTATCTTCTAGAAACATCTTTCTTTCATAATCAAATGGGATTTATTAGTAATTTTGAGTTTGATATCTTGAATATGATGGTCAGTTAGATTTTCAAAAAAAAAAACCAAGTGATTTGATTTATTCTTCTTCGATAATTCATTGACAACAAAATATAATTTCTGAATATGACAATCTTCCATATCATCTTGGTCCAAAAACTATATTTTTTTCTTGTATATTTATTCCACATTAGTTTCCTTACAATCTCCTCACTTCCATATAAGTGTATATACATTGGATGGATCGGAAAGTACAATACAACTTTCATATGATCCAATTCATCTTTCTTGAATCAATAAGAACCAAACTTTAGGCATCATTTATGTGATTTGTGGTCTTTTAGAAACAATATACAGTCATTTGGACAAGAAGGTATTCTTTTAGAGATCATACCCATTGAAAATAACATTCATTTAGTTCCATATGTTTGGCTAGGAAGATCATTATCTTCTAAGATCATATCATTCAAGAGAGAAATTATTTTAGTAAAACTAGAATAACTCCACCTGTTTCCACCTTTTAAATTATACAGCTTTAGTATGACTACCAATTCTGTATATTTAGCACAACTAGCATATAATGGATTCTATGAACAAATTTTTAACTTCCCAAAAAATTGTGGCCAATCGTGAATTTCATCTTCAACTATCATTAACATTTTTTCAATATGATCTTTATCATCAGTCACACCTATAATCACATCCTCAATATAGTCTTTCTCATTGTCCATGCTTGTAATCATATTAGATGATCCATAAAATAAAGTGTTATCCCAATCACTATCTACATTCATGTTTTCCCAATGTTTATTTCTGAATTTATAAATTCAATCTATTTTAATAGAGATAAAGTGTTATTCCAATTCCTTTGGACTAATTTTTCTTGAATAAAAGCTGTGTAAACATAGAAAAAGGATTTCAAAAGGGTCATATGCATGATATTTTGCAAACTTGATGAAATCTTTCACCCCATATTGATATTATTTTTCATACAATTGGCATTCATTAATTTTTTATTCATATGCATCGTATTTGACATTGTAATATTAATATTTAAAAAATTAATAAATACATAAGAAGGGGCCTTTCAAATATGGGGAAAACAACATTTGAATGATTCAAATAATTTCAAAATTATTTGAAGGAAATGGGTAACTGAATTTAAGAAAATAATTACTCCACTGGTGGTAGGTGTTATCTATTAAATTCATCCACACTTATTGTCGGTACTTAATATGGGATGACTACTACTCAGGGTAGTTCAATAAATATTGGTGTATGTCGAGAGGACACTGGGGAAGAGTCTTAGGAAACAAAATGAAATAATAATTTCTCTGGAGATGAAGTTGATGAGGATGATAATTATATCCTTAAATATAATTTTTTCTAGGATGGGGAGTTGGTGAAGTACGAGACAAAATTTCATAGTTTTCTATCTAAAATCATCAATGTTTCTTTGGTTTGGTTGGATTGGATAGTTTTATTGGATGATTCCAAGGTAATAATTTTTTACCTTTTCTAGTTTCATACATCATGTAAAAAATAATGCAATTCCTAATTTTATGGATTTATTCTGATAATAGGTCAGTGGACAAATTGAAAATCTAATTAAAGTAGGTGATGTAGTAAATTCATTCAAATTATTTATTAACATAGGAATCCAATTATGGAATTGAAAGATTAATTATCTTAACAAAAAAACATTTGTTGGATCAATTAAGGAGATAAGTTTAGTGACCTACCACTACTAAAAATTGAATGGAATATTATGTTCTCAACATTACTAATGGTAAAAATTGTTAAATCCTAATAGAATAAATTAGGAATACAATCTAACCAAAAATAGAATATCATTTATTTATATAATTTTCGGGCTATGTGGAAGTATTCAAAAAACGGTAAGAAGTATATTATTTACAATATTGAAAAATTTACCTAAATTAAATAAATTTTCTTTGTGATAAATAGTTCATAGCATCTAAATATGTTTAAATGTTTTAGAATAAAAGTAGATTAGGATTGTAATTTCTCCCTATAGATGATTTAGTAAGATATAAGGTTGGATGAAGAAGATTCTTGAAATAGCATCGAAAACACCCATAAAATTTGAAATCTATAGACATATAAAGAAGGTAATCATCTCATGTTATTGATATTTATAATGCCTTCCCATGATAGGTACTTGGTTGGAATATAAGGATAATAGAGAAGATGAACATGATAAATTGAGGACCCTAGGTGATTTCTATTCCACCTTAAGAGGCCTTCAACTAGTATATCACAATTTAATTTAATAGAGGTATTATCACTTTAAAAAACACCAGAGAAAATTAGTAATAAGAGAATAATTGAAAATTATAAGGTTTTTATAAAAAAATATTTCCTTTAATAATAATACATATCCACACACTATACATGTATATATTTTATAAAGAACTAATCCTATCAAAATATCCCTGAAAGCCTTCATTTTTTTTTTATTTTTTATAATACACCTTTCAAGTAGTGATGTGGAACCCTTACCAGTTCTGAACGCTTAAAGACAATTACATAACCCGTAGGTCTTAGAGGGAATCACCTAGATAAGGAAACTTAGAACTGCTCCTCCCCAGCATGTGTCATGATATTGGCACTCCACCTTCATAGGGCTGGTTGACTAGTGGTATTATGAAAATCTGTATAGGTCAGGTATTGATGGCAATGCCATACCCTCTTGTTCTTCCAATTCTGATTAGCTCAACTCTAGTGGATATGCCTTCCTAGAATTCTCATGTGAAGCCTTTCCCATTATAGTATGACTGGTATATATTCATCATGTTGCCTTAAGGCCTTGGGGTGGACCTAAGGCCTTAAGGTGGCATAGTGTCCTTGAGAAACAACTAGCCCGAAGGCCTTCGGTGGCCCGAAAGCCTTACAGGACCCGGGGACCAAACCGGTGGCCCAGAGGCCCAGATGGATGAATAGTTTTGGCTTCTATTGTACCAAACATTACATTCTACAGTACCTACAACCATCCCTACTACAGTGCCTAATACAGTACTACTATTGTACCCCAAAAATATATCTCCACTAGGATTTGATCTCAGGTCTCTTGGATGCACTTGCCGAGTCCTCACCTACTGGGATGAGGCTCATGTGCAAGAACTAATCCTGAAATCCATGTTATTTTAAATTAAACACACACACATAAATTCATTCCATAATAATTAATCAATTTAAAATAAATTTAAAATACCCCTTAAAGACTATTAAAATTATTCTAATAATGAAATAAACTACTAAAGGATTTTTTTTAATTAAAATTAAAAATTAAAACATCAACCATTATTTTTATAAATAAAATAGTTTAGTAAAATTATTATAAAAAATTGTATGTCACATTATGGGTAGTGGATTTACCCATTTTCTACTGATTCATATAGTACTGTATCTTATATATGAATCGAGACCCTCCTACCCCTATATTATTTGGCTCATGCTTTAAGTATTACCTATACTATTCCAAAACCCAAAAATCATAAATTTTAATACTAATTTTATTGGTTTCTAACTTTTCGCCAACTGAAGAACTTACATAGTTTTACACCCCATCTTTCCTTGCATTTTCGTTGATATCAAACCCTAGAAACTAACACCAAATTAGAGAGAAGATGTAGTTTCAGAGGAATACCCTAATTTAAACCATGAATGTGATGTTGGATGCAAAGTTGGTTTATTTTTTTCAATGGGGTTAAATATTAATTCACCTTTTGATGGTGGAATATGATTTTTGGTGAAGAATCAGTGATCATCTTGGTAGAAGGTTTATGTTTTAGTGTGTGGGAGGGAAGTTTAAATATTTCACCAATAAAGATTACAATATAGTGTGGTTATTCTTGGTTAATTTAAATTGCAAGGTTTATATTGAATTTCATATGGATTTTGTGTTACTAATATATTATGGTGCATAAAGAATTAATATAGTGATCAATCTAAGACTATTTCTTAATAGGTATATCGTATAACTTTGCTATTAGTTTGAATTTTTAATTCTCTATCTATATCGAGCCATGTATCTCATTATCTATTTTTATAAATAAAGTTCCAACCTTATTAAAAAATATTTTTTGGGTCTATTCTTTTTACATGGAATCAGATCCTTGAAACCATATAAGTATCCCTTTTCCCCTCCCTCCAGTGTCGTTGCTTTTGGATTCCCCTTTGTTGCTCCTATGCTTTCCTAACTAGTTTTCCCAAAATTTATCTTACATAGTCTTTGAAGAAATTATGTTTTATTTCAGATGAAATTTGTCTTTCAGCCTTATCCAAAAAATATTATACATACGTCCTCTTCAGATGATATCTTCCATAAGTCATAGTCGAGATAAGAATTTTTAAACCTATTTTGTCATATTTTTTCATGTCTAGGAATACCATGAAATCCATATAACTAAAATAATAACATCTTTTATAATAGTTTTGAAATCATCTATATTGGATATTTTTAGGTGTCAGTAACATCACATTAGAAGGAAGTTTATTATATAGATTCAAACCCTCATTATTTAAGAAAAAAATCAATGTTCCAATAGATCGATCTTATATAGATTCATACCCTCATTATTTAAGAATTATAAAACTATATTTTAAACTGGAAAATACTCTATCTCATTTCACTAATTTAAAAAAATGAAACATGAGATAATAAACTTCCTTCTAATGAATAGTTCCAGCCTTAAAACTTGATATGTAAATTCATTTTAAAAAAATTAAACATGAGATAATAAACTTCCTTCTAAAACTGGACCGGGGACCAAACCGGTTGCCCAAAGGCCCAGATGAATGAATAGTTCCGGCTGCTATAGTACCAAACATTACCTACTACAGTACCTACACCCATCCCTACTACAGTGACTGCTACAGTACTACTACAATACTATTATAGTACCCCAAAAATATGTCTCCACCAGGATTTGATCTCGGGTCTCTTGGATGCACTTTCTGAGACCTCACCTACTATGATGAGGATCTTATGCAAGAACTAATCCTGAAATCCGTTTTTTTAATTTGACACACACACATAAATACATTCAATAATAATTAATCACTTTCAACATAAATTTAAAATACCCCTTAAAGGTTATTAAAAGTATTGTAATAAAAAAATAAACTCTTAAAGTATTTTTTAATTAAAATTAAAAATTAAAACATTACCCATTTTTTATCAATAAAATAGTTTATTTAAATTATTATTAAAAAAATGCCTGCCACATTATGGGTAGTGGATTCATCCATTTCCTACTGATTCATATAGTCTTTTATCTTATATATGAATCGACACCATCCTTACTCTATATGATTTGGCTCAGGATTCAAGGCTTACCCTATACCATTCCAAAACCCAACAATCATCAATTTTATTTTTAAGTCTATTGGTTTCTACCTTTTCGCCAACTGAAGAACTTACATAGTTTTACATCCCATCCATCCTTGCATTTTTGTTGATATCAAAACCTAGAAGCTAACACCAAATTAGAGAGAAGTTGTAGTTGCGGAGGAATACCCATGTTGGATGTAAAGTAGGTGTATTAGTTTCAATGAGGTTAAACATTAATTCACCTTTTGATGGTGGAATATGTTTTTTGGTAAATACTCAGTGATCATCTTGGTAGAATGTTTATGTTTTAGTGTGTGGGAGGGAAGTTTAAATATTTCACCAATAAATTTTACAATATAGTGTGGTTATTCTTGGTTAATTTAAATTACAAGGTTTATATTGAATTTCATATGGATTTTTTGTTACTAATATATTAGGGTGCGTAAATAATAAATAAAACGACCAATCTAAGACCATTTATTAATAGGTATTTCATATAACTTTCCTATTAGTTTGAATTTTCAATTCTCTATATATATCAAGACATGTATCTAATTATCTATTTTAATAAATAAAGTTTCAACCTTATTAAAAAATATTTTTTGGGTCTATTCTTTCTACATGGATACGATCCTAGAAACCATATAAGTCTCCCTTTTCCCCTCCCTCCAACATCGTTGATTTTGGATTACCCTTTGTTTCTCCAATGCTTTCCCTAACTGTTTTCCATAAATTTATCTTACATGGTCTTTGAAGATATTATGTTTTATTTCAGATGAAAATTTTCTTTCATCCTTATTCAAAAAATATTATACATACGTCCTCTCCAGATGATACCTTCCGTAAATCATTTTTGAGGTAATAATTTTTAAGAATATTTTGTCATATTTTTTCATGTCTATGAATAACATGAAATCCATATAACTAAAATAATAACATCTTTTACAATAGTTTTGGAATCATTTATATTGGAGATTTTTATGTGTCAGTAACATCCCATTAGAAGGAAGTTTATCATCTCAATTTTCATTTTTTTAAATTAGTGAAATGAGATATAGTATTGTCCAGTTTAAAATATAGTTTTATAATTCTTAAATAATGAGGGTATAAATCTATATAATATTGATCTATTTGAATTTTATTGTCATATATATATTTTCCCTCGAGTTTAAATTTTAAATTTTATATTTATGTTGAGTTTTTTATCTCTATATTCATCTCTATAAATAGAGTTTCAACATTATTAAAGTGGCATAGTTTCTTGGCCTAATATTTTAAAATGTTATTAATATTGGATGTGATTGTTTGGTATTATATTTTTGTTAAATGTTTTTCTTATGTGGGACATTCTTGAGGTAAGGGGATTCAAACAATTCTTAGAGTCTTGGTCATCACAACTGTGTTTTTTATCGATTCCATGTTTTGTAAATGCATAAGTATTATTGAATTATTCTAAGATAAAATAAATTTTCTTACTACTTGAAAAATAATTTTATTCTTGAAACTCACTTATTTCAATTTTAAAAACATAACTAACTTTGGGATATTTTTAAAAATGATCGAGAAATTTTATTTTTTTGTTTAAATTATAATAAATACTGTAGTTTCAATTGAAAAACTAGTTTTAAAAAGATAATAATTTTTTAGGGAGAAAAATATAATCGACATAATTTTTTGAAAAGTTGAAAGGATTTTTAAATGATTCAACATGTTTGGTTAACTAAAAATTAATAATTTTTTTCATCTTAAAATTAAAATTATAGAAGTCAATAAATATAAAAAGTGTATAATTTGAATGATTTTATTCATGAATTTAATTTTAAATGTTTTAAAAAAATAAAACAAAATTCAATTTTTTCTAAAAAAAATATTATAAGTGATAAATGATGGGAAAGTACCTATAGAATAGACTAAATATGCATATGAAAATATTAATTAAAAGTATTTTAACCCCTTATGTTTTCTAAATTATTTACTAAAAACGAATGATTTACAACCACTTATTTAATTTTAAAAAAATTAAATGCAAGTGTTTTTTAAATAAAAAACAAACATCAATTATTTTTTTGAATCACTTAATTAAGTGTAATGATAGGTATGGACTACTTTAAGTATTATAAAATGAAACAAAATCCATTAATTCCCGTTTTAATGGGCAGTGTTTCTTAGAATTTTTTGATATCACTTATTTTATAACACTTATCACTTATATAATTTTTTACATGCATATTTTTTTAAAAATTATTTCAATATAACTTAATAATATGGAAAAATTCGCACAAAAACACTTAATAAGTGATTGAATAAGAGATGATAAATGGAACCCCAGTCTTAAAGGAATTTACCTATCAAGTTTTAAGGCATTTTTTTATCAGAAATAACATTGATTTTCTTCTTATTTTCTTATTTTATTTTATCCAGTTTGAATTTTTTGATTCATATTTTTAGGTTTCTAGGATCAAAATTAATGGTGATTAAATATTTAAAAAATAAATTGAGTTTAAATTATTGGTGGATTATTATTATTCCTTCTTTATTTAATGGAATTTACCATTATAATATAGGTAAAATTATATTTGTGTGGAAGAAATCACACTGGAAGTGCAATATGGAATACTTATAGGGTGAGGAAAAGATAATCAGATGATTATTTCACAAAAAAAGTTCCTCATATAATAAAAAACCTCCAAGAACATAATAATAAGATAAGGGGACAAATTCTCACTTTGACAGAGCCCCCTAGAGGGTAACACATAACCTCTGACTTCACCATTAATAATGAAAGGGGTGAATCCAGTTCAAACGACATGGACCTAACCCAATAAAGAATGAAAAGATAAAGTTTGGGAAATAAATGACATTCAAGAAGAAGGAGAAAATAGAAAACAAAAGTGTGGTGGAAAAAATAGAAAAAAGAATAATAAACAAATATAGTAAATTAAATGGACGAGAGTGTTTACTTACTTTGGACCTCATTGGTACTACAATCATGGAGGTTGAATGAGGTAAAAACCTATATGAAAAAATAAATTAAATATGAGAATAAATAATTAAATACCTTAGATATTTAGAGGATCAATTCATTGATGAATAATGGTGATTAATTAATAAATAATGGCAGCGGTTCGGTTCCATGGGGATTTGGTTCCGCGAGGGTTAGGTTCTGTGAGAGCTCGAAGGCGCACAGAGGAGATGACTTTGTTAGGGTTCTTTCTATAAGAACTCATAAGGATTTATCATCATTTTCAAAAAATCATTGATAAAGTGTAGTTTTATGTATACTAAAATAGAAAGAGTTAATAAAACTAATCTTTATCAATGATTTTTTTATCGCTGATAAAGTTACAAATTTACCAACACTAAAAAAGTGCTGGTAGAACTACTCTTTATCATCACTAAAATTCTAACACTGATAAAGAGTGGTATTAGTAGCACTTTTTTAGCACTGGTAAAGATACATCGTTATCAATGTTAAAAATTCATTGATAAAAATATAATATTAAAAATATATTTATTTACTTATAAATATAATTCAAAATAAATATATTTTAAAAATGTTTCTACATATTTATAAATATTTGTATATATTTATAAATATATTTATATAATTATATATAATTATATAATTATATATAATTATATTATTACATATATTTATAAATTTATAAATATAATAAATATTTTAATTACTTAAATATATTTTTTATAGTTTTATAATTATATATATATATATATATATAGAATTATAATTATAAATAAACATATTTATAAATATTTTTATACAGTTATAAATATATTTATATATTTATATATATATATTTATAAAATTATATATATATTAATATATAAATATATATTTATAAAATTATAATTAATATGATTATTATTTAAATATATTTACTGTAATATTATAATTATTTAAATATACATATATTTATTTATAAATAGAATTGTAAATAAGTATATGGGGTGTTTGTGGAATGGTAAATCAACCCCATCATGCATCTAGGAGGCTGGGTTCTAAACCCATCAGCAACATTCTAGGCCCCCCAATTAAATGGGGGGGGGGGGGGTTGTGGGATGACATTAGAATTGATACCAGCATGTTTGCCAAGGGGTGGCTTATAAGTGCGCAGCAATCTAGCGGTGATAGTGGGGTGTAACCTACGCTACGAAACATGTAGTATTATCGATGAACCCCTGCCCCAAAACGGGGGGGGGGGGTGATGCTTGTACGACAATTGCCCAGTGTGGTGTAATGGTGGGAGTTAGTAGCATGGGCAGATGAGGCTGTGCTACAAGCGATGTTACTGATTGGTGTATTATGGACAAGCCCCTACCCCGACGGTGGGGGGTGGGGGTGGGGGTTTTGATGCTTGGCCTACTGTTAGCCGGTGTTGTAAAGACCCAAAATTTCCAGGTATTTTTTTTAAATATATGGGAATTTTACGAGTCCACGAAAGCTGACGATGCATGATTCTGAGGCCCAGAGTGCCCGAAATGATCCGTCGAAGTTTTGTTAGGCTTAAAATAAAGCGCATAAGTAGTTTTCCTAAAAAAGTAGAATAAATATTAAATGGTTACTCGGATCAAAAATCTAAGGGCATCGTTATGCTTAGGATGGCGTGTTTACCTTAGGCGCGACTTAATATTTGTCGGCACGAGCCTCCTGTGAGAAAACCAAAAAATGACATAATCGTAAATAAAATAATTAAATAAATTATTTTATTTTTCAAATGACTATAACTCACAAATGGTAACATAGATTAAAAATATGAGTCCACCACTGAACTCATGATGGTATGCTTTCTATAGGCAGATACTAAATTTTTCCGGTGCGGGCCACCAGAAAAATTTAGTTTTTTCCCGCAAATAAAATAATTAAGTGAAAATTATTTAATTGTAAAATTTATAACTTCTAAACGGTAACACGGTTTAAAAATCCGAGAGTATTGTTGGGTTTGTTGGAGTGTTTTTCACCTAGGAATGGCCTAACCTTGACTGACGTGGGTCGAGGGTGACTGATAATTTTTTTTCTGAACATTGTTTTGGGTACGTTCAGTAAACCCGCAAGCGACGTTTTGTAACTTTTGAACCGGTGCTCAGAATTGAAATCTGAGGGCACTATTGAACTCGCAATGCCGATATTCACTTAAGGAGACTTTCACCTTGAAGGTGGTGGGTTGAGAGTGAAAGATAGTTTTTGGCTTTCTTGTGAATAAAAATAAAGTTGTGTAGCTTTATTTTTATTTTATTTATTAAAACCTCCATGTGGAGGTTAATAGTGGGGACCACCAGACCTTAACCTCCCTTGAAAGGTTATGGTGGTGGGGACCAGCACACATTAACCTCCCATGAGAGGTTATTATGTAGGGGACCACCCGACCCCTATTAATGGGGGAGAGGAAACCTCTCAACCCCCCACATTAATGTGGAGGAGACTCTTGAGCTTCCTCCACATTAATTAATCCGAAACACCACCATTATTTGAGCCAACATAAATTAATTGGCTTTCCCCCCTTTTAAATTAATTAACAGAATCGTTGTAATTTAGGAAGGTTCGTAATAAATGAACCGTCATAAATTCCAACGATCGTTACCTACCTCCCCCTCTCCTATAAATATAGAGCTTGGGAGGAGGATTTGGGACGACTTCACCAAGCGACAAAGCGCTGGTAAAGTGACATGACACCCAACACTTGGAGGATTACACTCTCAAACAGAAAATGTGTTCTTCCATGAAGAACGTGTACTTTTATGAAGAATGTGTTCTTCCACGAAGAACTTGTTCTTCCACGAAGAACGTGTTCTTCCATGAAGAATTCCAGCGAGGAGCGTATTCGACTTCTTCCTCAGAAGCACCTTGCGGATGCAACCAACATGAGAGGTCTTCGATGACCAACCTCCCCTCCTCATCATTGTCAACAAACTGACACACGAGATCAGGATTGGAGGTGTGTGGTGGACACGATGAACGACGACAACTCTGTCTTCTTCCCCGTGACTCTGTCGATGAAAGGCGAACAAGGTAGGGGATTTTTGTGATTGATTTTATATTCCCATGATTCTTTCCTTCTAAAACAAAGAACTTGGATAAAGATTCTATCTAGTTGATCTGCATATGTTTTCCATTTTGCGGGATTTGGGATTATTCATTGTGGGAGGATTTGTTGTGCTTCGTTCTTGTGAGCCAAATGCTACCACCCTAAATGCGGAGGGTGCGGACCAAACCAGCATGGCCCGACCCCTCCGTCATTCTCTTTTGCAGTGTTCTTCGAAGCAGAGGAAGGCGACAACGGTGACTAAGGCAAGGAATGCGACGAAGGCAATGGGCATGACAACCGCGACCTCCGAGACCTCCGAGACCTGTGCCGCCCTCATGGCGTTCCGCGCCGCCGCTGGCTGAACCATCTGAACCCCCTCTCGGTGCCCCGAACGAACCACCCCCATGGTCTCCCCCCTTCTAGCCAGGCCACCCCGGGCCGGGCCGAGCGGCCCTAGCTGCGCCGTCTGCCGGCCGAACTAGCCCCGACCTCCCCGGCCCCGCGGTGCCCTTCCGAGCCGCCCTAGCCGTGCTAGTCGCCAGCCTTCCAAGCCCCCAGGTGAACCCATTCCCTTGCGACACCCCGACCAAGCCGTCCTCCCGCGCCCTCGTGGTTCCCCGGCTGAGCCGGCCTTCCATGCCCCTCGGGGCGCCCCGACCGAGCCGGCCTCCCGCACCCCTCACGGCGCCTCAACCAAGCTGGCCTCCCGCGCACTTTAGGTTGGAATCTCGGAGGAAAACCTATCAGATTTTTTTTCATCAGTTGTACTTGTACTTCCAATTCCTTGTACTTTACAGTTGGGCTTGTATTTCCAGCCCCTTTTACTTTTCATCACTCTTTTTTTATACAATTTACTTAGTGTTTAGTATCCAGTTGTGTGCTCTGTTTTGTGTATTTACAGGTTATAAAGGCAATGACTTCCCAGTTTGAGGGAATTACGTCTTCGGTGCTAGTCGCCAGCCCCTGGTCTATAGAAGGCGGGCTTGGGGTAGTCACGGCACGACCCCCGGGGGACAAGTTGTGAAAAATTGGTATCAGAATTGTCGGTTCTACCACAGAACTTAGGACTCTGATAATTTCTGTGAAGAAATAGTGTTAAGGGTAATGAGTGCGGTTTTTAGTTCAGGGAGTCTAGTGTTGGTGCAATGGCTGAGGTATCCATACACCAGGACCGTGACTACTGATTACCGACTTAGTGCACAAAAACATTGATTGCATGTGTCTTTTCAAAAGTTTTCTTTAAGTCATCTCAACCTGGTCATCTCACCAGGTATAATCTTTTGACCGTGTCGCATCTATTCCTTTCAGGATGCCTCCACGTAGACAGCCAGTTAGAGTTCCGAGAGTTGTACGCACTGACAATCCACTGGGCGACGAGGCTCTGGTGCAGGTCCCTCTTACTATGTTGTCACCTACGGGTGGTGTACCAGTAGCACCACCACCCATTTGGCAGAAGATACCACAAGCCGCACTAGCGAATGGTGCACGCTGATTGAGCGCATTGCACGAGTTCCAGCAGTAGAGGCCTCTGAGGTTTTGAGGTGAGACAGATTCCTACGCAACTGAGGGCTGGCTGAAGGCAATTGCTATAGTTTACCGTCTAGATGAGACACCAGTATAGAAGTTAGTGATCTTAGCTACTAGTTTTTTCAATGAGTGACCACGAGGATGGTACGCTTAGTGATGAGGCTTCGGTATTTGGACTGTTTCCTAAGATAGTACCTTCGGTCAGTGTGCCAGCTATATCACTACCCGTTGGTCAGCAGTTACAACCGGCGGTACCGGTAGAGGACACATATAGGCTTAGTGCCTTATATGGGTTTCAACATCAGATACCCCTCGGGTTCTAAGGTGATCCCGACTCATAAGTGGCTGAGGACTAGCTGTAGGAGGTGGCTCATAGTTCTTTAGAACTTATACAGCTTTGGTAGGATGACATGTCAGTTGCTGAGTATTCATCGAGGCGTACTGATCTTTCCTAGTACTTGGTGAATACGATACGATCAGTGCTTTAGGTCTCAATCTTCCAAGTGAGGTGCTTTTAAAGGACATCTAAGCCAACACTATTACTCTATACATTCCTACTTATGCTAGGGTGATAGAGAGAACCTTTATGGTTGAATGTTCTTTGGATGAGTGGATACAACTAGTGAATGTTAGTAGTGGGACCCAAGGGCTCTAGGAATGATTCGAGGTATGGTATATGTCTATTACTAGATACCGTATCAATAGAAATAGGTAAAAATCATTCCTTCCTTCCACGAATCTTGTCCAGGACTTAGAGTTTCTGGAGACACCTTTGGGAGGAGACTCTATTATCACACATACACCGACAGTGTGATCTGACCCTTGAGGCGAGAGTTTTGGTTGGAACCTCTTGGTGGTAGCGTCGAGGCCTTACGATGTTAGTTTGTGTTTGAACTTGACATCCACAGTTCACACTCAGATTGAACGTATTAGGAAAAGAGGTTGTAGTTTATCTACAACGTTGGGATGGGGTTTTCCTTGGTCGAAGAAAAAGGAAACCCATGAAGCACAAGATAAACTCATGCATAGGAGGGTGCAACCAATCACTCGTGAGTCGCCCAACCTCACCCTCGTGGTAGCAGAAGTTGTCTTTGAGATAGTCTATACTTCTGGTAAGGGGAACATGGTAGCAAATACACTCAGCAAGAGGTCTGGACTGCATCTGCTGAGTGAGGCGACAGAGCAGCTAGCCGCTTTGCATATATCCTTTGTGGATCGAGAAGGTTAATCTTTTCTTTAGTCTCCTATAGTCACTCCCCCACTCCATCTGCAAGTTAGGTAGGCACAGCACAGAGACACTGACTGCGAGACACGACGTGCTCATATATCCACATGACATGGACCTAATCGATTTTTTGAAGGTGGGGAGCACATCATTCTCTTTAGGAGATGTACCATGGTACCTGTGTCACTTTAAGAGTAATTGTTGGGGGAGTTCCACACATCCACTCTAGCAGTATATCCAGGAGTGGGGAATATGTACCAGGACCTCCAACGACAGCACTGGTGTCCAGGAATGAAGAAAGTATTTGCAGAGTTTGTCTCTCAGTGCCTCACTTGTCTGCAAGTGAAGGCGGAGCATCGGGTACCCGCAGGCTTGGTCCAGCATTTAGAGGTCTGAGAATGGAAGTGGAATGGGATATTCATGGACTTCATGACAGGACTTCCACGTACATCCAAGTTCCATGACTCTATATAGGTGATCGTCTATCGACTCAACAAGTCGGCCCACTTCCTACCGATCAAAGAACATGGTTCAGTAGAGATCTTGGGACGCCTCTATGTGCAGGAGATTGTGCAGTTACATGGAGTACCCTCGACGATAGTTTCTGATCGTGATACACATTTTACTTCCTGGATATGGAAGGGGTTACATGAGGCTTTCGGGACACTACTTCGTTTGAGCACCGCCTTCCATCCTTAGACGGATCTCCAGACTGAGCAGACTTTTCAGAAACTCGAGGACATGTTGCGTGCTTGTGTCCTCAACTTCGGTCGCATCTGGGTGGATCACTTAACTTTGGTGTAGTTTTTATTAAACAACAACTATCACTCCACCATAAGGATGACACATTTTGAGGCATTGTACGGGCGACCTTACAGATCGCCTTTGTGCTAGACTGACCCCGGGGTGTCAGCAATCGTGAGACCAGAGATGGTTCGGGCTACCACAGAGAAAGTGTAGATCATCCATGAGCGGATGAAGACTGCATAGAGCAGGAAAAATTCGTATGATGATAGGATACAGAGACCTATGGTATTCAAGGATGGTGACCAGATCTTTTTACGGGTCTCACCTTGAAGTGGTTTGTAGAGATTTGGCCAAGGCGGTAATTTATCTCTGAGATTCATCGAACCTTTTCAGGTCCTCAACAGAGTTGGCGAGGTGGCTTACCTCTTAGCTCTTCCACCTCAGTTGCACCATGAGTATGATGTCTTCAACGTATCCCAGATGAGGAGATACGTGCATGACCCTTCTCACATCATCGACCATGGTGAGATGGATGTCGACAATGGGGAGGCTTTTACGGAGGTTCTAGTAGAGATTGAGGGTCGACAAGAGCAGGTCCTTCGTGGATGGTCGATACCTCTGGTGCATGTTCGCTGGTAGCACAAGAACCTCCAAGAGAGCACATGAGAGTGGAAGGCTCAGATGCGTGCTCAGTACCCCCACTTGTTCTCTTATTTTGAGTTGTGGCTTATGGGAACATAGAGCCCTGAGGTGGGGAGAATGTAAAGACCTGGAATTCCCATGTAATTTTTTTAAATATATGAGAATATTACGAGTCTGCAAAATCTGACGGTGCACGATTCTGAGGCCCAGAGTGCCCGGAATGATTCGTCGAAGTTTTTTTATGCTTAATTTAACACACATAAGTAGTTTTCCTGAAAATGTAGAATAAATCTTTAAAAGTTACTCGGATCACAAATACGATGGCACTGTTGTGCTCAGGTTGGCAGGTTTACCCTAGGCGCGACTTTATATTACTCAGCGCATGCCTCCTGTGAGAAAACCAAAAAATGACATAATCATAAATAAAATAATTAAATAAATTATTTTATTTTCCAAATTCTTATAACTCAAAAACGGTAACTCTGATTAAAAATTGGATACCACCGATGAACTCGTCAGGGTATGATTTCTTTTAAGCAGATACTAGCTTTGGCCGGCGTGGGCCACCAGAGAAAGATAGTTTTTGGCTGCAAATAAAATAATTAAGTGACAATTAATTTATTGTAAAATACATAAATTCTAAATGGTAACTTAGAATGAAAATCTGAGAGTACCATTGGGTTCTTTGGGGCGTGTTTCATTTAGGCAGTGCCTAACCTCGACCGACGCAGGTTGAGGGTGACAGATAATTTTTTCCGAACTTTTTTTCGGGTACGTTCAGAAAATACACAAGCAGCGTTTTGTAACTTTTGAACCGGTGCTAGGAATTGAAATCTAAGGGAACCGTTGAACTCTCATCGCCTATATTCTCTTAAGGATACTTTCACCTCGACGACAGTGGGTCGAGAGTGAAAGATAGTTTTTGGCTTTTTCATGAATAAAAATAAATTTGTGTAGATTTATTTTTATTTTGTTTGTTAAAACCTCAATGTGGATGTTAACAGTGGAGACCACCAAACCATAACCTCCCATGAGAGGTTATGGTGGTGGGGAACACCACACCTTAACCTCCCATGAGAGGTTATTATGGCAGGGACCACCCGACCCCTATTAATGGGTGAGAGGAAAGCTCTCAACCGCCCACTTTAATGTGGATAAGACTTTTGAGCTTCCTCTATGATAATTATGCCAATGCACCACCATTATTTGCACCAATGTAAATTAATTGGTTTACCCCCTTTTTAAATTAAGTAACAACATTGTTGGAATTTAGGAAGGTTTCTAATAAATGAACCGTCATAAATTTCAACGATGGTTACCTACCTCCCCCCTCTCCTATAAATATGGAGCTTGGGAGGAGGATTTGGGACGGAATCACTGAGCGACGAAGCGTTGGTAAAGTGACGTGACACCCAACACTTGGAGGATTATTCTATCCAATGAAGAAAGTTCTTTTCCATGAAGAACGTTGGCAAGGAGCGTCTTCGACTTCTTCCTCGGAAGCACCTTGTGGAGGCAACCAACATGGGACGTCTTCGACGACCAACCTTCCCTCCTCATCGTCGTCAATGAACCAACGCATGAGCTCAGGATTGGAGGTGTTTGGTGGACGTGGTGAATGAAGAAAAATCCGTCTTCTTATCTGTGACTCCATCAATGAACAACGAACAAGGTAGGGGATTTTTGTGATTGATTTTATATTCCTGTGATTCTTTTCTTCTAAAACAAAGAACGTAGATCAAAATTCTAACTAGTTGATCCGCACATGTTTTCCCATTTATAGGATTTGGGATTATTCATTGAGGTAGGGTTTGTTGTGCTTCGTTCTTGTGAGCCAAATGCTACCACCCTAAACGCTGAGGATATGGACCAAACCAACATGGCTCGACCCGTCCGTCGTTCTCTTTTGCGATATTCTTCGAAACAGAGGAAGGAAACAACGGTGACGAAGGAAATGGTCGTGCCACCTGCAACCATCGTGACTCGCACCACCCTGGCGGCGTTCCGCGCCACTGACGTCCAAACCGGCGGCGCCCTGGCCAAACCACCTCTGCGGTCTCCACCCTTCCGGCTGAGCCACCCTGGGCCATGCCGAGCCACCCTGGCTGCGTTGTCCGCTGGCTGAACCGGCCCCGACCACCCCTGCCCTGCGACGCCCCTTCGAGCTACCCTGGATGCTCCAGTAGCTGGCCTCCTGAGCCCCCAGCCGAACCCACACCCTCTCGGTTCCCCAGCCGAGCCGGCCTCCCGTGCCCTCATGACGCCCCAGCCGATCCGACCTCCTGTACCCTCGCGGCGCCCAGGCCGAGTCGGCCTCCCGCGCACCTCACGGCACCTCGGCCTCCCGTGTCCCTCCTGACGCCCTGACCGAACCGCCCTCCCGCACCCTCGTGGTGCCTCGTCCGAGCCAACGTCCCACGCCCCTCGCGGCACCCCGGTCCGAGATGGCCTCTTGTGCCCCTCGCGGTGCCTCGGCCAAACCGCATCGGCCCCTCACGGTGCCCTCTAGGCCGCGCAGCCCTCACGACGCCCTCTGGATTGAGCCGCCCCCACGCCGACCCGCGACCGGTCCATGCCCTCACGATCGATCCGCGCCCTCACGACACTCCGAGACCCCTCACGACCTGTTGGGCTGGGCCCAATGAGCTGGACCAAATATGACGGGCTGGCCCACCCAACGGACCGGGCCAGACCCAACATGCCAGGCTGGGTCGACCCAAACCGGGCCGGACCGGACCCAGGCCCACTACGACCCTTTACTTTTTTTGGCCATATCATTGGCACCAGACATCTGTTTGAAGAACCGTCAGTGGCCCTGGTAAGCTTGGAGCATGAAGGCCCCTTTTAGTATACCCCACTAGAGTTTGGGGTATAGTTGAGTTACAGTCAAGTTGGATCGTGCACGAATCCATTCGAGCCCCCAGGACTAAAAGACTAATAACTTACAGACCGAGCATCTGATTGATGCACCGTCTGTTGCATTGAGACCCCTATGATGTGGAAGACCTTTGAGATACTTCTTCGTGGGACTTTTTGACAGTTGGAGTATCGACCAGTAGCTCATGGAGCAGATCCTTCTAGTGACGAGCGGGTAGAGTGCGGAGACCTAGTAGCTGGCTGAGACCTGACGACTACTGACCGTTTGACTCGGAGAGACTCTACTAGCCTAGTGTGAAGCACCTAGTTGTGGTTGCAGACCCACAATGGAGGAGCGTGATCTATGTGACGCGGTAGACCGACGGTACTCGACAGGAGGAGTACCTCTGCAAGATACGAGGGGGAGAGACTAAGTGTGGCGGCAGACCCGCAGTGGGGAGCGCCTATGTGTGATGCAGCACACCCATGGTACTCAACAAGAAGAGTACCTCAACAATCCAAGGTTAGTGGGTAGCGCTCTTGGTGTCACTGCAGGTCCACTGTACTCGATAGAGGAGGAGTTCTCCAGCAGCCGTGGTTTCGATAATGTGAATAAAATCCTGGTTGAGCTGATTCTGTACTTTTGTGTTTTCCTCATGATTGAGATAAATCACTTGAAAACTTAGGTATATGTATGGGCATATACATAAGTAAGGTTATCTGTTGATTTCATACTTTGTGGTTTATCCTTGTTGGATTTTTTGAGACATTGAGGGTCTTGGGTTCCATACTGAGTATTATTGTACTCACCCATGCATGGGCTATGCTCGCACCTTGTTGTGTTGGTTATAGACGACGGACAATGCTGAATGAGGCTGAGAGTACCAGGACTAGATGGTACCCATAGGTGGACCTTACGACGAGTCGGTACATGAAGGAGACTGACAGACGTGGTTGGTTGAGGAGGCTATCTGTACCTACCCTTCAAGTAGGAATCCCAAAGGACGACCCCACAACTTTTTTTACTTTATTCAATTTTACTTTTACTTCCTGTTCCTTGTACTTTACAGTTGGGATTTTATTTCTTGCCCCTTTTACTTTTCAGCACTCTTTTTTTATACCATTTACTTAGTGTTTCATATCCAGCAGTGTGCTCTGTTGTGTGTGTTTACAGGTTATAAAGGCAATTCCTTCCCAGTTTTAGGGAATTATGTCTTTGGTGATAGTCACTAGCCCCTGGCCTATGGAAGAAGGGCTTAGGGTAGTCACAACACAGGCCTCGGGAGACGGGTCATGACATGTGTAGTGAAACGATTGGAGTTAGCTGCTTGGGAGACTAAGGCAATGCTACAGGCGAAAATACTGAGACTGATGGAAGGGTTGATAGTAGGCGACACACATGGGTGTGTGGTTCCAGCAAGACGATGAAGCTATCCATCATTGTCTTATAGGGGAGGCTCATTCGATTGTAGATAGATTGGATGCAAGACAATGTAGCTGTTTCTGTTGGCTTTTGGCCCATAATTTGTAGGGGTCTTCAGACTGTTAATGGGTGGGTTATCCCTTGGGGGGATATGTCCTACTCATCAGGGGTTAATGTGTGTGCGTGTTTCACTGCAATTGTACCCATAAATACCAAATATATATATATATATTAATATTTTTTTTTTAAAATCTATATAATTATAAATATATTTATATAATTATATATTTTTATATAATTATACCTCATAGTCTACACCGCTTTGGTATATTTATATAGTTATATATATTTATATCAATATATAAATATATATAATTATAATATAATAACTATATTTATTATTTAAATATATTTATTATAATTTTATAATGATTTAAATATATATGTTTTTATTTATAATTATAATTATAAATAAATTTATTTAGAAAGTATTTACATATTATTATAAATATAGAATTATAAATATAATAAATATATTTTTCATAATTTTATAATTATTTAAATATATATATATTTAATTATAATTATAATTATAATTAAATATATGTAAAAAGTATTTATATATAATTATAAATATATATATATATATTTATTAATATAGAATTATAAATATACAAAATATATTTATTATAATTTTATAACTATTTAAATATATATTAATTTATTTATAATGTCATAAATAAATTTTAAAAAACTTATATATATTTATAATTCTATAATTAAATATATAAATTGAAAATTTATTAAAATAATCATTTAAATATATGAATTCTATAAATTTCAAACATATTTTAAATCTTAAAACTTAATAAATAAATAAAATAAATATTATTCATATAAATTAATAACATATTGAAAATATTATATGTATACCAAATAAATATGTGTATAAATAAATATAATAAAATGATTAAATATATTTTTAACATTATTAATGAATATACAATAATAAATGAATAAATTAAATTAAATAAATTACAAAATATTAAAAAGTGAATTCATAACATTTACACGAATTAAAAACATACAAATATACACATACATGTCTACACACACACATATACATACACACATGTCTATACACACATACACATACATACATGTAGTTATACATGTACAAATATTATAAATTATTTAATATTAATATAAATATATATCTAAATAAATATTTTCATTTATGTATTATATAATTGTATAAATAATATTTCAATATATTATATTTATTTTAATTATATATACATTTTGTAATCAATGTATATAAATTAACTATTAAACATTTAGACTAATATAAATTTGATAATTTTTTATATATAAAATTATGAAAATAAGATTTACTTTTTTATGAAAAGTTATATAATTAATATTCATATATTAATTTTAAACAATATATATACTTATTTTAATATACATATTATTTTAAAATATATAAATATTTATTTATAATTATAAATATAGATAAATATATTTATAATTATTTGTATATAATTATAAATATATTTATATAATTATATATATTTATAATTATATATATTAATGAATATACAATTATATATAATTATAAATGTAATAAATATATATTATTTTAATATATTTATTATAATTTTATAATTATTTAAATAAATAAATATTTTTTTTATAATTTTACCATGAATGGTTCGAACCATGGACTTAGTGACCCGGATCCATTTTCATAAAATGTTTCTTAAAAGTAAAGCATAGATACAAGAAGATGGATGTTCAAGAAGAACAAACACACAACAACGCCCAAACATAAAAAGATAAAAACATTGGAGATCATTCCACATTATTTCCATTCACCTCTTTTTATATTGGCTAGCCTGCCTTTGATATCCCCCTAATTATCTAGGTATCTTCTTCTCCTCTATTGTGGAAAAGGTTGTGCAGGTTCTTTATCTCCAGAGGCTTCCTCTGTGATAGATGGGACAAATTCATCCTAAACATGTTCAGTAGTTAGCAGCTTCTGTTTGATATTTTTAGTATGGTCTTCCTCTTTAATAGGTGGGACATCACTGTGTTCACCCTGCTTAGGAGCTTCCCCAGTGGAAGGATCCTGACTACCACGACCATGTATCATCCCCTATGCAAGAGCATCCCCTTGATTACAATCACAATCAGATATACATAAGAGAATTCCTCTGAATTTTACAATCATCATTTTCATGTCCTATCAGATTAAGAAGGTTAAACTTAGGCATGTTAATTAAATCCAATAGAGAAAAGAAATTATTCTCTAACTTGTGGGTCTCTTTGATACTGATTTTCTTTATTGATTCATCTATAACCTAATTTATAACTCTAATTGAGGCCCTATCCACCTCAAACCCCCCATGCGGAAGAGGATCAGCTAGTTGAGTGGCATGTACCTCCCATTGACTTCCAGTCCTTGAATGGATAAAGAAGGGTCAGCTGAGGCCTTTGCAAAGGGAGGTACAATCTGAAGGGGAAACACATTTGGGGTCGAGGCCATGGCACATCAAATTATAGAGGTGGAAATCTTTCCAGGTTTAGAAAAATATGGTATGAATTTCCTAAAAGGAACCATTTGGAAACCATATTCATCCACCAAAATCTTGAATGAAGAAAATGTCTTACCTTATACACCACTAGTTTTATGAACCTCCATACTACTATTGGAGGTACTGGGAAAGAAACTTTCCTTGAAGTGAACCAGATTGGAATCTTGGATAGCAGGTTAATCATCTAAAAGAATTTGAGAAATAATTTTTCCATCATCATTTAGAAAAACAATTTATACCTTTAAGTTTTTAGCCATTATAATATTTTCATCATTTAGTTTTTTCTTACATTTTCACGCTTTTGATGCAACCATCTACTCATGTATTAACTTCTGTCTAGCCAACTCTTGAGTAGCTACTTCACAATGTAATGGTTATCTAATTGTTTCTTTTGAAATCCATTATCCCTATTAAGAACATTCCTTTCAGAAAACAAATAAGATGAAAAAACGTCAATAAAAACCTCCTACAATGATCACTAGATGCACCTTTATCCCTCATTGGTAGAGTTCAAGTCTACTTAAACTGAGAGGAATTAAACCCTCCACTTTGATGGGACCCGATTGGGGATCCTTTAAAAGAAAGGCCTTCCTTCCTCATGGTTTGAACCCTACTTGGGCGTTAAGAATTTCCCCTAGCTTTAGCAGTACCAAAAGATTCATTTACAGCCCCTGTAGAAGGGTCTTTATTAATCAGCATGTCATCACTAGAACCATCACCATTATCACGACAATTTTTGGGGAAGTGTTTTTACTATGATTCTTCATATATATACAGTCTTCATATCCATTTTTATTATAGAAGGAACAAATAGTATTCCTTAAACAATATTTAATTGAGTAACCATTGATTTTCCATTCAGAGTATAATGCTGGTAGCTTCTCACATACAATATTAAAATCCATCTCATCAGACTCTATTGAAAGGATTACCTTGTCAGTTAGAATCATGTTAAGGTCCACCTCGATAAGCACACATGAAAAATAGACATAATAGGCTCTCTTGATATCCTTTTCCATTTTAATAGGAACCCCAATAGAAGAGGAAACATCAAAAACTACCACAAAAATAGTTTTTCCCAGCACCAACCTTTATCAGTGCTAACAAAAAAGCACTGATAAAGGGGGTACCTTTATCAGTGGTAAAAAAAGAGCTGATAAAAACACCCCTTTATCAGTGCTTTTTTTAGCGCTGATAAAGGCACCCCTTTATCAGCGCTTTTTTTAAGTGTGCTGATAAAGGGTCAACTTAAAAAAAATTAATTACAAATAATATATTAATATATTTATATTAATATAAATGTAATATATAATTTTTAAATATATTTTTGATAAGTATAAATATACATTTACACTTAATATACTTAATATATAAGATATTTAGTGAAAATGGCTTATAAAAAATTAAAAAAATATTTTTAATTAATAATTTTATAATTATTATGGATTAATAGTCATTTAATAACAATTTGAAGAGTTAAAAATTAAAAGAATTTAAAAAAGATCCAAAATATGTTGAAAATGCAACTCGGACTTCAAATGACCATTACTTTTGATCTAGGTGTCCGTTTGAGCTCTACCATATATCAAATCGAAGCCTGCGATGAGCTCTACATCTCTATGACTAGGGAAGACCCCAGTAAAGGTTTGTTCAAGGCCAAAAGAAGCCCAAAAGACCTCCAAAATTGAGTTTTTAGTCCGGGTACCCCAATTTTTTTAACATTTTGTTGATTTTCAACCTTGTTTAAGGGGGTATTATTGGATTTTTTTTGGTGGGGACTGAATTTATTCCAAGGTATTACATTCATATTGAAATTATGTCTTTGAAATTTCATCGTTTTTTATAATTCACTGCTATTTATAATCAAATATATAACCATATATGCATATTTTTTTTATATATTCACACATAAAAATTTAATTATAAATATAAATAATAAAATATATTTACATATAAAATATATCAGCTTTATCTAAATAATAACTAATATCTATTTTATTTAAAATACAAATATATGAATATTTATATACCTATATATTAATCTAACTATATATATATATATTAATCTAACTATATATATTAATATAACTACATATATATATAATAATATAACTATAAATATATATATTAATATAACTATATATATATATATTAATATAACTATATATATATATTAATATAAATATATATTAATATACAAATAAATATAACAATATATATATACACATATATACATATATATTAATATAACTATATATATATGTATTAATATAACTATATATATATATATTAATATAACTATATATATATTAGTATAACTATACATATATATATATTAATATAAATATATATTACTATACGAATAAATATAACTATATATATATATATAGAAATAGAGATATATATTAATATAACTATATATATATTAATATAACTATATATATTAATATAAATATATATTACGATAAAAACAAATATAACTATATATATATATATCATAAAATGGAAAGCAAATCAAAATAGAGGAGTGGTAAGGGCTTAGGTGCGCATGGGGGAGGTCTCGAGTTCAAATCCTGGTGGAGGTAGGGGCGCGCGCGCATGAGAGAAAATGGGAGCAAGCACTGATAAAGGGTTTAGGGGGTGTGTGGGGTACTGTAGGGTGGCAGAAAAGCGTTGTAAGGGGGTGGGGTGGGGGGGAGCTCAAGTGCTATAAAAGCCCCCCCGATTAATATTTTTTTTTTAATTTTTTTTTAATTTTTATAATTTTTTTATGTTTTTTAACTTTTATCAGCACTTTTTTAAAAGAATTGATAAAAGGGGTCTTTTATCAGTGCTAAAATGAAAGCAATGATAAAGGAATTGCTAATAAAGGGGTCTTTTATCAGCCCTAAAACAAAGCGATGATAAAGGACCCCTTTACCAGCACTTTGTTTTAGCACTGATAAAAGATCCCTTTTATTAGTTCTTTTTTAGTGTTGATAAAAGGGGTCTTTATCAGCGCTTTTTGGATCGTTGATAAAGGGGACCCCCCATTTATCTTAGCCGGCTTTAACAGCGCTTTTCTAGCGCTGTTAAAGGCCATTTTTAGCGCTGATAAAAAGCATATTGTAGTAGTGAAACAAAATGTACAAATGAAAAAGGATCCAGTTGAGCCCAAAAATATTGACCCATACATGTGAAAAAGAGTTTTTGACCTCAAACACATTAAATTTGAAACTCCACTAGAATATGTTAAGAGATTCGGGCTTCATCGAGAGAATACCAAATACCCATGCTTGCCACTTAAGTTATTAATTCGGTAAAAAGATATGAAAGTATCCCCTCCCCAATGGAATGAATTTACAATTGGGAAAAACCAATATTGATGATAGCCTTTGAATTAGATATATATTTTTCAAGACATGATCTTCCTTCGATAGGGAAATCTTTGAAATAATGGATTGATGATAGGAGTCAAGTCAATCTAAAATCACTTCTTTTCTTGCTAGAACATGCGTGACATTACCGATTTTAATGAAGCTGTTAGACATAGAACTCTATATTGAAGTAGAAAACCTACTATTTATGTTTTTTACTTCACCCATAGCTTAAATCAGTGGTGTCTCAACCCGTTATTCCATATTTTTATAATTTCTAACAAAATTTCAACCACCCACAAGTAGTCTTTGAAGGTTCCGGGCGCAGCGGAAGCGCGTGGGTGGATGTGCCCACTTGGATTTTTGTCATTAGTAATGATCAATCCAGGATCAATATGATGATAAACGTCAGTCTCCACAGATCGAATCACAGAAAAAGAAAAATAATATGGTTTGTCCCGGAACCACAAACAAGGATCGTTACAGGTTGATTATAGTTAATTTAATTAATTATAAAGAAATACCTTTTGGCTGTTCTTTCTTCGTTGATGTTCTCGATCACGTTGTCGATGTGATCCGTCGTTGCATCGTAGAATCCAAGTGTAGGCTCCCTCTAGCGGTGATCCACACGTGTACCTTGTATCTCTGGACGTCGCCAAAGGATTCTCCAGGTGCTAGCGTGAAGAAGCCTTTGCTTGCGTTGCCCGTATTAGATCGTCTTGATCCGATGGAAGAGGATCTCTCTCGGTATTGAGAGTGTTCTTGGAGGAAGAGATTCTTTCGGTCTTGAAAGAATTTTCCAGAGATGCTGTGCACAATGATTCTCTTGTGTGTTGGAAAAGAGTTGGGGTTTTGAGGATATTTATAATCGGGTGTGTGGGGTTATAGAGTTATGAAAATAAATAAACGCGTTACACATTTTATTTATTTCATTGGATCTTATTTAAAACCCCCATGTTGAATAGAAATTTCCTTGACATGCGCCCACGCTGATTATATAAATATCATTTAAAACAATATTCTGTCCTCAAAATCCCGACTGGAAAAACTACACGGCGTGTAATAATAAATACACGGCGTGTACTTGTTTTTCATTGAAAACTACACGGCGTGTACATTAAATGTACACGGCATGTATATCTTGTTTTCATTTATTCATTTCCTTTCCAAAATAAAACTACATGGCGTGTACTTTTAATAATACATGGCGTGTACTTGTTTTATTTTATTTTTCCTCCATCATTTAAAACAACTTAGGCTTCCTTGAATAATTATTAAACCACGTACGGGAATAATATTTATTCAACTTGAGATACTTGGATACACTTAGTGTGTGACCCTCTAGGCCTCTTTCTCGCTGGCATTAGGCAGGCTTGCCTAAAGTCCAAGATTACTGTCTAGAAACGGGTCAAGGCACCCAAGAGAAAGAAGTTGACGCCACATTGACGTACCACCTCATATGAACGCTTACTATGTAATTTAATCCCTTCGTCTCAATATCTCATCAAGCAGGTTTCATGGAAGTTTCATAAACCTATATGCTTGATCAGTCGTTCTTTGACTACCTGAAATAAACTCGTCGTTTACACCATGGCCATGGAATTTAATGCGATAGTTCTATTTCAATCAAAGGGCCGAGATATCAACTTCCATAAATGGAAGGTACAAATCCTTCCTCGACTTATCCATTAACAACATGTCACTCGTGATGCACCCAACGTACCCTACTTCCCGCCAACTGTCTGCATGACGGTTTTCGTCAGTAAATCTAAGTGCGCGAGTCATGACATGAGTTTATGATAATCTTCCAGTCTAAGGACCATTACACACGCTCACAGATAGCAATATCCGATGACACCAAGACATGTAGAATTACTACTGGCGGGTCTGTTCTCATAATCTCCCATCTTGGAGATTACTAAGTGCGAACTCCATGAGAGAGAGTCTCGTCTTCTTATGAGTACTCGCACATGACGGTCTGTATACTATGTGTCCTATCATAGTAATTCATCCAACCGCAGAACTTTATTTAAGAATATTGTTATAGCATTTCAAGGTTCTCATCATAGCGAGGATCTACTATGACCTTATTAATGCAACAAATATTCCAGGATATTATTATATTATATTCATGCAGAACAATGAACAATATATAATAAGTGAACATTCATGTAATCAAAGTACAAAACAGTTGGCTATCAGGACACCAACCCTTACAAACTCCCACTTGGACTAGAGCCAACTGCCTACTAATTTTAGTCCGCTCGACCTCACATGACGATCATGTTTCTACTGAGTCAAGGCTTTAGTCAATGGGTATGCCACGTTGTCTTCCGTGGAAATACTGCTCACTGCAACTTCACCTCTCTGAGAAAAATCCCTCAAGAGATGATACTTACGAAGTATGTGCTTTGTCTGCTGATGTGACCTTAGCTCTTTTGCAAGTTCCACCACTGTAGTATTATCACAATAGAGTGTGATAGGATCTTTACTGCTCGGTACAACATCCAGCTCTTGGACGAAGCTTCGCATCCATACTGCTTCTTTATCTGCCTCAGAAGCTGCGATATACTCGGACTCCACTGTAGAATCTGCCACCACACTTTGTTTTGAGCTCTTCCAGCTCACTGCACCTCCATTCAAACTGAAGATGTATCCAGTCTGCGACTTCATGTCATCTTGATCATTCGGGAAACTAGTATCTACATATCCTCTGATGACTAGTTCATCATCTCCTCCATAAACCAGGAACATATCCTTAGTATGCCTCAGATACTTAAGGATAGTCTTAACTGCCATCCAATGGCGGTCTCCTGGATCATCTTGATATCTGCCTACCACACTTAATGCATAAGCAACATCTAACCTCGTACAAAGCATAACATACATGACTGAACCAATCGCAGATGTGTAAGGGATCCTTGCCATCCTCTTTCTTTCCTCATGTGTCTGAGAACACATTTTCTTGGAAAGATGAATGCCATGTGACACTGGAAACAATCCCCTCTTGGACTGTTCCATACAGAATCTCTTCAGTATCTTGTCAATGTATGTACTTTGACTCAGGCCCAGAATTCTCTTGGATCTATCACGATGGATCTTGATCCCAAGAATATATGCCACCTTGACCAAGTATTTCACGGAGAAGCATTTATGAAACCACGCCTTAACTGACTGTAAGATAGGTACTTCATTTCCAATTAGCAATATGTCATCAACATATACTATTAGGAAAATGACTGCACTTCCACTAAACCTTTTGTAGACATAAGGCTCACATTCATTCTTAACAAAGCCAAATTCCATAACAGCTTCATCAAAACGAATGTTCCATGACCTTGATGCTTTCTTTAATCCATAAATGGATTTATACAACTTCCATACCTTGTTGGAATCTTTTGGAGTCACAAACCCTTCAGGTTGTGTCATGTAGACATCTTCCTGGAGGTTCCCGTTAAGGAAAGCTATTTTGACATCCATTTTCCAAATTTCATAGTCATGGTAAGCAGCAATGGCCAATAGGATTCTGATGGACTTCAGCATTGAAACCGGTGAAAAGGTTTCATCATAGTCAATTCCTTGACGCTGTCTAAAACCTTTTGCAACCAGTCGTTCCTTGTAGGTGCTGACTTGCCCCTCCATGTCCAGTTTCTTCTTGAATACCCATTTATTACCAATAGGCTTTACATCAACTGGAGGATCTACCAAAATCTAGACTTGGTTTTGGTAAATGGAATCCATTTCAGAATTCATGGCTTCTTTCCACTTGGAAACGTCTGTGCCTTCAACTAATTCTTTGTAGGTAAGAGGATCATCATTGTCAACCAATAATGAGTCACCATCCTCAGTGACAAGAAAACCATATCGTTCTGGTTCTCTCACCTCTCTCGTGCTGCTACGCAGTTCTTGTGTCTCTGGAACAGATTGTTCTTCCACGGGGCTTTGTGGAATCTGTTCTTGTACCAACTCATGTGTATCTTGAGCCTCGACTTCATCGAAGTCTATCTCGCTCCCACTATCTCTTTTGGAGATGTGATCCCTCTCAAGGAATATGGCATGTCTTGCCACTGTAACCTTTTTTTATGAGGGGTTGTATAGATAATATCCTCTTCTTTCCTTGGCATATCCTATAAAGATACACTTTGTGCCTCAGGGTGCAAATTTGTTACCTGAAGAGGCCTTAAAAAATGTTTCACTACCCCACACATGTAAATTTGATAACATGGATTTGCTTCCAATCCATAATTCGTATGGAATACCATTTATCGATTTAGTTGGTACTTGGTTTAGTATGTGCGCTGCTGTTTGTAATGCATATCCCCAAAAGGATAATGGAAGACTCGCATGACTCATCATTGATCTCACCATGTCCAACAGTGTGCGGTTCCTCCTTTCACTTACACCATTCCACTGCGGTGTGTAAGGAGGAGTGAGTTGAGATAGAATCCCAAAATCCCGTAAGAAATCAATGAAGTCTTGATTAAGATATTATCCTCCTCTGTCTGAGCGGAGTTTCTTAATCTTTTTACCAAGCTGGTTCTCAACTTCATTCTTGTATTATTCGAACCGATCAAAAGAATCTGACTTATACCTCATTAAATAGATATATCCATATCTACTAAAATCATCAGTAAAAGTTATGAAGTACGAGAACCCACCCCTTGCTTCAACTGGAAATGGTCCACACACATCTGTGTGAACTAATTCTATAAGATATTTAGCACTTTCACCTTTCCCACTAAATGGGGCTTTGGTCATTTTTCCTTGTAGACACGCATGACATACACCAAGTGGTTTTAGTTTGAAAGAATCTAAATACCCATCTTGATGTAATTTTGTCAAACATTTCTCACTGACATGACCTAGCTGGTGATTCCAAAGTTTGGTTTGGTATGAGTCATGTGAATTAACTTTTTTATCGATTGCCATTACTTGGTTTGTGTAGTCTAACACATAAAGGCTGTTATATAAATGTGCCCTACCAAAACAAATGCTATCTTTATAAAAGTAGCAACATTCATTTACAAACCTGAATATGAATCCATCAGTATCTAATCTGGATACTAAAATAATGTTTTTAGTAACAGAAGGCACATAATAACAACCTTTCAAAACCAAGACCATCTCGGTAGGCAATGTGAGGTGGTAGTCTCCAATAGCTATAGCAGCGAGTCTGGCTCCGTTGGCTGCTCATAGATCTACCTCCCCTCGATCAATATTACTGAATCTACTTGGTTTCTGTATTTTGATACAGATGTGAGCACCACAAGCAGTATCTAATACCCAATTAGTAGAAACAGATAGATTGAATTCAATAACAAACGCACCAGAAGCTTCCCCTTGCTTCCTTGGCTGGGTGCAGTTTCTCTTCCAGTGGCCCTTCTTGCCACATGCGAAACAAACAACATCCTGTTCCTTTTCCTCCCCTTTGAACTTCCTTTTCTTGGAAGGCCTTGAAGAAGATTTGGGCTTAAAGCTCTTCGCCTTCCCTTTCCTTTTATTCACCATAAGGACAGAAGGCTTTTCACGCTTCATGTCATTGTCCACTTGGCGAATAAGGATAAGATGATCAGATAGAGACTTCTCAATATTGTTCATGTTGAAATTAACAACAAAGTTTGAGAAGCTCTGGGGGAGTGATGCAAGAATGAGATCGATACCCAGTTCTTCAGGGAGTTTAAACCCTAGAACCTTCAAGCGCTCAATGTAGCCAATGATCTTGACTACATGAGGCCCAGCTAGGTCACCCTCTCCAAGCTTGATCTGAAATAGAGCCTTGGATATCTCAAACCTTTCCTGTCTTGCTCTCTACTGGTATAGACCACGGAGGTGCTCGAGCATGCTGTAGGAATCCATGTCTTCATGAGACTTCATGATCTCACTAGACATTGATGACAACATCAAACATTGAACGTCGAGAGCGTCGTTCAAATGTTGATCATAGACCAGGAAATCTTCATCACTCACCCCTGGGGCAGGAGAATCAGGAAGTGAGGACTCCAGCACGTAAAACTTCTGTTCATGGCGTAGGATAACCCGAAGGCGCCTAAACCATTCCTGAAAGTTACTGCCAGTGAGGATATTGTCTTTATACAGTATTGATCGCAGAGAAAATTTGGTAGATGAGTTTTCCATCTTGATTCTACTATTTTAAAAGAGCAGATTTATTAGTACTTTCTTGATTACATTTTTATGAGAAATAATAAATTTTATTAAGTCTCCCACTATTTTATCAAGTCCCAATGGCCCTCACCATTGAACTCGGAATGTCTAGTTGCTTTGACATTCTAGTGGCAAGGATCCATATTCCCCTTCGCATAACCCCAACAAGGGTTGGTCAAGCTATTTGAAGGTATTTAGGTAGGCAGGACTTTGCCAACTGTGAGCTTACAGTTCCTTGATCTGTTGAGTGGACTCCCCAATCCTGAATTCCTGACTAGGATTTCCTCAACTCTTGCCTCCAATATTACATCAAGTCTAGCAAGGGCTACTTCTCTTGATGTAATATGGTTAAGTCAACCAGAAACCTTTCATAAGGGATTCCTTTATAAAAGTAAGTGTCCCAACAAGGGTTGGTCAAACACATAGTTTTATTGAGTCTTGCCCTTAATCAAGTAACGGAAGGCTTGGTCTGACTTAAAAGGTATTTCTTTATAATTAATTAAATTAAATATAATCAACCTATATCGATCCTTGTTTGTGGTTCCGGGACAAACCATCTTCTTTGTCTTTTTCTGTGATTCGATCTGTGGAGACTGGCGTTTATCATCGTATTGCTCCCGGATTAATCATTGCTGATGACAAAAAGCCAAGTGGGCACATCCACCCACGTGCTTCCACTACGCCCGGAACCTTCAAATGGTATCAGAGCGAGGTTACAACGTTGATTATAGTTATTTAATTTTCGTTGATAATTTACGATTTCATATTTGATTCAATTCAAAATAAACCGTTCTATAAATCTGAATTAACGAGATCTATTCTTCCTCCTTTGTTTCTCGATTCATATCACAGAAACGACCTTTAAATTTTAATTTTGATTAAAATAAAAACGAGGAACTGATCCGGAGGAGCCGCTCTTTCTATCTGTACAACACGGGATTACACGACGTGTAATTAAAACTACACGCCATGTACTTAGGTTCAACGAACCAGCACTGGTCCGCCAAACCACGTCGTTTGAATTGATTATGCCTAAGTTTTAATGACGTCATGTTGACCAGAATTGAATGGTGCGTGGAAACCAGAATACATGGCGTGTATGTTGGAACAACACACCGTGTAGTCCGTTCCAACCCAGGTGAAATCGTGTACAAAGACAAGCCGCGTACCGCGTACACGGGATCGCCAGGCCGGTTACTGCGTAACAAGGAAGTAAAAGCCGTGTATGATTCATCTACACGCCGTGTACTCTAAAATTTCCTAAGTACAGAAAACACGCCAAAGCCCCGACGTGTACTTTGGATAAAGGGTGAAAAGAAAAATACACGCCGTGTAATTATAAACTACACACAGTTTACTTTCCAGAAATGGAATTTCACCAGGTTTCCTCCAATGTACAAAGACCCGTACAAGCAATATGGATGAGAAGAATCTCAAGGAAATTCAGAAAGGAATTTAAGATAAAGAATTGATTAATTGTAATATCATAATTAATTGAGTTCGAGCGCGTCTTATCTTAAATAAAAGAATGATTGAAAGAATTTGAATTCTAAATATGCGTAAATGTCGTTGCATACTATGGATGATCATGACCTAGACCAAAGACCCTTTGTATGTGTATGGTTTCATTTAAATTTATTTAATTTAAATTTGTTGTCCTGTGAGCCTTCTTTCAATAAATGTAGGGCCTACGTGCCCATTGTTTCTTTAATGTAAACCCACATAATGGAGGATCTCCCAAGCCAGAGGAGACGGTTCAAATCCCAAAGACGAGGCGAAACCGACGCAAGAAGATACAAAGGTGGACAGGTGGGAGCTGCAAAACACGAACCAACAGGTTCAAGGTTTTTTCTCTAGGTCAGGGTTAGCTTATCAAAACCTCTAGATAAGCTAACCAATAAAAGATCATGATCATGCCATCTTATTTTATTTCTATCTGATTTCATGGTTTATTTATTATGTATGTGTTGTCGCAATCACATAATTAATAAAATGAACAAGCATGCAAAGATGGAATAAAATAAATAAAATCAGACTATGCGTAAACATTATCGGAACATGGTTAATTACTTAAGCAAGCATCACTTAATATTAAAAAGCATCTGATAATGAAAAAATATGCATAAAGAATAAAATCCCTCTGATACCATTTGAAGGTTCTGGGCGCAGCGGAAGCGCGTGGGTGGATGTGCCCACTTGGCTTTTTTTCATTAGTAATGATCAATCCGGGGTCAATACGATGATAAACGCCAGTCTCCACAGATCGAATCATAGAAAAAGACAAAGAAGATGGTTTGTCCCGGAACCACAAACAAGAATCATTACAGTTTGATTATAGTTAATTTAATTAATTATAAAGAAATACCTTTTGGGTGTTCTTTCTTCGTTGATGTTCTCGATCACATTGTCGATATGATCCGTCGTTGCATCGTAGAAGCCAAGTGTAGACTCCCTTTAGCGGTGATCCACACGTGTACCTTGTATATCTGGACGTCGCCAAAGGATTCTCCGGGTGCTAGCATGGAGAAGCCTTTTCTTGCGTTGTGCGCCTTAGATCATCTTGATCCGATGGAAGAGGATCTCTCTCAGTCTTGAGAGCGTTCTTGGAGGAAGATGTTCTTTCGGTCTTGAAAGAATTCTCCAGAGATGTTGTGCACAACGATTCTCTTGTGTGTTGGAAAAGAGTTGAGGTTGTGAGGATATTTATAATCAGGTGTGTGGGGTTATAGATTTATGACAATAAATAAACGCGTTACGCATTTTATTTATTTCATTGGCTCTTATTTAAAACCCCCATGTCGAATAGATAATTCCTTGACATGCACCCACGCTGATTATAATAAATATCATTTAAAACAATATTATGTCCTCAAAATCCCGACTGGAAAAACTACATGGCATGTAATAATAAATACACGGTGTGTACTTGTTTTTCATTGAAAACTACACGGCGTGTACATTAAATGTACACGACGTGTATATCTTGTTTTCATTTACTCATTTCCTTTCCAAAATAAAACTACACGGCATGTACATTTAATAATACACGATGTGTACTTGTTTTATTTTATTTCTCCTCCATCATTTAAAACAACTTAGGCTTCATTGAATAATTATTAAACCACGTACGGGAATAATCTTTATTCAACTTGAGATACTTGGATACACTTAGTGTGTGACCCTCTAGGCCTCTTTCTCGTTGGCATTAGGCAGGCTTGCCTAAAGTCCAAGATTACTGTCTAGCAACGGGTCAAGGCACCCAAGAGAAAGAAGTTGATTCCGCATTGACGTATCACCTCATACGAACTCTTACTGTGTAATTTAATCCCTTTGTCTCAATATCTCATCAAGAAGGTTTCATGGAAGTGTCTTAAACCTATATGCTTGATCTGTCGTTCTTTGATTACCTGAAATAAACTCATCGTTTACACCATGGCCATGGAATTTAATGCGACAGTTCTATTTCAATCAAAGGGTCGAGATATCAACTTCCATAAATGGAAGGGAAAAATCCTTCCTCGACTTATCCATTAACAACATGTCACTCGTGATGCACCCAACGTACCCTACTTCCCGCCAACTGTCTGCGTGATGGTTTTCGTCAGTAAATATATGTGCGCGAGTCATGACATGAGTTTATGATAATCTTCCAGTCTAAGGACCATTACACATGCTCACAGATAGCAATATACGATGACACCAAGACATGCAGAATTACTACTGGCGGGTCTGTTCTCATAATCTCCCATTTTGGAGATTACCAAGTGCGAACTCCATGAGAGAGAGTCTCGTCTTCTTATGAGTACTCGCACATGACGGTCTGTATACTATGTGTCCTATCATAGTAAGTCATTCACCCGCAGAACTTTATTTAAGAATATTGTTATAGCATTTCAAGGTTCTCATCATATCGGGGATCTTCTATGACCTTATTAATGCAACAAATATTCTAGGACATTATTATATTTATAGTCATGCAGAACAATGAACAATATATAATAAGTGAACATTCATGTAATCAAAGTACAAAACAGTTGGTTCTCAGGAAACCAACCCTTACAGTCTTTCCATATTAACAACGTCTTCCTTATGAAAATCCATGCTAAAAAACAAATCACCATGACTGCCATAGAATCACATGAGGAAGAAGCTCCTATGTGAAAACCTTCATCTTTTCCCTTAATTCTAATTATAAATAAATATATTTATAAATATTTGTATATAAATATAAATATATTTATACATTTATATATAATTTATATAATTATATATAATTATATAATTATATATATGTATATAATTATATATATTTACATAGTTATATATATTTATATAAATATGTATAATTATAAACCGATTTTGGGGTCTAAACTTGGGGTAAAGGCACCCCATAAACCTGTATCAAACCCAAGATCTAATCCTAAGGGATCCCAAAATATTTTGACAGTTGGAATTTCTGTGGGGTGAGCATCGGGATGGATTTCAATAGGTAGGTGGGCCCGATAGTTGCTCATCGAATAATGGGTGGAAGCATGGTTCTGACCTTCGGCCATGTGGGTGGGAGAGGTGATGATGAATCAGTCAAAATTATAGGTGACTGGTGACAGAGCGATGAGATGGTTCAATGGAAGGGCGGCCAAGCTCGACGACGTCGGGCGACAAGATGCGATAATAGGCAGTCTTGGTCGGCAACAGGACAACAATGATGATGGGTTACAATGGTTATGACATCTTATCAAAAGGGATGGTTCGATGGAGGAATTTAAAAAGGGTATTTCAGCCATGTAATGAGCTTCATTCCAAATGGGCCTTCGGGCTATGTATTGAAAAAAAATATTGATGGGTGGGATATCCCTTGGGGGTCTATGGCCTGCCTTTCTGGCCTATGTGTGTGGTGTATGTGTGTTTAATGTAATTATACCCTGAAATACCTAACATATATAATTATAAATACAATAAAAATATTTATTATTTAAAAATATTTATTATAATTATATATATAGATACAAATATACAAATATATTTATTATTTAAATACATTTACTATTTGTTTAATTATTTAAATATATATAAATTTATTTATAATTTTATAATTACTTTTTTTAAAACATTATATATATTTGAATTATTAAAAAATATATATTTATATATAATATTTATATTAATTATGAACATGAATTTTTTAATCAATTTATATAAATAAACATTTTTTACTGAATATAAATATTATATTTATATATATATTAATTGTAAGAACCTATATTTTGAACTGGATGAAAATCTGAGGGAATTTAATTTTTTTAGTAATTAATGGATAAATGGATTTTGAGACCTAGCGTCAGAATAAAGTTTCACGCATTGACAACTTTGATGCGCTAATGTCAGGCTATGCATGTTCAGTCAAACCAAGAGATTCAACAATGTGGGATACCTTGGGTATCTATCAGCGAATGCATGTGATGCGCACAATTAGTCAAACTGTGTGGGTCAAGCCGTACGGTTACCCGATTCTTAAAATGTGTTATTTATTTATATTAAATAAATAAATGTTTTAATAATGATACTATAGGGATATTATTATTATTAATGTTATGTTAATTAATTATATTCATGGGAAAAAGAATTTAATTAATTGTGAGAAATAAATTTCTTGATTAATTTGAAGTCATGGAATTTTAATTTAAATGAGTTGTTTCAAAGTTATAAATAAGACTTATTATTAAATAAAGGTGTTGGGTTTATCTAAGGGTTGAATAATAATGATAATGATATTATTAATTTTTTAGTTTCATGAATTTTATAATCATTATTAATTATGGTTGTAATTTTTATAAAATATAATAATAATGAATCTGGGGGTTTTGGTTTTTAAGGAATAAATTAAAGGAGTGGTAATAATAATAACTTAATGACTATTATTATTACCACTATTATAAATGTTATTACTTATAACTGTTATTATTATCATAAATGTAATTGAATAAATAAAATAAAAATTAATTATGGTTATTTTTATATTATTATTATTATAAGTAATAATAATAATGGGGTTTTTTAGGTTTTAAGTTAGAATGAAATGAAGGGACTTCTCCTTCCTTCCCTACACATAGAAGGTGCGACCCTCCCACCTCTATAACCCTCGATGCACACCAGTCCACCTCCTCTACATGACTCCTACCTCTATGGATAGAGCTTTCCCCCTTTGGCGTGACATCTTCCCATGGTGCGTCCTCCCCCCGACCACGGTTCATAGCAGCGTGAGACCCCCCGGACAACCCCCTACAACAGCGTGCATTGACCCTGAGTAGAACCACTATATTGCACGACCTCCCCCTTACTGGGTCCTCCGTCCGTGGTGTTTTCTTCCGATTATTCCATGGATTTAATCTAATTATTCAAGGTAAGATCTTCTATGATGTTCTTATTCAACGATTTGAAGATTCATTACATTTTCAGTACCAGATTTGGTTTGGATGATTTTAGGGTTTGATGAAAATACCCTATTTTGATGTTCTTCCTTCATTAAGGTGTGAAAATGGAGTCTTGGGGTCCTATGTTCCATAATCCGACATCCTCCACTAGGGTAGAGGTGGATGAACTCGGATTGTTTCACCGCCATTATTTCGGGTAAGTATTTTACACCGTTGTTGTGTATCGAATCATTCAATTAAGGGTTTGATAATGTATATGAGTTCCTGGTACCCAGTTAGAGGTGATTTGGTCATTTCTAAATTGATTTTGGATACCTTCTTAATATATTGAATTTTGTCAATTGGTTTAGACAATGTACACACACACACAAAAAGATATATATATATAATGGTGTGTGCGCCTGCGACTACTGACCAGTTGTGGATTGGTTGTCAATGTATATCAAAGTGATGAATATTTAATCTAGTTCCACCTCAAGGTAGGGTCCCAAAGATTTATCTATTTATTTAATAATTCCTATTTTCTTCTTTAAATAATATGAGAATGTGAGTTTCCTTGATTATGGAACTACTATGTTTTCTTAAAATGCTGATTAAAGATAAACTATTGGTCGGTGGTAATGTTATATCATGGTTGCTTGTGGTTGGGCTTTTTATATATCCTTGTTGATGCCAATACATGATATGTTGGTGCAAGGATTTTGATGTTAATGAATGCAGTTGTCCATGTGAGATAAATGGGGACATGGCCATGTGTTGGTATTAAACAAGTATTACTGGATATTGAAAATATGTTCAGTTTATTCCCTAAACATTAAATGGTAAAACAAGAAGCACCCCATGGATATTCCTTGTAAATAAGACTTAAATGGTGTTGGAATTGGACACCCTTAGGTGTTCCTTTTTACAACATGTTAATTACACCATAGATTAGGTATCATTTGGAAAATTAAATGATTGAATGGGGTAGGATGAGTAATAGTGTAATTAATTGAAGAATTAATTATCAAGATATGAATTGGAAAAATTTGGAATTTTTTGAATATTGAGAATATTGAATAATTATTTCACATGTTTGGAAGATAAATTAGAAACTGGTAATAATTAATGGATGAATTAATTATTACATGTTAAATGGTAAATGGTTAATCAATTTATTAATTGGTTAAATAGATATGATTTAATTAATTAATTGTTGAATTAATTAATTAGAATGCATTAATTTAAGATTGTTAATTGACGATGCTTAAGGTTTTTTCCTTGTTTACGAGACACCCCATGGTTTCATTCCCCTTGATTAATTATTATGAATGTTTTCCTAGGATGTCTATGAGGCATGTTTGTTTTCCATGCCTTGTTTAGCTTATGGCGGCGTTGTTGATAAATTTTTTATGACATGTAATAGTTTAGATTACATGAGGTGCTTGATAATATATGGTGCATGTGATTATGATTTGATTAATGTTGAGCCATGTAATAATATGAATTTCATGTAGATACTTTAATGTTGATAATGTTCTTTGATTAAAGTTGAGACATGTAGTAGTTTGAATTGCATGTCAAGACTTTAATGCCAATAAGGTTTTTTGAGTAATGTTGAGCCATGTAATAGTTGGGATTTCATGTAGAGCATTTAATGAATGTTGTATACCATGTTGATTTCCAATGAACTATGAGAGCCTTGGACCAGGAAAACTGTGGGGGTTTCCATGTTTATTTACCCAGGACCGTGAGCGCCTAGTGTAGATGTTTTACCCAAGGGGGATTGACCTTGAGAGATCCTGAGGTGGCTATTTATATTTAATTAATGGCTTTTCTGAACCAAGGAGGATCGACAATGAGAGCTCCCCAAGTATTCATTTATGAATAATTTTTTGACTGTGATGCATCTACCAAGACAAATCACAAGCTTGGATTCGGTCCTTAATTTTATTGTTTAGATGCTCTTATGGGACATTTGTGTGCTTACTCACATGGGGAATATCGGGCTTAGGCCGGATCCCAAAACTAGTATAATTCAGTGTAGTTGAATTTTTAATATATCTGAATTGAATATTTGATGATTTTTGTGATGCATGAAAAATTTATGGTGTGATCACACCAGATGAGGGCTGAAGTAGGTACCTGAGTATTTTGTTACATTGTACTGCTTACCTTATTTATGAATTCTTTCACACTATTTAAATTATATATTGAATGTCTAGATTTGAGGTAGACACTGGTGGTTTTGGACTACTGAGATTTATATCTCACACCCTACTCAGGCCTCCATTACACTGAGGTACGTAAGTAGATTCTATTTGGTTGTAAGATTGGGCTATTTTCGTAAACTTTGGAGTTAGGAGTAGAGGACCGAGTGGGATATCGAGATGCTCATGAAGCTGCCTGAGGAATTTTTAGATATTTTCTTTATTTGTTTTATATTGCAAATAATTTTGTTCTATTTCATACTTTATAATATGTATCTATACATGTCATTCATTCATCTATTATATAACTGGTGTTTTCCATTTTTTTATTCAAGTGTTCAACTATTATGATTTTGCCGCTTTATTAGTTATTTGCACTGATTTCTCTATTTACTGCTATTGTCCACTGTATTTACTTTGATAAGAGGGTATATTATCCCCACCGACTATCCTTACACTCTCACTTCTAGTCGACAGCCTCTGGCATACGGGGAGACACATTTTAGATCATGTGGAAAATGGTCTCACCACTCGTTCAGGGGTGATCCGGGTCTGGACGTTACATTAATAAATTTTTTATATAAATTTTTTATCAGCACTAAGAATAACACTGATAAATATCCACCTTTATCAGGGTAAAAAATGTTCTGATAATGGGTACACCATTATCAGTGATTTTTTAACACTGATAAAAGTTACATTTATCAGTGATTTTAGATACTTCTGATAAAGAAAACTCTTTTATCGACTTTGTCTATTTATAACTTATAAACAATGCACCCCAAATGCCAAAATCTATGGTAGGGGTCACAACTTTGGAGGTACATACCCAATCTAGAGAATGTTGTAGATTGAGGGGATGTTGAACTGGAGACCAATGCATATTATTAGGAGAATGCAATGCGGATCATAGATCGAAGAGAAAAGGTATTGCGAGGAATGCTGGAACCACTAGTCCGAATTCAGTGTAAACATGAAAGACTCCAGGAGGAGATATGGGATCACATGTTTGATGTTCGAGCATAGTGTCATGAGTTTTTCAAACAATAAATATATAGATACTTATTGAGGATGAGAAGTTTATATAGGGGGATAATTTTAATATCCTACATTTTTAAAGATAATAAAAACCCTCGTTGATAATAATTTATGATTATTTTTAGGTGAAAATGTAATTTTTCAATTAAAAACATTCAATAGATTATTTAAAGCGCTTTATGTAAGGGAAAAATCCCAGTTAATACCTTGGAATATTATATAAAATATTTTTGAAGTTAGGCACTAAGATAGCACGAGATTCTGAGACATATAGACCATCAATGTAGATGGGATAAAAATATTAAATATATTATATTACGTGTGTGATATTTTTACTAAAAATAATTGAATATATCCTTAATGGTGTATTGTATAAGAAATCTGAGACCACCATTAGGTCCAATATGATGGGTTTACCTTAGATGTAATATAAGATTTGTGTGTGTTGGGAATTTGGTAATATCGCACGTAATGATAACTTATTTAATATTTTTATTTATATATTTCTAAACATAATTGAATATATCCCAAATGGTGCATCATATGAGAAATATAAGACCACCATTAGGCTCAGGGGGCAGGGTTTACCTTGATCATGATATAATCTTGGTGCATGTTGGGTGTTTGGTTACATTGCACGTAAGGGTCATACTAATTATATTATTATTATTTTTTGTTGAAAAAAATTTAAATTACACGTGTAATGAAATCCACTTGAATGATGATCACCGTTTCACCATGTGTGTATATTTATTGTTGATCAATGTAATAATAGTGAAATTATTACTTGTGATAAATAAATACAATTGTGTATTTAATAAAAAAATTATCAACTACTTTATTTTTAAAGGAAGTTGTATTTAAATTTTCAAAGGTGATAATGATGAGAAACATATAATAATAATAATAATTGTTATTATTATTTTTAATTAATTGAGAATATAATGATTGCATGTGATAAAATTAAATATATATATATATATATATGTGGGTTCAATATATATATATATATATATATGTATTTATATATGTGTGGATGTGTATATATGTTGGGGTTGAACTGTTAAACCTTAAAACATACAAGATCCTTTATCATATACATAGAGACCTGATTTTTTCCTTTTAAAACTTTGAAATATTTCTATATATATTTCTCAACTTAAGTGTTGATTTAATGTTTGATTTCGAGGCCCTGCGGGGTTAGAATTATTTTTTTAAAATATTAAATATTTTTTTGTATTGTGTACGTGATTAATTAAATAAAATGGGATAAATCTTAAAACATTGATTAGATTAGAAATTTTTGACCATGGTAGGGTCTAGAATGTGGTGTTTACCTTAGCCATATCCCAAAATGAGTTGACACGTAACGTTATGAGACCTCGCTCATTGGTGGTTCATTTAATTGTATTAATCAATTAAATTCATTATTACCTAAATGACATGCTTATAAATATATTTCTAGGGATAATATCTAGGGTTGTTTCCTAATTCTCCCATCACCGATGAAACTATCTTCCTCCTCCATCTAACAGATTGAGATCAAATGAAGAAAAATCTCCGGATCAAGGCGAATCAAAGTATGATGAATACATCATATTCTTCCAATCATTATGCGATTGATTTCTTCACCAATGATTGATAAAAAAAATATAAGACTTGTATTTTGGTGTTTTAGGCCTTTGAATTAAATGTTTGAGTGGATCAATAGTTGTTCATTTATTTTCACCCCTGTTTTAAACCTTTGAAACAACCTATGTATTGAAATATTACTTTATCAAAAGTTTTCAAATATGAACCCCCCATTCTTGGTTGATTATCCAATAATTATTTTCCTTGATCAATTTACCTTTGTTTTAGTGCATTTTCTCCTTCATTAATTCACGTTCTTCACCAGTCAGATCCCCGAGGTCCCCGTTCAACAATTTCCAGGTAGTCCAAGCTAGATCAGGTACCCAGATTCATGGAGGATCGATAAAATGAGAATATTTTTGTGATCAAGGCTTAGATCTAGAATCTTCACAACTGAAGGATTCTTGATATATTGGTTTGAAAAAAATAAATTGATTGTGGGATGAATGACAAAATGTGGAACGAAAGACCAATCCCCTAGAACAAAAAATGGAAAATTTCAGGTGAAAAATGGATGATGAGCATGATATTAAGAAATATCTAAAGTTTTTTTTTAATTCTAGGAAATATCAATAGTGGTTAGAGAATATTCCAAGAAGCAGATAAGATCTAGGATTTCTAGAAAAAAATATCAACTACACACCATGTAGTATGAAGAACAAACATTGTGTATCATCCCTCAGTGGAAGAGCTATGATTTAAAGAAGTTAAGGATGACATGGTGTGTAAAATTTACTCACATTCTATGTGTCCTCTTTTAGTTGGACATACCATGTGGCTAACCACACAAACACAATGTATGGTTTCACAGACATGTGGTTTGATACATAGACATGACCCTAGAGACACGACATTGGTCCCATGTTGTATGGACACATAATGTAGTCCAACTACATGGTGTGTACTATCATAATTATAGGGAACTATGTACCATCTAGGGACATAGGCATGTGGTGGGGTGAGACCACATGTCGTGTGGTCCCCTCACATGCCATGTTCCCCTTGATCTCTTCTAAGAAAACTTCAAACGACCCTATCTCCTTCGTTTGAACTCGTATTTTGGCCCAATACTAGCTTATAAAATGTTTTTTCCTTAGATCATGATGATTAAATCAGAAGAAACTTTCTATATACAATATAAAATGTTCCAGGTCTAGAAAGTAATGAGGTTACACTTGATGATGGAAATAATCATAGATTTAATAGGGATTATTTCTCAGTGTTACCCTCCAGCAGGGCTGGGTAGTGAAGTTACCTGATGATCTCTCTGAATTAACCTATGGTAGGGATGGGCAGTGTAGTTCCTCGACATTCTGGGCTTACCCTCTAGTAGGACTAGCCAGTGGAGTTCCCTGATGATCTTCCTGAGTTACCCTCCAACAGGGTTGGGCAGTGGAGTTATTCGTTGGTCCAGGCTTACCCTACAACATGGCCAGACAATGGAGTTCCCCAATGACCATTTTCCAAGATTACCCTCTACTAGGGCTAGTAAGTTGACTTCCTCGATGAACTTTTTTCAGGATTACGCTCGAGCAAGGCTGGGTAGTGAAGTTCCCTAATGACCTTTCCTGAGAATTAACCTCCAGTGGGGCCGAGCATTGGAGTTCCTAAGTTAATAGTAGAGTAGGAATATCCTATCATACTAGGGTATGAGATACTTACCTAGATTTTTTCCCTCTAGACTGTACAGAACAATGATGAGACATGGTTTGATGTAGCTTTGGATTCATGAGGAAAAAGGTTGCTTTTCCTACCAAAAAACATTCTTGTAACACAGTCTAAAACCATATAAGAGAGATAGTGCTGCCCAAATCAAATAGTATCATGCTGTGATGATTGAATCCCTTAGACTCCTGTGTTTAGGGAAGATGTGAAAGATTCTAGGCATCATTGATGGATACTTTTGGAACTGTTGGCTACTCTTCTTCTCGGGTTGAGCTGTGATATGGAAGTTCCAATACTCTCTCATTTGGGATTCTTTGAAAGAGAATATATATATATATATATATTATTTCTTCTTGATTCAAACCTTGTATTTGGATTCTCTCCTTCCATGAGAGTTGAAGATGTGTGGGGTATTCCATGTGCTTTGCGTGTTTAGCTTATAATGGTTGGATGAGTCTATTCTCATGATATTGGTGGTAAAAGATAGATGGGTAGTTCATATACTTACTGTGATTATCCACTTTGTGATTGGATGATCTTACTTACACTCTCTTGGTGGGTTGATCTACACTCTTTCACTGTACCTTATTCTGTCTACTACTATTTTATTCAGTTGTATCTCTTACTTCTCCCCCTTCACCCTTTTGGGATGTTCTACTAGGTATGTATATACTCACCCCTACATGGGTTTCTCCAACACGTGCCATATATTTTGCATATGATGAACATGTCAACTGTGAGTTCATTGGATCTTAGAGGTACTAGGTTCTTTGATCATATACAGTGGTAATATCTTGGGATACATGAGCTGGGATCTCTCAGATATTTACTCTTTTCAAAATTTTCAAGTTGGGATATAGTTTTGGTTGGGCATGTATTTTTTCCCTTTACTTTTCAGTGTACACTACCATACTTTTATATTGTCTAGAGGCTTATTCATGCTTTATTTAATTTATAATAGTGTTTCACCTTTTCTTTATCTCTCTCTAAACGTTTTCATTGAGTTGGATATGTGTGTGTGTGTATTAATATAGGAAGAGGACTCCCTGAGTTAACTATGACTCTGGTGCTTATCTCCATCCCCTGGCCTATGGAGGGGGGCTTGGGGTAGTTGAGGCTCGAGCCTTGTCTTGGGTTGGGTCGTGACATCATATAACAAGGTTATATATTTGATATGTTAAATTAATAGATTGGATAAAAATAACTAGAATGAGTTTCTTCTACAAAAGAGTCTAGTGGAAATGAATATAGAAAGAAAAAAAAGAAAATAACACAGGATATAATGCGATTTGGATCAACATGATCCTATGTGCATGGGAGAACACCACACATGCCTGCCTTTATTATTAAACAAAAAAGTATGAAAAGAAATATACAGACTTGAAGAAAAAAAGACTAGAGGAACTATCTGAGGAGACCAACCTTGTTGAACAAGGTGGGATTGGTGAATCCTTTCATGTAGACTCAACACCGTACACTCTCCGCCAGACTCATTCAAACACCTAAGAAAAATACAGAGCTATACATAAAAAAGATACAAATATATATAGATCCAAGAACCTAAACAAAAACCTAGTTATGATGAAAGATGAGTCAAGATTTAAAACCTCCTTGATGTAGAGTCCTTCTGAACCCCAGAATGAGTTGATATTACACAGAATATTTACCAGAGAGGAAGTCCATTTATAAGAGGTAGTATGTGCTCAGCAATGGGGAGCACAGATGTCTAAAACCCATTAATCCTCATTCTTCTTCTCCGAGAAGCTATAGAAGTCACAGTAGAGGCTCATGCCAAGATAGATCTTGATAAAACAATTGAGAAACACTGAAACGAGAGAGTAGAGCCCCATATCAATGAGTAGATAGAGAATTGATGGCATGCTAGGGAGTGTCAGTTGGTGCAGGAAGAAACCCAAGATCATATCCATGTGGAAGGCATAGATTAGGTCGGAAATTCTCATAACTGAAGGTGAGAGAGTGCACAGGATAGGTGGTGCCTTGGGATTGGCATAGAGGTGCACCCTGAATCAAATCTAAGAAAAAGGAACACACCCATAGTAAATGGGAGTTGTTAGTTCTCCTTTGATCAACAGTCTAAATAATCAACCACTATCCAGGTAAGGATATCATATATTTGGGTATAAAAGTAATCAGATAAAAGGAAATAAGGGATCCCACATGAACAATTCCATACAAATGTAAACATACCCATGTAAAAATAAATACCCTTTAGACAATATGAATACATTATATGTAAAAAAATATTAAACGAATTTAAATGCAACAATATTTGGGAATAAAAAAAATATCCACCATGAAACTAAATGGAATTTAAGGATGATGTTCTTGAAGCCTAAGCTATAAAATTGGGACTAAGTTCATTAATTTAATGCATTGTATAAATTCAGAAAATCAAACGACCTTTGTCAAACTATCAGATGGATTTTCCGTCGTGGGTATGTTTTTGACACTCACTATTTCAGGTTCTATACCATCCCTAAAAATGAATTCTATTGTATATTTCCTAGATCTACCATGGAATAAATTATTATTAGATATATGCAATGTATATTGGCCATCACAATGGACTAATATGATATCAGTAGATAAATACAACTCAAAAATAAAACCCTTCAACCATACAACCACTTCTATGGATTTTTTCAAGGTAATATACTCTGCATCCCTTTTTTAGAGTGAAAAAACATACTACATATTTAAATTCTAGTAGACCAGTTCCCCATATGAAAGAAACAAAAAATCAATGATAGACTTTTGAGTGTTAATATTTTCAGCACAATCAGAATCAATAAATCCAATAATGTCATCATTAAAACTACTATTTAAACCATATTGAATGAACAATTTATCATAAATAGAGACACACATGAGGATCCATTTCAATGAATTCTAGTGAGGCTTACCAGGTTTTCCCATAAACCTACTTAAGGTACACAAAAAAATCTATATCAGGTCTAGAAAAGATCCTAGCATACATAAGACTTCCTACTATATTAGCATATGGAATCTTATTTATGAAGATGGCCACATCATCATTTATAGTGGATTGATTTGAAGACAATTTTAAATGGTGTCCTAGTAGAATACTAATAGGTTTAATATGTTCAAAAAAATATCTTGTTAACACCTTCTTAACATAAAAAGACTGGGATAAGTACAATGTTCTAGCTTTCCTATCTCTAACTATGTCCATACCCAAGATTTGATTGGCATGTCCCAAGATTTTTATCTCAAAGACATAGTTTAATTTATTCTTGACATAATTTATAATCCTCATGTTTTTACAGATTAAAATAATGTCATAAACATATAATAATAGGTAAATTGGCTCATGTTTAATAATTTTATAATATACACATGCATCAAATTTTCTTTGGGAAAAATAATTTTCAATCATATAATAATCAAACCTTTTATACCATTGTCTTGAAAATTTATTAATCCCCTAAAAATAATTATTAAGAATAAAAACTTCATTAGGTTTGAAAATATTTAAAACCCCTTCAAGTGGGGTCATATAAAATATTTCATCAAGGGTACCATGTAAAAAATTAGTTTTTACATATAATTGTTAACATGAAAATGAAACTTGGTAGAAAAATCAAGAGGAATTATAATAAATGAATGTTTAACAACTAGGGAAAATATATCACTATAATCAATGCCCTAAAATTGAAAAAATACTTCAACAACATGTTGGGCATTGAATTTTATTTTAGTTTCTCCATTTTTTTTCTATCTTCTTATATATCTATTTATAACGTATAATATTATAGTTACTATATCCAGAAACAACAACCCATGTGTTTTTTTAATAAGTGAATTCGTATCTTCTTTCATTAAACTTAAACATTTATTGTATTATTTGGACCTAAGGGATTACTTATAAGTTTTAGGTTCATCATTAAACAAATCCTGAGTAACATTAAATTCATATGTAAAAATATCAGCCTAATTAAAATGGTTGGAGGCCTAATAACTATCCTTTCTCTATCCTATGTGAGTTGATAATTCATCAGATCATTTGGTTCCTTGGTTTTAGTTTCAGAATCCAATTCAGGTTCGATTTCAACTTGATTTTGGAAAATGGGGGAACATGATCAATCCTAGATTTGGAATGGTTATTGAATTCTAAATGAACTTAAACACCTATTGGTGTTAGAACTCTAAAGGGTTATGTAGTGTCATCATAAGACTGTAAAAGTTCAATTCCTTTATGATTTGGGATACTAGACTAATAAAACATGACATCTAGGCTAAATATAAACTTTTGATATCCTATCTTATCTACCCAAAAATGATAGCCCATAACACCATCTGGATAACCCATAAATATACACTTCACATCCCAAGGAGCTAGATTATCAATGCATGTATGAACATAAGATATGGGTCCAAATATCCTTAGGTGTGAAAGGATCAAGGGTGAAAATTTATAGATTTCTTTATGAATATTAAAAAAATAGAAGAAGATGGGAAATGGTTGATAAGATAGACTACTGTTGAGGCAACCTCAGCCCAGAAGGACCTGGGGAGCTTTGATTCAGACAACATGCACTGAAACTTCTCAAGGAAAGTCCTATTCATACTCTCTGCTAATACATTTTTCTATAGATTTTACACAATAGTTCAATATATTTTTCTCCCCTCGTATTAATATAATTAAATGAATTCTATGGATAGATAATCTAAACCATTTTTAGTTATTAAGGATTTAAGTTTCTTATTAGACACACTTTCTACCCCAACTTTCAATTTCATAAAAGTATGAAAGGTATCAGACTTATGTTTATGTATATAAATCTAGACTTTCCTAGAGTATTCATCGATGATGTTCATGAAGTAAAATCCTCCACTGAGGCAGGTGACCCTAGAAGGACCCTATAGATCAGAATGAACACATTTAAGGGGTTATTTAGCCTTATACATAGATCTAGTAAAACCAACTATTCTAGATTTTCCATATACACAATATTCATAGTATGGGAGACTTCTTGGAGTGATGTTAATAAAAAGCCCATATTTTTTGAGTTCCTTAAGGTCCTTGCCACTAATGTTTCATAACCTTATATTCTAAAGGGTGGTGGAATCATGTTCTGAACCACAAGAGTTGTTCAACTAACTTCTATAAACTTTTCTATCTTACACATAAACGCCATTATGAAGGTTTACTTTTAAAATTGTGAGAGATCCTTAGGAAATTCTAAGGCTTCTATAGTCTTAGTTAAAACTATATCCCTTATGGTTAAAGATTCCATGGGAGATTAGGGTTATTTTTTATTTGGGTACCCCCCTAACTTACTCAAGAGTCATAACAATATTATCATGAAGGTATAATGAAATAATGAATATTAACATAATGTGAAAGCTCATGTTATTCCATAGAAATACCTCACCAGATTAAATTTCCATCAAATCAGTTAAAAATTCCTTCCTAGGACACATGTGTAATGAACATCTAAAATCTAGGATCCATTCATCAGATATGGAAATGCCAGAGACACTTAATACATCATCAATGTCAAAGTCCTTCTCAACTAATAAGGAATGTTCATTACTATTTTCTCTATAGTCACCTTTATTATTAATGAAATTCCTCTTAATGTATCCAAGTTATTTTCATTTATAACACTTTATTACTTTTTTCTTAGACTTATATATTTTATTCTTAGAGTGACCAATTTCCTTCCTCCTTCCCCTTGACTCACTTCTTCCCCTAGACTCACTTTTTTAAATAATACTTAAACTCTCAACCTCATCCCTAACACTTAACTTCCTTTGAAGGTATTTGGAGAGTATAAAAGATTTAAATTCTTCAAGAGTAAGTGTATCAATTCCATACAACATAAATTATTAGAATTAAAGGAATCATCAAATAAAGTTAATAGTATAATGGCCTGGTCTTTGTCATCTAATTTAATGTATATGTTAGCTAGATAAAATAATATTTTATTAAATTCATCAATGCATATCCTCACTGTAGTTCCAAGGTGTATTTTGAAATTATATAATCTCATTTTTTATATAATATACCAAAAAGGGACTTAGTCATGCAAAGGGATTGAAGCATAGACCATATACAAGAGGTAAAAGATTCATATGCATCCTTTTTAAGGACCTTATCTCTTAAATATAAGAGGATTAAGCTATGATATTTTCTAATAGTTTCATTAGGAAAATCTATGTAAGGGATAATAGTCTTCCCAACTAGGGAAGGGGTGGTGGTTTTCTTTCTAGAACTAGCAAGTGAATCACTTAAATTGTGATGATCCAGTAGGGATGTCATTTAAATTTTCCATATATTGAAATTGTTTTCACCATCAAATTTATTATTATCAAATTTAGTAGAACCCATTATAAACATTACATTATTCTCTAATACCACTTATTAGGGTTAAACCATTAAACCCTAAAACATCCAAGATCCACTATTGAGTATAACCAGGTTATATATTTTATATGATTAATTAATAGATTGGAGACAAAGAACCAGAACTAGTTTCTTTAACAACATAGTCAACTAGAAATGAAAATACAAATAAAATAAAAAAATGTTACACAAGATATAACATGCTAAAGATCAATGTGATCCTACATGCATAGTGAAAACACCACCCAAACCAACCTTTTTTTTAAGAAAGAAAGAAATCAAAGAAAGATATATACTTGAAGAAAAACAAAACAAGGCTAGAGAAACTATACAAGGAGGACAACCTTATTGAACTAGGTGGTGGTGGTGAAGCCTGTCACGTAAAGTCAATGTCATCCACTCCTAGACCTCACACACACACCCAAGAAGGATAAATATCTATACCGGACAGAAAAGGATAAATCTCTATAGATCCAATAATCTAAACTGAAAACCTGGTTATGATGAAATATGATTCAAGATATGAAACCTCGTTGATGTGAACTCCTTCAAAACCCAAGACTGATTCGATCTTACACTGAATCTCCACCAGAGTGGTACATTAGTTATAAGAGGTGGTAAAAGATCATCCTAGGGGATAAAAGATGACCGAAACCCCTTAATCCTCTTACTCCTCTAAGAAGTTGTAGAAGTCACAATAGAGCCTCACATTGGGATAGATCTTGATTAACCAATAGAACAAACCAAAAATTAGAGAGGATCCCCAAATCAATGCGCATATAGGGAATTGGTTTCATGCTAGAAAGAGTCGGGTGGTGAAAGAAGAAACCTGGGATCAAATCCATGTGGATGGCCCAGATCAGGTTGGTGGTTCACATAACTAAAGGTGAGACAATGTACGGGATAAGTGGAACCATTGTATTAACACCGCAGTGGCACCCCAAATCAAAGCCAAGTGAAAGAAACACACCTGAAGAAAACAAGTTCCATTAGATATCCTTAGATTAATGATCTAGATAATTAACCACTATCTAGGTAAGGAAAACATATATTTTGTTATAAAAATAATTTGATTAAAGGAAATAAGGGATCCCATGCGAAAAGTTCCATGAAAATGTAAACAGCCCCATGAAAGAATAAATACCCTTTAACCATATGAATAAATCATATATGAAACAATATTAAAGTAATTTAAATTCAATAATATAGGGGAATAAAACAAAAGTATATATAATGTGTATATATATATCTGTGTGTTAAATAAATAAATAAATAACTATATATATGTGGGTGTATAAATTTATATGTGAGTGTTTTTGTGTGTATGTATATAATGTGTATATATAAGGGTTATAAATATATATGGAATGATTTTAATATATGTAGTAATGGATTAAAAAACACACAAATGGGTATGAGGGGGCCATAAGGTGATACATAGGAATTGAGAAGATTTTTTTGTAACTCATGGAATAGATAAATTCAAAAAATAATGATTTAATTAATGAATGAAATTGAATTTAAGAAATGTAATAAAATGGGGATTAATAGGGAGGCACTACTCACCACATGAGTAATTATCCTCCATTTCCCACACATGTCTCTACTTCTACCTCCCTTTATCATATTTCATTTCATTTTTATTTTCTTTCATTTTATTTTAATATTCTTAAAACTTCTATCTTTGATAACTTCTCCATTATTGATCAGAATGAAACATCGTCAATACCATTGGGTTCATCTAGACAAGAAACATATAAATCTAATTTTTTTTTGAAGGAAGTTTGGTATTTTAAATTTTAAATTTTAAATTTTTTAAATGGATAATTTAAAAGAATTATCAAAATATAATTTTCAACAATTATCAAACAATAATTTCCCAATTTTAACAAAGATAATTTTGGAAAATTTTCAAAAGATAATTTCAAAATTTTAACAATGATGATTATGGAAAATTATAAAATGAAAATTTTACAATTTTAACAAAAAGATAGTTTTGATGAATTATCAAACGATAATTACAATGAATTATCAAAAAATAATTACAATGAATTATCAAATGATAATATAATGAGATTATAGGAGTATAATAATATAGAACTATCAAGTGATAATTTATAATAAATTATTATAAGATAATTATCAATGAGTAATTTATGGAAATGATTAAAGGATAATTTATTATCAATGGATATTTGTATGAATTATCAACATATAATTGCATGATTTTTTCAAATATAATTATAAAAATTATAAAATGATAATTTCATCGGATTGTTTAAGGATGATTATAAAAAGATAATTGTAATAAATTTTCAATTGGTAATTTATAAATAAAATTATCAAAAGATAATTATTGAATTATGAATGATAATTAGTATGGAAAATTATTGGAATATAATTATAAAAATTATCCAAGTGTAGTTATAATAAAAATTATCAATTGATAAAGATATTAAATTATCAGAGGACAATTATGAAATTGTCAAGGATAATAGTATAGTTTTACTAAAGAATAATTATATGGAATACCACATGTATTTTTGAATTAATTTAGAGATATAAATTATCAAATATTGTTTTTATAATTATTAATAAGAATAATTTTCCAACTGCATGTCTAGAATGATAATTTGGAAATTATATATTAGTGATAAAGTATCATCGAATGTGATATTTTATTTCTTTTTGAAACAAAATAACCGGGTTTGGTTCTATGAACCCTTGATGAACCTTGAGTTTTGACGTGTTGATGTTTACAATAATAATACTGTGAATAAGTGTTCTTGACCATTGAGGTTTCCTCTACAGCTATCGAACCACATGGGGTGGTTTATCATTTCCTTTGACATCAAAATTTTTTTGGTAGGAAGTTATTACCTTTTTGGGTTTTATTAAAAATGTTTCCTTAATATGATTTATGTGTTGACATATTTGATGGCCGTGCAAGATTATGATGACATTTGTGTGTGTGTATGTATCCCTGAGAACCTTAGGTGACACTTTTTTCCATTATTATTTTGCATCTTGTTATTCATGTTTGAATTTGACCACATGTATTGTTATGCCACCTTACTTATGATGATGTGATATGCTTTCTTGTGTATCTCACCATGCTATGTATTCTTTTGTGGTATTGTTCTTGGATACCAAGGAAAGTGGACCATTGTGACATGTTTAGCCCATAGAGGGGGATTGTGTATGAATTTTGATGATAGAAATGAAGGACCTATGAATAGTGTAGGGATATAGATATGACTTTTTGATGTTGTGTGATTCACTCAATGCCTAGTGGATTCCAAGGGCTATGTTTTTTATGACTAGTGAATTCCTAGTAGCACTAATTTCCTAGAGAATTTTTATAACATGAAGTCTTTGATTCCTAGAGTATTCTATGTTTCAAGATCACACGATGTCGATTATCATGATTTATTTTACTCATGGATATTCCTTTATTTTTTCTGACACCATGATTGTCTTTTCGGTATAGATCCAAAGCAAGTATAACCAAGGGTTTGTGGCGGCTTGGTTAGTGCATGACCACTCGGTTTTTGGATTGTGTGGTTCTATGATGGATATTCATTTATTTTTATTATAGAATACAATTTTATACTTGAGAACATAAGGTTAAGGACAGATTTGTGGTGTCATACAGAGTCTTGTACTCAAACCCTACTTGAGACTTTCAGGTCACTTATAGATTAAATGAGGGATCTAATGAAGGGAAAGGGCCCTTAGTTGATAACTAAGTTGAGGAGCATGGATATGGTGGTGGGATTGAACAGAAAAAAGGACCTGCAATTTAATTTTATTTATTTTTCTACTTTTTTTAATCTATACAGGGTTTCCACTTTTGGGAGCTACTTTTATTACTTGACTTGAATGCCATTATTTCAACTTTCTAAATGTTTAATATGATGATTTAGATGTTAGTTATTGTTTATTATTGATCCTATGACACGATACTAAGGGTATAGTCTCCCAAATTTTAGAATCATTACTAGTCAATAGTATCTTGAGTATGGGGAGGCACACATGTGGTCATGTGGAACTCTAGATCAGAATCAGTGGTTTGGGTTGGGTTGTTATAGTTATTACAAACTAGAGTGTGACATGTTTGACTCTTCATTAAATAAAATATTATAAAGGATATAATCTTATAAAAGTTCCTCAAAAGGTCATACATTTGACACTTGGATGATTACAGTCTAGATATACACATAAAATAATATTTAGGTAAGTTTTTTTGTTATTTTGTGGATCTTATCATTTTATTTTTGACTTAAATTACCCAATTTACCCTTTACAATGGTAATAAAATTACTAAGTTTACTATTCATATAAACCAAAAATAAAAGGGAAATATTTATTAATGAATTTTTAAGGATAAAACTATACTTATACCAAAATAAGATATAAGTATTATTTAATATCTAACTAAATAATAATTTAGTCACTTTTAGAACATATAAAAATCATAAAGTTACTTTTTAATATAAAAAAACTTATAATTTTATAAAAATAAGTATTTTTCACTATTCACTTGAAAATCAATCTTTTTAGAGAAATATAAAAAATTCACCCTAAGATAATTTTAATATGCTAATATGAAAAATGATATTATTTTTATAAAATAAAATTTATTGAAGTTAGATAAATTTATTATAATATTCACTCATAAAAATAAAGAAAAAAATTCTTGAATAATTTTTTTTGAATAATAAATTGGATTTACTTAAAATTAAGTTCTTATTCAAAAATAAATATTTAACAAATTAAAATTGAGTAGGAAAATTATATATTTCCTAATGTGGTTAATAATATTAATTCCCTCCAATTTAATGGCTAGGTTATAATAATGACATAATAATATTTCATTTTTTTAAACTATGTGTTGCGTATCTTGTACACTATCAAACATAGTATTCTTTTAAAATAATGGGGTCTTACAAATTATATCCCTATGATTAATTGGTAGGTCTCATGATATAAAATAGTTTGGGTATTTTGTGTACACCTTATATGTTTATATATGGTTTCTTAAAACAAGGCCTTGACCATTATCTCATGATGTCTGACATTATGCATTCCATCACTATGAGACTAGTTACTGATATCCATGTGAATATTTGAATAGTATTGATATCCATGGTTAATTTTAAAGATTATGTGATTATTTATATGACATTATTTGATCATCATTTATTCCTACCATTTCATTATTCATGCCCAAGTTATTTATTAAATGGAACATGTTTTTATTTAGTTACCTTACCATATTAATAATAAAATATTTTGTCAAGATAACTTTTACATTACATAACCCTTAATGAGGAAATGATCTCACCTTCATTTTTTCCTTTTAATAGAATATGAAGAAGGAATATTTTAATGATTTCAAGGATGAATAATATTTACTATCAATAAGTTCTATATTTTATTTATAATATAAAAATTACAATCATTTGTATATCTATTTCATCAAGACTACTAAACTATTTGGTCTATCAGGATGTGATCACTTGTATCTTATAGAAATATAATAAAGTAACCATCAGATCTAGGATACTAGGGTTAGAGTAATTACAGTTGGTATTATAAGAAGTTTAGTATAAACATTAGAAAATTTATTTAAGAATACATAGATTAAGGAAAATAGACCTATGATAGACTTTGAGGATAAGTCTAAGTATATGATAACTTCGTGATGTTTTGGTAAGGTTGAGATTATGTGGATTTCCTAAAAATACATTCTTATTTGGATACTATAAATGAACATGGTTTTTGAAGACATTAATATAGGGGTAATAAATTATAAATGATTCAGTCGAGTATATATTAGCCATCATTCTAGTGCATGGTAAACAAATCCCTTACAATGCACCTGGTTTGAAACTCATGCGACAAATGCTGGGGATACATCATATTTTTTTATGAAAAATTATGATGCATGAGAGAATATAAAATATGTAAAAATATAACATATCATAGTGATTTTGGATAAACACAATGCATCTTGGGTTGATAAGTCTATGGTTGATCATAATTTTAAAGGAATTGACATTCTATTTAATGTTTTTTACAATATTAAGGATATTTATAGAAATATTTATAGGAATAAAACTATTTGGTATATGTTTTAGCGAGAAGGTTATTCTAGGAATTATTATTTTATATTTTTTGTAAATATGATTAAAGTTATTGATAACATTAATGATTAATATGGTTTTTGATGTTAAGGTAATAATTGTCAATTAAGATAAATTGATTTTGTGGAAAAAATAAGATGTATAGAAAAAATTACTGGTTAAAAATTGATTTATTGATTAATGTAATTTTTGAGGATGTTCATAATATTTTGGTATATTTTTAGGTATTATATTAATATATTTTTATAAAAAAGAAACTCCATAGGTTGGGAGACAACTTTTCATATCTAGAAAGGCTATGGGGCTTGAACCCACAACCAAAGGGTGATAAGGGTACATCTATTACCATTATCTTAGATGATTTCTTTGTTAGTATAAATTGTTTTTAACTAAATGATTTGAAAAATAAATATTAATTTGATTTTGGGAAGCATATTAAAGGATAAAATATTTTTTATTTTTCAGGATTTTGAGGAGACTAAGGATAATTTAGGAGACATTTTATTTGGTTGAGTTATATATAACCTTTAGTTTAAAATAAAGGATTATTTGAGAAGAATTATATTATGTTTTTAGAGATATAAGATCAAGTGTATGTGATAACAATATAGGTTAAAAAATTTCTTTAATGTAGAGATTATTGAGGTTTATTGGGATAGAGGGTTGATTATTTATGGAATGATCTATGTAAAACCTTTTGTTTTATTATTTAATTTTTTATATTAATGTATTATTAATTCATATGACTGTTCATTAATTTGGGGTATTATCTTAAATTTTGCTAAACATATTTGTTTTAGTAAAGATAGTTGGATTAACTTTTTACTCTTTTATGGATTATGTGATCCATTTGAAGTTGATTTTTCTACTTTAGGAATGAAAATTTCTTCTTGTATACTCATCATTTGGAGAAAATGATGACATTGTAGTTGAAATTTATTAAAGGATGAAATTATACTTGTCAAGTAAGGGTATTTTATTATTTTTTTAGTCAATATGGTAAATTAGTTACTCAACTCTAGGTAAAGGATCTTCAAATAATTTTGTTTATTATTTTACCTTTATTTCCGATGAATTGGTGGTCTTTTTACCCCTCACCAATTTGTCATTTTGTGGTTGTTAACTTTTTTAATAGAATTTTATATATCATTATCTATTAGTTATTAAATGTTATAATTCTATTATGTGTCTATATTATAACTTAACACTAATTTTCACCGTATTTAGGAACCTGAATAAATGATAATTTAGATAACCTATATGTTTCCCACATCAACTTTTCAAAATAAATCTTATTATTCCTTTGTATGAAGTTGGTTTTAAAAAAAGGTTAAATAATTAATGGCCAAGATGAATTTTTTTTGTCACAATTTATTTAATTTGGTGAAATGTTACACCTCAAGATTTTATAATATATTTCTCTTTAAATAAATTTAATTTTATTGATATCTTCTGTCCAATACTACATCGAGTTTAAACGAGTTGTGAAGTAGTATTAAAATATTATTATCTAAATGTAAACATTATAACCTAGACTTTAAAATTGGAGGTATTAATAGGAATAATCATGTTTTTAAATGTATGTCTAATATTTTAATATAATCTAAATGTATCAGTTAGTTCATAACAAATAATTACTCTATTTTCAGTAAAGTCATTTTATACTTCAAAAATTCTTTTCCTTCAAAAATGATAATTAATTTATGCCACTTCTAAAAATTTTATTTTATAAAAAGTATATAATTTTTTAAACCAGTATATAAAAAATATATTAGGGTGATATTTTCACATTTTTCTGAAAATATTACTTTTTCAATGAATAGTTAAAAAATAAGGATTTTTATAAAACTATCATTTATTTTCATTAAATCAAGTAATTTTAAAGCCCCAGTATATTTTGGATTTATTATTAAAGTGAAATATGATATATTTTATTTATAATAATTTAATTAATTTAATTTGAAAATTAAAAATTCATGATTTTGGTATAAATATATTTGTTTCTAAAATAGATTTTTTTGAAAACAATTTTATGTGAATAATGTTTTCCACTTTAATTAATTAAAATAAAACAAAATGAGGAGTAATTTTAATTAATTAAATAAATATATATATATAAATTTCAATTCATAAAATTCATATTAGTAGTTATAGAATTAATTTAAAATCTTCTTTTTATTGAAAAATGCATTTTCTTGAAAAATTACTTTTCGTCGCGCTTTGTGAATAGAATTATAAATTAAAATCTGAAACATAAATGAATTGAATCTTGAAAAATGGATTCTATATTTGTAATCAAGCAGCTAAAATTTTGTAAACGTTTCCATTTTATTTTTGGTCTTTATGAATAGTAACAATGGTAAAATTTATCACCTTAGTAAGGGTAAAATTAGTTAAACTAGGTTAAAACTATGGGATAAGACCTAAAAATCACCCAAATACATCCCATAATACTATTTTATGAGTTTTTTATCAATAATGATATAAATTATATAAAATTTTGCAACTTTATTCCATTTTTATTTGATAATGACATAAATATTATTTACGTAAAAATTCAAAATGTCACTCTCTTATTTTTAATATACATTAATATTTTATCACAAAGATTAAAATAATGTATGAATGATAATTTGTTTTAAATTTATTATTAAAATACTATATTTATGACAGTAATTTATATTTTATTTTTATAAATGTTATAATTCCCTAGAACTCTTACACATCATAGATGAAGTGGTTGTACAAGCTGGTAAAAAATAAAACTAAATAGATTTAAATGTATTAATTTTGATGTATTTTGGATAATTTATCACCTTTAATGATTTTTATAGATCCAAATTAATTATAATTAATGTTTTAATAATTTATATTTAGATTAAAATATTTTTCTTGAAGCGTTAAAAGTCATGTTTTGTTGAATAGAAGAAAAAATTCAGTAGTGACGGGATACATTATATTTTATGATATTATCATAAAAAAATAGGATACATAAATTTATTAAATTAATGGAAATAATGATGTATTATATATACTAAAAATATCATGCAAAAATAAATCAAAATATATAAATAATAATTTATTTTATGATAAATATAAAAATCATTTTCAGTGCCGATGTAGTGCTTTCACAACACTGGAAAAGTAAAAATTTGTTCCCAATGATAATAATTGAAAACAAATAGTATTTTAATGAATTTTTTAGTAAATATTATTTATCATTTATGATTTTTATTTATATTTTCAAACTTTGGAGTCAGATAAAAAAACTGTTATCCAAATACTTGTGCACTGCTTACACATGGTGTGAAAAGTAAAAATAGCATATTAAATATGTTGTCATGATATGAATGAGAATAAATATTATTTTTGAATAAATATACATGATAAAATTGATGAATACTAATTTTTTTTATTTTAATAATTTATTATTAATTTTTAAAATTATTATAATTTTCTAGAACACTTAAGCCATGACGGCACGACATATATGAATACAACAAAACAATTAAATAAATAATTTTGAAACTACTAACAATGATAATATTTAGATGAGTAAAAGTATCCCATGAATAATATATATATTTAGGAAGGAAAATTGGTTATCTAAAATATTATATTCGAAAGTGGTGTTTTTCCTGATGTTTATAATGTCAAGTATTGTGAATAGTGGTGAAAAAGACCTTAAATAGTATTCAACATTTAAAAATTATTTTTAATCAATATAAGATTATTAAAATATATATAATGACTCCTATACATATGAAATTTTATATAATATAATCCTTGGTCCTTATGTGTTCCAATTTCCATTTTAGATTCACCTTTATCACCGTTAAATATCAACAAAATATTGAAAACGCCATTGATTTTTTCTTATAGAAATGGACACATATCAATATTTTTTACACAAGAAAAATTCAGTTCTTATATCGAAATCTTAAAAAATACCTCTCTAAAAATCAATTCCCAAATTCCCCATACATTGGGTATATCATAAATCTAAAAACCATGGATTCTCAAACATAGATATTATATCTTAATAGATTAATATTCATTACATAACCTAACGATCCAGGATATAATTATATAGGTATAGTTCCTTTTAAAGCTTTGAAATAGAAAAAATTAGTTCATAAAAGATCTAAATTATCTCCCTCTAAGTTCATTATAACTAGAAGCATCTTAGAAATATCATACTCAGTACCTTTCCACATAGCCTGGGGAAAAGAAAATAATAAAACTGTGAGCTCTGATGCTCAGTAAGGGTAAACAAGGGAAATATCAATTACAACATAAGAATTATAATAAAGGTATAGAAATATGATCTTAAAATTTTAAAATTATAAATTTTATGTAAAATATCATAATAATAATTCATGTCATAAATCTTGGTAGTTTATAAGACATGAATCATAAAGGAATAAAAGAACATGAGGCATGAGATCATAACATTGATATATGACATGGGATTGTGGAATATAAAAGATCATACAAAATAATTACCTTATTAGTGAAGGATATTTTAAAATAATATCAATGTGGAATGGGTTCACTCCCCAAGACATCATAGTAGTCATGGTTTACTTCTATGTCTGTTATAGTGGAAAATATCCTTTATTGAATTTGTTTCATTCACTTTCCAAGTCCTATTAATCTTATGAGATATCAATATTTACCTAATGAATTTTAGAGAGATATATGTCGGACACATCAAATAATGGAAATCATACACATGTGCACCACCAGATCATAAATTATTAATTATATTAGAACTCAAGAAAAGAAAGGGGTTTCATTAACATTTTATCATAGCATAACCCATGAAAAGGAAATGGGTTTCAGAAATATTTTATCATAGAATAACCCATGAAAATGAAATGAGTTTCATAAATATTTTATCATAATATAACCCATGTAAAATAAATGGGTTTCATAAAAATATTTTCAAAATCAAAATAAACCATTTATAGATAGAATATGGATGGTATCATTGGATCATATCTCCAATAAATCATAAGTGAAATAAAAGGATGTTTTCTTTGATGAATATAAATACAAATATATGATCATTAAAATGTTCTTTAGGAGAACAAAACTTTCATTTTTGTAATAACTTGTTTAAAAAATGTGTAATTATAAACGAAAAAAATTTATTTGAAAAGAACCTTTTAAAATTTTAAATGAATATTCAATGAAAAAATTATCCATAAAGGTGGGAAAATATATTCATGTTGTTTAAGATAAAAAACATTCCTTCCATTCTTTTGTCTGAAAAGTAAAAAAGTGACTCATTTAGAAATTGTAAGAAAGATTCCTTTCAAATTATTTTTTAAAAATTAAAACATGTGTAAAAATGACCTTAGAAAACAAATGGAGAATAGTAAAACTTATTTAATTTTTTTAGTAAACATGGAAATGGAAGAAAAAGGTTTTTTGACTGAATAGAGAAATGAAATCGTTTTCCCATAAAATCATATTTTGAGTATCTTAAATATAAAATGTGAGAATATTAAATTGAAAACATTTATTTTCAAGAAATAACTATAGTATAAGAAAAATCATGTGTATCTTTAGAGTCCAATCATAAGATTTCATCATCATAAATTAATCATAAACAATCCTAACAAACAATTACATTATAACATAAAAATCCTTATGACTTTAGTATCAATAATTATTAACAAACAGGAAAATAATAAATTCATATGGATAGGTGCATCCCATAATTTTTATGAGAATAATCATAAAATATATTCATGTGTATTATATACACTCTAAAAAATAAACAAGTGGTGAATATGGCATGTGTCCCACGGATAATAAAATTGAGATGAAAATCCATTACCATGAGTTCCCCTTATATTGAAAGCAATATAAACTCATTTATAATAAATTTAACTTTATATAAATACTATACGATAATCATAAAAATAATTATAATATCATATATGATCCATTTATAACATTTCAACACCACTTTTTATCAATAATTCCTTAAAATCATAGTTTTTAGGTGTTAACTATTTTATTTTTCAAGAGTATTACAATTTGGTAGTTTTAATCCATGTACTTTTATCTTAGAAAAATAATATTAAAAATTTTAGTCGTGATATAAATATCTTATATATTCATTATATACATATTTAGATTCATCCAAAAATGTTATGGATATAAATATGAATTACACCGTTCATGTAGATAGTTTTCCGTATGTACGCATGAACATAATTTTCACCTTTTGACATATGGAATGAAAGAAAGGTAAATAATAATTCAACTTTAAATAATAATTATAATCTTATATATACCATGTGTATTCATAAAATTTATCTTTATTATCGTCTAAGTAAAATGGAAACAAAAAATGAATCGCATCGCTTTGTGAAGGTGGTTGTCCACATGTACACACGTGCGATTTTATCATTTTCCAATAGTCTGGAAGGAAAAAAGGTAGGTGTGATATTATAATTATATAAGTAAAATTATTTTATAAATATAATATATTAACATCAAAAAAATTAAAATAATCATCCATAAAACATGGTAATGAAAAATTAATAGTATCACTACATGGAGACGGTAATCCGTACATACGCATGAGTGATACTTTCACATCCCATTTGATGGAAAAGAGGGTGAATAATTGTGGTTTCATAATCATAATAATATTTTAGTATATTTATGACAATTAATTTATTATTTTATGATAAATAACATAGATTTACATGATATAAAGAATAAGTAGAAAAGAAATTGATCAGTTAAGACGATTACCTATTCTTTAAAAGAACATCTTTAGATCTCCTCCCAAGGTCTATAGATTTGGAATTTAGGGAAGAATAATACATATATAATGTGTATATATAAGTTTATAAGGTATTTTTATGTTATGGTATAGATTTAAGGATGAAAGTGGTGTAAATACAGAAAAGAGGAGGCGTCCTTCTATAATTGAGGTGAGGGGCACTTTTGGAATTTCTCAAAATATTAAATTATAATAAATTTATTATTAAGAAAAATTCCTCAAATTGTATTGGCATTTTATTATAATAATGGATAAGGTTATAATAGCATAAAAAAAATATAATTTATACATGTTTTGATTTCATTTTAAACCTTACCATTTTGATTGACCCTGGGTTGAGAATTTATAATTGTCACCACGGTAATTACTCTTTCAATATTAAAGGGTTATAATTTAAATTATAAGGTAAAAATTGGACAATAAATGGAAAGTTTATAAAAATTTGGACCATATCATATAAAAATTGTCTTATTTAAATATCATCATGATTTTTAAATAATTTAATAAAATATTATTTTGATAAAATATCATTACTATCAATTTTGACAGTATTCATTTAATTTGACTTAAAAGACATAAATAAAAAGTATGAATTCAAATATAATATTTTAAAACAACAATAATATGTCATATTCACATATAAAATTATTTTAAAACTATAAATTAATCAAAATATATCACTTTTAATATTTTTAATATCATTTATTTTACTTTTCCATTAATTGAATAAAGACTCTTTCAGTGTTGTCTAAGAATTTAAAGTAATTATATATTAACTAAAAATTATAAATAAATTACCATAAATAATATAATTTCATTATACAAAAAATTCATATCAATATTCATTCAAAAATAGTTTTTTATTAATGTGAACACATGATGAATATTTAAAACTAAGAAAGTGAAATTTTGTAACATTCTTGGATTTAAATAATATATATGAAATTTTCATAGCCAAGTGTCCATTTAAAAAATAAATTTTGTGAATAAGGTGATAAGGGTAAAATTAAAATCATCCAATAAGAATTAATTTTAAAATATTATGTCACGACCCATCCTCAGGGCCCGTGCCGTGACTACCCCAAGCCCGCCTTCCATAGGCCAGGGGCTGACGACTAGCACCAAAGGCGTAAATCCCGATAACTGGGAAGACATTGCCTTTATAAAAGTAAACAAAACACCACAGAGTACAAGCGGAAGTAAAACACTAAGTACAAAGAGAAGTGATGAAAGGTAAATGAGACAGAATACAAACCGAAATGAAAGTACAACTATAACTGAACAAAGTACAACAGCTGGAAGAACATAAGAGGCTCCTCGGTTATCCTCCTCGGATCCTACCTGAAGGGTAGGTATAGATGGCACAGCTCCTGGATCGTTCCACCACGGATCCTACCTGAAGGGTAGGTACAAATATCCTCCACAACGCTCTCGGCCATCAACCTCCTCTGAGTGTCGTCTCGCCGTGAAGTCCACCTCCGGATACTGACTCTTCGTGTGGTCCACCTCCGGGTACCGTCCAGTCCTCGATCACTCGGCCTCCGTCAGCACTGCCCATCGTCTGCAACCAACACAACGAGGTACAGGCATAACCCATGCAGGGGTGAGTATAACGATACTCAGTAGGGACCCCGAGACCCTCAAGGTATCACTAAAACTAACATGGATAACCACAAAGAAGATCTCAACAGATAACCTCTACTTAGGTATATGCCTATGCATATACCTAAGTTATCAAGTAACTCATCTCAATCATGAGGAAACACAATGATTATGAAATAAACGGATAACCACTACCCAGGTATATGCCCATACATATACCTAAGTTATCAAGTAACCCATCTCAATCATGAGGAAACACAAAGGTCATAGACTCAGCGCAAACCAGGATTTTCATTATCGAAACCGTAACTGCTGAAGAGCTCCGTCTCTGGAGTGTACAGTGGTCCTGTCATGACTCTGAGGTACTTCTCACTAACCTATGTCTCTGAGGTACTCCTCCGGTCAAGTACCGCGGGTCTGCTTCCAAATACTGGGCGCTCCATCCGTTGTGGGTCTGCCGCCAAATACCAGGCGCTCCCCCTAATAGCATACAGAGTTACTCCTTCGGTCAAGTACCGCAGGTCTGCTTCCAACTACCAGGCGTTCCGTTCGCCGTGGGTCTGCCGCCAAATACCGGGTGCTCCGTCCACTGGGCTAGTCGACTCACTCTAAGTCGAGTCGGTCAAGCAGTCGTCAGGTCTCAGTCGTCTACACGGTCTCCGCACTCCGCACGCTCGTCTCTGGGAGGGTCCGCTCCACGAGCTACAGGTCGATAATCCAAGTATCTCAAAGTCCCACGAAGAAGTATCTCAAAGGACCGCCTCGTCATAGGGGTCTCAACGCAACCGACGGCGCGTCAATCAGACGCCCGGTCTGGGAGTTATTAGCCTTTTCATCCCAGGGCCCCGGTTGGTTTCGAGTGCGAACCAACCCGTCCGTATCTCAACTATATCCTGAACTCTCATAGTGTATACTCAAAGGGACCGTTTCTCCACGTGATCACCAACGCCGCTGACGGTTCGTCAAACGGACGTCCAGTCTGAAGATAACAGCTTTTCCATTCCAAGGGTCCGGTTGGATTTAAGGTACAATCCAACCCGGCCACTATCCAATAGCAACCAAAACTCGGGCGAAGTATTCCAAAAGTTCCGTCTCATCAAGAGGAATTCAACGAGACAGACGGCGCGTCAATCGGATGCTCGGTCTGTGAGTTATTGGCTTTTTCGTTCCAGGGGCCTGGTTGGTTTCATGAGCGAACCAACCCGACCGCACTCTGACGACATCCAAACCTCGAGCGAAGTAAGCCAAAAGATCCGTCTCACATAGTGGAATCAATGAAAGTCGACGGTACGTCAATCGGACGTCCGGAGCTCAAGATATAAGCGTTTCCGCTCCGAGGGCCCGGTTGGTTTCGTATCCGAACCAACCCGGCCGAACCCAAAGTATTCCGAAACCTTGAGTGTAATATACCGAAACAACCGTCTCGATCCACGGATCGCATCGCCGCTGACAGTGCATCGATCAGAGGTCTAAAGCTCAAGATATGGGTGAAAGACCGAAAAGGGTACGAAAATGGGGGTTTCGAGCCCGGACCGACCCGGCCCGAGACCCCCTGGGTCGGCCCGGCACGACCCAGCCTGGGCGCGGCCTGGCCCGGCGGCCCGGTCCAGCGGCCCAGCTACCCGGCGCGCTGGCGCGCGGCGCCAGCTGGCTCGGCCGAACATCCGTGTCGTTCGGTTATGCGGGGGGGCACGCTGCCCCCCGCCGTTCAGAAACCGTGGCCCTAATTAAGGGGCCGTTCAGCTGGCCAGCCGGGGGTTTTGAACCCCGGCTCTTTCCCTGTCCGGCCGGCCCACCCTGGCCGACCAGTTCTTGCTCCATGGGACCGGTGTCGGCCGGTCCCCTCCTTGCTCCGACGCCGGCGGCCCGTCTTCGGCCGCCGATCACCCTGCTTCGCCGCGGCCCGGAACCGGCCGCGACCTTGGTCGTCTGGTGCGGCGCAACGGCACCGTGCTCTTCCACCGCGGCCCCGCTCCGGCCGCGGTGTCTTCGGGTTTCTCCGACGCGGCGCGACAGCGTCGTGTCCTTGTTCGATTCCACGGTGTGGCGCAACGGCGCCACATATTCCTTGTCGCACGATCACACGTGGTGCGACGACACCGCGCCATACTCGTTTCAAACCACAAAGAAACAAACACACGGATAAGGGAGGAGGGTCGGCCGTGTTTGTGCGGTCTGGCCCCCTCTCGTTAATCGATAGCATTTGGTAGTATTTTCACGAAGAATGAAAAAGTGGTAAACACGAACAAAATAATTATATAACCCCTACCTTGAGTGTAGCTAGAATGGGGGTTCGCTGCGAAAAACGACGTCGCGAGGTGAAACTCCATATGTTGACGGAGAATGTCCGAGGAGGAAGTGGTGTCTCCTTTTCTTTGACACGGGAAGAAGATCGAAAGAGGTTGTGTCGTCGATCTTTGGAAAAAGGGGTCACACCCCAGCTGCGGAGAGGAGAAGAGACGGCACATCGATCTCTTCTTACGGTGACAACGTTCTTCGTCGAAGTCTTGGTGTTCTTCGTGATGAAGATGAAAACACCCAAGAGCTCTCTCCTCAATTGTCCACACACAACAACCAACCAAAATAAAATAAGGCTCATCCTTATTTTATTAACTCATTCCACAATTCAAACATTCAAAACTTAATTTAATTAATTGAATTGGTGAGTTGGCATACTTAAAGAGAGGAGAGGAAAAGTCCCCCAAATTAAAGAGAAGTTTAAAAGTTAAAAGTGTTACACAACTTAAGTGGGGGGGAGTTAAGAGGAGTTAGGGAGTTAGGGAAATTGAAAAGGTGGGGCTCGTGTGGGCCCCACCTTACCTTTAATTCACTTAAGAGAAACTAACAATCAGTGGGTCCCACCCTAACTCCTACACCTAGGTTCTAACACATGGAAAAGAGAAATAAAATTCTTAACGAAACTTTATTTCACTCACACTTAATCCACAAATTTATAACAACTCATAACGAGAAAACGCAACTCTAGAAAAGGCGTTCCTAAGCAATTACCGGCACTGCGGTTTCATCGGTGCCCTCAGAATTCGATTTCGAGCACCGGTTCAAAAGTTAGAATTTCCCGCTCGTTCGTTCACTGAACGTACCCGAGCTAAACTTCGGAGAGAAATTCCGGACACACCGGGCCTAAGAATCCAGTGCTTTCATAAACTGCATTCTTGTAAAATCCCAAAGAAAATTAAGAAGAAATTTCCCTTGAATTTTACGGGTCTTTACATTATTCCCACCTCAGGGCTTTACATCCCCGTAAAGCTTTAACACTAACTACGGATACAAAAGCGGTACTGAGCACGCATCTGAGCCTTCCGCTCCCATGTGCTTACCTGGAGATTCCCATACTGCCAAAGAAAGTGCACCCGAGGAATCAACCGTCCTCATAGGATCCACTTCTGTCGATCCTCGATCCCCACTAGAACCTCCGTGAAAGTAACCCCATCGCCATCGTCCAGCTCCTCATGGTCGATGATATGCGAAGGGTCGAGCACGTATCTCCTCAGTTAAGATACTTGGAAAACGTCGTGAACCTGGTGAAACTGAGGTGGATGGGTCAAGCGGTAAACCACCTCGCCTACCCAGATGAGGACCCAGAAAGGTCCGTTGAGCCTCGGAGATAACTTGCCGCCTTGGCCACATCTCCGTAAACCTCATCGAGGTGAGACCCGTATAAGGACGTGATCTTCATCCTCGAACTCTAGAGGTCTCCAATTCCTGTTAGAACTGAAACTCAAAACGACTGTTTCCATGAGGGTAAGGTTGACCGACTCAAGGGTGATCGGTCTCACCCTCCTATGCATGAGTTTATCCTGTGATACCTGGGGTTTCCTTTTCGCCGATCAAGGAAAACCCATCCTGACGTCGTAGTTAAACCAAAACCTTATTGCCTAATACCGTCAATTTGAGTATGCACAGTTATTGCCCATTCTATACTCAAACTAACGTCGTAAAGCCTCGACGCTGCCACCAAGAGATTCCAACTGAAACTCTCACCTCGAGGGTCTGACCACACCATCGGTGTAAGTGTGATTATCGAGTCTCATCCCAAGGTATCTCCAGACGTGAGGGTAAAGTCCACGGCTTACCGGAAACTCTAGGTCTGGAACAAGATTTGTGAAAGCAAGTAATGATTCATATCGACGTCCGTTACTACAGCAGCTAGTAGTGGACACAGACTATCCCTTGAATCATTTTTAGAGTGATTGGGTCACACTCCTTGACCGCATGCAACCTCACTCTTCCTCCGCCCTCCAGCTCCCTGATCCTAGCGGGGATAACTAAGGCGGGTGGTTGTTGCATGTTAATATGTACACCACCTCATGCTGCTCTCCTAGCTCTGCCTCCACGTCTGCTGCTCCGCGGACTCATCTCTCCTTAAAACTTCCTCTTCTTGAAACTCTTAACACGCTCGAGTCTCTAAGACTGGTGACAGTTTCCTATTTCTTACTGCACTATGCAGTCTTCATCTGCTCCTGGATGATCTGCACCTTCTTTGCCTACGATTTGAAAGAGCTGCTAAAATTTCTCCTTTGCTGAAAAGAGAAATCCGGTCTCATCCCCTGGATGAACCACACCCATTTCCTAATACAGTCAATCCTGACATGAATGTTGCATTCATGCCATGGATGACATTGTAAGGCCTCGACGTAACTACTAAGAGATCCAACCGTCACTCTCGCCTCCAAGGGCCGAGTCACGCTGTAGGCATCAGTGTGAGGTCACTGGGTCTCCTCCAGTAGAAATCTCGAAAGTGAGGGTCAAGTCAACAGTTTTAACCAGGACCTCTCTGTATCAACCAAACAAAAGGACAGGAAAGAAAACATCACAATGATAAGTGTCTTTTTATTATTGCAGCTCATAGTACAAAGACACGAATACAACATCAACATGGAACTAGAAGTACAAGGGACATATCCAATAGTTCCTCTCCTGTCCACCTGCTCCTAGTGCTCTACTACCTTGTCCATTTCTCGGCTGTTGCTCAAGAACCAGCCGCTGCTTCTGTCTCGGCGACTCCTCCAACACCCGCGGATCAACTGTACGAGGAGTCGGACATTCACGTGCCAGGTGACCCTTCCTGCCGCATTCATAACACTTCCTGCTTCTCGTACGGCTGGCTCTGGTCCTCTTGGACCTCTGAATCATCTGTATACTGCCCACAGATGACTCGGCTACTGATCAAAAAACACACGACAAAGGCAGCATCTCCTGAACACGCTTGGGGTGTAGAGCTACTGGCACAAACTCCACCCTGAAGAAGGTATCAAATTCTTCCCATGTGAAGGTCATCCCGTTGCAAAACTGGAACAAGTGGCTCCACCACCTGCCTGTTGCTGCCTGAAGAAGGCTGGCAGCAATGATCACCATGAAGTCTGCCGGCGTCCCCACTAGCCTGAAGACTCTCACCACAGCCTCCAACCAATCCTCAGCCGCCTGCGGGTCCATCTCTCCCTGAAACCTGGGTGGCCTCTGGAACTGGAACTCGTGCAGCACGCTCAAGTGGCGTGCATCGTCTACTGCTGGGGAAAGTGGCATCGGTGGCCCAACGTATGGTATTACCGCTGGTACCTCCGCTGGTGCCTCAACTGCAAGAGGGACTTGTACCGAAGCCTCGTCGTTCGGTAGGCTGTCAGTACGCACATCCCTCTGGGCTCTAGCTGGTCGTCCGTGAAAAGGCATCCTGAAAGAATCAACGTGACACGGTCAAACGATTATACCTTGTGAGATGACCTGGTTTGAGCTGACTTTTAAAAACTTTTAAAAACTTCTGGAAACACACATGCAATCAGTGTTTTCATGCACAAAGTTAGAAATCAGTTGTCAGGGTCCTGGTGTATGGATACGTCGGCCGCCCGGACCAACACTGGACTCCTTGAACTGAAAACCACACTCGGTACTCTTAACACTATTGCTTCACAGAAAGAAAACATCAGAGTTATAAGTTTTGCGGTAGAACTGACTCCTTTGATACCAATTTATCACGACCCGTCCTCGGGGCCCGTGCCGTGACTACCCCAAGCCCGCCTTCCATAGGCCAGGGGCTGGAGACTAGCACCAAAGGCGTAAATCCCTATAACTGGGAAGGCCTTGCCTTTATAAAAGTAAACAAAACACCACAGAGTACAAGTGGAAGTAAAACACTAAGTATAAAGAGAAGTGTTGAAAGGTAAATGGTCCAGAATACAAACCCAAATTAAAGTACAACTACAACTTAACTAAGTACAACAGCTGGAAGAACGGAAGCGGCTACTGGGTCGTCCTCCTCGGATCCTACCTGAAGGGTTGGTACAGATGGCACATCTCCTGGATCGTCCACCACGGATCCTACATGAAGGGTAGGTACAGATAGCCTCCACAACGCTCTCACCCGTCAACCTCCTCCGAGTGTCGTCTCGCCGTGAAGTCCACCTTCGGATACTGACTCGTCATGTGGTCCACCTCCGGGTACCGTCCAGTCCTCGATCACTCGGCCTCCGTCAGCACTGCCCATCATCTGCAACCAACACAACGAGGTGCGGGCATAGCCAGTGCAGGGGTGAGTATAACGATACTCAGTAGGGACCCCGAGACCCTCAATGTCTCACTAAAACCAACATGGATAACCACAAATAATATCTCAACAGATAACCTCTACTTAGGTATATTCCCATGCATATAACTAAGTTATCAAGTAACTCATCTCAATCATGAGGAAACACAAAGATTATGAAATCAACGGATAACCACTACCCAGGTATATGCCCATACATATACCTAAGTTATCAAATAACCCATCTCAATCACGAGGAAACACAATGGTCATAGACTCAACTCAAAATAGGATTTTCATTATCGAAACCGTAACTGCTGAAGAGGTCCGTCTCTATAGTGTACAATGGTCCTGTCATGACTCCAAGGTACTACTCACTAACCTATGTCTCTGAGTTACTCCTCCTATCGAGTACCGCGGGTCTTCTGCCAAATACTGGGCGCTCCGTCCACTGTGGGTCTGCCGCCAAATACCGGGCGCTCCCCCTAATAGCCTACAGAGGTACTTCTTCGATCGAGTACCACAGGTCTGCTACCAACTACCAGGCGCTCGGTCTGCCGTGGGACTGCTGCCAAATACCGGGCGCTCCGTCCACTGGGCTAGTCGACTCACTCCAAGTCGAGTCGGTCAAGCAGTCGTTAGGTCTCAGTCGTCTACACGGTCTCCGCACTCCACACGCTTGTCTCTAGGAGGGTCCGCTCCACGAGATACATGTCGATACTCCAAGTATCTCAAAGTCCCACGAAGAAGTATCTCAAAAGACCGCCTCGTCATAGGGGTCTCAACGCAACAGACGGCGCATCAATCGGACGCCCTGTCTGGGAGTTATTAGCCTTTTCGTCTGAGGGGCCCGGTTGGTTTCGAGTGTGAACCAACCTGGCCATATCTCAAATGTACCTTGAACTCTGATAGGGTATACTCAAAGGGACTGTTTCTCCACGTGATCACCAACGCCGCTGACGGTTCGTCAAACAGACGTCTAGTCTGAAGATAACAGCTTTTCCGTTCCAAGGGCCCAGTTGGATTTCGGGTACAATCCAACCCGGCCACTATCCAACATCAACCAAAACTCGGTAAAAGTATGCCAAAAGTTCCGGCTCATCAATAGGAATTCAACGAGACAGACGGCGCGTCAATCGGACACCCGGTCTGTGAGTTATTGGCTTTTTCGTTCTAGGGGCCCGGTTGGTTTAATGAGAGAACCAACCCGACCGCACTCCAACGACATCCAAACCTCGAGCAGAGTAAGCCAAAAGATCCGTCTCACTTAGAGGAATCCATGAAAGTCTATGGTACGTCAATCGGACGTCCGGAGCTCAAGATATAAGTGTTTCTACTCCGAGGGCCCTGTTGGTTTCGTATCCAAACCAACCCGATCGAACCCAAAAATATTCCGAAACCTTGAGTGTAATATATCAAAACGACCGTCTCGATCCGAGGATCGTATCACCACTGACGGTGCATCGATCGGTGGTCTAAAGATCATGGTATGAGCGAAAGACTGAAAAGGGCCCGAAAACGGGGTTTTCGGGCCTGGACCGACCCGGCCCGAGACCCCCTGGGTCGGCCCGACGGGGCGCGGCCCGGCCCGGCGGCCCGGTCCAGCGGCCCGGCTACCCGGCGCGCGACGCCAGCTGGCTCGGCCAAATGGCCGAGCCGTTCGATTATGCGGGGGGGGGGGGGGGGGGGGGGGGCACTGCCCCCCGCCGTTCGGAAACCGCGACCCCAATTAAGGGGCCGCTCAGCTGGCCAGCCGGGGGTTTTGACCCCCGGCTCTTTCCCTATCTGGCTGGCCCGCCCTGGCCGGCCGGTTCTTGCTCCACGGGACCGGCGTCGGCCGGTCCCCTCCTTGCTCCGACGCCGGCGGCCCGTCTTCGGCAGCCGGTCACCCTGCTTCGCCGCGGCCTAGAACCGGCCACGGCCTTGGTCGTCCGGTGCGGCCCGACGGCGCCATACTCTTCCACCGCGGCCCCGCTCTGGCCGCGGTGTCTTCGGGTTTCCCCGACGCGGTGCGACGGCGTTGTGTCCTTGTTCGTTTCCACGGCGCGGCGCGACAGTGTCGCGAATTCCTTGTCGCACGATCACACGCGGTGTGATGACACCGCGCCATACTCGTTTCAAACCACAAAGAAACAAACACACGGATAAGGGAGGAGGGTCGGCCGTGTTTGTGCGGTCCGACCCCCTCTCGTTAATCGATAAAATTTGGTCATATTTTCACGAAGAACGACAAAGTGGTAAACACGAAAAAAATAATTAAATAACCCCTACCTTGAGCGTAGCTAGAACGGGGGTTCGCTGCGGAAAACGACGTTGCGAGGTGAAGCTCCGTATGTTGACGGAGAACATCCGAGGAGGAAGTGGCATTTCCTTTTCTTTGACATGGGAAGAAGATCAAAAGAGGGTGTGTTGTTGATCTTCGAAAAAATGGGTCACACCCCAGCTGCGGAGAGGAGAAGAGACGGCACGTCGATCTCTTCTTATGGTGACATCGTTCTTCATCGAAGTCTTGGTGTTCTTCGTGATGAAGATGAAAACAGCCAAGAGCTCTCTCAATTTTCCACACACAACAACCAACCAAAATAAAATAAGTCACATCCTTAGTTTATTAACTCATGACACAATTCAAAAATTCAAAACTTAATTTAATTAATTGAATTGGTGAGTTGGTATACTTAAAGAGAGGATAGGAAAAGTCACCCAAATTAAAGAGAAGTTTAAAAGTTAAAAGTGTTACACAACTTAAGTGGGGGGGGGGGGTTAAGAGGAGTTAGGGAGTTAAGGAAATTGAAAATATGGGGATCATATGGGATCCACCTTACCTTTAATCCACTCAAGAGAAACTAACAATCAGTGGGTCCCACCCTAACTCCTACACCTAGGTTTTAACACATGGAAAAGAGAAATAAAATTCTTAACGAAATTTTATTTCACTCACACTTAATCCACAAATTTAAACAACTCATAACGAGCAAACGCAACTCTAGAAAAGGCATTCCTAAGCAATTACCAGCGCTGCGGTTTCATCGGTGCCCTCAGAATTCGATTCCGAGCCCCGGTTCAAAAGTTATAATTTCCTGCTCGTTCGTTCACTGAAAGTACCCAAGCTAAACTTCGGATAGAAATTCCGGACACACCGGGCCTCGGAATCCAGTGCTGTCAGAAACTGCATTCTTGTAAAATCCCAAAGAAAATTAAGAAAAAATTTCCCTTGAATTTTACGGGTCTTTACATATTATGGCTTTATCACTTAGTTTTAGCATTGGTTAACCCGATTTACCCTTTACTGATGTGATAAATTTTACCACAGTTACTATTCATATTAGTAAAAATAAAATTCATATTTACCAAATATAAACTAATGATTCCATGTATGGAATCAAATTTCTAAAATTCAAAAAATTTGATTTACTAATATTAATTTAAAAATAAGCACAGAAAATGTATTGAAAACCTCTTTTAAAAAAATACAGTTTTAAGCAAAAAACTAGATTTATTCTTAACCCATGCATAGTAAAAATATTTGATGAATTTTTAAAAAAATTTATGAAATATAAAATATATAATTTTTTTAGAATTATTTAATAATAGTGATAAATTTAATTTATTAATTTGAAAAAACATTGTATGCATTATTTTTTTCAGGAAAATGTTATTTTTACATATAATAACATCATTATCCTAAATTCAAACATATAATTTATTTCAATGAACTTAATTTGATTATTTAAAATATAATATAATAATTTTATTTTATAAAATTTTAAAATATAACTTTGTACATGCCTAAAACAAGAATTTACATTTTATAATATAACTTTGTACATCTGTAAAACAAAATTTTAATTTTCAATAAAAAACATGATTTTTCACTATTCACTAGAAAATCAATATTTTCAGAAAAGTCTTAAAAATTCATCCAAAGATACTTTTATTATTATAATTTAAAAAATTATGGTAATTTTTAAAAAATGAAATTTCTAAATGTTCTAGAAATTAATTATAATATTTTATTACAAAAGTAAATATTTTTTTTGAATAAAACATATTTTTTGAAAAACAAAACAAAATTTTAAAAAATTGAGTGATTAATTACTAAGAATTTATCAAAAAAATTATATTGAGTAACACAAAGATTTATATTTCATAAATTATTTAATCTTATTCATGCCCACCAATTTAATGGTTAATTTATAACTGTCATAAATAAAAATATTTTAAAACTATATCGTGGTTTTTTAAACCTAGTATTGTGTGTAGTGAAATTTATCAAAGAGAATAAAATTATTTTAAAGAGAAATATTTTCTAAAAACTCAGGGTGTTACATCCTCCCCCCTTTAACAAATTGTGTTCGGTAATAAAATTTTTGAAATTTGAAAAATATTTTATTGAAAATCCACATCGTAAAAAGGGTTTACAAAAATTCCCCTTAAAAAGAGGGAAATGGAAGTATGAAGGCATCCAAAAAACTAGGTTTACAAATTGGATAAAATTAGTGGTGATTGAAAATGGAAATGAAAGAGAAAACTAATGGATACCGACTAATAGAGTGTGTTAGAGAACATTATAAGGAGAAAGTTAACAACCATAAAAATATAAATTTACAAGGGGTTAAAATACCATCTATCCATCATAATTTAAGGTTATAGGATAAAGTTTTTATCTTAAGATCATTTTATTAGATTTTATTAATTGATTTACCATCAATACTAAGATCATAAGGAAATATATAACAACCCTTCTCTTTATTACATACCTAAACATGATTTATTACATAAAAATCTCACTTGATAAAACATATAAGACTGATAGGTCTAGTGTCTTTGTGGATTAGGAACATTACATAACAAATTAAAGCATAGAACGCAACATCTTAATGAAAACTTCCTTTATATGACCACTACATTCCCTCGTACTTAGCATTTCATAGGATAAATTGAGGACATGCATAAAAAAGGGCGAGCTATAAGGACCAGTAAAGGAATAAACATGGAATAAAATGAGGAATACAATACATGTTAGACAATAGGCATATCAATGGATCACAATAGAAACATGAACATAAAGTAATGATAAAGCATGATAATCATAACATGGAAATGTGGCAATAAAACTTAACATGGAATTAGCATGAGCCAAGGCTCAATGCACATGGAGCGTGATTAAACCCTCATTGCACATAAAGAATGAGTAAACCCTCATTTTAGTTGAATTATCGTGAGTCGACACCCATTTCACATGACATACCATGATACTATACTTTACCCAATGCATTGAAGTTCTATTAGGGCACACCCTTCATAAACATTTCATTTTCTGCATAAGTGTGCCACATGAATCATAAAACATAGATTCATTAAATATCAAAATTTATTACATGATAAAGGGTTGTTTAATTCATATATGAAACTCTTTAAACAATACGTAAATGTGTATAAAGGTGAATACCCTTGATAGAGAAGCGGGGTTTGCATTCACTACACAGTGACTTTGGCATGGAAAGTCGCAGTACAATTTTGGCAGTGTAACTGCTTGACATAAGAACTCATAATAATAGTTTATGAGAGAGAAATGGGTGTCTCATAATATGTACATTAAATGTAATGTAATGGGGTCATATAAATACATGTCCCAACAATTTTAATGGAATTTATATTCATGATACAAAAGAATTACTTGAATGTAAATGAGGAGAGAGAAATTCCTTACGGAATTTAGGCTTGGAAACATGAATACATGGAAGGCATCAATGAGAGAGAAAGGGGATCTATCATTATTCAAACATGAATAGGGAATTATGTGGGATGTGTTAAATCATACACCAAAATTTATAATTTAAAATAAAAGGGCATAACAATATTATGAAACTTAGATAAAAAGAGAAAGGTAGGAATCCCTTACTTAAAAGTGTGCCCCCAAAGGCTTAGAAGAGTCTTGCGAGAGGCGTATTGGGAGATTACGGTTAATTGAGAGGATTAGAGAGAGAGGAATAAATAGGTTGTACAAACTCCAAAGTATTTGAGTGAAGAGTATGTGGGAGCTTGGGTGGGATTATATAGGAAATTAGAGGGAATTCTTTATTATTTAGGTTTGGGACACCACACATTAAACTAATCAAAAACACAAAACAACCCATGGTTTTTGCCAATGGTTTTTTCCAAAAGAGACTGTAAAACAATATTTTTTAAGGCCAATGGACGAACTTCTTATAATAATAGGGTTTCTTATGTTGAGGTGAGTCACACTCTCTAGGAAAACAATTTAAAAAGACAAAATGTTTTATAAGTCTTTAAGGGTCCACTAAAGCTTTGTAAAATAATTAAAACAAACCCAAAATCACATTTTTTAATGGTAAACATAATTTGGCCAAAAATAATGTTTATAGTATTTTATTACATCACTATTGGGTCATTATGATGTCATAAAACACATTATATATTTAAATGGTATTTAATTTTTACCCAAAAATTTGACTATCTCAGAAAATTATGAAAAATTCACTATTAGATAATTTTGACATCCTGATTCCAAAAATAATATTCATTTTATCTAAATAATTTTATAAATAGGTGAATTTTTACTTTTTAAATAAAAACTGACATTTATAAAAAATTCATGTGTTTTGACAAAAATAGCTTTCAAACCTTAATAAAAATTTCTCACTGCATTCATAAAATTATATGATCATTTATATTTAATAAAAATTAATTTAATAATAATGAAAATATTTTATTAAAATATTATTTAATTAAAAAATCTTTTAATTCATCAAAATATATTTCTTAATAGAATATTAACTAAAAACACTATTCGCACATAAAAAAATATTTACAAAGTAAAAATAATAAAATGAATGTATATTCATTATTATATAAAAAAATAATGAACAAATTCATAGTGCTAAGGTATTGTTACATAACCCCTTATAACACCCGCATAAGACCGAAGGGTAAGGTGTGTGATGATAAAAGACTCTTGGGGTGGCTCAGATAACATCGCTCGAGTGGTAATCCCTATCAAACTTCACTTCTCCCATAGGAGGTTGCACTCAAGATTAACATATTCAATCTCAGCTTGACCTTGGTCATGAGTGAAGCCCAATGATTCCACCTCCTTTCCAATCTCTGACAAATTGGATTCATATGGGGCAATTCTACTGGATGAGGCCATCACTTCCTTTGTCTGAGTAAATGGGATTTGTTAAAGACCTATATTTATAATAATCATGTGATCTTTGTTCAATGACTATATTAGCAACGATCAAAATTATTAATGGTATTTTAAAATCCAAAACATAGAACCAAATAAGTTCATACATTTTACATAACCATAAGAATACATTTAAATAGATCAATAGGAATTTTCATTAATGAATTTTTGGGTCATTACTATCTTCCCCCATTAAGAAATTTTTCCCTAGAAATTTCATTTTTCCACACTAAAACAGATGTGGGTAACTCTACTTCATCACTTCCTCTAATCCCCACATCGCTTCTTCAAACATTTGGTTTCTCCACAATTCCTTGATGAGGGGCATTATCTTATTTTGTAGAACTTTTTCTCTGTGATCTATGATCTTTACTGGTTGCTCCTTGTAAGAAAGAACATTCACAAACTGTACTACCTCTAAAAAGAGTACATGTGAAGGTTCTAGTATGTACTTACTTAATAGTGATACATAAAAGCCATCATGTACTTTTCCCACGCTAGTTGGAAGTGCTAGTCGATAGGTCACAACCTCGACTTGATCAAGAATATTGAAGGGGCCGATGTACCTAGGACTTACCTTCCCCTTCTTTCTAAACCTCATGAATTTATTCTATGGAGATATGCCTAGAAATACCATGTCTCCAACTTTAAACTCAAGGTCTTGTTGATCATTATCTGCATAACTCTTATGTCGACTCTGGGCTTCCTTGATATGCTGTTGAATGCTTTTCAACTTTTCCACCATTTCATCAACCATTTCTAGTCCTAGCAGCTTACGCTCACCAACATCATTCAAACATGCTTGCGTTCTGCACCTCTTCCCATACAGGGCTTCATAAGGTTCCATTTAGATGCTTGAGTGGAAACTATTATTTTAGGAGAATTCAACCAGTGGAAGATGTTGGTCCCACCATCCTTTGAAGTCCATAGAACATGATCTTAACATATCCTCCAGTGTCTGAATAGTTTTCTCAGATTATCCATCTGTTTGAGGATGATAGGTCGTACTAAAGTTCAGTTCAGTATCCAAATCATGTTGAAGATTCTTCCAAAACATATAGGTGAATCTTGGGTCTCGATCGGATACAATAGATAGTGGAACTCCATGCAGATTTACCACTTCCCTGATATATATATGTTCTAGTTGATTTAATGGTAAATCCCACAGAATTGAAATGAAGTGTGAAGACTTTGTAAGATGATCCAGAACAACCCATATTGCATTTTTTATTTTGGATTTATTTAGAAGTACGGTGACAAAGTCCATGGTGATGTTCTCTCATTTCCATGCTGGTATGGGAAATGGTTACATCATCCCCTTAGACTTTTGCCTCTCTGCCTTCACTTGATGACACCCCAGACATTTTAATGTATACTGAGTGATCTCCTTCTTCATATTATCCCACAAATAATGCACTCCGAGATATTGATACATTTTTTTGTTTCCTGGGTGAATAGAGAAATTCGAACTATTTGCATCATCCAAAAGTCCCTTCTTCAGCTCCGAACTTAATGGAACACATAGTCTTTTCCAAAATCTCACAGTTCATTCTTCTTTAAAATTGAACTCTTAATGATTTTCCTTTTCTGATAGCTTCCACTTTCTTTTGAATTCCCATATCACCCTTTTAAGAATATTTTAACCTTTGAAAAAGAGATAGTTGATAAATCATTTGTGAAAGGATTGATGATGTTCCCATGTTTATGACTCCCATGTCCATCTTCATCAAATCCAAAAAGATTGGATACTTTTCAATTCTCATCAATCATTGAATCATTGGTCCTTTCTACTTAGAGCATATTCCAACCTTTTCACTTTCATAGGGCAGTAATGGATTGAGTAGTCATAGTCTTTGATCATCTCTAACCATCTTCGTTAGTGCATGTTCAACTATTTCTGTGTGAATATATACTTGAGGCTTTTGTGGTCCGTATATATTTCACACTTCTCCCCAAAGAGATAATGCCGCCAAATTTTTAAAGTGAAGATCACCAAAGACAACTCTAGATCATGTGTTGGATAATTCTACTCATGAAATTTCAATTTTCTTGAAGCATAGGAAATGAAATTGTCATTTTTCATCAACACACAACCCATGCCTTTCTTCGAAGCATCACTGAATACCAAAAAACGTTCTCCACTTGTGGATAATGTGATCACATGCATAGTGATAAGCCTCCTTTCGACTCCTTGAAGATTTCTTCGCATTAATAACTCTAAGAAAACTTTACTCCCTTCTGAGTTATCTTGGTAAGTGGGTTGGACAATTGTGATAAATTTATCACAAATTGTCGATAATATCTTGCTAACTCATAGAAGCTATAGATATCCGTTATCAATGTTGGCCTCATCCATCACTCTATATCAGCTATCTTGGAGGGATCCAAAAATATCCCAATGCTTGGGATTATATGGCCCAAGAACGAGACCTCCTTCAACCAGAACTCACACTTGTTGTACTTTTCATAGAGCTTCTCCTTTCACAAGGTCTCTAGTACAACTATTAGATGCCTCTCATGATCCTCCTTGGTTTTGGAGTATATTAGAATATCATCTATACGACTAGAAAAAATTTATTGGTGTAATATCTAAAGACTATATTCATCAAGTCAATGAATATTTCTAGAGCATTAGTGAGTCCAAAAGGCATTACTATAAATTCATAGTGCCCGTATTTTTTACAAAAAGTAGTCGTGGGGATATCTTCTTTCTTCACCCTTACTTGATAATATCCCGACCACAAATCTACCTTGGAAGATTATTGTGCTCTACACAGCTAATCGAACATGTCATAATTTTGTGGGAGGGGATACTTGTTCTTTAAATCGATTTTTTTAAGCTTACAATAATTGATGCAAAGATGCATTGAACCTTCCTTCTTCTTGACAAAGAGGACTGGTGCACCCCATGGCGAAGCACTTGGGTGTATAAACCCTTTATCCAGATTCTCTAGTAGTTTTTTCATCAACTCCTCAAGCTCCAAAAAAAACCATTATATACTTAGTCTTGGATATTGGTAATTCCCCAAGTATTAGATCAATTGAGAATTAAACATTTCTTCTAAGAGGAAGACCAGGGAATTTATCGGGAAACACTTCAGCGAATTCCTTCACAATAGGAATGTATTCAAGGATGTTGGCCTCCTTAAGATCAATCACCTGAGCCAGATACGCGTGCTCATAGGGAATTAATATCCACACTTGAGATGATGGTGCTAAAGAAGATTCATCTTCCACCTTGCACTTATACAGAATCGAGGTTCAAGTCTCCACATGGAGAGTGATTTCCCTCTCATAGAAATTTATATTGGCTCTATATTGGGCAAGCCAATCCATGCCAAGAATTGCATCGAATTCCACCAGAGGGAGTATGACAAGTCTCGCTAGGAAGTTCAATCCACAGATTATGATAGAGGAGGAGATATATTCATGGGATACAATGATTTCCCCATTTTTGGTACTCACTGAATTCTTTACTTCTATGTTTGGTGGTGGTGTTGGGATTGTTCTAATAAAATTTTGGGATATAAAATAATAACATAGAACTGTGGGTGATAACCCATCCTTTTACTTTTTGATTCTAGTTCTACTCATTTACTTCATCCAAAAGTACTTAGGGAAGATATTTTTTAAATTAGACACATAAAGGGGAATCCAAAGACAAAAAGGGATAACTTATAAATTACTTTTATTTCCATAACTTATGAATCTATAGGATTTAATCTATGTTATCCATGGTCTACTTTCTAACATATATTCTTAGGGGAAATTTTTTAATCCCCTTAATAATGGTTCATACTAAGCTTGTGAATTTACCAATGTATATCCCCTGGGAGTGTCGTAACCTAGAGTGAAGCAAGACCCGTTGTTGGGTACTATGATACCTCGGGTCAAGCCCGAAACTCCTTTTCGGGGTTTTCACCCCTAGTTACATTTGTTCCAGAGTCGCCTCTACCTGCTCGTATCCAGATATGGATGTATTTTCTTGATAAACAACTTACTCAATAAGCACCAAAACTTAGGTATGTTTTTATTATACTTAGTCTTGTCTCTAAGACTTCAATAGGGTTTTCTAATCCAAATCCTAAAAATAAGTAATCATATCCTATGATACCAACTATGACAACCCTACTTTTTATTACACACTTAAAACTGATTCATTATATAAAACCTTCACTTGATACAACATAGAAGATCGAGATTTCTAGTGTCTTTGGGTCTTAGTATCATTACATAACAACTTAAATCATATAATAAAACATCTTATTGAAAAATTACTTTACATGACCACTATATTCTCTCGTACTTAGCATTGTATAGGATAACCTGAGGACATGCATAAAAAGGGTGAGCTATAAAGCCCAGTAAGAGAATAAACATGGAATAACATGAGGAATACAATAAATATTAGACAATAGGAATATCAATAGAGCACAAGAGAAACATGAACATAAAGGCATGATAAATCATGATAACCTTAACATGGAAATGTGGCAACAACACTTAACTTGGAATTAGCATGAGCCAAGGCTCATTGCACATGGAGCATGAGTAAACCCACATTGCACATGAAGCACGAGTAAACCCTCGTTGCATTTGAACTATTATGAGTCAACACCCATTGCACATGACCTATCATGATACTATACTTTACCCAATTCATTGGAGTTCTATTAGGGTGCACGCTTCCTAAACATATCATTTCATCCATAAGTGTTCCACATGGATCATAAAATATGGATTAATTAAACATAATCATTTATTCCACAACCAAAGAGCATGGAATTCATACTTGAAACACTTTAAACAACAAGTAAATGTGCATAAAGGTGAATACCCTTGATAGAGAGGTGGGTATGGTATTCACTACACAATGACTTTGGCTTGGAAAATCACGGTGCTATTTTGACAGCGTAATGACATGACATAAGAACTCAAAAAAAATGGTTGATGAGAGAGAAATTAGTGTCTCGTAATATGTACATGAAATGGATAGTAATGGGTTAATATAGATACATGTACCAATAATTGTAATGGAATTTAGGTTAATGATACAAAAGAATTACTTGAATGTTGTTGGGAAAAAACCCTTCAAGGTAACATTGCAGCATTTTTGGGTCGATTGTGTTTGTTGAAAAAGTAGTTTTCTATGGTGAATTGTCGAGTTACAGAGATTTTGTTGACAATCCATGTTGAAAAAGAACCATGACAAAGGAATGGATGATCTGGAGGCGGTACAAAAAGAGCAGTACAAGGTGGCGCTTTTTTCTAGTGTTTGCCAAATTCTTGGGGTCTAAAATTTGGAGTTTGGTGAGCATTGCGAAAAGTGGATATCCTCGAAGATATCATCAAAATATGGAAAACACATGAATTTCGCGAAGATAGGCTTCATGGATTGGATTTCGCGAAGACCATAAAAATGATGGCGGTGATTCTTTGTGATTACGTCAAGATTCATGAATGACAGAGGTTGAAGCACATCATGGCGGTGAAGGTCCTTGCAAGGGAGCTTCACGGAGAAGGTGTGAAGGGATTGATGGCGATGCTTCGTGATTATGTAAAGCACCGCAATCATGGTGCTTCGCGATTTGGAGAGAATTTCAGCAGGAACTTAGCGATTTGAGATGACGTGGAATTGAATTCGTGCAGAAAGTTCGTGGGTCGGTGTAATCGCCTATAAATAGGCCTCGAGCCCTTCAAGAGAAGTAGAGAGAAAGAGAGAATTTTCAGAAAAAATATTTTTCTCTCGGTTTCCGAAGGTAGTTCACGAAGGCAGTGTGCTTCACGAAAGAAGAGCTTCACAGTGGCTAATCTAGCTCCGCGAAAGTTGTGAGATCCTCATTGGCTCCGTGAGCTTCGTGAGGGAAGTTTCTCTGCGACGACTTGAGCTTCACGAGAGTGCTTCTCAAGAGTGCTTTGCGAAAAGGCAGGATCCTCACGAAGGCTTGTTTGAGCTTTGTGAAATTGGGAGCCTCACGAATTAGGGTTATTTTTGAAGGTATTTAAAAAATAATTTCCCAATGTTTAAGAGGAAAAGGGGTATTTATTAGTGGATGAAAGTTGGACTTTAATAGAGCATCTATCAACAGCTGAGGATGCATGTATTCAAACAAATGAAGAGACCTACAGGTCTATAAATTGTGAGTGGATCCTTTCCAAAGCAGTGAGCGAAGAAAGAGGAAGAAGGTGATCCTCTCCACCAGTAGTGAGCCAGAGAGAGAGAAACAGGGAGTGACCCTTGGGAAAGTAGTGAGCTGACGCTAAACTTTGTAAAGGTAGTGAGCCTATGCATAGAAGTGATCTAGCCCAAACATTATTGGCAGTGAGTCTTAGTGGATTTGGTACAACGGCACATCTCCATTGTATGCTCCTTGGACGTAACCCAGTGAGGGTGAACCAAATAAAAATCTCTGTGTCTGCCTGCTTGCTTCCCTACATTGCATTCAATGCATCATCATCAGATAAAGAAGAAAAGAAGTGGTCATAATAAACACACAAGTGAAAACAAAGAGACCCTTGTAATAAAGAGGTCAAGATACAGTGGGGTATGAAGAATTTAGAAAAGAATATCAATACCTTGATTCACCCCCCTCTCAGGGTATATAGGCCCCTATTGGTCCTAACAAATGTAAATGAGGAGAGAGAAATTCCTTACGGAATTTCAGCATGGTAACGAGTATACATGGAAGGATTTAATGAGAGAGAAAGTGGATCTATCATTATTCCAACATGAAGATGGAAGTATGGGGGAGGGAAGAAATCATATTCCAACATTTATAATTAAAAATAAAAGGGAATAACAATATCACGAAACTTGGATAAAAAGAGAAAGGTAGGAATCCCTTACTTGGAAGTGTGGTTCCAATGGCTTGGGAGAGGCTTGAGAGAGGCTTCTTGGGAGCTTGGGGTGCCTTGGGAGGATTATAGAAAGAGGAATAAAGAGGTTGTAAGAACTCCAAATGCTTTAACTAAAGTGGAAGAGGGATCTTGGGTGGGTTTATATAGGAAAGGATAGGGAATTATTTATTATTAAGGTTTGGGACACCACATATTAAACTAATCAAAACCACAAACCAGCCCATGGTTTTTGCCCATGGTTTTTACCAAAGAGAAGTGGAAAACAATATTTTATAAGTCCAATGGCCGAACTTATTATAATAACAGGGTTTCTTATGTGAAGGTGAGTCAAACCCTCTAGGTAAACAATTTAAAAAGACAAAACTTTTTATAAGTCTTGAAGGGTCTACTAAAGCTTTGTAAAATAAAAAAACCCAAAATCACATTATTTTAATTTTAAAACATATATTGTCAGAACATAATGTTTATAGTATCTTATTACATTACTATTTGTTCATTATGATGTCATAAAAAAGATTATATATTTAAATGGTATTTAATTTTTACCCAAAAATTTGACTGTATCAGAAAATTATAAAAAATTCACCATTGGATAATTTTGACATCCTGATTTAAAAAGTAATATTCATTTAATCTAAATAATATTCTAAATATGTGAATTTTTACTTTTAAAATAAAAACTGACATTTATCGAAAATTCACGTGTTTTGAAAAAAACAGCTTTCAAACCTTAATAAAAATTACAATTACATTCATAAAATTATACGATCATTTATATTTAAAGAAATTAATTTAATAATAATAATAATATTTTATTAAAATATTATTTAATTCAAAAATCTATTAATTCATCAAAATAGATTACTTTGTTGAATATTAACTAAAAATACTATTTGTGATTTAAAATCTATTTACAAAGTAATAATAATAAAATGAATGTATATTCATTATTATATAAAAAAATAATGAACATATTCATAGTGCTAAGGTCTTGTTACAAAACCCCTTATAAAACCCACATTAGACTGAAGGGTAAGGTGTGGGATACTGAAAGACTCTTGGGGTGACTTGGATAAAATAGCTCAAGTGGTAATCTTTATCAACTTCCACTTCTTTTCGTAGGTGGTTCCGCTCAAGCATAACATATTGAAGATTGGCTTGAGATTGGTAATGAGTGAATCCCAATAACACCACCTCCTTTCCAAGATCCAACAAATGGGCTTCGTATGGGGCAATTCTACTGGATGAGGCCATCCCTTCCTTTGTCTGAGTAAATTGGATTTGTTAAAGACTTATATTTATTCTAATCATGTGATCATTATTCAACGACTATATTAGAAAAGGTCACAATTCATAACGGTATTCTAAAATTCAAAGAATAGAACCAAATAAGTGCATACGTTTTACAAAAACATAAGAATACATTTAAATAGACCAAGAGGAATTTTCATTAATGATTATTTGGGACGTTACAATCTTCCCCCCTTAAGAAATTTTACCCTAAAAATTTTCTTTTCCCACACTAAAATAGATGTGGGTAACTCTGCTTCATCAATTCCTCTAATTCCCATGTCACTTCTTCCAACATGTGGTTTCGCCACAACGCCTTGACGAGGGGCATTGTCTTATTTCGTAGAACTTTTTCTCTACGATCTATGATATTCACTGGTTTCTCCTCATAAGAAAGATCATCCTCTAACTGTACTACCCCTGAAGAGAGTACATGTGAAGGTTCTAGTATGTACTTCATTAAGAGGGATACATGAAAGAAATCATTTACTTTGGCCATGGTAGTTGGAAGTGCTATTCGATAGTCGACAACCCTGACATGATCAAGAATCTATAAGGGACCGATGTACCTAGGAAATAACTTCCCCTTATTTCCAAACCTTATGTCCTTCTTCTATGGAGATATGCATAGAAATACCATGTCACCATATTTAAACTCAAGGCCGCATTAATGGTTATTTTCCTAACTCTTAGGTCGACTCTGGGCTTCCTAGATATGTTGTTGAATGGTTTTCACCTTCTCCACCAATTCTTGGACCATTTCTAGTCATAGCAGCTTGCGATCACTGACTTCATCCCAACATGTTGTTGTTCTGCACCTCTTCCCATACAGGGCTTCATAAGGTTCCATTTGGATGCTCGAGTGGAAACTATTATTGTAGGTGACTTCAACTAGTGGAAGATGTTGGTACCACCCAACTTTGAAGTCCATAGAACATGATATTAACACATCCTCCAGTGTCTGAATAGTTCCCTCAGACTGGCCATCTGTTTGAGGATGATAGGATGTACTGAAGTTCAGTTCAGTATCTAAAGCATGTTGAAGACTCTTCCAAAACGTAGATGTGAATCTTGGATCTCGATCTGATACAATAGATAGTTTTACTCCATGAAGCCTTACCAATTCCCTAATATATATCCTTTCTAGTTGATCCAATGATAAATCCTCCTGAATTGCAATGAAGTGTGCAGACTTTGTAGGAAAATCCAAAAAAACCCAAATTTCATTTTTTTTCTTTGGATGTCTTTGGAATTCCAGTGATAAAGTCTGTGGTGATGTTCTCCCATTTCCATGCTGTTATGTACAATGGTTGCATCATCCCCTTAGACTTATGCCTCTCTTCCTTCACTTTCTGACACACCAGACACTTTTATGTATACTCAGTGATCCCCTCCTTCATTATATCTCACCAATAATGCTCTTGGAGATCTCGATACATCTTTGTGTTTCCAGGGTGAATAGAGAAAATCGAACTATGTGCATCATCCAAAAGTTCCTTCTTTAGCTCCAGACTTTATGGAACACATAATATTTTCCCAAATCTCACAATTACTTCTTCATTAACATTGAACTCTAATGATTTCCCTTTTCTGATAGCTTCCGCTTTCATCTGAATTCCCACATCATCCTTTTAATAATCCTTTAACATTTCCAAAAGATATGTTTGAGCAACCATTTGTGAAAGGATTGATGATGTTCCATTCTTTATGATTCCCATGTCCATATTTATCAAATATAAAATTATTGGATACTTTTCTATTCTCATAAATTAAATAATTGATGGGTCCTTTTTACTTAGAGAATCTGCCACCTTTTTTGCTTTCCCAAGGTGGTAATGGTTTGATCAGTCATAGTCTTTGATCATCTCTAACCATTTTCGTCGGTACATATTCAACTCTTTCTATGTGAATATATACTTGAGGATTTTTTGGTCCGTATATATTTCACACGTCTCCCCAAAGAGATAATGCCGCCAAATTTTTAAATCTAAGATCACCGAAACCAACTCCAGATCATGTGTTGGATAATTCTTCTCATGAACATTCAATTGCCTTGAACCATAAGGAATAACTTTTTCATTTTTCATCAACACACAACCCAGGCCCTTCTTCGAAGCATCACTAAATACCACAAAAAGTTCTCCACTTGTGGGTAATGTGAGCACGAGCACAGTGATAAGCTTCCTTTTCAACTCCTTGAAGATATCTTCACATTCATCACTCCAAGCAAACTTTAATCCCTTCCGATTTAGCTTGGTAAGAGGGTTATACAATTGTGAGAAATTTCTCACAAATCATCGATAATATCCATGAAACCCCAAGAAGCTACGGATATCTGTTACCGATGTTGGATTCAGCCATCCCTCTATTGCAGCTTTCTCGGAGGGATCCACATATATCCCATTACTTGTGATGATATAGCCCAAGAATGAGACCTCCTTCAACCAGAACTCACACTTTCTGTACTTTTCATAGAGACTCTCCTTTCGCAAGGTCTCTAGTACAATTTTTAGATTCTCATCATGATCCTCCTTGGTTTTGTAGTATATTATAATATCATTTATAAAGGCTACCAAAAATTTGTCGAGGTAATCTCTAAAGATTCTATTCATCAAGTCCATGAAAATTTATGGAGCATTAGTGACTCCGAAAGGCATTACTATGAATTCATAGTGACCGTATCTTGTACGAAAAGCAGTCTTGGGGATATCTTCCTTCTTCACCCTTACTTGATAATATCATGACTGCAAATCTACCTTGGAGAAGTATTGTGCTCCAAAAAGCTGATCAAAAAGTCATAAATTTTTGGGAGGGGATACTTTTTCTTTATCATGATTTTGTTAAGCTCGCGATAATCGATGAAAAGTCACATTGACCCATCCTTCTTCTTGACGAAGAGGACCGGTGCACCCCTTGGTGAAGCACTTGGGCTTATAAACCCTTTATCCAGATTCTCTTGTATTTGTTTCTTTATCTCCTCATGATCCAGAACAAATAATCTATATAGAGTCTTGGATATTATTAATTCCCCACGTATAATATCAATTGAGAATTAAACATCTCTTCTTGGAGGAAGACCATTCAATTCCTTGGGAAACACCTCAGCGAATTCCCTCACAATTGGTATGTATTCAAGGATGGTTTCCTCCATAGTCTCAATCATCTGATCCAGATATTCATGCTTATAGGGCAGTAATATACACACTTGAGATGATGGTGCTAAAGAATATTCATCTTCCTCCTTACACTTGTACAGAATCGGGGGTCGATTCTCTACAAGGAGAGTGATTTCCCTCTCATGGCAATTTATGTTGGCTCTATATAGGGAAAGCTAATCCATGCCATGAATTTCATAAAATCCCACCATAGGGAGTATGACGAGGTTCGTTGGGAAGTTCAATCTATATATTATGATAGGGGAGGAGTTATATTCATGGGATGCAATGATTTCCCCATTTTTCATACTCATAGACATCTTTACTTCCATGTTTTGTGGTGGTGTTGGGATTTTTCTACTAAACATTTGAGATATAATAGAATGTGTAGAACTATGGAAGATAACCCTACCTTTAACTTTTTTATTCTAGTTGTACTCATTTACTTCATCCAAAAAGACTTAGGGAAGATATTTTATAAATTAGACACATAAAGGTCAATCAAAGACAAAAAGGGATAACTTATAAATTACTTACATTTCCTTAACTTATGAATATATAGGCTTCAATATATGTTATCCCTGATCTACTTTCTAACATATATTCTTAGGGTATTTTTTTAATTCCCTTAATAATGGTTCATACTAAGATTGTGAATTCACCAATGCATATTGTAACGCCCCGACCCCAGCTACCCAGAGTCGGTGAATTACTTCGTAACATTGGCATGATCACAAAAGATCAAGTCTCAAAAGACTGATTAGTTTAGTAGCCTTGTAAACACTAGATACATTCATAAACGTTACATTACATCATAAAGTGAAAAACTACAATAACAAAGTCTCCATAGTCCACACTCATATCCTCTTCTGACTATCCCTGCAGGTCATTCATAAAATACTTCTTCACATCCTGGAAAATATTAAAACATTGAAAGGGGTGAGCTCAAATGCTCAGTAAGGATAACAATATTGCGGAAGCTTTCATAAATAAAAATTAACATTTAAGGCAATGTATAACTAAAAAAAAAGCCTTTTAAACATGAACTTCAACATAATATGGAAAAAGTAAAATGAGATAATTCCATTTACTTATTCACATGGATATTCTACTGGTCGAATAATCACATGCAATATCAATAACCACTTTCATAATGATGGAATGCATAATGCCAGACTATCATAACCACGTAGCCAAGGCCTCGTGCCAAGACCACAAATTATATTTTGTCAAGGCCTCGTGACAAGACACTAGTTTGTCTCATGAGACCTGCCGATGCATCGAGGAGCTATAGCGGGCTCCACCCGTCACTTATTAAGTCCAATGCATTCCTCATATTAATAGGTTTAAACATATCATAAACCATAACATAATCGTATCACATAAAACATGCATAAAGGAAACATAACATTTCCACATTTCAATCACAAGATATCAATACAACACATTGATATAATAAAAATTCGTTCAAAACCATTTTCAATACCAAAATAAAAGAAAGTTAAAACTTTGTATTTATTTTTCATTAAAAAAAATGATGGCTTGTAGAGGAAGCCGAAACTCAAATAATGGTCACGGCGGCGGAGAAGTCGTTGTCGCCGCATAAGTACGGAAAGAAAAACATTCCCTTTTTTTCGTTTAGTAAAACTCTTCGTATAAAAAAGATTCCTTTTGAATAAACATAAAAGTCAAAGGGGTTTATACACCGTATAAAAGAAAGTTGTGTATAAAGCCAAATATGCCTCAATGAAAGGAGATTGAGACGAAGTCCTTAAAAAAATAATTTTTAAAATAAAATTGATCTATTATGTGTATTCACTATAGGTACACATAAATAAAGTAAAAATACAAAATAGGACATAATAATATCATGACATAATTTGAAAGTAGGAGATTAACCCAAAGAATGGAAGTTGGGTTAAGAAGTTCCCTTACCTCGTGTCTGACTTGACTCAACCGTTCTTTAACCTCCTGAATAATAAACTAGAGTTAATATATAACTTATTAAGAACCATTTTTAATTTCATTATCCTTTTTATATCACTTATTACAATGTTATGAACATTATGTAATTATTTAAGTTAATAACGGTCGTTTTGTCGATTTTTGGTACTTGAGTCAACAATAAACTTCTTATAATTACAAGTTGTTTATGTGGTAGAATATCCATTATCTACAGAATTATATTCATAATTTAGATGTCATATATATCATACATATCCAGTATATACATTCATTCATAATATTACGTAACATTTGGAGGTAAGAAATGAAATGCACCGTTCATGGAGACGGTAAGCCGTACGTACGCATGAACGCTACTTTCATTTCTATATCGTATTTAATGGAATGAAATCATAATTATATAAATTTACAATATATTTCCAGTATAATATAGCATATAATACCATTTAATCCATCCTTTATACATCCCACATATGGTATTAACGATTCAAATCACTTTGAGGGGGCGGTAGTCCGCACTTCCTAAAATGAAATTATCGCGTTTACCCATAATGGAAATCATAAAGTATGCCATAAATGAGAAATACAGAAGCATAAGTAAAACATAAACATATTATATATCATATATAAATATAGTGACATCTTAATGGCCACCTTTGAAGGTGTTATATGAGTGTTGAACAATCATCGTTTCGTGAGGCAGAAATTCGCCATCCACAGAAACCGTATGTTCTTTAACCATTAGATGTAGGTGTGTGTAAGTGTAGCTCTAATCCTTCTTATAAAAACATCCTAGTATATTGAGGATACTGGTGTTGTTACAAAATAAATGAATAAAAAGATTTTAAGGGGTTGGAGAAGCTAAATAAAACAAAACAACATTAGAGAAGACATTACCTCAAAATCGGGTAACTCTTTTTGATTTGAGCCAAAGGCTTCCTTGGGAAGAGTTCTGCCCAAAGTGAGGCTTCTAGGAGTAAGAGGGGGAAGTTGGGAGAGTATTTGGGCAGAGTTTGGCCGAGCCAAATGACTTGAATGTGTGAATAAGGTTGGAGTGGTGGGGGCCTTTTATAAGTGGAGAGGAGGGGCAGTTTTGGAAAGTAAAGAAAAGTCACTTTATTATAAAATGAGTTTCGAATTTTAGAGGTCCCAAACTTATATAATTCGAGGATAAGGTGATAAGGGTTCGAAATCTACCCATCCAATAGGCTTTGGACAAGTGTAAGCCTTGTATTTACATTATCTTTTCATTTTATTTAAATCGTTAAATAATGAGGTCATCGCTGCATCATCATGATGTCATAAATACTTTAATTTATTTAATGTCTAAAAATTATAAAACAAATACTATGATGTAGGAAATATTTTTAGCTTTCCAATGAATATTTATAGTCAAAAATATTACTTGTATAACCCCATGTATAAATTTTTTTTAGTAAAACATTTTATGTTTGTGTCATTTTTTACTTTAACATTAAATAAAAGGTATTTATGTCATTTTATAACTAAAGTGGCTCCATGGGGTCCCCAAGTTGACCCATGGGTTGTCTTGGTCGGCCATGACTCATCCAATAGGAGTAGGACAAGTGTCAAGCTCATCTCATATTATTAAAACATTGTTTTTACCTTAAACTACACTAATTACCTCTAATCGCGATTAAGAACTTAAAAGTTACTATTCACCAAAAATTATTTTAATCTCATTGAACCACATTTTACTTCTTAATGATGACCATGTATGTCGGATTTTTGAAAATCAAATCACAGAAGTGGTAATATTTCATTTAAACGAAAAATCAGTTATTTAACTTCCACTTAGTGGTTTCACTATTCATCAAAAATTGAAGTTTTTCAGAATAAGGCCAAAATTTCACCCTAATCTATAATTGATATTCCGAATTAAAAAATGATGTCTATTTTACAAAATTCCAAACATATAATTTGCATTAATTAATTTTATAATTAATTTCCACTGTTACAACAAATAGCGTGTTTTTAAGAAACAGTTTATATCAAAAGATTGGCAATTGTTTATGTCCAATTTCAATGTTAAATTAATTCTAATGACCACCATTGGATAAAATGGTAAAAATATATTCTAATTATACTTAAAAACCACTAAATAGTATAATTTATCACAATAAATTATTTTGATTAAAAAAGTTGTTTTAAGTATTTATCACTATTCATAAAAAATTGGAAGTTCTCAGAAAATTACAAAAAATTCAACTTAGGATAATTTCGATATTACGAATACAAAAATGAAGTCCATTTTAAAATATAAAATTTCTATAATTTTAAAAAGTGGTTATTACTATTCATAACAGCTACTTTGATTAGTTTCGGTGTTTTAGAACTCTAAGTTGCGTACAATACAAGCTATTGCATTATTGAATGTGAAGCGTATTGTGGAAGCTCGGGGTGTTACATTCTCCCCTCCTTCAATAAATTGCGTCCTCGCAATTTGAATTTTTTCTTGGAAAATAAAAGGTTGAAAATAGAAAATACCTTTGTGGAAAACCCACATCGGAAATAAGATTAATAAAATTTAGCCTTAATAAGAGGGAAAGGGAAATGAAAAAGTCACCACCCAATTATGATCTCGATTAGGAGAACATTGGTGGTAATTAGAGACATATAATTGGAGGAAAAACGTAAATATTTTTAGGGAGTGATTGTGGTCATCAATCACAATCAACTGTCAAATTGAGGGCCTCAAAGCCTTCAATCTATGTTGATTTAAAATATCATCAGTTCAACAAGACATAAGGTATTAGGATAACACATTTTTTTGTTTTAATATCCCTTTAATAAAGTTTATGAATTAATTTATTCATAGAATAAGAGACAGGTATATATATTTATTCTTGACAAGTAGAGTTTCAACCTTCAACTAATTTCTACCACAAACTCATTTTTCACTCAAAAAGATAATAGAACTCAAAAATATTCTATTCATCCTAATTGTATAAGGTTCAAAATATTACCACATACCATTTAGATTAGGAAAAATATTTTGTAATAACCAGGGACTTCCTGTAGGCTAGTGGTAGGAAATAAAGGCTTGTCACACTATGGTTGTGGGTTCGATTCCTGCAGCTTTGTCCGACGTGACGGGTTATGCCCCACCCTGCAGGTTGTCCTTTTCCTAAAAATATAGTATTATAGTATTCCAAAAATAATCTTGAGAAATGTTTTAACCTTAAACAATACCATTCAAAGTTCAACTTAATCCATCCCAACATATATAGTTCTCCAAAATACCTCTGTCCAAACTTTCTCTAAAAGGTCTCTTAATTCCAAAATCAATTTATCAGATTCCCCAAACAAAGTAAAGTTTATCTTATTGTCACATACTAAAAATATGATTACCTTCATCATATTAAATCCTTAATGAAAACAACATGTACTGCAGTACAATCCTTATATATATCACATTATTCTTATAACCATAATCTAGTTCTTGAGTCCAAAAACACAAATACAATAATTATTCCGCTTCAACTGTAGTAACAACATAAGATTGTCCTTGATCCCTTGGCCTTTTCTAAGGTAAGTTTCCCTGACGCTTAGGACATTCATTTGCATAATGCCCCATATCCCTACAATTGTAGCATTCAACATTGATAGCCTCTTTCTTTCCCTTGCAATCACGTGCCTGGTGACCTTTTTCTCCACATTTGTAACAAACTCTCATTCCTTTTAGGAAAGTACTAGGGTTATTCTTCCCACAATTATCACATAATGAAAAATCCTTCTTTCCCTTTTTCCCTTTATCTGTCTCTTGTTCCACCGTTCTCTTCTTCTCTTGCTTTACTTTGTTGTCATAAGACTTAGAGAATTCCTTTTCTATCTTGATAGCACACGAGACAATATCTTCGTATGATGAGAAGGATTGTGATACTAAATCTCGACGGAGAAATGGTTTTAACCCATCAAAGAAATGATCAATATTACTCCTTGGGTTACGTATATAATTGGCAGCATGCCTCGCTAACCTTGTAAAGTTGGCCTCATACTTTGCGACATTCTCATCCTCCTTCTGCCTCAGACTCAGAAATTGCCTTTCCATATCTGCTCGATGGTCACGAGGAAAGTATTTTTCTAAGAAAAGCTCTTTGAACTCCCCCCATTCCATATTCGATACGTCATCATCTTCCTTTTTGTTTTGAATTAGTGACCACCATTGATCGGCATCTCCAGTGAGGCGGTAAACTGCCATGACAACTTTCTCCCTTTCACTACTCCCCAAGGCATGGAATATTTTCTATAAGGAATTTATCCATTGCTCAGCTACTATAGGATTTGTACTCCCATTAAATGTTGGTGGTTGTTGCCTCATGAAGCGGTCTAACATTGATCCTCCACGTTGTGGATCAGGGTGATCCATACGAGTAAGGTTATTATTCATAACCTGAGTGAGTTGTCCCAGTATGGTAATAAGTTGATCAGCACCAGTTGTATCTCCAACTCCACAATAATTATCTTGAGCAGGAGGGAAATCCCTACACGGAGTGCATGCATGATACGGTTTCCATTCCTTCCACTAGGCACCATTTCTAAACAATGGCATAAACTAGATCAGTTTATGAATCAAAATACATAATCCCATACTTATAAAACACTTAACATAAATTGAACTATTTATGGATATAATCCATAATCATAAAAATGTTTTCTTTGAGGAAGTATATACTCATAAACCCTTCATAATGATTTGTAAAGAAAATTATAGTTATCCTAAGCATATCCCCCAGGAGTTTCATAACCAAGAGTGAAGCAAGACCCGTTGTCGTGTACCAGTTCCCGTTCGAGTCTAGCTCAAAGCAGTGTTTTCGGGTTTTAACCCTAGGTACATCTGTGCCAAAGCCGCCTCTACTTTCTTGTATCCAGACAGGGATGTATTGCTCGGAAAACTAATAACATCTCTATAATACCAAAATTATAGGAAGTTATTCTATACTAATCCTCAAAGTCTACCTTTGGGCTATGTGCTCTAATCAGAGATTATCTAAATCTAGCTTCCAAGGTTAGTACTAAACTGCCTCTGATACCAACTGTAACGCCCCGACCCCAGCTACCCATAGTCGGTGCATTACTTCGTAACATTGGCATGATCACAAAAGATCAAGTCTCGAAAGACCGATTAGTTTAGTAGCCTTGGAAACACTAGATACATTCATAAACGTTACATTACATCATAAAGTGAAAAACTACAATAACAAAGTCTCCATAGTCCACACTCATATCCTCTTCTGACTATCCCTACAGGTCATTCATAAAATACTTCTTCACATCCTGGAAAATATTAAAACATTGAAAGGGGTGAGCTCAAATTCTCAGTAAGGATAACAATATTGCGGAAGCTTTCATAAATAAACATTAACATTTAAGCCAATGTATAACTAAAACAAAAGCCTTTTAAACATGAACTTCAACATAATATGGCAAAAGTAAAATGAGATAATTCCATTTACTTATTCACATGGATATTCTACTGGTCGAATAATCACATGCAATATCAATAACCACTTTCATAATGATGGAATGCATAATGCCAGACTATCATAACCACGTAGCCAAGGCCTCGTGCCAAGACCACAAATTAGATTTTGTCAAGGCCTCGTGCCAAGACACTAGTTTGTCTCATGAGACCTGCCGATGCATCGAGGAGCTATAGCAGGCTCCACCTGTCACTTATTAAGTCCAATGCATTCCTCATATGAATAGGTTTAAACATATCATAAACCATAACATAATCGTATCAAATAAAACATGCATAAAGGAAACATAACATTTCCACATTTCAATCACAAGATATCAATACAACACATTGATATAATAAAAATTCTTTCAAAACCATTTTCAATACCAAAAGAAAAGAAAGCTAAAACTTTGTATTTATTTTTCATTAAAAAAAATGATGGATTGTAGAGGAAGCCGAAACTCAAATAATGGTCACGGCGGCGGAGAAGTCGTTGTCGCCGCATAAGTACAGAAAGAAAAACATTCCCTTTTTGTCGTTTAGTAAAACTCTTCGTATAAAAAAGATTCCTTTTGAATAAACATAAAAGTCAAAGGGGTTTATACACCGTATAAAAGAAAGTTGTGAATAAAGCCAAATATGCCTCAATGAAAGGAGATTGAGACGAAGTCCTTAAAAAGATCATTTTTAAAATAAAATAGATCTATTATGTGTATTCACTATAGGTACACATAAAGAATGTAAAAATACAAAATAAGACATAATAATATCATGACATAATTTGAAAGTAGGAGATTAACCCAAAGAATGGAAGTTGGGTTAAGAAGTTCCCTTACCTCGGGTCTGACTTGACTCAACCGTTCTTTAACCTCCTAAATAATAAACTAGAGTTAATATATAACTTATTAAGAACCATTTTTAATTTCATTATCCTTTTTATATCACTTATTACAATGTTATGAACATTATGTAATTATTTAAGTTAATAACGGCCGTTTTGTCGATTTTTGGTACTTGAGTCAACAATAAACTTCTTATAATTACAAGTTGTTTATGTGGTAGAATATCCATTATATCCAGAATTATATTCATAATTTATATGTCATATATATCATATATATCCAGTATATACATTCATTCATAATATTACGTAACATTTGGAGGTAAGAAATGAAATGCACCGTTCATGGAGACGGTAAGCCGTACGTACGCATGAACGCTACTTTCATTTCTATATCATATTTAATGGAATGAAATAATAATTATATAAATTTACAATATAATTCCAGTATAATATAGAATATAATACCATTTACTCCATCCTTTATACATCCCACATATGGTATTAACGATTCAAATCACTTTGAGGGGGCGGTAGTCCGCACTTCCTAAAATGAAATTATCGCGTTTAACCATAATGGAAATCATAAAGTATGTCATAAATGAGAAATAAAGAAGCATAAGTAAAACATAAACATATTATATATCATATAGAAATATAGTTACATCTTAATGGACACATTTGAAGGTGTTATATGAGTGTTGAACAATCATCGTTTCGTGAGGCAGAAATTCACCATCCACAGAAACCGTATGTTCTTTAACCATTAGATGTAGGTGTGTGTAAGTGTAGCTAGAATCCTTCTTATAACAACATCCTAGTATATTGAGTATACTGGTGTTATTACAAAATAAATGAATAAAAAGAGTTTAAGGGGTTGGAGAAGCTAAATAAAACAAAACAACATTAGAGAAGACATTACCTCAAAATCGGGTCACTCTTTTTGATTTGAGCCAAAGGCTTCCTTGGGAAGAGTTCTACCCAAAGTGAGGCTTCTAGGAGTAAGAGGGGGAAGTTGGGAGAGTATTTGGGCAGAGTTTGGCCGAGCCAAATGGCTTGAAGGTGTGAATAAGGTGGGAGTGGTGGGGGCCTTTTATAAGTGGAGAGGAGGGGCACTTTTGGAAAGTAAAGAAAAGTCACTTTATTATAAACTGAGTTTCGAATTTTAGAGGTCCCACACTTATATAATTCGAGGCTAAGGTGATAAGGGTTCTAAATCTACCCATCCAATAGGCTTTGGACAAGTGTAAGCCTTGGATTTTACATTATCTTCTCATTTTATTTAAATCGTTAAATAATGAGGTCATCGCTGCATCATCATGATGTCATAAATACTTTAATTTATTTAATGTCTAAAAATTATAAAACAAATACTATGATGTAGGAAATCTTTTTAGCTTTCCAATTAATATTTATAGTCAAAAATATGACTTTTATAACCCCATGTAAATTTTTTGTTAGTAAAACAGTTTATGTTTGTGTCATTTTTTACTTTAACATTAAATAAAAGGTATTTATGTCATTTTCTAACTAAAGTGGCTCCATGGGGTCCCCAAGTTGACCCATGGGTTGTCTTGGTCGGCCATGACTCATCCAATAGGAGTAGGACAAGTGTCAAGCTCATCTCACATTATTAAAACATTGTTTTTACCTTAAACTACACTAATTACCTCTAATCGCGATTAAGAACTTAAAAGTTACTATTCACCAAAAATTATTTTAATCTCATTGAACCACATTTTACTTCTTAATGACAACCATGTATGTCGGATTTTTGAAAATCAATTCACAGAAGTGGTAATATTTCATTTAAACAAAAAATCAGTTATTTAACTTCCACTTAGTGGTTTCACTATTCATCAAAAATTGAAGTTTTTCAGAATAAGGCCAAAATTTCACCCTAATCTATAATTGATATTCCTAATTCAAAAATGATGTCTATTTTACAAAATTCCAAACATATAATTTTCATTAATTAATTTTATAATTAATTCCCACTGTTACAACAAATAGCGTGTTTTTAAGAAACAATTTATATCAAAAGATTGTCAATTGTTTATGTCCAATTTCAATGTTAAATTAATTATAATGACCACCATTGGATAAAATGGTAAAAATATATTCTAATTATACTTAAAAACCACTAAATAGTATAATTTATCACAATAAATTATTTTGATTAAAAAAGTTGTTTTAAGTATTTATCACTATTCATAAAAAATTGGAAGTTCTCAGAAAATTACAAAAAATTCAACTTAGGATAATTTCGATATTACGAATACAAAAATGAAGTCCATTTTAAAATATAAAATTTTTATAATTTTAAAAAGTGGTTATTAATATTCATAACAGCTACTTTGATTAGTTGCGGTGTGTTAGAACTCGAAGTTGCGTACAATACAAGCTATTGCATTATTGAATGAGAAGCATATTGTGGAAGCTCGGGGTGTTACACATATCCCATGGGAGTATCGTAGACAAGAGTGCATCAATGCCCATTTTCGTATACCAGGATACCCTAGGTCAAGCCTGAAACTCCTTGTTGGGGTTTTCACCTCTAGGTACATATGTGCGAGAGCCGGCTCTACCTGCTCATATCTAGATATGGATGTATTTTCTTGATAAACCACTTACTAAATACCCAAAAAAACTTATGGATATTTTTATTATACAAAGTGTTGTCTATAAAGCTTCACAAGGGTTTTTTAATTCTAATCCCAAAAATAATTAAACCTATCCTCTGATACCAACTATGACAAACCTTCTTTTTTATTACACATTTAAACCTAATTTATTGCATAAAACCATCACTTGATACAATATAGAAGATTGATGGGTATAGTGTCTTTGGGGATTAGTAATATTACATAAAAACTTAAAGCATATAATGAAACATCTTATTGAAAACTTCCTTTACATGACCACTACATTCCCTTGTACTTAGCATTGCATAGGATAACATGGGGACATGCATAAAAGAGGGGTGAGTTATAAAGCCCAGTAAAGGAATAAACATGGAATAACATGAGTAATACAATACATGTTTGACAATAGTAATCTCAATGGAGCACAAGAGAAACATGAACACAAAGTCATGATAAATCATGATAATCATAACATGTAAATGTGGCAATAACACTTAACATAGAATTTGCATTAGCCAAGGCTCATTGCACATGGAGCATGAGTAAAGCCTCATTGCACATGAAGCATGAGTAAACCCGTATTGCACTTGAATTATCATGAGTCAACACCCATTACACATGACGTATCATGATACTATACTTTACCCAATGCATTGGAGCAATATTAGGGAGGACCCTTCTTAAACATTTCATTTCATGCATAAGTGTGCCACATGGATCATAAAACCTGGATTCATTAAACATCATAATTTATTCCATGATAATAGAGTGTAGAATTCATACATGAAACTATATAAACAATAAGTAAATGTGAATAGAGGTGAATACCCTTGATAGAGAAGTGGGTATATTATTCACAACACAATGACTTTGTCTTGGAAAATTGTGGTGCAATTTTCACAGTGTAACATCGTGACATAAGAACTCATAGAAATGGTTGATGAGAGAGAAATGGGTTTCTCATCATATGTACATGAAATGGACAGTAAGGGGGTCATATAGATACATGTCTCAACAATTTTAATGGAATTTAGATTCCTGATTAAAAAGAATTACTTGAATGTAAATGAGGAGAGAGAAATTCCTTACAGAATTTTGGCATGGTAACGGGTATACATGGAGGGAGTTAATGAGAGAGAAACAAGATCTATTATAATTAAAACATGAATAGGGAAGTATAGGGGAGGTTCTAAATAATACCCCAACATCTATAATTGAAAATAAAAGGGCAGAACAATATTAAGAAACTTGGATAAATAGAGAAAGGTAGGAATCCCTTACTTGGAAGTGTGATCCCAAAGGCTTAGGAGTGGATTGAGAGAGGATTCTAGGGATCTTGGGGTGCCTTGGGAGGATTATAGAGAGATGAATAATTAGGTTGGACGAACTCCAAAGTATTTTAGTGAAGAGGAAGTGGGATATTGGGTAGGTTTATATAGGAAAGGAGAGGGAATTCATTATTATTTAGGTTTGAGACAACACACATTAAACTAACCAAAACCACAAACCAGCCCATGGGTTTTGCCCATGGATTTTTCCAAAGGGGAGTGGAAAATAATATTTTATAATGCCAATGTACTAACTTCTTGTAATAATTGGGTTTCTTATTTGGAGGTGAGTCACACTCTCTAGGAAAACAATTTAAAAGACAAAATGTTTTATAAGTATTGAAGGGTCCACCAAAGCTTTGTAAAATAAATCAAACAAACCCAAAAACACATTATTTTAATGGTAAAACATATATTAAACGAAAATAATAATTATAGTATTTTATTACATCACAATTGGGTAATTATGATGTCATAAAACACATTATATATTTAAATGTTATTTAATTTTTTCCCAAAAATTTGACTGTCTCATAAAATTATGATAAATTCACCACTGGATAATTTATACTTCTTTATTCCAAAAGTAATATTCATTTTATCTAAATAATTTTATAAATATGTGAATTTTTAATTTTAAAATAATAACTGACATTTATCGAAAATTCATGAGTTCTGACAACATCAGCTTTCAAACCTTGTTAAAAATTAAAATTACATTCATAAAATTATACGATCAATTATATTTAATAAAAATTAATTTAATAATAATAATTAAATTTTATTAAATTATTATTTAATTCAAAAAATCTATTAATTCATCAAAATATATTTCTTAGTTTAATATTAACTAAATATACTATTTGTGCTTTAAAAACTATTTACAAAGTTATAATAATAAAATGAATATATATTCATTATTATATACAAAAATATTGAACATATTAATAGTTATAAGGTCTTGTTACATAATCTATTATAACACCCACATAAGTTCGAAGGGTAAGGTCTGCGATGGTGACAGACTCTTGGGGTGGATTGGATAACATCTCTCGAGTGGTGATATCTATCAACTTCCACTTCTCTCGTAGGCAGTTCTGCTCAAGATTAACGTATTCAAGCTTAACTTGAGATTGGTCATGAGAGAAGACCAATGATTCTACATCCTTTCCAAGCTCTAAAAATGGGCTTCGTTTGGTGAAAGTCTACTGGATGAAGCCATCACTTCCTTTGTCTTAGTAAATTGGATTTGTTAAAGCCCTATATTTATACTAATCACATGATCACTGTTCAACATCTATATTATCAATTATCACAATTCTTAACGGTATTTTAAAATCCAAAACCTAGAACCAAATAAGTGCATATGTTTTACATAACCATAAGAATACATTTAAATAGACCAAGAAGAATTTTCATTAATGAAATTTTGGGTCATTAAATACTATACTTACTTGAAAAGCATAATTTCACCCTTTAATAAATTTTCTTAAAAATCTAATCTATTGCTCCAAACTATGATTATTATAGATGAATTTTTTTATAAATAAAGAACTAAAATCAAATTACAAATTACTAAAAAAGAATATCAAGATATTCCTCCAATCTTTAGGCATTAACCAAAACTAAAAATGGTTAGAACAAGGTAATATAATTCCAAATATCAATAAACCATCATTTGAAGAAATACATGATTAATATAAAAAGACCTAATTACCTAAATAAACTAAAAATTAAAGAGTGATTTAGTATCAGGGGTTATATCATACCATTAATTTTAGATATTAAAAAAATTTCATTCTTCCCAAATAATATTTCATGTAAAATAACTTGTTAAAACTAAGGGTTACATATACCTTAACACATAGTAATATCTCCCAAATATCATTATTCACCCTGATAAATTACAATATAATCCTGTAACATGGTGAACCTCACAAAAATACTTGAATAAAATTTATATAATAACCTAAAATGAAATCTTCAACATTACCATAAATATATCTTAAAGATATCACCTTATCAATGAATCGCATTTCATCCATCAAGATTATCTATATCACACTATCTAGTAGTCCACAATTAACATGACATAAAATCATATACCAACCTAATGGGTATTTAAACCTTAATAGATATCAAAATACAAAAACATATAAAATTAAATGGGGGTGTTGATTCCTTTGAACTTTCAATAAATGATTAACTTATAAACCCATGATTGTATCCATAACATTTAAGTTGTTCTCAAATGAAAACATATATTATTCAGAAAATCAACATAATATTTATTTCTAAAATAAGTTCATAGACTATTGAATATATTCCATAAATCAAAATATTTAATTAACATTATTAAATATGACCTAAATCACTTTTTTATCAAATCACTAAACAATTTTAAGGTAAAAAATACTATCAATGTCAATCATATATTTATCCAAAATAAAAATTATTAACTCAACATTAGACACATATTAAAGTTTAACTTTTCCCTTAATCATAATTTCTTAAAAAATATCACCTTACTAGTAAATAAATTGGCTTAGTTATTAGTAACATTAAAAATATGTTTTCAAATCCATATAGAAAATATATTTTGGATTAATCCTTAGATATTTTAACGTTTTTTATAACTGTAATATCATTAATATAACACTTATACAAAATATTTCATGAATCCAAATACATAAAAACTTAAATCATACCACAGAATTATTAAACCATTAACTAGGATTCATCATATTATTCCCCAATAATTCTCTCCTTTAATATATAATATGAATAATATCTTAATATTCTTCAAATTAAATTTAGTCATGCTTCTTAATTTTAACAGAAACAATATTGTTAAAATATCCCAAACCTTTCATAAAACAATCACAACCTCTTAATCAACATTGTTAAAACCATTACTCATAAAACCTTTCTAATTATCTTCACAAGATTTCACCCTCGGAAATAGATTTCCATAATGACCATACTTTTCACATTTAAAACATTCAACTATAAAGGATACCTTAGGGAGACCATTATTCTCAATCATTTCATTAACCAATATTTTAATTTTTCCTTATGAATTAATTTACTTGTTTACTTCTTTTACACACTCAAAATGTCTTTATTTTACTATGAGACATTCATTTGTGTGCTTCTTCCCTCATTTTAGACATTTTGGAAGCTGAATCTTCTTTCCTCCATGGTCTTCATGAAACTCCATCTTTCTCTTATAAGGTGTTTAAAGAAACTCACAAAAGTTGAGATTGTTAATAATATAATGAGATAGATGATTTGGAATAAGAAAAAGGATTCACATTCCATCTATTATTTCAGTTATTTACTCATGGGGACAACCATTCCATTCACCTTCACATTTAACATTAACAGAATTCCTCCGGGTTCCATCCATTGAATAAAACCCAAAATCATAGTGTTAGAAATAATAATCATAGTGGAAAACCACATAATCATGAAAAATATTTTAAAGGATGTATAAATCAAGATAATTTCTTTTATGAAACTTTAGGTTTAACCTATTTTATTCCTAATAATTAAAAAACATTAGGATTCTATCATATACTTATACTTATCCCTAGGATTCTCACTAATGTTTTCTCATCCTAGTTTCCAAAGGTCAACTAAACATTGATCTGATATCAAGTATAGAAATACAATATTTTTATACATAGATATCACATCTTAGTATATTAATATTCATTACCTAACATAATGATCCATTCTAGAATTATATAGGTCTAGTGCCTTTGGAAACTTGGAAACACAAACAACTAGTTCATTAAAGATCTAGAATGCATCCCACTAAGTTATTAATTACTAGAAGTATTCTTATACATATCATACTCAGTATCTTTCTTTATAAACTATGAAAAGGTAACATAATAAAATGGTGATCTCAGATTCTCAATAAGGGTAAACATGGGAGATATCAATGATCACATAAGCAAAACAGAATCATAATGGTATATAAATATGATCTTAAATTTTGAAAACCATACCCTGTATATCAAAGATAATAATATTAATTCATGGAATAAATATTGGTAGTTAATAAGAAATTAATTATAATGTAATCAAAGATAATGATACATGAGATCCTAACATTAACATAAGACATAGAATTGTGGCATACACATAAGCATATAAAATAATTTCTTTTTTTTGTCAATAATCTTTTCCAAGATTATCATAGTGTATTGGGTTCACTCTACAAACCATAATAGTAACCAATGTTAACTCCTAATGCTATCATAGTGTAAAAATTACATTATTGAATTGGGTTCACTAACCATTTCATTCATGTTTATCTCATGAGATATCAATATTTACCCATTTCATTGGAGGGAGATATAGGTCCCACTCATCACATAATGAAAATCATACATATGTGTGCCAAAATATTATTAATAATTCATTATATCAAAATCTGTTAAAAGAAATTGGTTAAATAAAAATTTCATCATATCATAACCAATTGGAAAGAAATGGGTTTCCTAAATATTTCATCATAGCATAAGCCATGGAAAATAAATGGGTTTCATGAACATTTCATCATATTATAACCCATGGAAGATAAATAGGTTTCATATAAATAGTATAAAAAATAAACATAAACCATCTAGATAAACAATAAGGATAGTGCAATTGGATTATATCCCTAGTAAAGAAAATGTGAAATCAAGTTTTTTTTGTCTTTGATGAATATAAATACCAGCAAAATATCATTAAAATATTCTTGATGAAAATAACCTTTTCATTTTTGAAATCACTTTTTAAAAAAATGAAATTTTAAAGGAAAAAATTTTAATTTAAAATAACCTTATAAACTTTTAAATGAATCTTAAAAGAAAAAATTATTTATGATAGCAAGAAAATCCATTCCTTCCATATAAGTAAGAAAGAAATTCCTTCCATACTTTTGTTGGAAAAGTCACAAAGTAACTCATTTGAAAAATGAAAACAATACTCATTACATTTTTTTGTGTAAAAATTAAAACATGGATAAAAATGAATTTAAAAAATCATAGTAAAATATTAAAAACCTTTATTAAAACATTTTAAAAATACATGGATATGAAATAAAAATATTTTTTGACCGAAGAGAGAAATAAAGCCGATTTTCATTAAAAAAATATTCTCAGTATCCTGGTTAAAAAAATTTGAGAAAATGAAAGTAAATAATGTATTTTAATTAAATAACTAGAGTATAAAAAAATCATAGATATATTGATAGGTTGATCATAAAATTTTATCATCAGAACATAATCCTAAATAATCACGATAGAAAATGAGATTATAGCATAAAACCCATACTAGTTTGGTATACTTGATTCATAATCCCAATGAATGGAAGAAACTTAGATGGATATTTATATCAAAAAACTTTAATGTTAATAATCATAAAATACATTCATGGGCACTATATACACTATATAAAATAAACAAGTGGTGAATATGGCATGTGTCCCCCTGATAATAAAAGTGAGATAAAAATCAATTACCTCAAGTTCCCCATTTTTAGAAAGAACTATAACCTCTTTTTTAATGAATTTAAATTTATTATATTAATATTATAGATTAACACAAATAATTATAATAAATTATAATACTACTTTATAACATTTAAACACCCATTTTTATTAATAATTCCTTAAAACCATCATTTCCGGGTGTCAAATGTTTCATTTATCATGAGTATTTCACTTCAGATATTCTGGTTGATATAAATTTATCTTAGTTTCATCATATTAAAATTTTTAATCATGATATAAATAGTATACATATTTATTATATACAAATTTAGATTCATCTATAAAAAGTTATAAATAGAAAATTGAATTTCACCATTCACAGAGATAGTAGGTCATACATACACATGAACGCTGTTTTCACCTTTCAATAGATGGAATAAAAGAAAGATAAATAATATTTCACCATTAAAGAATCATTATAATATTATATATATAATTTATATTCATTAAATCTATATCTATTACCATCTAAGTAAAATGGAAATGAAAAATGAATCACATCACTTCATAGAGGTGGTAGTCCACATTTACGCACGAATAATGTTATTGTTTCCAAATGAATTGGAAGGTAAGAAGGTATATGTGATATTATAATAACGAAATTATAATTATTTCATAATTATAATATATAAAAATTAAACCCATAATAATATTCATCCAAAAATGATGGTGAGGAAAAATGAATAGTATCACTACGTGAAGATGACAAGCCGTATGTATGCACAAGTGATACTTTCACTTCCCATTTGACTGGAAAGTGGGTGAATAATGGTGGTTTAATAATAATAGAAAAATTTCACTATATTTAGGATACTTAAATTATAATTTTATTATAAATATCATATATTTATATGAGGTAAAGAATAATTAGAAAAGAAAGTGACCAGTCAAGGCGATTACCACTTATTTGAATGAACTTCTTTAGATCCTTTCATAAGAACCGTAGAGTTTTTATTTTGGGAAGAAAAACACTCTTGAATGTAGATATAGACATTGAGAAGATATTTTATTTGGTTATGGCATAAATGTAAGGGTCTATGTTGTGTAAATAAGTGAAAGAGGAGGTGTCCTTTTATAATTGAGTTGAGGGGCACTTTTGAAATTTCAGAAAATATTAAATTATAAAAATTAATCCTTAAGAAAAATGAAAAAAATGGATAGATATTTGACTAAAATATAGGAAAAGGCTGTAATACCATGAACTAATATAAATTAGACAAGTTCTTATTTCATTTTAAACCATATATTTTTTATTGAAAATTGGTTAATCAATTTTAATTTTAACTATGGTAACAAATTTTTCAATATTAATGGGTTATAATTGTTATTCATAAGGTAAAAATTGGGCCATAAATGGGAATTTTATGAAATTTTAAACCATATAAAATCCACCTTTTATTATTTCAATATTTTTATGATTTTTTAAATAATTTAATAAGATATTATTTTGATAAAATATTGTTATTTTCAATTTTGAAACTTTTCATTTTATTTATCTTAACATAATTAAAATATTATATTTTAACATAACTATAATATCTCATATTCACCTATAAAATTCCAGTAAAATGATAAATTACTCAAAATATATCACAATTAATATTTTTAATATCATTTGTTTTACTTTTCCATTAATTTAATAAATACTATATTGGTGTTGTGTAATCATTTAAGGTAACTATATAATATGTAATAATTGTAAATAAATTATCATCATGAATGAAATTTAATTATACAAAATATTAATATTAATATTTTTTGATAAATATTATTTTTCACTATGTGACCACAAAATGGATATTTAAAACTAAGAAAGTGACATTTTGTAACTATCCTTAATTTAAATAATATATAAGTCATTTTCAAGGACAAGTGTCCATTAGACATATCAATTTAGAGAATAAGGTGATAAGGTTATAATTTAATCCATCAAATAAGAATTATTATGAAATTTTTTTGGCCTTATCACTTATTTGTAACCAAGATTAACTTGATTTAACATTTATCATGGAGATAATTTTGACCAATGTTACTATTCATATTGGTCAAAAATAAGAGTCCTTTTTGAAAAATATGAACATATTGATTAAAAATATGAAATCAGTTTTATAAAATTTAATACATATAATTTTAATAAATTAATTTTAAAATAAGTGTGAAAAATGCGACGATTATCGCTTTTAGAAAAATACAATTTTTAATCATAAAACTAGAACGACTCTTATCCCAAGCATAGTAAAAATATTATATGAATATTTAAATTTTTTTATTTAATATATAATATAATATTTCATTAAAATAAATCATTAATAGTGATCAATTTAATTTTTCATATAAAAAAACATTGCATGCATACTGATAGTTTTTTGAGGAAAATGACTTTTTTACATATAAAATTATCATTTTCTTAAACTCAAACTAAAATTTATTCCAAATAACTAAATTGGATAATATAAAATATAATTCAACTAATTTTACTTAAAATAAATTTTAGAATATAACTCTATAAATGTTTGAAATAAAAATAATTTTTTTAGTAAAAATCATTATTTATCACTATTCATTGGGAAATCAATCTTTTCAGAAAATTATAAAAAAATCATAATAAGATAATTTTGTTGTTATGATTTATAAAATGATGTTAAATTTTAAAAATTTACATTTTGAAATGTTCTAGAAATTAATAATAATTTTTTTCAATAAAAAAATATTTTTTGGAAGAAACCGTATATTTGAAGAATAAAATAACTTTTATAAAAATTGGGAGGTTAATTATTAATAATTTATGAAAAATATAAATATAATAGAATATATATATGTATATATAATAAATTAGTTAATTCTATTTATACCCTCTAATTTAACGGCTAAGTTATAACTGTCATAAATAAAAACATTTTAATAGTATATCTCGGTTAATTTAAACTCGTTGTTTCTTATAGTGAAAGTTATCAAAGTAAAATAGAATAATATTGAGAGAAATATTTTATAAAATATAGGGGTGTTACATTAATCCACTTATAAAAATTTATTAATATCAATCAAATGGAGGTGGCACAAAAGGAATATAAGAGGTTTCATAACTCAAATACTTTTCATCAGGTTATATTACTTATTCATTATATTTTATTTGCTAAGATTATTTGTATAATGAAAATAGATTATTTTATATTTTACTTCCACTTTTTTATTTGGATTTATATTTGTTACACACAATCACTTCATTGATTAATTCTCACTACGATCTTTGAACGAATTTCTTAACTCAATCTTCTTTCATTGGGTTATATAACTTATTTATTTATTATATTATGCCACGATTATGTGTAAAATGAAATTTGATTGATTTTTTTAATTCATTTATTTTGTGGATTTACATTTGTTACACATAATCACCCCATTGATTAATTGTCAATTCAACGATATGATCCTTATAAGTGCTTTCTCATCACACTTTTATTTATGTGAGACATAAGCCTTTTCATGTGGTGTATATACAACCCCTTAATTCGGATATCATTAATATACTTATTTTGATGGTATTAAATTTTTCATTTGAATTGATTTATTTCCTGGAAGTTATAATTCAAAAGATACCAAAACGAAAGGGTTTATTCCAAAATTTCATTAATACTCACGATTGTTTATATTTAAGTATCCATTGGATAAATTACTTGATTTCTCTACATTAAAACTAATATATTTTCTTCTCCTCAGTTATGTTTTAAAAATTCTAAGATTTAATTTTAATTTACCCTTTTAATTACTAAAGATAAAAAAACATTTCTAAAAAAACTGATATTGTTTTCTTTTCAGTTGGGAATATGTCACTTCTATGTCCATATTTTCATTAAAATGTTTCCAAGATTGTTTTTACTATTAAAATATGAATGTTTTAATTTATATAATTTTGTTTTTCAAAGTGATATTTTTTTTTTATTTTCTGAACAAGGTATTTTTTAACTTTTTATTGAAAATTTTTTAGGAATCCTTTTTAATGTGATTTAAATGAATGGAATTTCCAACCATCATGATCATTAAATGATTTAAAGTTTCCCAAAAATGTTTCCATGGTTATTTAAAAATAATATTTTCCCCAATATTTTATATATTTTTTAAAGTAATTTTAAAAATGAAAAGGGTATTTTCCTCAAGAATGTTTTAATTATATATTTATGGAATTTATATTCATCAATGATGAAAAAAATTTATTTTACTTATGATCTACTAGAGAAATAATTTAATTACACTATTATTATTTTTTATCTAGATTTTTTATGATAAGTTTGGCTATAAAAAGTATTGACATACCATATGCTAGTTCTTCTTAGACAAAATGTTTTTAATTATTAAATAATACTGAATAAATTGTATATTTTATTCATATGATTAATGAATTGTACTTAGTAAGTGAAATTAGGGGCACATTATTTCCCCTTGATGAATTGGTAGGTCTTTTGAGAAAAAATATTTTCTATATTTATCATATGCATTACATTTTTATGAATCATTTCTTGGTATAAGGCCTTGAAAATTAGTTTATGATGTATAAAATTATGGATCCCATCATTATGTAATTAGTTATTTATGTACATGTGATTATTTTAATATTTATGATATCTACGAATAATTATAAATATTTTGTGACTGTTTATGTTTCATTATTTTATCATCATTTATTCCTTCCATATTATTATTGGTTCCCATGTTATTGATTAAATAAATTGTTTCTTTAGTTAATTACTTTTCCATATTTATTACACCTTATTTTATTAATATATATTCCACAGTACATAACTCTTACTGAGAAACTAAAATCACCCTTATTTTGTTTCCTTTTTCTAGGATATGAAGAAGGAATATTAGAATGATTTCAAGGATGAAAATATTTAATTTCACTATGTTCAATATTTTATTTTCAATTAAAATAATGGGAAACATGTTTATATCCTGTTCTTAAATACTATTAAACTATTTTGTCATATGGGATGTAATTACTTGTATATTATGCTAATGAAATAAAATAATGACTGAATTTGGACAACTGGGGTTAGGTCTTGTAGATAAATAAATTTTTAGGTTGGACAATGATGAGTGAGTATTTGTTAATATCACTAATATCCCTTAATATCACATATGTTGAGATGATAGTGACTATGAGGTATAAATAAATGGGTCACGAGGTTATATGAGTTATCGATTATAGATGGAAGGGACCTATACAAATCTGGGTTGTATAAATCAATTCATCAAGGTGTATGTGTCTTATAATAATTATAGAACACAAGAATGGGATTTCATGATATTGAATGGGTTATATTTAATAGGTAAATTGTGTAACACTCATCACATAGTAGTGTACACTATAAAAATTCATATCCATCCACTTTATTACTATCACTCCATCTTTAAAGAAGTGTAGGATAATTGAACTAGTTTGTTGGAGTAACCCCCTACACATATAAATGATTTAAATTTTGATGTGTATGGGTGGATATTCATATGATATTTGTGGAATAGGTATCATCTTGAAGCTAGAATCATGGACTGGGAAGTTCATTATGTTAAGGGATGATTATTCAAGAGGTGTTATCATGTGAGTTGGGTTAGAGGGTATTTATTTATTTATTCTTCAGATGTATAATATCTGTATAGGAAAATATTCTATCATGTTCTATATTCATTGGGATAATGATGTTTTATTTTTCTAATTTCACTACTATGATATATGTGATGTATAATTTATACTATTTAATATAATATTTAGGACTATAGGATACCCTTATGGATCCCATTATATTTAACTATAGGTTTTGGAAATGTCCATTATACAGAAATTTCATGATGAATTTATGATAGATTTGGGCATGAACCATGAACATTATATTTAATAAATCAATCTCCACATGATTGTTTCAGGGCCCCACCACTAATTGGTACCAACTTTTTCATGAGTCATTCTTGAGGTTAAATAGTCTCATTGACTTGACTATCATTTAGTTGGTCTAGGATAAGGAATTACACTCAACACTAATCACAAATAATTAATGATTGATAACATTATTGGGTCACGTGGTAGTTAAAATTTGGTCGATGGAAGATTTAGGTAGATTCATTATAAGTGGAATCATAACAGTGTTTGGTGTTTTCTTGGATTTTCAAGACCAGAGATAGGGATTCAGGACCAAGGGGGTAAATTTTTTTTTATCAAAATGAATATGGTGGAAACCTAAGATAACATGGATTATCAAGTGTTTAGTTTACGAAATTAAAGTATTGATGAAAAGTTGGACTAAATATATCAATTATGGTATGATGTGTCATGGTAAAAATTTTAGGGCTTATCCAGGTGTAAATCATTAAATTTGTTTATGCATAATTTGGATAGTGGCACATAGGAAATGTATATATATTTTATAACTTGTTTTTTGTTTTTGAATTAATTTAATTAATTAAGAGGGACTGATAAAATAATTATTTTTTTCCTAAATACTTAATTAATACCAACTTTATCAATTAAAGTTCCCAACATGTATATTTATATTATTATTGTCGATTTTTTTGATTTAGGATTTATAAATAGAAGTGTTTCATTATTTTTTATATTTAATAAATTAATAAAAAAATTATTTTAAAATAATTTTTTAGGGATGTGTTTTAAATAAAAGATATTTTAAAAAGTTATTTTAAAAAAAATTATTTTCTTTCCGAATGGACTATAATTTTTTTTTATGAAATTAGATTTTTAAAGTGTGGTTTATTGAAATTAAAATATTTAAAGTGAAATTGAGAATTAATTTTTGGGCATGGAATAAAATCTTGAAGAATTGAATTGATAAATTATATTTATTTAGTATTTTTAGAAATCAAGTTATATGTTTGGTAATTTGGCATATTAGGTAGTTTTTATGGTGATTAGTCTATAAGTGGGAGTATTTTTTTGATTGTGTAGTATAAAATTGAGAGATTTTTTATGGGGAGAGGTTTGTTCTAGTTTTATAGATTTTGAATTGGAAGCATAGAGATCATCTTTCGATATAAATTTCCTAACTTAGCTAATAATTTATTGTCAAGTGGGATAAATATTTTGGAAGGCATAATTATTTGGATTTTTGAGGATGAAAAGAGTTATAGTGGATGGGTTTTAAGGGCCCAGATATTATTAAAATAATAAATATATAATTTCAGATTTTGTTTCATAATTTAATGGTTAATATTATTTTTTTTATTTTTTTTTATTTTTATCAAGAGAGTGATTGTTTTTGGTTTCTTTATGAAGTTTTAAGAGACTTTTCAAGCATTGTAAGATTGTGTTTAATGTGATGGATGAAATTTAGTGTCTTAGTATAAGAAATATTTTATGGAGTTGGTAGTATGTGTCCACTAGTTACTTGATAACTTCCCATAGGGTACGCAATGATTAAACCGTGGGGGCTTACTTGTTGGAGTGACACCAGAAGCCTTATGGGATTCTATTACATTTTCATTAGGACACCAAGTGGCTGGTGGAGAGACACCGCGTACCTGATGGCTCCTATACTTGTTTTTTAAATTAAAACAATTTTACTTAACTTTTATTTAAACCCATTTTAGAGTATTCCTTTATATGATGTTAAAATGGGTAACAAATTATCCCCCTTTATCTTATTTTACCTCACCTTATCATACCTTAAATCTATGGTTTTTGGGGTGATTTTAACCATTCATTTTAATTTTAAACCATCCAATTTCTTATTTTTTACTCCTCTTCACATCTCTTCTCTGATATTTCTTTGTGAGTTGGGTATTTGAAGATTTAATTCCATCAAATCATGGTGGAATAACTCTAATTAGAAGTTTTTTCTTATTTTATAGTCAAAAGAGGATAAAGAAGGTTTATTGTAATGCCCTGACCCCATAATCCCAGAGTCGGTGCATTATTACATATCATTGGAATGATCATAAAAGATCATGTCTCGAAAGTCCAATTAGTTTAGTAGCCTTTGAAGTACTAGATATATTCATAAGGTTTACGTTACATCATAAAATGGAAAACTACAACAACATTGTTTCCATAAACAACACTGAGATCCCATACACTATCCCTGGAGGTCAGTCATAATATACTTATTTGCGTCTTGGAAAAAATAAAACATAGAAAGGGGTGAGATCAGATGATCAGTAAGGATAAAATTATAGCAGCAACTTTCATAAATAATCATAAACATTTAAGACAGTGTACAAGACTAGAATAAAAGCCTTTTTGATTTACTGATTCACATGGATATTCTACTAGTCGAATAATCAGAGGCAATATCAATAGCCACTTTCATAATTAAGGAATGCATAATTCTAAACTATCATAACCACATAGTCAAGTCCTTGTTCCAAGACACTAGTTTTTCTCATGAGACCTATCGATGCATCGAGGAGCTATAGAGGGATACACCCGTCACTTACTAAGTCCAATTCATTCCTCATATGAACAGGTTTAAACATAACATAAACATTCTTATTAAAACTAGCATATTAAATATCAATACATAATCCACAAACCATGAATGCTATAAAAATAGAACATCCACAATCAAACATAACTCATTAAATACAACATGGAAGATTGTATTTTATCATATTAACCTCAATCGAGAATAATGAGTGATATTGACATTGATGAAAATAATCATCAAAACTATTAGAGAGAAATATCCCCCTTTTTATTGAAATCATTTAAAAGTCACACTACTAGTCAAGAAGCCATTTGAAAATAGATTTTTGAATCAAAGTGTCCCATACCACTTTGAAACTTTTAAAATAATTTTAATTTTAAAACTTTAATGTCCATATATATAAATCCTTAAAACCATTTTTAAAACAAGGACATTAATGAGATAGATTTAGAATAATAAATCTTTAAAACATTTAAAATGATATTTTAATTAGAGTTCCTAAACAAAATAGAGACACTTGAATACAAATAATTTAGGTAATAAAAACTTTTTAATATCATGAGAATAAAGCGATTCATGATATACTGTGTCAAAGTACATTATATACACCATATAAAAGTGATTTGGTGTGTGACAACAAATGACTCTCAATGGAATGTAAATTGAGATGAAATATCTTATAAAGACCGCATCCTTAGGTTAAGGATAAATCAATGACATAATTATGTGTGAAAAATATAAATACAATCAATATGATTGGATATTCAGTGTAAAACAATAAGAGGACATTCACACATATTCTTGTAAAGACAAAACCAATGAATTAGATGTTTAACTCAATAAATGGAGATTGAGGTAAAATTACTCTTATCAAGTTCATATCGATGACTTTAGAATTTATCAATGGAGTTATTATGTGTATCAAAATTATATCCACAGAAAGGGGAGTGGAAATTATGACATAATAAAATAAATAGTGATTCCACACATAATCTTGGAGTAAAATAATAAATGAAGTATGCATAAAGTTGAATGAGTGGAAATTGAAATTTCAAATTCCCTTAATTGAATTAGTAACTTACGAAACATACACCCATGTAATAAGGACCATACAATGATGATTTAAATATCCCTAAATTAAAGTATATTACCCAATGAATATAATCATGGGCAGTACACACACCACATGCAATAAATAAGTGGTGAACGATGGAAATCTAACGGAATTAAAAGTGAGATAAGAAACCCCTGACTTTGTACTTTTTCCTTGGTCGAGGGTAGGTTAAGCACTAGTATAATTGTGAAATAACTGTTATTGAATTATAAAAGAATTATATACATTAATATGATATCATATATGATCTTTTAACATTGCTTTGTTATTAACATCTTAGTATTATCGTTGTTTCAGGTGTTAACGGGTTCATTTTCAATTATATTATTTATTATTTGAGTCATATTTGTTATGTATGAGATGTATATTATTCATATATAGAATTATATCAAGTATTTAAACATTATTTTTAATCATCTAATGAAAATTAGTCTTAAATGGATACGATGGGGAATGAATCTCATCGCGTTCGTGGAGACGGTAATCCGTACGTACGCACGAGTAAAAATATCATTCTTTTGTTATTAAAATAATATATAATTGGATGTTATATCATTTATACAGAATAATTATCATGTTATATTTATTATTTACATCAATTACACATCATTATTATACCCATCCAAATAATAATGTATTGAATAACAGTTACACCATGACGTGGAGACGGTAAGCCGTACGTACGCACGCATGGTGACATATATTTGAGATGATGGATAGAATAATGAATTTGGTTGTACCAAATTTATAATAACATCAAAATATATAGAAGATACTGGAGTTATTATTTTAGAATGGAAACAACAATGAAAAAGGAAGTGCAAGAAGAAAGAAACTTGAAAGAGGTGATGAAATATTTACCTCTTCTTCGGGTTCTTCCTTTTGATTTGATCAAAAGGGATCCTTAAGATGACCTTATGACTAAAGGAGGGATTCTATGATGAAGGTAGGATAGTTGAATGGGAATTTGGGTAGGTTTTGTCCAATCCAAATGGCTTTGAAGGTGTGAATTAGAGAGAAGGGGGAGTGCCCTTTTATAAGAGGGGTGAGGGGCACCTTGGAAAAAACTAGAAATAATATTTTATTATAAATTAATTTTTGGTTTATAATAGCTCAAAAATAGATTATTTAAAGAATATGAAGGGTATTTGTCGAAAAAAAATCAAACAATAGGTTTTAGATAGGTTTGGGTCACTATATTAACTTTATCTTTTAGATTTAACTCTTAGTTAAATAGTTTAACATTTACCCTGTCTCTTTGTATTTTTATATTATATGGTTAATAAAATTAATATAAACCTCCAAGTGAACCCGAAGTGGTTAATTAATGATACACCTATAATTATATAAGTCTTTTGGATGAACCTTATATTTTTAGGAATATTATATAAATTAATAATATAATATTTGTTTTAAACATTTCTTTACGTAAATTTTGACACTATTTAATAATTGATTTTTTTAAAGTACTAAGAACTTTATTAATTAAAAATAAATTCATTTAATCAATCCTAACATGTAATATTAACCAATAAAATTCATGTATGGCATCAAACTGTCCAATTGTATTTATTGTAACATTTATAATACAATTTATTTGATTCTTTCATTAATAAGGAAAATAATGCATCATTATTGTGTCAAAAATAAATTTAACTATTCAATGTCTAAAAATTATAAATAAAATACCATTGTGTATTAAATTGTTTTACCTTTTTAATGAATATTTATAGTTGAAAATATAACATATATAACCCTATGTAAAAATTGTTTTTCTAAAAGATATATGCTTATGTCATTTTTGTATTTACTTTATCTTAATTAATATAAAGTGTCATTATCACTTACAAGTGGCCCCAAGATGTCCCAAAATCGACCCAAATATTCATATGGTCGGACATGTATCATCCAATAGGGTTAGTACACATGTTAGGTTAATTTAATATTATTATTATAATATTATTTTTTTACCCTTATTTACCGGATTTAACCTTTAACCATGATAAATAAAATATTTACCGAAGTAATTATTCAAAATGTCTAAAACAAGTTACCTATTTAAACAATTTGGAACTCCTGATTCTAAATAGGGAATCCATTTTCTAAAGTCAAAACACAGAAGTGGCAGAAATTAATTTAAAATTAATTTCCGTTGTCAAAACAAAAAACGTGTTTTTATGAAATATTAACTATTAAAAGATTGACACTTGTTTATGTCCAGTTTAAATGTGACATTGCGTCCAATGACCAAAATTTGATTAAATGGTAAAAATATAATCTAGTTATACTTTAAAACCACTCAATATTATAATTCATCACTATAAATTCTTTTTATTAAAGAAGTTGTTTTTAATTAAAATTTAGTATTTTTCACTATTCATCAAAAATTGGAAGTTTTTAGAAAAATACCAAAAATTCACCCTACGCTCATTTCTATATTAATAATCCAAAAATGAAGTCCATTTTGAAAGATAAAATTTATAAAATTTCAGAAAGTGGGTACTACTATTCATAATGGTTAGTTTAATTGGTTGTGATGTGTTAGAACTCGAAATTGCGTATAACACACGTTGTTGTATTATTCAACGAGAAGTGTACCATGGAAGCTTGGGGTGTTACATTATTCCCTCCAATAAATTTAATCCTCGAAATTTATGCTTGGTATTGGAAACTTGAGGTTGACATTTCAAAATATCTTAGTTGAAATCCACATCGAAAAATGGACTAATGAGGCCTCTATTTTAAAATAAATAATGGTAAGTAAGAAGGTTATTGAAAATAACACTTACTAGGGTTACATGTAAAAAACATGGATATGGAATAGAAATATAATCTTCAAGTTCTAATGGAGAGTGATCGAGAATATTATTAGGAGACAGTTAATTATTTGAAAGCCATAAACATGTGACAGGTTGAAAGGTCTTTGATTACCCCGTAGGAAAAGTAATCAGACAATGTTATTGTTCTAAGTTCTTTTTCTTAATGTTGAGGAATTTATTTATGAGATTGGATATGATCATAAGGATATATAATTAATTTATAATTAGAGATTTATCAATTAATAAATTTATACCACAAAATCATCTTTCACTCCAAAACATAATAGAACTAAAAAATACTATATTTATCCTAATCGTATAGGGTTCCAAATATAAACATATATCATTTAAATGATGAAAACTATTTTTTAACAACTAGGGACTTTCTGTATGCTAGTGGTAGGTAATAAAGGTTTGTCACACTATGATTGTGGGTTTGATTCCTGCAGCTTTGTCTGACGCAACGGGTTATCGACCGACCTACAGGTTTTCCTTTTCATAAAACTATAATATTATAATATTCCAAAAATAATCATAAGAAATGTTTTAACCTTAAAAAATACTATCCAAAGTTCAACTTAATCCATTAAAAACATTATAGTCATCCAAAATACCTCTATCCAGACTCTCTGTATAGGGTATCTAAATTCCAAAATCAATTGTAACATCAGATTCCCCAAACAAATTAAAGTTTCTCTTATTGTCACATACTAAAAATATGATTACCTTAGTCATATTAAAACCTTAATGAAAACAAAAAGTACTTTACTAAAATCCTTATATATATCATATTATTCTTATAACCAGAATATAGTTCTTGAATCCAAAAACACAAATATAATAATTATTCAACTTCAATTGTAGTGACAACATAAGCTTGGCCTTGCTCCCTTGGCCTTTTCTGAGGTAAGTTTCCTTGGAGATTAGGACATTAATTTGCATAATTACCCATTTCTATACAATTATATAATTCAACGTTGACAAAAACTTTCTTTCCCTTACAATCATGATCTTGGTGGTATTTTTCACCACACTTGTAACAGACTCCCATTCCTTTTAGGCAAGTACCAGGGTGTTTCTTCCCACAATTATCACATAATGGAAAGTCCTTCTTTCCCTTTTTCCCATTACCTATCTCTTCCTCCACCATTCTCTTCTTCCCTTTCTTTACTTTATTGTCATAAGATTTAGAGAATTCCTTTTCTGTCTAGATAGCACATGCAACAATATCTTCATACGACGAGAAGGATTGCGATACTAAATCTAGATGGAGAAATGGTGTTAACCCATCAAATAAATGATCAATATTACTCCTTGGGTTACGTATATAATCTGCAGTATGCCTTGCTAACATTGTAAAGTTATCCTCATACTTTTCAACATTCTCATCATCCTTTTGCCTATGATAGGGAAATTTTCTTTCCATATCTGCTTGATGGTCGTGAAGAAAGTATTTTTCTAAGAAAATATCTTTAAACTCTCTCCATTCCAGACTTGATACTTCTTCATCCTACTTTTTGTTTTTAATCAATGACCACCATTGATCAACATCTCCAGTGAGGTGATAAACTGCCATGGCAACTTTTTCCCTTTCACTACTCCCCAAAGCCTGAAATATTTTCTCCAGGGAACTTATCCATTGCTCAGGTACCAATGGATTTTTATTCCCATTGAATGTTGGTGGTCTTTGCCTTATGATGTGATCTAACATTGATCCTCTGCGTTGTGGATCAGGATGCTCCATACGGGTAAGGTTATTATTCATAACTTGAGTGAGTTGTCCCAATATGGTGATAAGCTGATCAGCCCCAGTTGTATCACCATATCCACTATAATTATCTTGAGTAGGAGGGAAATCCCTACATTGAGTACGTGCATTGATATGATTTCCATTCCTTCCACTAGGTGGAATTTGTAAACAATGTTATAAACTAGATTAGTTTATGAATCAAAATACATAATTCCAAACTTGTAAAATACCTAACGTAAATTGAACAGTTTATGGATATAATCCATAATCATAAAAATGTTTTCTTTGAGAAGGTATATACTCATAAACCCTTCATAATGGTTTGTAAATAAAAGTAGAATTATCCGAAGCGTATCCCCCAAAAGTGTCGTAACCAAGAGTGCAAAAAGGCCCGTTGTCGTGCACCAGTTCCCGTTCGAGTCTAGCTCAAAGCAGTGTATTTGGGTTTTACCCCTAGGTACATCTGTGCCAGATCCACCTCTACCTGCTCGTATCCAGACAGGGATGTATTGCTTGGAAAACTCACAAAATATCTACAATACCAAAATTCTAAGAAGTTCTTCTATACTAATTCTCAAAGTCTGTCTTAGGGTAATGTGCTCTAATCAGAGTTTATCTAAATATAGCTTCAAAGGTTTATAAAAAACTTCCCATGATAGTAACTATAAAACCCCGACACCAGAAGCCCAGAGTCTGTGCCTTATTATGTATCATTGGCATGATCATAAAAGATCAAGTATCAAAAGAACGATTAGTTTAGTAGCCTTGGAATTACTAGATACATTCATAAGGTTTACATTACATCATAAAATGGAAAACTAAAAAAACATTGTTTCCATAGACAATACTCAGATCCCATAGACTATCCATGGAGGTCAGTCATAATATACTTCTTTGCATCCTGAGAAAAATAAAACATAGAAAGGGGTGATCTCAGATGCTCAGTAAGGATAACATTATAGCGAAAACTTTCATAAATAAGCATAAACATTTAAGGCTGTGAATAAGACTAGAAAAAAGTATTTTTAAACTTGAACTTCAGCATAATATAGCAAAGATAAAATAAAATAATTACATTTACTTATTCACATAGATATTCTACTAGTAGAATAATCACATGCAGTATCAACAACCACATTTATAATTATGCGATGCATAATTCCATACTATCATAACCACTAGTCAAGTCCTTGTTCCAAGACTACAAATAAGTTTTTGTCAAGGTCTTGTGCCAAGACACTAGTTTATCTCATGAGACCTACCGATGCATCGAGGAGCTGTTGTGGGCTCCACCCATCACTTACTAATTCCAATGCATTCCTCATATGAACAGGTTTAAACATAACATAAACATTCATATTAAAACTAGCATACGAAATGTCAATACTTTATCCACAAACCATGAATGGTATAAAAATTTCACATCCACAGTCAAACATAACTCATTTGGTACAATATGGAAGATTGTATTGTAACATATTAATCTCAATCAAGAATAATGAAGGATATTGAGATATATTAAAATAATCATCAAAACTATTAGATAGAAATATCCCCATTTTTCTTAAAATCATTTAAAAGTCACACTATTTATCAAGAATCTATTTAAAAATAGATTTTTAAATCAATGTTTCGCATACCAATTTGAAAATTTTAAAAGTAATTTTAATTTTAAAACTCTAATGTCCATATAAATAAATCATCAAAACCATTTTTAAAACATGTACATTAATGAGATAGATTTAGAATAATGAATCTTTAAAACATTTAAAATGATATTTTAGTTAGAGTTCCTATCCAAAAGAGAGACACGTGAATGCAAATAATTGAGGTAATAAAAACTTTGTAATATCATGAGAATAAAGGTATTCATGATATACTATGTCAAAGTACATTATATACACCATATAAAAGTTATTTAGTGTATAACAACAAAGGAGTCTCAATAGAATGTAATTTGAGATGAAATCTCTTATAAAGACAGTATCCTTAGGTTAAGGATAAATCAACGACATAATTATGTGTGACAAATATAAATACACTCAATATGGTTGGATATTCAGTGTAAAACAATCAGAGGACATTCACACATATTCTTGTAAAAACAACACCAATGAATTAGATATTAAACTCAATAAATTGACATTGAGTTAAAATTACTCTTATCAAGTTCATATTGATGACTTGAGAATTTATGAGGGGAGTGATTATGTGTATCAAATGTATATCCATAGAAAGGGGAGTGTAAATAATGACATAATCAAATAAATAGTGATTCCACACATAATTTTGGAGTAAAATAATAAATGAAGTATGCGTAAAGTCGAATGAGTGGAAATTGAAGTTTCAAATTTCCTTATCGATTTGGTAACATACGAAACATACACCCCAGAAATAAGGATCATACCATGATGATTTAAATATCCATAAATTAAAGTATATTACACAATTAATACAATCATGAGAAGTACACACACCATATGCAATAAATAAATGGTGAACAATGGAAATCTAACAGAATTAAAAGTGAGATAAGAAACCCCTTAATTTATACTTTTTCCGTGGTCGACGGTAGGTTAACCTCCTGTATAATGGTGAAATAAATTTTTTGGAATTATAAAAGAATCATATACATTAATATATTATCATATATGATCTTTTAACATTGCTTTGTTAATAATATTTTAGTATTATCGTTGTTTCGGGTATTAACAGATTCATTTTCATTTATATTATTTATTATTTGAGTAATATTTGTTATGGATGGGATGTATAATATTCATATACAGAATTATATCAAGTATCTAAAAATTATTTTTAATCATCTAATGAAAATTAGTCTTAAATGGATACGATGGGGAATGAATCTCATCGCGTTCGTGGAGACGGTAATCTGTACGTACGCACAAACAACAATATCATTATTTTGTTTTTAAATTAATATATAATTGGATGGTATATAATATATAAAGAATAAATATCATGTTATATTTATTATTTACATCAATTAAACATCATTATTATACCCATCCAAATAATAATGTATTGAATAACAATTACACCACGACGTTGAAATGGTAAGCCGTACGTACGCACGTATAGTGACATGTCATTCAAAGGATGGATAGAATAATGAATTTGGTTGTAACATATTAATAATAACATCACATTATATAGAATATACTGTATTTATTTTTTTATAATGGAAACAAAAAATAAAAAGGAAGTGGAAGAAGAAAGAAACTTGAAAGAGGTGATGAAATATTTACCTCTTCTTCGGGTTCTTCCTTTTGATTTGATCAAAAGGTCTCTTAAGGTTGGATTTATGACTAATGTAGGGACTCTAAGATGAAGGGAGGATAGTTGAGAGGGTATTTGGGTAGGTTTTTGCCGAGAAAAATGGCTTTTAAGGTGTGAATTAGAGAGAAGTTGGAGTTCCCTTTTATAAGAGTGGTGAGAGGCACCTTAGGAAAAGCTAGAAATATTATTTTATAATAAAATCATTTTCGGTTTCTAATGGATCAAAATTAGATTATTTAAAGGATAAGGTGGGTATGGTTCGAAAAAAACTCTACCAATAGGTTTTAGATAGGTTTGGGTCACTATATTAACTTTATATTTTAGATTTAACTCTTAGTTAAATAGTTTGACATTTACCATGTCTCTTGGTATTTTTATATTATATGGTTAATAAACTTACAATATACCTCCAAGAGAACCCCAAGTGGGTCATTAATGATACAAATATCATTATATACATTTTTTGGCTGAACCTTATATTTTTAGGAATATTATATAAATTAATAATATAATATTTGTTTTAAAAATTCCTTTAGGTCAATTTTGACACTATTTAATAATTTATTTTTGTTAAAGTAATAAAAACTTTGTTAATTCAAAATCAATTCATTTAATCAATACTAAAATGTATATTAACCAATAAAATTCGTGTATGGCATAAAAACATTCAAATTTTATTTATTGTAACATTTATAATAACATTTATTTGATTCTTTAATTAATAAATAAAATACTGTATCATTATTGTGTCATAAATAAATTTAATTATTCAATGTCTAAAAATTATAAACAAAATATCATTATGTAGGAAATCGTTTTATCTTTCTAATGAATATTTATAGTTTAAAATATAACAAATATAACTTTATGTAAAAATTGTTTTTATAAAAGATATAAGCTTATGTCATTTTTGTATTTACTTTATCTTAATTAATAGAAAGTGTCATTATCACTTACAAGTGGCCCCATGAGGTCCCAAAATCGACCCAAGGATGCCTATGGTCAGAAATGTATCAGCCAATAGGGTTAGGACACGAGTTAGGGTAATTTAATATTATTATAATATTATTTTTTTACCCTTATTTATCAGATTTACCCTTTAACCATCGTAAATAAAAAAATTTACCGAAGTAATTATTCAAAATGTCTAAAAATAAAAGTTACCTATTTACAAAATTTGGAACTCCTGATTCTAAATATGAAATCCATTTTTATAAATTAAAAACACAGAAGTGACAAAAATTAATTTAAAATTAATTCCCGTTGTCAAAACAAAAAGCGCGTTTTTAAGAAATATTAACTATTAAAAGATTGACACTTGTTTATGTCCAGTTTAAATGTGAAATTGCATCCAATGAACAAAATTGGATTAAATGGTAAAAATATAATCTAATTATACCTTAAAAACACTCAATATTATAATTTATCACTATAAATTATTTTGATTAAAAAAGTTGTTTTTAATTAATGTTTATCATTTTTCACTATTCATCAAAAATTGGAAGTTTTCAGAAAAATAACAAAAATTTACCCTAAGATAATTTCAATATTATGAATCCAAAAATGAAGTCAATTTTGAATGATAAAATTTATAAAATTTCAAAAAGTGGGTACTAATATTCATAACAGCTAGTTTGATTGGCTGTGGTGTGTTAGAACTCGAAGTTGCGTAAAACACACGATATTGTATTATTCAAAGAGAAGCGTACCGTGGAATCTTGGGGTGTTACATTTATTTTCTAACATTGATGTTTGTTTTTAGAATTGTTATTATCTTAGTGTATTTATTTATGTATTTCATTAATTTGAGTTGAAAGTGAATATTCTTTAAGTTATAGTCGAGATTTTGTGTTTTGCTGTGTTGGAATTTTCTAAAAAGTTGTTAGTTAGTGTTTAACTTAGCTTTTGGATTTATTTATTTACAGAGATTTATTATTTCGATTTAATTGGTTATTTAATGTATTTTATTAATTCCATGAAGTTACTTGGTGATAATTGGAATAAGATAAACCCACCAAAAGGTCAAAAAGGTAGGTTGTATCATACCCCCTTAGGTTTTATTTGGAATTGTCCATGATGTTCCAAATACATTATTTTTAAAACTTTAATAAACTTTAAATAATGATTATATAAATTTAAATGAGATATTTATAAAGGGGAAATTATTTTACAAATTGAAATATTAATTTGATAATATTACTGGAGCATGTCTTATTGTTTATGCGACATTCTATACTTTCCATGCCCTAATAGTGATATTATGAAACATTTTAGTTCATTATTAATGTTTTTATTATTATGATTCATGACTAAAACTAAAAGTGAAATTTTTATTTTATTATTTTCTAGAAAATAAATGTTAGTTGAGCTTGTTTGTTGATATACCACCATGACTACCTTTGGGTATATATGAATATCCTTTCATAATCTATGATTAATTTTAATTAATGTTTTTATTTCTACATTGTTCATTATTAAGCATGATCCCTATGCTCCTTGTTCTAAATTTAAGAATGTAAAATAATTTCGTTTCATAGGCAACTTGGATGAATTATAAGTCAATGAATAGTACTTTACTCGTGTTATAAGGCTCTGTTGATGGTTGTGTAATCACCGGGTTTAGAAGTATAGAAATGAATGATTTTTTCATTTGATTATAATAAAAAAAATTCTTAAATGAATTATTATTTAAATATAATTTCATGAAATACTAAAATTAATTTTATCTTTAGGCATGGGTAACGAGGGTTATGAAATTTAGGATAATAGTAAATTTTAATGTGCTATATTTGTATGAGATTTCAGATAACCACTTAGTGGGTGGTATTCTTTGGTAGGTTTTACTTTTTTAGAATGGTTTCCTTTCCAATTTTTCTAACTCTTCTTTAAATTCTTGTATTGTATATCAAACTATGAGGACTTATTAATTATCATTATTGTTACATTAAGGATTAGAATTCTAATTAATTTAAGATTTAATTATTATTATTTAGTTTTCATTTAATTATTTTGTTTAATTAATTGATTTTATTATGGTTTATAACATGATAGGTATTGATGTGAGTGACTTTAAGGTTGGATAATTGGGTTAGAGACTATGAAGGTTAAGAGAGATGGTTATGTTTTGTTAGTTCAATAGACTCTTTATGTTGTTTATTATTTTATAATTTTATATTAATTTTTTTTGATTTAGTAAATATGGGTATTTTTGTTTATACATACATACATACATACATACATACATACATACATACATACATACATACATACATACATACATACATACAAACATACATACCTACATACATACAAACATACATACCTACATACATACATACATACATACATACCTACATACATACAGACATACATACCTACATACATACATACATACATACATACATACATACATACATACATACATACATACACACATTCATACACACATACATACATACATACATACATACATACATACATACATACATACATACATACATACATACATACATACATACATACATACATACATACATACATACATACATACATACATACATACATACATACATACATACATACATACATACATACATACATACCTACATACGTACATACATGCATACATACATACATACATACCTACATACGTACACAGACAGAAAGACAGACACACACATATAGATGCATACCTACCTACCTACATATGTATGTATGTACGCACATACATACATATATACGTACATACATACATACATACTTATATACCTACTTCCATACTATATAGGATACATATTCACACAAATATTCCTTGTTATATGAGATAATTTTCCCTCATATAAGGGATATAGTATATGGATTTTTTTCATCCTAATAGTGGAAGTAGAGAACTCACACACATATAGTCCTTTTCCCTATTGTTTTTCCCAGTAAAGTGGTATCCATTTCATCTTGGATTTAGATATTTGAGTCAAAGTAGGTATAGATCCTCCTGGTGGTGACAAATGTTGGAACCATGGTCTTCTATGCATGATTTGGAGTATGATTTGAGTTTGTTGTCAATCCTCAGTGGAAGTTCAGAATGTGTAATGGTAAAGAGATCATACAGTTCAAGCAGACAACAATATTGAAGGTGGCGCCGTTTCCCACGGTTTGCCAAATTTTTGGGCCTGAAAATCGACAAATGGAGAAAAGTGTTTTTGGAAAAGAGACTTGTGCGCCGTGTACTTGAAGGAGAGGAAACTTCCATGCCATATGCTTTTCAAGATCAGAACATGGGAAAATGGAAAAGGGATAAGGGTCGCGCATGTTTTGGGCTGGTTGTGCAAGTGACCTACGCGCCAAGAAGAGACTTGCACGCCGATGCCTAAGAGGATTGGAAACTTGCACGCCTATTGTTTTTTAAGATCATAACTTCAAAATACGGAAAAAGAAAGAATGTCTCACAAGTATTAGTGTGGTCGCGCAAGTGAGTAGCGCGACAGAGGCTAGGGAGGATGAGCTGCGCGTCAGAACCTGCGCACCAAGGGAATACTTGCGCGCCCCCGTGCAGGGGGTCCAGTTTTCCTATAAATAGAGGACCACCCCTCCTCATTTGTAATGAAGTTCAAGACTTAGAGATTTTTCGAGCTCTCATCACGCAATTGGTTGAGTCGTGCAATTGGTTGTTGGGTCGTGCAAGTAGAGGCTGCACACCGGTAGTTGGTTGTGTGATCAAGGTAGTTGGGGAGTTAAAGGCGAAGCATCGTGAAAGTTTGGTGTTGAAGGAGGAAGTGTCACGCAAGTGGTTTGGTGTCACCTGCAAGCTGAATTTTTATCGCGCAAGTGACTTACGCGCTGGGATTGAAACTTGTGTGCCGAGCTTGGAGAAGCACGCCGGGGTTGTTAAAGTACATATGTCCTTTAGAAGATCCACGAAAGCTGGAAGATCACCCGGTACCCTCAACACAAAGTGAGATTCATCTTCTGGTGAGAGTTGGACTTCAACAGAGCATCTACATACAACAGAGGATGCATTCTTATGAAATGATGAAGAGACCTTCACATTAAAAAACTGAGTGTGACTTCACAAAGGGTAGTGAGCCAGGGGGAGTCAACGAGAGTGACCCGAGGGAAGTAGTGAGCTATCCATGAACCTTTGTAAAGGCAGTGAGCTTGGGAAAAAGTTACTGTTCCCAAACCTTTGTAATCCATAGCTAGTGAAGATTAGTGGAATTTGGTACAACCAACAACTTTTTGGTGTATGCTCCTTGGACGTAGCCCTTAGTGGTGAAACAAGTAAAAAGTGATGTGTCTTCTATGTGCATGTGAATGTTTTATTTCTAATCATATTCATCATACAGGTTCAACAAGTTCCTACCAACGTGGGTACAAGATCCATCACATTAAAAGAAAAAGTTGTCACCCTGATTCACCCATCCCCTCTCAGGGTGTCCCGGGGTCCTTCAATAAAGTTATGAATCTTTATTCTTTGATTTATGATAGTTGATCCTTTTCATGCTAATTGATTTAATTAGTAATTTAAATTTTTTTATATATTGTAAATGATATTAACACATTTTCATCCCTTAAATTGGTTGTTGACTTCTAAGAGTTTAGATCACCTAGTGGGGATTACTGTGTCATTTTACTTATTCCCTACATATAAACCTCGATGGGTTTACTATTTCACAAGGGATATTTTCGGAATGATTGGATGTGTAGATAAATTACTATATGATATATGGATCATATCAATATTAAGACAGGGAAGTGGGACTCTACTAGACCGTGTAGTGAGGGTGGAAAGCATTTATAGGGGGAGACTATGACACAATTTTACTTTAATTATGTTCTATTAATTTGAGTCAGTTAATTATATTACATTATTTTTTTGACATGACCCAACTACTCCATGACCCCATTCAGGTTAATAAAAAGGCTAAGAGTTCCACCCTAAGCCAACCTCTAATAGGTCATTGGCTTGTAACCCGCACTAAGAGTGCATAATCACATGATGGGAGGAATTTTCCTATAAAATAATAAAAATTTAATCTATATACACTACACATACAAAACATGTAACCAATAAATCCATTGTTCAAATGATAATGTATATATAAAAAATGAGACACTTGTCAAGTAGTCATATATAATACATTCCTTATTTATCATGAATACGTCACAAAACATAAAATTAAAATAACCACTTAATAATATTATACACTTTTGAAAATGAACTCCCCTAATGACCAATATATATCTACCCCATAGACCAACTCTACCAACACCACATCCAAAACAATCAGTTATATCCTGAAATTCACCTGTATAACCAAAAATAGATTATCAAAAGAGTATTTATGCAGGGGTGGTTATAATATCATTGTAGGATGTCCCAAATAATGGGTGACGTAATAGTTGAGCTTATGAAATCATAATAATCAAAACAAATGAAATCATGATATATAACTGTGAACTTGAAATCTATTACTCACCACGGTCATTCTAGTTAGGAAAAAGATAGGTATGATAATATTTCTCTACAAAAATTAATTATAATAATCACTACTCAAATTTCATTGCTCACATTGATATCCATGCTATTTTAAGGTCAAAGACCTCACCCATTGTCATCAAATAACTTCATCAAAGCACTAGTGTATCACAAAATGTCATTTATATGTGCCTAAAATTTGATAAAACCCAAAATTTCCATTGAGGATAATGATATAATGATCCGCACATTATAAAAAGAAATGAAACTCCTCTATATATTAGTAAATAGAGGATCACACAGTGTCAAGTGTAATCCTAGAAGAAGAATACCCTGACATTATGATTCATATAGTCTTCCTGGATGACCATTTGACATATCTTCCCAATGATAGGGACTAACTAATAAGAAATATAGGTGGTTGTTATATATAGCATGTCCATTTAAGTAATAAGAAATAATAAGGTAATCACACATCAACCCATTAATTATTATAATTTTCACTAAAGAGAGTAAACCTACTCGATCAAAACTTATAGTCCGTCATCAATGAAAAATATGATCATGTACCCATATATCAAACCCTAGTTCCACTCATATAGAAGTATGATATATCATTTATTGTATAGGTCAAACCCCCAGTTCGAGCACACTACCCCCCTGTAGTAGAGAATAAGAGGGAAAATGTATTGATCGATTGTATAAAACTCAATCATCAATATCAAGGGTTCATTGAAATTATTTCTCAACATATGAGTCCCAACAGGAGATTCCCACATACCACTATACCTAATACCAGATGTTATACTTCAACAACACACTTATTCGATTGAAATGATCTTTTAGACAAATCATTGACCTAAGAGCTTTAAATGACCCAAATAAAGGCACCATTGTGTATACTTTGGGAAACAATCACAATAGTACTCTTGGAAATTTTCATGGGTTGATGAGTCACCAATTTGAGTCTAATTCATTTAAAAATACCAAAAACATCATTTGTTATATCCAAAATGGATTTAAGATTTTTATTATTGAAATTATTATACAAATATGAATATAAAAGACTATTCATTTCTTGAAAACAACCAAAAATTTATATTTTCCACATTTATATATATAAATATGTAATAATAATATTACGATTATTGAGGGGGGGGGGGTCACCACCCTATAGTCTCACCTTTTTATCTTAAAATATTCAACACCTTATTACTCACACACACACAATAGTCAACCTATAATATGGGGGGGATATACAACCACCCTTGATATATATATATATATATGTATTTATGTCTGTATGTATATATAATTTATATATGTACATATATGGAAACTATATTATATTTGAATCACATATATATAATCAAAACAACATTGATGGTTCTTTATGATGGGATCATATTCTCTGTTTAATTTCATTGATTCAAAAGATATTATGGATATAATTCAATTATCTAGGGGATCTCATTATAATTTGTTCATGCGATAAGTTGAAGGTGAGTCTTAAGGAATATAAAGTTGGATGGGATGAAGTGGTTAATAAATTGTGATGTTACTATGTTATATTGGTTCATATTATTGTGGTCTTGGTTTATTGAATACTGTTTGGTTTTGGTAAGCTTTGATAGAAGATAGAGAGAAACGTGCATTGTGTGAGGATCACACAAAATTTTAGTTTTCAATGGAAATTTCCATAATTGGTTGGCGGTAAAGATTTAAAATCATGTTTTCTGTGGTTTTGTTCATTAAAAAAATTCCTTATCTTTGGGTCCTATATTTATCTCATGATCACTCCACCCATGTGATAATTATTTAGTGATGATACAAATGTTTCTTTTTGTCTGTTCATGTTTGAAAGGGATGAAAAAAATGGGAGGTGACCATAAAAGACTAGTTTAAGGACTTAGGATTCTTGATTCCTATTGATTGCATTAGTGGTAGAACTATTTTTTAGATATTAAGTTTTTGAGGTGTATCGAAGTATCTCTTACTTTTTATGGTTTTCCAACATTATTTTTAGGTTGATTCAAATGAAAGATCGATCATTAGTGATGAAGTAAGCCTTGTCTGGATGTTTTTTTGGGTTCATCATTTGATGTTCTACTTGGTGTGGGGAGGGAATTGGCCATACTAGTTTTTTATTTTTGTTTCCTCACTATTCTTTTACTGGACTTATTGGTCTTGAGAGTACCTATCCATTATATTCAATGATTTATTTTTCCATTAGATAGTTTTTCCTTTTTTTATATGTGGGGTTCTGGAATCATTTTGGTTCTGAGTTTTATTTCTGAGGATTAAGAGTTTATTCTTGGGATACTATTATATTGTGAGTAATTGTAATTTTTTATCGAATAAATATTTTTAATTTGTTCCAAAAAACAGCATTGAGAATGGGATCCACCCATGGATTCCCCAAAGTCCACTCCCATTTTTAAGGGGTAGAAAATAGGATACATATAATATGTTTATTACATAATATTTATTTAATTAATTTCAAAATTAATATATATTAATTTAATTAATGAAATAATATTATGAGGATTATCCCCTTACTATTACATTTTCACCACTAGTTATATTTGGTCTCCAATACTAGAACATCCCTTCCAATATTTCTATTATCATTGAAATCATCTCAACACACATATCATGGTTCTAGTTTCAATTTTTCATCATTTATACTGATGAAAGTAAAATTATATAGAAATTAATTAAATGAATTTTTGAATTATTTATCCTATAAAACTTGTTTTCATCTATCATATAATGGTTGTGGAAATATTTATACAAAATTATTCAACACAACATGAGTCATGGTATCCATCGATTAATTCTTGTAGAATGAGGGTGTCTGAAACAAATGGACACCGATTATAGAGGATAAGAAGATAATAATAATAATATTATTACCATTTTCAATAATTAAAATAGTTAATATTATTTTCATAAATTATGATCAATAACTGAGTAATAAATTTAGAAAAAAACTCAACAATCTTACCTTGATGAAGATTCAAAAAAATCCAATAATTTTGGAAGAAAAATGATCATGTAGATCTCTTCCACCCAACACTATAAAAATTATAGAGAGAGGGTATCTAATTACCTTATTTTATAATTCAATTTTTTTAATAAAAATAAATTAAAAATTTAAATAATTAATTAATAATCTAATTAAAAACTGAATTAGTTTAATAAATGGAACCATTAAGGGTCTGGAACCAAAACACACAAAATATGACTACTAATGAAAATATATATCCCTAATAAATATTACAATATAATAATTTTAATATGAGACCCAGTTCATGGGTTATTGAAATATTTTTATCAGGTCCCACAATATTTTAAAATATATACTATTTTTTATATTAAATCCCCCACACCATGCGTATAATATTCTAATAATGAAATTATCAAATAATGTGAGTATGAGAATTTTTAAAGACAACATAAATAAAATGAGCAGTCAATCATGAATTTATTAAAGTAATTAAAAATAAAAAACAATATTCCAAATCCTCCCCACCTTTATATATTTTCACCCCACTTTTTAAAAAATATGGGGTGATAGAGGTCAAACTTACATATTACACTCCTATAAGCTGTCTTAATTGTTTTCATGCTACTTAAGTATTTACACCAAAGGAATTATTTTCCAATTGGGAAATTTTATTTGAAGATCCTAAATTATTACTTAATTTCTAGTTCTCCAAGTTTTATGACATGTGATTATATATTTACGTACTTCTCAAGCGACAATACCTGAATTACATTGTACACCCTCTCCAACTATGGTGATATATACATGTGGTAACAAACCTCTCCCTCTCGACATAGAAAAAATATCTTTCATAACATTGGGTAAATATTTCTTTCATAAAAAAATCTCTTTATGATGTGGTGTGTATAGACCTTTAGAAGCACAATTCCCCCCTCTATGAACTCTAATGGTCAATATCATTGATATGTATAGGACTTATAGTATCTATACACCATTTTATCTACACTATATGACCTGTATATATTACATGGTAAACTTCACACACTAAGGAAAAATTATAGTTGACTCAAAAATCTCCTTCTAGGGAAGTGGTGAACTTTATGGTTTTTATACAATGCCTTAGATGATTCCATGCCATTTTTAGAGTGGTAGCTATTGTTTTATTCAATCTTCACTAGAGGTAAATGTTCATCCAAACATACTTTAAAACATAACACACAAGATTGAAACATATATTTTATAACCTTGATAGTTATATTTATCTTCCCATTATTGGAAGGGTGAAACATTTTGATTAAATAAAATCGAGTCCCTAATAAATACCAAAAAATTCTCCATAATTGAGATGTGAAATGAGTATCCTGAATATAGATGATCATCATAAGAAGTTTATGAATTAAAATTTCAATATATATATATATACATATATAAGTTTCCCAAATTATCCATTGATATATACACTCAATTTAGTATAAAATGAGCATATTTTGTTAGTTGAATGAAAATAACCCAGATACAATCAAACCCCATTGCTTAATTCGAAGGATTTCTCATGAAGTCTATTGAGATGCCATCTAATTTACACTACAAAATACTCAATTACTAACTCAAACATTGATATATTTGATTCATACCATTCAATTTTTGACATGTATGGAACTTCACTATAAAATTTTCTATGTTCATCTTTATTACGGACCCCCAAAATCATCACCAATGACCAAGATAAATATTTAAAACATCATGATAAGGTACGAAAGGAGAAGTGTGAAACTCCATGTACACTTCCTCCATAATCTTATTAGGTACAATGAATTTCTATTTCTAAATTATTTAATTCTCTCAACGTTTAGAGAACCCTTCTAATGAACCCCTAGAAAAAATAATATCTCTCTAGAATTTATAGTTAACGACTCAAATACAAGCCTCCTTCACCCAATTGAGGAGTGTATAAATCAATGATATAGATATTTAGAAATAGAAATTCCCATAATCAACCATTCTAAGGTTCTTCACTGATAATTTATCCATTACCCAATACTACTCATATGATTCTCTGTCAAAGAAAGTCTCACTATTCCCACTCAAAGTATATACTACAACATGACCCTTTTTGGGAGTAAAGGTAATTTAAAATTAATAATCCTAAGATAACTTGAACCACCTACATTTTATTAGATTTGGATCCTTTTAATAGAAGTTTAATCTACACATATTTTTATTTTTATAGACTATAAATACCTCCTTGAATATATAATTCTTTATAGACTTTAAAGAAAAGGCCATTGTCACTGACTCCAAATTAGGAGGTCCATAATTTTTTTACCAATCCTCTAATTCCTAGGACCATACACAAACATTGTACTTGAATAAATCATAAAAATTTAAATATTTTCATTTTTTTATTAAATAAAACTATGCACTCCACTCCCTCCATGAGTAATATAGATTATAGAGCATTGGGAAATCACTTCTTCATATCCTCAAAGGCTTACTGACATCCATTTTACCATTTGAATAGTTTTCACTTTTTAGTAGGGGAAGTACTAAGAGTAAAAATATAAGATAAATTAATAATGAAACTTTGGTAAAAATATTCTAACCTACAAAATATAAGCACTTTAAATAAAACTCGGTGGCTCTCATGATAGGATAACTATCACTTTCATAGGTTCCAATACTATGTCTCCCTTAGTTAATATACAACCTAATAAAATTACCTTTAGAATTTAAAACTTACACTTTAAAACTTTGATATAATGTTAGTTCTCTTAATGAAACCACAAATTACTTCGAATTTGATATGTATAGATCCCTAAAAAAGGTAATATATGTGAATATCGTCAACAAAGACCATAAAAAACTGGTCAATTTTTGATTAAAAAGTATGGTTCATGAGATTAGATAACACTACAAAAGCATTCATCACCCCAAATGTACCCACCACATACTCATAAGTGTTGGTTAGAGTAAAATGGCAATATAAGTGAATTGTATTTAAAAATTTTAAATGAAAATATGGATAAAATTTTTCAATTGATAGATAAATTAAAACAATCAAAGTGCAATGGAATTGATAAGTGTATTAAAATTTAAAAGTATAAGAATATCAGAAACAAAATATCAATAAAAAAAGATATTTATTTATATAAATTTCAAGATTATGTGATTGATATGATTAATGATAAATTGATTTATTGAATATATATATTAATATGTAAATGACATGGAAAGTAAATAAAATACAAGAAAAAAAAATTAATAAGGGAGTTCAGCAACATCTCATTAAGAGCTCATATTCCCCACACAACAAATAATTAAGGGATTATGAATTTACATACACTTAATTTAGTGGTATCCAATAAACCTACAAAGATAAAAAACTCTTGAATTTATCAATAGTTAGGAAACCTAGAAAAAAGTTCTTGGTTTTAGTGGTTTTCCAAGAACCTAAAAAGAAAGACATTGGTTTTAGAGGTTTATGAAGAATCTGAAACAAAATATAAAAAAGAGGTTTTTTAAGAGGAAACCATTTAAATAAAATATATAAAACGAAATAGAATATGAAATTGATATAATGAGATAAACATAGATGATTGATAAAATTATTATAAGAAAGAAATACAAAGATATCCCATGAGGGGGATCAAAGAAAATATATTTATAGATGATTCTTGTTTTCATTCACTATAGATTAATGAAATTTATTTTAGTTGTTAGTAGTATCTTTACAATCATCCCATGGGTTGTATTTATATGATCTATAGGTCCAAGGATGAGTAGGTGGTTTAAATGGGTCAAAGAATCCATTACAGACCTCTATAAAAGAACCCCTTGACATGCGGACTTGACATTATTGTCTAGCCACCGGATGACACCATAATGCTAGAGGGGTTATTATAGGATTCCATGTTTCCGCAGACACCACGGGGTACCTTCTATCTTTCAGTGGTTAGCCAAGTAATTTTCTTGTAGAAAACCAATTCTATCCATATCACATCAAGTGGTTTGTGAGCTTCACTGGGTAGTTGGTGGACTTCTAGTAGATCTATCAGTTTTGTATCGGAAAACCAGATGCTTCTCATCCTTTGTTGGTGGTTGAGAATTCAGAAATAGGAGAAGAAAATTGGGCTTAGAGGTGCCCATTCTCTCTCCCATTTCATATATAGTATATTTATATCAAGACACTTTGGTTTGGTAACATTTTTATCATATAAATTATAAGAAAGTGGTTAGTGAGAATAAACCTCATGTTTTTGAAGGCCCCATTTTATTAAAAAGGAAAAAATAAAACAAAGTAGTTGATGGATACAAGTACAAAAATAAATTTTTATTTTCTATTTTTTCTCAAATTATTAGTAAAAGTTAAGTGCAGTGGAAATTTAGGGTATCTCACATATAAAGATGAGTTCATGGTTTTCCAACAAGACACCACATACAATGTCCATCTCGGAAGACCTTGGCTTCACAACCATGTCACTATGATATAGTGACTATGATTCATTCTTTGAAATTGTGGATTTTATATATCGTTAATAAAAATATTATTTTCTATTAGGTCATTTTTCTTTTTTACTGAAATTGATGTTAATTTTAAATTAGTACAACGGGATGACGGGTAATTCTCCATTGGGTATTCAGGGAGTGAATATTTTTTGAGATGTTGAACATTAACACCACACTCCATTTGATGCCTTTATGGTTCTTGAGAAACTCTAAAACTGAATTTATAATCATAATAACTAAAATTAAATTAAATGAAATGTTTAAAAATATAGTAGTAATTTTTTTATCATTAAGACAACCTAAGAGAGTGAGGTGCAACAATATTCCCTCTTTTTCTATTTACAATCACTAGGAATATACAAATGAATGTTTGAAAAGTAATTTTAATTTTTTATAATGAGATGAAAAAATATTTTTCAATACTTTAGAGATTAAAAAAATAGATTTTAAAATGATTAAAAATAATTTAATTTCAAAAAAAAATTATTTAAAATATATTTAAAATAAGACATTGGCTTTGTAAATTGCTACCTGAGAACATTCTGATTCTCAATCAACATTCGTATTGGATCATATAATGTTATGATATCAAATTTTGGTAGAAAAATTGGGCAATTACTATCCTCGACATTCTTGTATGTCCAACACCCGGGTTATCTTTCACCCAAGCGAGTCAATACCCTGATTTCATTAATGCCATTCTCAACCAACAGTAGAGAGAAGTATTTGATAGCATCAATATCACTTTTAATGTTGATCATTATGTATTTACCAAATCACCTGTGGGGGTCTTCTTATCCAATAATTATATACTAGATCTAGCTAACATTAGTGATGGAAATAGTGTTGTGGAGGTATATTGGAGTAAAGATATTCCTACCAAATATAATTTCTTACTCTGTAGGATTTACAGAAAAATTTATTCCTATAGATGAAAAGGTAAGTAAGAAGGGTGTGCATATCGTTTCAAAATGGTGGTGTCATAGGAAAACCATTTTTGAGTCAATAGAGCATCATTTATTTACAAGTGATTGAGATTTAGTGGTCTGGTGTTTCTTGGGTAATTTTATTGGTGTTGATATCCAACATGGTTTTGGTTTTTATTTCCTTAAAAATGATCCTCTCGGTGTTGGATTGAATGAACATGATTATAAGGCTTTCACTGTGATGATGAATGCGGGTTTCTAGAACTTATGGAACACAACAAATAAATAACATCATGATGGAACCCTGAGTCCCTTTCTAAATATGAAGGTGCAGTTCAAGTGTTTAGTGTTGGAGTTGGGTTCTCTAAAAAACAATGGGACAATAGAAAAATATCGAGGTTGTTTTTTACTACTAGTATGCGGTTTCCTTATTCTGAGGATGTTCAAGTGAAACCTAAGAAAGGAATATGGGTTCATTTTAAACCACACATTAGTGATCTTAAACTTAATGTTGATGGGTCGTGCATCCTTGGTATGATTCATGGAGGAGGAGTGATCAGAGATAATAATTGACCAGTTATCTTTACTTTTAATAGATTATACGTTCAATGAGATTATATAATAGTAGAGGAAAATGATCTCCTTCATGGGTTGGAAGTCTGTTGGGACTAAAACTTACCTCCTTCCTTGATCAAATTAGACTCTACTATGATATATAATTCCATAAGAAGGAAGGTAACTACCCCCTGGTTGATTGATTACTACATCTAAAGGTGCATCCGATATATTTCTCATGGTGTGTTTTTCCAACACACATGTCATGAAGGTAATAAAGTGTTATATTTTTAACCTCTAGGGATGTTCAGAATGATCCTAGGATTATTTTATCTAATGTGGGTAGTCTTTAATCAGAATGTGTTGACTTATTTTGGTTTAATTATCTTGGTTTACACTATTTTAGACCACCCTAGTTCCCTCATTTTTGGGTTCTTATTGTTCTTTTCCTTTGTTACCTTTATCTTTGTTTATTAATAGAAAAATGTTTTTCCATAAACCCACTTGATCTATGCAAATGATTTTACTAAAATAAAAGTATTTAAAATTATAAAAAAACGATAAATATCATAGTTATACCATAAATTTACCCCCATTTTTATTATATAAAAAAATATAAATTAGTATAAAGAAATAATGTTAAACATAAGGAGATCCATTATGTATGAGAGACAAAATGGACTAGAATATTTAGTTACCATCATTAATAATACTTAGAGAGAGAAAAAAGAGATTTTAAGATATTATAAAAACTAAGAGGGGCCCCCGCAGGGGGTTGGGGTGACAGAGGGGGTTGGGGTTTGGGTGGTGTGTTGTGGGGTTGAGTCCCCACGCACATTTGCTTCCTTGCACGTGTTGCATTGAAACAACCTTTAAAAAAATAAGAGGACTTTTAATTTACCAAAAACTGGAAATTTAGAAAATAAACAAACAATTTTAAAGAATATAAAAAATTTAAATGTTATCTTTTTAATGTAGATAACGAGTGTTCTCAAGATTGAAATAAAACCTTTAAGTATAAAATAGTTTCTCTAATAATCTCAAGATTGAAATAGGATTTCTCCACTAAGAACATTTTCAAACTGAAAAGTAAACACCCAACTTAATTGATTCACTAAAAATAGAGGGTTCTATAAAACAAGGAAATTCAAGAGATAAATATAAAGACATCAATGATTTAAAATAAATGATATATTTTTTAAATAGCACTTTAAAATATGAAAACATCTGAAAAATAAATAACTTAAAATTAATTTTGTACGTTAAAAATTATAATACATTATTAAGGACATGAAAGATTATGTGAATAATCTAGATTATATTCATTAGGAGTGTCAAAACAAGTGTACAGTAAAATCCCATTGCTCATTCATAGGGTGAAGATCAGATTAAAAACTAAACTATCCCTTTTTGTGGTTATAACCTCTAAGTGAATCTGCACCAAAATCATATCCACTTAATTGTATCCAGACAAGATTTTTTTAAGAAGACTAAAATAACTTTACTTTACCAGACATAATTTAATTATTTGGAAACATTTTTATATTTAGTTTTGAAAAAAATAGAAACAAGAAATAATGTTAAAATTAAATAATTTAAAATATTTAAATATTTCCTTAGTTAATGAATATTTTTCACAATATTACTATAAAGAACTCAAATTTAATAAAATCAAAATATTATATAGTAAGAGGCATGGAAAATATATTATCCAATTGATTATTGGATGTAATAAAATCAAGAAGGACATCACTTTTTTGAATCAATCTTTCAAAAAGTGGTGTTTAAGGTCAACATGCTTCATGAGAAAGTGTTGAATTAGATTTATAGAAATACTAATAGAACTAGTGTTATCAAAATTCATTGGGACATGATTTTAATTTTAATTATACTATATATGAGTGTGTTTCATCCAAATACTCTATGAACAAAAACTCTCCATCGCTATATATTTCACTTCAGCTATAGAAATAGAAACAAAATTTTGATTCTTACTACTCCAAGAGCTAAATAATTTTCTAATTATGTAATAAGTCCCACATAGACTTTTCTTATGTAGTTAGAATCATTGAAAATAGTTACCATCCAGACTCAATACTTCAAAATATGTGTATATTTTATTAAATAAACCAATATTTTTATGACATTAAATATCTAAAAATTCATATAATAGCATTCAAATTTTATTATTATTGATTTTATTGAAAATGATAATAGAATCATACACTAAATATGATTTCAGATAGGGTCTATGTAATGAAAATATGGCTCCCAATCTTATATATATAAATATTTCTATCAATCGATATATTGAATTCCTGAAACATTATTTTACAAGAAGTACACAGAGGTGGACTTATTACCTTTAATATAATGATGAAAAAATGTTTTAAAAGTTAATTAGTGTATTTTATTTATGTAAGAAAAATTACATCTTTATTTAGAGAAATTTTAAAACCATGAAAAAACATAAGTTCTACCATAAAACCAATTTCTATATCTTTTCTCATTAAATTATAAAATTCATTACAAATTGATTCTTTAGTAGAATTGAAAATAACATCATCAACACACATTTGAACAATTAATATATCATTTGAAATTGATTATAGATGAAATATTGAATCAAATTTTCCCACTCTAAAATAATATTCTAAAAGAAATTTATCCAACCTTTAATAACAAGCCTAAGTGGATTGCATTAAACCATAAATATCCTTACTTAACTTAAAAACATGATTTTGAAATTTTGAATCTTTTAAAACCAGGAGGTTGATCAATACATTTTTTGGAAATAAAACAATTCAATAAGTCACTTTTAACATCCTTTTGAAAAAATATTAAAATTCAAATGTGTGGTGGCTACCAATAAGATTCTAATGGATTAAATCCGAACAAAGGGTGAAATAATATCACCGTAATCAATGCCTTATTCTAAACTATAGCCTTTGGCTACGATCCTAAATTTATTATCATTGATGTCACCTAGATCTTTTAATTTATTTCTTTAAACTCATTTAGTTCCAATAATTGGATGATCATTAGGTCTTTTAAAAATAATACAAATATCATTCCTTGTGAATTGGTTCAATTAATCTTTCATTTTAAGTACCAAAGTTTCATCATTAACAAAAAAATTAATAATATGTGGGTTCTAGGTGTGAAAGAAAAGCATGATCTTCCACGTCCTTTAAATATAACATTCTTGTATTAGTACTGGTTTCAAAATCTCTGATAACATTTTATAATCGATGGTGTGCATATTTTACCCATGCATTGGGTAAAGGGATATATGGTGGTTCTTAATAAACATCAATTTCTATAAATTTAGGTAGATTATTTAAGGTCAAATTTTATAGGTTATCCTAACATCATTAATTTAGGGATGAGGTATTTGAAAAGTATAATCCAATTTGATGTTGATTGATTCATCTAATGTCCTGGGCCTTTCATTAAAGACTCAGTGTACTTTACTTGAGTTTGAGTACCCAAGAAAAATACATTCATTGGATTTGGGATCAATCTTCTCAAAGATATGTTTAGTGTTAGTAACAGAGAATTTCCATCATAACACTTTTAAAATTCAACATTAGTAAATTTTTTCCCAAAGTTCATAAGGTAACTTTTTAAGGAAGGGTCTTTCAGAACACAGTTTAAGGTATAACTTGTGGGATTAACCACATCAGGCCAAAAATATTAAGGGAGTTTAAATTTATTGAAAGGTTTTCTATAATTTTCTTGAAGTGTTTGTAACACCCCAATCTTCCACTATATGCTTTCTTTTTAAATAATTCAATATCATGTGATGTACACAACACTGAGTTCAAGCGCACCATGACCAATCAAACTAGGCGTTTAAAAAAGAATTTATGAATAGTAATACCTATTTTTTGAAATATTTTAAATTTTATTTTTCAAAATGGACTTCATTTCTGGGTTCTGAATATCAAAATTTTCTTAGGGTGATTTTTTGGTATTTTTTTGAAAACTTTCAATTTTTGATTAATAGTGAAAACACTGTGTTATTGTTTAAAAAAACTTTTTTTTGAAATAATCTAAATTTATTTTAAAATAAAAATAGATAAATAATACCTATATTATTCCATTTTAATTCATTTGAGTCAATTTATAATAATATTAGATATATAAAATTTTATTGAACTTTTTAACACCTTTTACCCACCTTCTAGGCACATTTGCAAATTTGTATAAAACGTAATTTTACCGCTTATGTGAATTGAATTTAAAACATAATATAGAAATGGTTGTCATAATTAAGTAAAATTTGGTTCAATAGGATGAAAATATTTTTTGGTTAATAGTAACATTTGAATTTTATTTACCATGGATAAAAGTAAATGGGGTAATTAAAAAAATAATATTATAATAATATAAAATTACCCCAAAACATGTTCTAATTCTATTGCATAAGTGTTCTTAGACCAGAATAAAACTTAGGAAAAAATTATGATCCTTTTTTATTCACTTTTTTTAGATTAGTACATTTATTAAATATTATTTAAAGAAGAGTTAAAAGTGTTGAATTCATATTTTAATATCTAAAACATTTTTAATATAGGGTTACACATAAGATAAATTAGACTATAAATATTGATTAGAAACATAAAAATATTTATTATATAATGGTATTTTATTTATAATATTTAGGAATTAAATAATTAAATTTATTTATGACGCAATAATGACATAGTAATTACCCTATTAATGAACGATTAAAATAAATGATATTATAAATATTAAAATAAATGTAAATTTAAACTTTTGATGCCATACATGAATTTTATGGTAGAAATTGACATATGAGTTATTATTTAATGCCTTTTTTTGGAAATTTTAATGTTTTTATGACTTTTAAAAAAAATTACTAAATAGTGTCAAAATTGAAATAAAAGAGTTTTTAAAACAAATACTATTTTATTAAATGATCTAAAAATCCAAAAAATATATAGTTTAGACAAATAACTTGGATAGTGATAAATATTTCATAAGTTATCCACTTTAGGTTCTATTGGAATTTTAATGTAAATATATTAACCATGTAGTATAAAAATACAAGAGGACATGGTAAGAGTTAACTTATTTTACAAAGGGATAAATCTAAATGATAAGGTTAGTTATTTTACCTAAACATGTATAAAACCGATTGGTTGAGCGGATTTCGACCCATAATCATATTATATATGAAATAAATCAATTTGGGGCCATTAGAATCTGAAAATAAGTTTATAATAAATTAATATTTCAATATTTTCCAAAAGTGACCCTCGCCTCCCTTTTAAAAGGGCACCTCCCTTTCTCTTTAATTCACACCTCCAAAGCCCTTTTCCTTGAAAAAACCTGACCCAAATCTCCTCTCAACTTCCCTAAAATAATATTAGAGGAAAAATATTTGGCATAAATCCAACTTAAGGAAATATTTTGTTCAAATAAAAAGGAGACACCCGAAGAAGAGGTAATCATTTTATCCCTTCTTTAAAAGTTAATTTCTTCTTGTACTTCCTATTACTAAATTTTTACGATAATAAAATAATAATTCTCACCTATACTATATTACGATAGTTTTTTAAGATTATGGTACAACCATATTCCAATTTTTACCCATCCTATGAAAAACAATACCACCATGCATGCGTACGTAAGACTTACCGTCTCCAAGATGTGGTGTAATTTTTTTTTCATATAAACTTTATTTACATGGGAATAACAATGAATATAATGTATGTAAATAATAAATATAACATGATATTTCTTATTTAAAATTCATATTAAATACAATTAAATACCATTTTACCATTAAGAAAATGATACTTTCATTCATGCGTACGTACGACTTACCGTATCCACGACACGATGAGATTCATTCTCCAATTTACCCGACCAAGAATAATTAAAAAATATATATATTATTAATAATTATGAAATATATGAAGTAATAATTCTACTAGGATTATATATATATGTATTTATGTACTTATACTTCATTCACTTCCATCCATTCAATACGATAAGAAAACAAAAACATCGTTCATGTGTACGTATGACCAACCGTCTCCATGAATGGTGTATTCCATTTTATATATCTATATATTATATATAATTATATTATGAATATATATGATATATAAATAAAATTATAAATTCTAGAAGTAAGTAAATAATGATATAAGTAATAAAATCAAGAATAACAAGTCAAAACACGTATGATAAACAAAGGGATATTACCCGAAATGTTGCATTAACTTGGAATTGATAATAAATGGGTACCATAAAGTTATAAAAGAATCATATATGATATCATAAATATTAGTATTATTCTTATATAAGTTAATAATATGTTTAGGAACATTATACAGGAGTTTCAGACATGTATGGAGAGTATCAGACCTATGGTAAGGGTTAATTCCTCAATCTCATTATTATCTGAGATTGTTGATGTGTAAGTATCTACTAGGAAATATTTATCATCCATGCCCATTTTTTATATTTTTTTCCAAAAATAATATTTTAAGGTTTTGTGTAAGGGACTCTTAAACTATATTATCGTTTTAATTGTTTTAATGATTTATTTTTCTAAATATATTTAATTAATGTCCAGGTTTTCAAAATGATTTTAAGGATTTATTTATATGAACATGATTTCTTTAAAATGTTTATTCCTTTCAAAAGTTTCAAAGTGGAATGGGACAATTTGATTCAAAAATCTATTTTAAGTTAATTCCTTTATAAATTTTGTGACTTTTAAATGATTTCATGAAAAAAGGGATATTTTTCTCACATAGTTTTACAGATCATTTTCAACTATGTCAACATATTTTACTGGATATTATTCTCGATTGAGGTTGATTTATTATAATGAAATATTCCATAATATATTGAATTAGTTATGACATGTTTGAGTGTGGATGTGCTATTTTTATACCATTCATGGTTTATGGTTAAAGTATTGACACTTTATATTCTAGTTTTAATACGAATATTTATGTTATGTTTCACCCTTTTCATATGAGGAATGAATTGTACTTAGTAAGTGATAGGAAATTCACACTATAGCCCCTTGATCCATTAGTAGGTCTTCTGAGACAAACTAGTGTCTTGTAATAATGCCTTGATAGAATATTTGTGAATTTTCTTGGCATGAGGTCTTGACGTAGTAGCTATTATGTTCGACATTATGCATTCCCTCGTTAAGAAATTAGTTTTTACATGTGATTATCTGACTAGTAGAATATCCATGTTCTCGTTTATATGGTAATATTTGATTTATTTTTTCCATATTAGGCCCAATTTTATTTTTAAAAGGCTGTAATTTTTATTATACATCTTGCTTTAAAAGTTTATAGCTTCCGCTGAATTATTTACCCTTACTGAGCATCTAAGCTCACCCATTTCTTTTTTTTTTATTTTCCTAGGATGACAAGAAGTACATGATGATTGATATTCAAGGTTATGATAGGGGAATAATTGAATTATCAAAGGATTATTTATTCTATGTTTTATTTTAGAAAGTGTAATGTAACGTTCATGTATGTGATCTATTTTCCAAGACTGCTAAACTGATTGGTCAATTGAGAATTTATTCCTTGTAATCATGCCATTGTATTAAAATAATGCACTGGCTCCAAGCTTTTGGGGTCAGGGCATTACAATTGGTATCATAGGACGTTTAAAAAGAGCCTTGGAAATAGATTTAGAAAACTAAGATTAGGGATCATAACCCTAAGATAGAATTTGAAGATATGTATTAAAAAGAATCCTAAAATTTTAAAATGGAGATTATGTGGGTATTCCTAGAAAATACATCCCTGTCTATATATTACAAGTGAACATAGTTCTAGAATAGAGGTACCTAGGGTAGAAAAATTTGATAAGGTGTTCTGAGCTTGAATCGGGGCAACCTGGTACCCGACAACAGGGCTTACTACGCACCTAGTTTGACACTCTTGGGGGGATATTATTAGGATAATTAATAATTTCTTTACAAACCATTATAAAGGATTTATGAGTAAATATGTCCCTAAAGTAACCATATTTATTATTTTGGATTAGATATGCATAATTTTTTTAATTTATGTTAAGTATTTTACTAGTTTAGAATTATGAATTATGATTCATAACCTAATCTAGCATATGCCTTTGTTTAGAAATGGAACCTAGTAGAATAAATGGAAATTGTATCAATGAACGTAATCAATTTAGGTATTTCCCTCCTATTTAATATTTTAATATTGGAGATGGTGGCACAACTGGAAGTGAACAACTTATAACCATACTCGGACAACTGACCCAGGTTATGAATAATAACCTTACCCATATATAGCATCCAGATCCAAAACACTTAGGATCAATGTTATACCACTTCATGAGACAAAAAAAATACAATATTCAATGGGAATACAAATCCTTTTTAGGTGAGTAGTGGATAAGTTCCTTAGAGAAAATATTTTTTTCTTTGGGGAGTAATGAGAGGGTAAAATGTTTTTATGGTAGTCTATCATCTTTTAAAAGATGCAGATCAATGGTGGTCATTGATTCAAAACCCAAAGGAGGATGAAGTAGTAGGAAATATGTTATGGGGGGAGTTTAAATAACTTTTCCTAGATAAATATTTTCCTCGTTAACAACGACCTGATATGGAAATGCAATTTCCGAGTGTGAGACAAAAATAGGATGAGAATGTTTCATAGTATGAGGAAAACTTCACAAGGTTAGCAAGGAACACTGCAAACTATATAGGAAACCCATGATGTAAGATTTATCTATTAATTGATGGGTTAAAACCATTCCTTTTATGGGCATTGGTCTGACAATCTTTCTCATCATACGAAGATATAGTCTCATGTGCTATAAAGACAGAAAATGAATTCTATAAGTCTTTTGACATTAAAGTAAAGCAAGAGAATAAGAGAATGGTGGAGCAAGAGAAAGATAAATGGAAAAAGAGAAAGAAGGATATTTACTTATGTGATAAATGTGGGAATAAACACCCTGGTATTTTCCTAAAAGGAATGGGATTTTGTTACAAATGTGGAGAAAAATCCCACCAAGATCGTGATTGCAAGGGGAAGAAAGAGGCTTTCAATGTTCAATGCTACAATTGAATATAAATAGGACATTATGGAAATGATTTTCCAAAGAATCAAGAAAATATATCTCATAAAAAGCAAATTTATGAAGGTCAGTCTTATTTTGTTCCTACAGTTGAAGTGGAATAATTAATGTATTTGTGTTTTTGGATTCCAGAATTATATCCTGGTTATAAGAATAATGTGACATATATATGGATGGCACTGTAGTACTTTTTGTTTTCATTAAGGTTTTAATATGATTAAAGAAATTATATTTTCATTATGTGACAATAAGATAACCTTTACATTGTTTTTTGGAATCTGATGTTACAATTGATTTTGGAAATTTAGAGAACTTTTAGAGAGTGTTTAGAAAAAAGTATTTTGGATAACTCTAAAGGTTTGAATGAATTATGTTTATCTTTTATATTACTTTTTAAGGTTAAAAAATTTCTTAATATTATTTTTGTAATGTTATAATACTATAGTTTTAGAAAAGATACAACATGTTGGCTGGGCGATAACCCATCGAGACAGAAAAAGTTACGGGAATCAATCCCACAACCAATGTGTGACAAGACTTTATCGCCTACCAATAGCCTACAAGAAGTCCATGGTTATTATAAAATAGTTTTTTCATTTAAAGGGTATATGTTTATATTTGTAAATTAGATGATTGAAATTAATATAATATTAATGAGTTTTATCTTTGGAAGAGAAAGATGAGTTTGTGGTAAGAATTTGTTAAAGGATGAAACTCTATATGTTAATTAATTATTCTTCCTTGTATTCTTATAATATGATTTAAATTAATTCTATAACACTAGGTAAAGGATCATAAAACCAAATATTTTTTCCTAGTACTTTCTTTTGTGATGAATCAAATGGTCCTATAGATTATCCTAGATTTATAGCTTTCATGTTGTTAACTTTCTCCTAATAAAATTCTCTATCGCTCTCCATCAGAACATGATGGTTTTTGTTCTCTTCCATATCCACTTTTTCCTACATGGAAACATAGTTTGTGTTATTTATGGTAACCTTTATTCTTACCTTTCTTTATTTTAAAATGGAGGCCTCGTTAATCCATTTTTTGATGGGGGATTTAAAATAAGATATTTTGAAATTTTAAACCCCCAATTTTCAATCCCAAGATTAAATTGAGAGGAAGAAATTTATTAAAGGAGGGGATAATGTTAACCCCAATCTTCCACATTACACTTTCTTTTTAAATAATTCATTAGTGTGAGATGTACGCAACACCGAGTTCAACTGCACCACGACCAATCAGACTAGCTATTTAAAAGGTAGTTATGAATAGTAATACCAATTTATTTTTGAAATTTTATAAATTTATTTTTCAAAATGGTCTTCATTTTTGGATTTGGAATACCAAAACTAGCTTAGGGTCAATTTTTTCTATTTTTCTGAAAACATTCAATTTTTGGTGAATAGTGAAAAACACTGCGTTATTGTTTAATACTAACTTTTTATTTAAATAATTTAAATTTATTTTAAAGTCAAATAGATACATAATACATATATTATTACAATTTAATTCATTGGATTCATTTTATAATAATATTAGATATATAATTTTTTTGATCATTTTAATGTCTTTTACCCACCTTCTAAGAATATTTTCACATTTGAATAAAACATTATTTTACTGCTTCAGTGAATTGAATTTCAAAAAACTGATAGACATGGTTTTCATCAGTAAGTAAAATCTGGTTCAACAGGATGAAAATAATTTTTAGTGAATAATAAATTTTGAATTTATTTACCACCGTTAAAAGTAAATAGGGTAATTAAAAAAATAATATTGTAATAATATAAGATTACCCCAACACATGTTCTAATTCTATTGGATAAGTGTTTTTTGACCAAAATCAACCTTCGAACAAAAATATGATCCTTTTTGATCCATTTGGGTTAGATTAGGACATTTATTATATTTTATTTAAGGAATAGTTAAAAGTGTTAAATTCAAATTTTTAATAACTAAACCATTTTTAATATAGGTTTATACAGAAGATAAATTCTACTATAAATATTCATTATAAATATAAAAAATATTTCCTATATCATTGTATTTTTTTATAATTTTTAGGCATTAGAAAACTAAATTTATTGATGACACAATGATGATACAATAACTACCTTATCAATGAAAGTTTAAAATAAATGATATTATAAATATTAAAATAAATGTAAATTGAAACTTTTGATTCCACCAATAAATTTTATGGATTACATTTACATATTATGTATGAGTAAATTACTTTGGTTCAAAGTAATCAAGTTGTTATAACTTTAACAAAAATCATTTACTAAATAGTGTCAAAATTGACACAAATGAGTTTAAAAAAAATACTATTTTATTAAATGATATAGTAATCCTAAAAATATATATTTCAGAAAAATAACTTTCATAGTGATAAAAATATCATAAATTATCCACTTTATTATCTCTTTAAATTTTATAGTAAAGATATTAACCATGTAGCATAAAAATACAAGAGGACATGGTAAGAGTTAACTTATTTTACAAAGGGTTAAATCTAAAAGATAAGGTTAATTTTATGAACTAAAAATGTATAAAACCTTTTGGTTGAGAGGATTTAGACCAATACTCATATTATCACAATAATAAATAAATTTAGAGATATTATAATCCAAAAATAATTATATAATAAATTAATATTTCAAGCTTTTCCTAAAGTTCCCCTCACCTCCCTTATAAAAGGGCACCTCTCTTTCTCTTTAATTCACACTTTCAAAGCCCTTTTCCTCAGCCAAAACCTGACCAAATATCCTCCAACTTCCCTAACTTCATCTTATAGGCACAACTTTGGGCATAAATACAACTTAAAGAGTTCTTTTGTGAAAATCAAAACGAGACACCTGAAGAAGAGGTAATTGTTTTATCTATTATTTCATAGTTCATTTCTTCTTGTACTTCCCCTTACTAATTTGTTACCATAATAAAATAAAAACTCCAAAATAAACTATATCATTAGATTTTTTTATGATTATTTTACAACCATATTCCTATTTTTACCCATCCTATGAAAAACAACAACACCATGCGTGCGTACATACGACTTACCGTATCCACGTCATGGAGTAAATTGTTTTTCATGTACACTTTATTTATATGAGAATAAAGATGAATATATTTTTTGTAAATAATACATATAACATTATATTTATTATGTAAAATTCATATTCCATCCAATTACATTCCATTTTTCCATTAAGAAAATGATACTGTCGCTCGTGCGTATGTACGGCTTAACGTATCCACGATGTGATGAGATTCATTCTCCACTTTGACCATCCAAGAATAATTATAAAAAATATATTATTTGTAATTATGAAATATAATAAATTATAATTCTACTATAATTATATATATATATATATATATGTATTTACATATATTTCATTCACTTACTTCCATTCAATACGATAATAAAAGGGAAACATCGTTCGTGCGTACACATGACCTACCATTTCCATGAACGGTGTATTCCATTATATATGTATATCTATAATATATATTTATATTAGAAATATATTTGATATATAAATCATATTATACATTCTGAAAGTAAATAAATCATGATATAAGTAATATGATCAAGAATAACTATTCAAAACACGTGCGATAAACAAAGAGATATTACCCGAAATGTTGCAGTTACATGGAATTGTTAAACAATGGGTAACATAAAGTCCTAAAAGAATTATATATGATATGAAAAATATTATTATGATTCTTATATAAGTTAATAATATGTTTAGAAACATTATACAGGTGTTTCAGACACGTACGGAGAGTATCAGACCTAAGGTAAGAGTCAATTCCTCAATCTCATTATTATCTGAGATTGTTGATGTGTAAGTATCTACTGGGATATATTTATCATCCATGTCCATGTTTTATGAATTTTTTTTCAAAAAGGAATCTTTTAAGGTTTTATGGAAGGGTCTCTTTAACTATATCACCATTTTAAATGTTTTAAATATTTTTTTTTCTAAATCTATTTAATTAATGTCCATGTTTTCAAAATGATTTTAAGGATTTATTTATATGGACATGATTGTTTTAAAATTTTAATTACTTTAAAATGTTTCAAAGTGTTATGGGAAACTTTGATTCAAAAATATATTTTAAATTTCTTCCTTTTTAAATTGTGTGACTTCTAAATGATTTCATGAAAAATAGATATTTATCTCAAAGAGTTTTACCGATCATTTTCAACTATGTCAACATACTTTACTAGATATTTTTCTTTATTGAGGTTGATTAATTATAATAAAATCTTTCATACTATATCAAAGGAGTTATGATATGTTTGACTATGGATGTGATATTTTTATACCATTCATGGTTTATGGTTAAAGTATTGACATTTCATATGATTGTTTTAATACAAATGTTTACGTTATGTGTCACCCATTTCATATGAGGAATGCATTGGACTTATTAAGTGACGGGTGGGGCCTAATATTTCCCCTAGATGAATCAGTAGGTCTCATGAGGAAAACTAGTGGCTTGGCATAAGGCCTTGATAGAATATTTGTGAATTGTCTTGGCACGAGGCCTTGACGCAATAGCTATTATGTCCAACATTATGCATTCCCTCATTATGAAATTAGTTATTACAAGTGATTATTTGACTAGTAGAATATCCATTTGAATGTTTATATGGTAATGTTTGATTTAGTTTTTCCATATTATGTTTATGATTATGTTTAAAAGGATACTATTTTTATTTTACATCATTCTTCAAAAGTTTATAGCTTATGGTGAATTATTTACCCTTACTGAGCATCTGACCACACCCCTTTCTTATATTGTATTTTACCAAGATGCCAATCAGTGTATTATTATTGATATGTAGGATTAATCTAGGGTAATAATGGAGTTATAAATGGATTATTGATGCTATGTTTTATGTTATAAAGTGTAATGTAATGTTCGTGTATGTAATCTATTTTCCAAACTGCAAAACTGATCGGTCCTTCGAAACTTTATTCCTTGTAATCATGACAATGCATTAAAATAATGCACCAGCTCCAGGCTTCTGGGGTCTGAGAGTTACAATGTTCAATTCCATCTCACAAAAAAACACATTTTTTTGGAATCCTTGGAGTGGAAAAGTAATGATTATTACCTTGTGAAGTACAAAGTTCATTAAAATATTTATTATGATACACTACCTTGTGATCAATACGAATGTATATGATATTTATCCTTTTTCATTTTTTACCTTCTTTGAATATTTATTAAAGGATTTATATGCCTTATTTTTATGAGATAATAAATAAAGATATGTAAATCTTGTATAATAATCGATAATTATTAATGTGAAAGATTTAACTCTTATACTTACATCTCCTGTTAATCCAAAAAGATAAATATTTGTAAGATCAGGGACCTTGGAGGCGAATACTTCCTTCTTAGATATAAAGTGTTACATCCCTATCCCCATTCTCCCTCACACAATTGAGAATTCTAGTTATGTGACCACAAGTGTGCCTCCCAGTTTTCTAGAGGCTACCGACTAGTAATAAGTATGTAAGAAATATAGTGGGGAGATTATACCCTCTATAAAAGATTAGGAATAATAATAGAAATAAGGTAAATAAAACACTATATACAACTCATGTATATAATAGTTGAATTCCAAAAATCCAAATAATAATAATATAACAAGTCATACCATACAGTATTCCAAAACAATTCATTTTGAAAGTCATAAATATAAAAAAAAAATTAAAAAAATCCAAAATATAGACTCTATAAAACCTAGTTTTGAACCCCATAATGAGTCCCCTCTCTATGCTCTAATACAATACAGAATAGAAAACAATTAAGTACAGGACCCATTTCCCTTGTCCAAAACAGCATCCATGAAATATGGATGGGTACCAAATAATGACCCAAAAAGGGTGTGATTGAAATCAGTTGGCCAACACCCATGATGTCTAAAAAATCTAGTTAGAATAAATAGTAGATACAATTGTAAGTTACAGAAGGGAATAAATTCATAAATTAATTGATATCTATAAATAAAACTACGAACCCTAAATCTTTGAGTTGAAAAATTGGGTAAAACAAAAATACATCGACATGTTTTCATATATCTATATCCATTGGAGTATTCTCCTTCCATGGATGAAACACCCATAACACCAATGGATTCTCTTATCAAGGATAAATCACCCATATAGTGTCAAGTAACCAAACATCTCTCCATTGAAAATAAATAATAGAATCTATGTGAATTCCCATGCTAGAGTTTCATACATATCCCATGATGAAATACCATACGAAGGAAAAAATTAATTATGTCATACAATACTCTATGTGAATTCCCATGATTGAGATACTTATGTGTTCCCATAATGAAATACTAAACCAAGGGAAAGATTATTCCCTAGAACCAGTGTGAATTCCCATGTTAGAGCCACTTAAGTGCATAAAGGACATCAATCCTTATGTGAATTCCCATGCTAAGGTTGATATTATAATTCAAAACAAATGAAAATAAGAGTCCATTCATTCCAATGTATCAAACGTGCAAAACATGTTATCATATTAAATATTGGTCAATTTATCCAAATTACCAATTATCAATTGTTTAATTCCATTATTACAAGTTACAAATTATCACAATAATTATAAAAAATCTATTTCACATTCCATACATTCTTATTACTATTTCACATGTCATTATATTCATATTCTATTCTACTATTACACTAATTCCAATTAAATACCATTTTACCACTTTCAATCCATGTCATTCTTTACTAATCCAATAACAAGAAATAACATGATAATATAATTCATTAACAAAATATAATTCATGATAGGGATATATATTCATTAAATTTAAATCCCAACCTAGGGTCAAGGGTTGACAACATCTCAGATTACCACAATTCTTGGTATCAATACCAATAGAGCAAACAATTTTTGAGAGAGGTTTAAGCATATGTTTTTATAAATTTTATCAGGTTACCAATTAGAATAGGTTTCTCTCATAGTGTTTGGACATGATATCATATATTGAAGATACAGGATAAATCAAAATAGACTTTAGGGAGTTGTTTTAGACCACCCACATTAGGAATAAAGAATAATAGAAAACAAGATGTTATACCTGATTATTGTGAAAAACAATGATATTCTATGAAAATAAATTGAAACACACCATCAATCCATGAATAATAGGATAAAATGATGAAAAAGGGTATTTTAATAAAGATAAGTGAGACTTATATAATTTGGATCACTAGATCGAAGAACGGATCTATGCACTAATGAAAGGTGTTGGAGGACCCTCAAGAGACTTGGAGAGCCTTCATAATTTTCAAATAAAAATATAAGGTCTAATTAGGAGTGATTTTATTTTTAAAATATGTTACGGGGGAGATATATGATTTCAACACCTATAATATTGGCCTAGCCTGATTCCACCGATTGTCCAGTGTGTACCACCGGAGAGCCGATGGTGTCCTCTAGTGCTACTGCATGACTGGGACCCCACCAACTAGTCAGTGGGGCTTTTATAGGTGACTGAACCTATCCAATTTTTAATAGATGATTTTAGTATCTCATCAAACACCTAGTGAGGCTAAAATAACTTTACTAAGACACTATACTACCCATCAGTTGGCTGGTGGACTACACCATCGAGCTGGTGGATTTGTAGTATTTCCAATACTATAAGAAACTTATATATTTCTACTAACATAGATTCTTAAATACCAAAAAAAACTCTAATAAAATACTTTAACAAGGATGCAAGAATCGATTTCAATGGTTCAAATGGGTTAATAAGACACAAATATGTAAAGCCAAATTCTTAAAGAGGAACCTACATAAACAATATGAGATTCTACAACATCCCAACCATATAACATATCTTCCTTCAGCTATACTTAAAAGAGTCACTATGGGGTATTTAAGAATAAGTTATTCCACTAGAACCACATATTAGACTCCCAATCCTAGGTTTCCTTCTAAACTTACCCATTCTTCCATTACACTTAGTGGCATGATCGTACCTCAATGATTTTTGTAGTTATGGTGCATGATATAGATTAGATGCTCCTCAAAGGAAAAATAATAATAAATATTAACACCATCAATTTATATTATGTGATAAGGGGTGTTGTGGTATCTCAAGATATTAAACAAATGAAAATCATCATGCATGAAACTGTGTAGTTATGGAAGGACTAATTAATACTCCATTGGACTAACAGTCTACAATATCTCAAATGGCCTGATGAACCTGGTATCTAGCTTTCTTTACTTCTATATATGGAATTTCCCCATCCTATGAGACACTAAAAGAAAAATAGGATGACCGAACTCGACCTTGATATGTTGTATCTAATGGTTTATTCATGAATTATACATATTCAACATAGTTACCAACCACTTTATGATCATATAAACCTACTTAGACATCTCCTACTTGATACTAGGTCTAACCAGATTTCGTTTAACACCTATAAACAGAACAATGAAAAACTTCATGATCTTCTATGCAAGGCCTTGAACTATCCCAAATAGATCAATTTCTTAATGCTATTATTATAAGAAAACTCCACAAGGGGCAGATGTTACTATCGAGAACCATTGAAAGCCAAAATATTTTTACAACATATCCTGTAGAATTTAAATCACCCACCCAGATTTTTCATCAACATGATGATTTAGGCTACACTCGGATGAAACTATCATCCCAAAGGATTCTAAAGGCATCACTATAATCTCAATGTAAAATGAGAATCTTAATCAAGAACAATAATCCTCAGAATATTGTGTAATAAAACTATATTCTACAAAAAAATATTACCTAGATCATCGATTATGAAGGTATTACTAATAAGAATTTTATGGGATTCCTTTGTTAGAAAATCCATTATCACACAAAATGAATAATTTTTCTAAGGTGTCCTAGGAAATGCTATCATAAATTCCACAGTTAAATCATCCCACTTTCATTATGAAATGGTAAAAGGTTGTAATAACCTAATTGGCCTCTAATTCCTAGTATTCCCCTACAAAAAATTGAAAAATTACCACTTCCAATAGACTAACCTGATGGTGGATCCCCAATATATATGATATCCATAGAAGAACATTACCACTTCCAATAGACTAACCTGATGGTGGATCCCCAACACATATGCTAACCATAGAGCTAATTTCTCTGAATCAGATAATTTCCCTCTCTTCAACCAATTTAGAAGCATGATAATAAGAGATTTATATGATAGAGTTTCTTGAAATGGAGACTCTTGGACATCCAAATGAATTTTTTCAAACAACACTATAACCTAAAACACTTCACAAGATTCTGGCACTGCCTCTATTTACATATTCCTACTAAAGGGATTGGAAATGAATTTTACCTTTCTTATAGTGTATTCTAAATCAATGTTGAAGGATTGTAGATACTTGACCCACCTCATAAGGTGAAGGATTAATTCCCACGGAAAAAATATGTTCTTGAGGCTCTTATGATTTGTGTACCCCATGAACCTCTCACCCAATAAATAATTCCAAAAGCATCTTATGGAGTGTACCAATTCACCTAACTCTAGATTTTGAGTGAGATAATTTCTCTCATGAGGCCTCAACTGTCTGGAGCCATAAATAACCAATAAATCATCTTGTATAAGAACATATATTATCCCAACTCCTAATGTGACATAGTATATAGAATAATTCTTACACAGCTCAGGTAAGGTATGGTCTAGTCCAGAGGTCAACAATGTAATGACTCGGATTTTTATATATAAAATTCCCCATTTTGTTGAATTAAATGTCTTATTATATAATATGGTTATAGAAAAAAATCACTTCATTTTTTTCATTATATCCAATTGGATTTAAATAAAAATTAAATATAATTATCATTAATAATATAGTCGTTGAACAATGATCAGATGACTAGTATAAATATAGGGTTTAAACAAATCAATTTGTTATAAAAAAAGGAAGTGATAGCCTCAAACAGTAGGATTATACCCTATTAAGCCCATTTATCAGATCTTATGAGGGATATAAATTTTCTGAGATTTTCCCTTGACCAATCCCAAGACCAAACCCAACAACTTAGGCATGAGAGAAATCTTTTATGGGAGAAGTTCAAGATCATTGAGATCACTACCCAAACCATGTTCTTCAAACAACCCCATGAAAGCCCCACCATCACAACCCTTACTCTTTGGGTATATGATGGTGTACTAAAGAGATATGTATCAAGACCCTAGAAATAGGAATATGTACCTTATTTTTTTTATAAAATAACGACTATATTTTCATACTATTATTGTTACTTTGTAAATGATTTCTAAAGCCCAAATAATATATTTTGTTAATATTCAAATTCAATTAAGAAATATATTTTTGTGATTTAATGGGTTTTTGAAAAAAAATAATATACTAATAAAATTATATTATTAAATAAATTTTATTAAATATAAATAATCATATAGTTTTTATGAATTCAAATGTATTTTTTATCAGGGTTCGGAAACTATTATTTATAAAAACCCATCATTTTCAATAAATGTCAATTTTTTAAAAAGTGAAAATTCACATATTTGGAAAATTATTAAAATAAAATTTATATAAATTTTGGAATTAGGATGTAAAAATTATCTAATGGAATTTTTTTTTATAAATTTAGGAGACAGTCGATTTTTTGGGTAAAAATTAAATACCATATAAATATACGGTGTGTTTTATTAAATCGTTATAGACCAGTAGTGATGTAAAACATACTATAAAAAATATCCTCAGAAAAATATTTGTTTTTAATTTAATATAATGTAATTTTATGTTTATTTGATTTATTTTATAAGGACTTAATGAATCCTACAAGACTTATAATATATTTTAAGATTTTAAAATCATTTCTTTGAGAGTGTGACTCACCATTACATAATCAATGGAATTATTTTATTATCTTCAGAAATTGGACATATAAAATAATTTATACCGATACCTTTTTAGAGAAACCATGGGAAAAAATCATTATGTGGTCTGTGGTTTTGAATACTGTATTATGTAGAGTCCAAAACCTAATTAATAAAGATATCTCCTTCCTTTCCTATAAAAACCCACACAAGATACCATTTATCTTCACTAAAACTCTTTGGAGAATTAACACATTCTTACCTCTACTCCCTAGAGTCCTCCCAAGGTGACCCAAGCTTTAAAGAAGCCCCTCCTAATATTTTGGAGTTAGACACCCAAGTAAGGGATCCTCACCTTCCACTTCTTTCAATTCAATAATATTCCTTGGAATTAGTATTTATAATTTCTATTTTTTATATTTAAATTAATTTAATATGATTCCATTTCTATACAATTTATGTTATTTTAATGATATATTATTTATCCTCTCTCATTTTTACCTTTATCTATGCCATTACTATTCCAAAATTTCATAAGGGATCTTCCATTATCCTATCAAGCACTACTTTTAATGTTATGTCTTCTAATTTTCATTTTATTATGTTGCAATATGTTATTAAATATCCCACTTACTTTATATTTTATTTATAAATGATTATATATCATTTTGATCTCATTTAGACCTCCTATGAACCTTTATGAACACTTGTTATGATGCTGAAATTTTGTAAGGGTTCTTTCCTTTATCTTATTTCTTCAGGTTTCTTTTTTAGGTTACACCTTATATTTCAAATTAAAAATATTGGGGAATATATTTCCATGTAACTATCACTTTATATTTTATTTCTAGGTGGTGATAGACCCCTGTCTCTTTCCCCAATCAATTTTATGAATTTTTATATGAAGCCGTTATGCTACCGAAATTGCACCCAAATTTTCTATGGCAAAATAATTATGTAGTGAATATCATACCAATTTTTCTACCAAGGGTATTCACCTTTATGCATGTATAATTATTTATTATAGACTTACATGTATTTATTCCATATTACTTGATCATTGAATAATTTATGATGTTGAATGAATCTATATTGTATGATCTATGTGGAACACTTAAGCATGAAAATGAAATGATTATGAATGGCGCACCCTAATAACGCTCCAATGAAATGGGAAATGTTTAGTATCGTGATAAGTTAGGTTTAATGGTCTTGGAAGCTATCCTTGTCTCATGATCATCCATTTGAAATAAGCCTTTAATCATTCTCCCCCATGTGCAATGATCCTTGACTTATGCTCATCCAGGTGCAATGAGACTCGAGTCATGATTATGTCATCATTTATGTTGTTTCTACATTTCCAATGTTATAATTATCATTCTATATCATGAATTATTATTCATGTTCCTTTTATTGTCTAGAGATATTCCTATCGTCTAACATGTATTATCTTCTAATTATTAATCCATGTTTATTTACCTTACTTAGATTTATAACTCACCCCTTTCTTATGTTTGATCCTAGGGTATCCCAGGTAGTTTTAAGTTTGTTGGAATATTATGATCATGTCATGGGAATTTTCAATAATGTTGATGTCTCCAATGTTCAAGTTGTTATGATTTTACCTACTTCCAAAATATAATATACTTATCGATCTTTCTAGTTGTATAATATGTACTTTTATGTAATGAATGAAGTATTTTATGTGTAACAAAGAGAAGGGTCATTATATATGGTTTCAAAGTTTAACTTTTGTTATTTTTGGGATTAGGATTATAATACACTAGTGAAAGACTTAGGATTAGAGAACTCAAGTGAATGCCTTAGGGATAAGACTAAGTATAAGAAAAATGTCCCTAAATTTTAGTATGTATATATTTGTAACACCCCAGGTAAATAAAGTGTATAAAATTTTCACATTTATCCATATTTTTGAATAAAATATTAATATTACTTTAAAGGGGATGCTATGCTCGATGGCGTACCCAATACGCAACAACAAGTTTCTTGGGAATCTTACGTTGCACTCGAATAATAAAATAATATTATTTTAAATAGTAGTTAATGCCTAGCCGTTGTAATGGAGGGAATGAACAGAACTAACTACAAAATTATTATATATGTTTGTCAAATATTTTTACTTTTTTCAATAAATGTTAGAGGATTAAAAATGCGAATGAATCCAATTTTAAGCATAAACATTCTAATATTCTTTAAAAGGTCGATTAAACGCCTTTTGATGGCGAACATCTTTTAAATCCACTTTTTGAAAATTTTATGTGTTATATTTGACAAAATAAAATTCTTCTTTAGAATCGGGACATCAAAATTTACTTTGTGTAATTTTTTGGTATTTTTCCGAAAAAGTTCAATTTTTAATGAATAGTGAAAAAGGTTGTATTTTAATTCAAAACCACTTTTTAATCAATTTTATTTATATGATTAGATTATCTTTTTAATTGGTTTTAAAGTGAAATTAGAATATATTTTTACCATTTAATCCAATATTGGTCGTTGGAATTAATTTCACTTTGAAATCGGACTTAAACTAGTGTCAATCTTTTGATACATTTTGTTTCATAAAAACACACTATTTGTTTTGACAGCGGGAATTAATTATTAAATTATTTAATTAAAATTATATGTTTTGAATTTTGTAAAATAGACATAATTTTTGAATTCAGAATATCAAATATAGCTTAGGGTGAATTTTTGGTAATTTTCTGAAAAACTTCAATTTTTGATGAATAGTGAAACCACTAAGTGGTACTTATAAAAACTGATTTTCCGTTTAAATGAAATTTTTCCATCTTTGTGTTTTGAATTTAAAAAATCTGACATACATGGTTGTCATTAAGAAGTAAAATGTGGTTCAATGGGATTAAAATAATTTTTTGGTGAATAGTAACTTATTAAGTTTTTAATCGCGATTAGAGGTAATTAGTGTAGTTTAAGGTAAAAATAATGTTTTAATAATATGAAATGACCTATACACATGTCCTACCCTCATTGGATGAGTCATGTACAACCAAGACAATCCATGGGTCAACTTGGGGACCCCATGGAGCCACTTTGGTTGGAAAATGACATAAATGTCTTTTTGTTTATTGTTAAAGTCAAAATGACACAAACATGAGATGTTTTACTAAAAAAATTTTTAGATGGGGTTATACAAGTCATATTTTTTACTATAAATAATAAATTGAAAGATAAAAAGATTTAATACATCATAGTATCTTTTTTAAAATTTTTAGACACTAAATAAATCAAATTATTTATGACATCATGATGATACAACGATGACCTCATTATTTAACGATTTAAATAAAATGGGAAGATAATGTAAAATCTAAGACCTAAACCTTTTTAAAACCTATTTTATGGGTTTATTTCGAACCCTTATCACCTTATCCTAGAAATACATCAATGTGGGACCTTTAAAATCTGAAACTCATTCAAAAATAAAGTAACATTTCTTTACTTTCCAAGAGTGCCCCTCCTCTCCTCTTATAAAAGGCCCCCACCTCTACCCTCTTACCCACACTTCCAAAGCCTTTGGCTCGGCCAAACCCTGCCCATTTGGTCTCTCCACATCCCTCTCTAACTCCTTGAAGCCTCACTTTGGGCAGAAGTCTTCCCAAGGAAGCCTTTGAGCTCAAACCAAAGGGAGTTACCCGATTTTAAGGTAATGTCTTCACTTGAGTCCTTTTGTTTTATTTTCCTTCTCCAACCCCCCTAAAATCTTTTTATTAATTTCCTTTGTAACAACTAAAGTATCCTAAATATACTAGGATGTTGTTATAAGAAGGATTCGAGCTACACTTACACACACCTTCGTCTAATTGTTAAAGAACATACTGTTTCTGTGGTTAGTGATTTTCTGCCTCACGAAACGATGATTGTTCAATATTATTTTAACACCTTTAAAGGTGGCCATTATGATGTCAATTTATTTTATATATGATATATATGGTATTTATGTTACTATATGATTCTGTATTTTATATTTAAAACATAACTTTATTCTTTTCATGTTGTGTAAATGCGATAATTTTATATGAGGAAGTGTGGATTACCGCCCCCTCAAGTGATGTGACTCGTACATGCAATACATGGAATGTATAAAGAATGAAATTAATGAACATATGTGACCTATATAAAATATATATTATACTGAAATTATAATATATATATATATATCATTTATTTTTAATTCCATTAATATGACAAAGAAAAAAATGAATGTAGCGTTCATGCGTACGTACGACCTACCGTCTCCATGAACGGTGCTTTTCGTTTTTTATCTCCAAATGATATGGGATATTATAAAATGAATATGTACTAGATATATATTATATTTTAATAATTAATACTATTCTGGAAATTATTTACTTATAACTACATGGAAAATCATTTTTTCAAACAAGTTCATTTTTGACTCATGTACCAAACATCGGCAAAACCGTCTGATATGAACTAACATTATTAAACAATTATTATAACATTATAATATATGATATGAACTGAATAATACTCTTTAAAGGAGGTATTTAAGAAATTATAAATTGATTGAAGTTTATTAATCAGGAATATAAAGAAACGAACAAGACAAGTTGGACTTGAGGTAAGGGATCCGACTCCTATCTTTCTTTTAAAGTACACTCTTTTATGTCATTCCTTTTAAAGATAATATTTCCTGTTATTGGGATATTATTTTATATTAATCTTACTTTAATTTTTATGTTCATATGATGAGAGACCCTATTCTCTCTCATCAATCCATTTTGGAAGTTTTGAGTGGCGTTGTTAGGCTGCCAAATTTTTGTAAGAGATCCAACCTCTCTCTTTATTTTTAAGTACTCTCCTTTATGTCACTTCTTTTAAGCTCCTCTTTGTTATGTTGGGGTATTTTATTTTATATTACTCTTTCTGTAAACTTTATGTTGATATGATGAGAGACCCTATTTCCTCTCATCAATCCATTTTGGAAGTTTTAGGTGGCGCTGTTAGGCTGCCGAGTTTTCGTAAGAGATTTTTCATCTCACTTTTAGTCCCGTGATATTTATGCTACATTTGCCACAATTTCTTTGAGTGGTGTATGTACTTCCAATTATTATACTCTTTGTGTAATATAATTTCATTTATGGGTATTTACATATTCATTGTATGGACCTTATTCAATGGGGTGTACGTTTCGAAAGTTACCCAAGTCGGTAAGGGAACCTTTCACCCTCCTCTTTTTAAAATACTTCTTTTGTTATGTCTTTTAATTCACATACTATTATGTTGGGATATGCTCTTCTATATCCTTATTGATGTAAATTTTATGTCCATGTGATGAGATACCATCTTTATCTCTCATCAACTCTTTTTCTGAATTTTGAAGTGACGACGTTAGGCTGTCGAATTTTTGCAAGGGAACTTCTTAACCCAATTTTGATTCTTTGGGATAAGCTTGTACTCCTTGAATATGTCGTTCTAGGAATATGTGTGAATAAACTCTGATTTTTTTACACTTAATATCCACTTATATTTGGTGTATCAGTTTGTCACACATAATTATGTAATTGATTTATCCTTAATCCAAGGATACCGTCTTTGTAAGGGACTTCGTCTCAATCTCCTTTCATTGAGGCATATTTTGTTTTATATACAACCTTCTTTTATACGGTGTATAAACCCCTTTGACTTTTATGTTTATTCAAAAGGAATATTTTTTATACTAAGTGTTTACTAAACCATAAAAGGGAATGTTTTTGTCGTACGTGTGCGGTGACAATGACTTCTCCGCCGCCGTGACCATTATTTGAGTTTCGGCTTCCTCTACAAGCGATACCTTTTTTTTAAAAGAAAAATAAATAACATGTTTTACTTTTATTTTATTTTGGTATTGAAAATGGTTTTCATAATGTTTTTATATCAATGTGTTGTATTGATATCTTGTGATTGAAAGGTTGAAATGTTATGTTTCCTTTATGCATGTTTTATGTGATATGATTATGTTGAGGTTCTTGGGAATTATTATGAAGACGGGTGGTTCCGTGATAAAATAAGGGTGGGTGAGCCCGATATAGCTCTCCAATGCATTGGGTAATGCGAATGAGTGAAACGTTAAGGTTTCTCCGAAGAGATTTAGGGAATATACTGTGGTGGGTATTCCAAACGTAACCAAGAGGATTACTCCCTATGTAAGAATGTTATGAATTCCTCAAGTTACCTTTTATGTCTTATGATTTCTATGATTTAATCATGATTTGATGAGGTATGTTAAAGTTCATGTGTTTTATGGGTAAAGTATGATTTCATTATTATGTATATATGAACTCATGTTTCCTTTCCATATTTTTATAACCCTTACTGAGCTTTTTATGCTCATCCCAAGTTTTTTTTAAATGTTTTTCACAGGTCAAGGGAAAGGTACATGATATGATGATAGTGACTAGGAAGGGTCAAGAAAGAATCCATGTTTTATTTTAAATATGTTTCCATTTATGGGATAAATGAATACTATCTTTGTGTAACCACTTTGTTTAAATGTGGAATTTAATGCATGTTTTATGTCCTAATTCTCTAAAACTCTAAACCTGAAAAGATCCTCAATGTGAATTATTCATTTAATTCAATATTAAGTAAGGTTTAAGGCTGGGGCCTTATAGTTAGTATCAATGGTCGGTTTAGACAACATTAGGGATTAGGTGTTTTTGTTAGACACATGATGAGTCCCTATATCTATTATTTCAGTTAAATCCTTGTTTTATAACTTTTTTCAGGTCAAGTAAAGTCAACTACGAATGGAAGGAGAATGATCTCAAACGACATTCCTTTCTCTTCCTAATGACATGCTTGCAATAATTATTGCAAAGTCATGTTCGAATGATTGTGGAACTTTTTCTAGCATACAACTTACTTGCAAGCAGTTGTTTGAGATATCAAACACCTCCACTATACCTCATTATCATCGTGGATCATGGGTTGTTTTTAGACAAATACTATTTTGACAATATTCTCATATTTTCAAGAAAGGTAAATATTATCAAGGTATTTTCAAATATTTTAACTTATCACAAGAATTTGAATCATATTATGATTTTAAAAATGGTGCTGAGGAAGGATACCCTTGCGAAACCTATTTATATTTGATTTTAAAATATAGTCTCTTAGAACATACTTATGGTATTTTAAAAGGACCAATAATAGAAATTTTAAACTCAAATTCTGTCTGACTATTTTATAGAAATCATGTTTTATCAGATGTTTTGGAATTATATGTCATACATGATTATTTTTCAAAACTGTTTTTCTGTGAACACCCATATGACCCATGTTGTACAAGGTGTATTTGGATGGAGGAAGAAAATGATTTTGAAGGATCTATAAATCATTGTTGTAATGCATGGGACTACTACCAACGTGAGAAAGATGACGATGAAACCGAGTGGACGCCATGATCAAGGTATGATGTTATTCATTTTGGGAATCATTTTATTTTATCTTATGGTGGTGAAATAAGACTTCAAGAATTAAGATGTTGAGATCGTAACGAATTTGGATAAAAATGAGAGGTATAAGGAAACTATTGAGGTTAAAACATGTTAGGGTTATTTTTTGAGTTTTATAAAAAGGACAACACGCAGACCGTGTGACAACCCGTCACGTCGGACAAAGCTGCAAGAATCGAACCCACAACGAAAGTGCAACAGGTATTTATTGCCTACCACTGGACTACGTGAAGTCCCTGGTTAGTTTGACTGATTCTTTTTAGTTAGATGATTTTATGAATTAAGAGTAAGTTGATTTTGGGTTATTTATGAAAATGATTAACCTATCATGGAGGATATGTGATTAGGTTAATTACTTTTCAATACGAGACTTTAGGAGCAACTGATGTTGTTTGGAGATAAATGTTACGATGTAACTTGGAAGACTATGTGACTAAATCCTTCAAATATTTGGGTTTCAATCTTAGTTTGGTTTACATTGAAGAATTTTATGGACAATTGTTTATCAAATGGTATTCGTTGAACTTTGGGGTTTTTGGAAATTTTTTGGAGATTAAGAATAGATTTTCTTTTTATAAAGGATTATACTTTTTTGGATTATCTGACCTCTTACTAACCTTTTTGGTTTTGGTTTTGGTTAAGGTCTAAAGATATGGGAAGTATATAGTTCTCTTTTTTCGATTAGGTGATCCTCTAAAAGTTTATTATAGTACTCTTAATGTGAAAAAGTCTTCCTAAATACTCATCTTTTGGGGAAAGTATGAGTTTTTGTAAGAAATATAGTAAAAGTTGAAAGTCAACATGACAAGTAAGTATGTTTCCTTAAGATCAAAAATAAATTCCTCAATAAAGAGTAACTTAAAACAAAAATTTTGTTTGTTAACTTTTCCTACTGGGGAATCAAATACCGTTTAACCCATCACAAGTTTGTGATTTTCTTGCGGTTAACTTTTTCCTAAACATGTTTTCTATCACTCTCCATCAGAACATGACCCTTTTTTTTCCTCCATGTCCATATTTTCATACTTGGAATCCTAGTATGGGTTAAATCGGGTGACCTTTGTACTTATCTTTCTTTATTTTAAAGTGATTGTTTTACCGACTCTTGTTCCGATGTGAGACTTTCAAGGATGTTTCTAAGTCCAATTTTAAAATTACGAGGACGCAATTCCCAAAAGGGGGGAAGGATTTAACACCCCAGGTAAATAAAGAGTATGAAATTTTCACATTTATCCATATTTGTGAATAAAATATTAATGTTACTTTAAAGGGGATGCTATGCTCGATGGCGTACCAAATACGCAACAACGAGTTTCTTAGGAATCTTACGTTGCACTCTAATAATAAAATAATATTATTTTAATTAGTAGTTAACGCCTAGCCGTTGTAATGGAGGGAATGAACAGAACTAACTACAAAATGATTATATATGTTTGTCAAATATTTATACTTTTTACAATAAATGTTAGAGGATTAAAAATGCGAATGAATCCAATTTTAAGCGTAAACATTCTAATATTCTTTAAAAGGTCGATTAACCTCCTTTTGATGGCGAACCTATTTTAAATCCCATTTTTGAAAATTTTATGTGTTATATTTGACAAAATAAAATTCTTCTTTAGAATCGGGACATCAAAATTTACTTTGTGTAATTTTTTGGTATTTTTCCGAAAAAGTTCAATTTTTAATGAATAGTGAAAAATGTTGTATTTTAATTCAAAACCACTTTTTAATCTAATTTATTTATATGATTATATTATCTTTTGAATTGGTTTTAAAGTGAAATTATAATATATTTTTACCATTTAATCCAATAGTGGTCGTTGGAATTAATTTCACTTTGAAATCAGACTTAAACTAGTGTCAATCTTTTGATACATTTTGTTTCATAAAAACATGCTATTTGTTTTGACAGCGGGAATTAATTATTAAATTAATTAATGAAACTTATATGTTTTGAATTTTGTAAAATAGACATAATTTTTGAATTCGGAATATCAAATATAGCTTAGGGTGATTTTTTGGTAATTTTCTGAAAAACATCAATTTTTGATGAATAGTGAAACCACTAAGTGGTACTTATAAAAACTGATTTTCCGTTTAAATGAAATTTTTCCATATTTGTGTTTTGAATTTCAAAAATCCGACATACATGGTTGTCATCAAGAAGTAAAATGTGGTTCAATGAGATTAAAATAATTTTTTGGTGAATAGTAACTTATTAAGTTTTTAATCGCGATTAGAGGTAATTAGTGTAGTTTAAGGTAAAAATAATTTTTTAATAATATGAAATGACTAGACACATGTCCTACCTTAATTGGATGAGTCATGGGCTATCATGAAAATCTATGGGTCAACTTGGGGACCCCATGGAGCCACTTTGTTTGGAAAATGACATAAATATCTTTTTGTTTAATGTTAAAGTAAAAATAACACAAACATGAGATGTTTTACTAAAACAATTTTTACATGGGGTTATACAAGTCATATTTTTTACTATAAATAATCAATGGAAATATAAAAATATTTCCTACATCATAGTATATTTTTTATAGTTTTTAGACATTAAATAAATTAAATTATTTATGACATCATGATGATGCAGCGATGACCTCATTATTTAATGATTTAAATAAAATGAGAAGATAATGTAAAATCTAAGACCTACACATATAGAAAACCTATTGTATGGGTGAATTTAGAACCCTTATCATCTTATCCTCTACATACATCAATGTGGGACCTTTAAAATCCGAAACTCATTCAAAAATAAAGTAACATTTCTTTACTTTCCAAGAGTGCCCCTCCTCTCCTCTTACAAAAGGCCCCCACCTCTACCCCCTTACCCAAACTTACAAAGCCTTTTTCTCGGCCAACCCCTGCCCATTTTGTCTCTCCACATCCATCTCTAACTCCTTGAAGCCTCACTTTGGGCAGAAGTCTTCCCAAGGAAGCCTTTTAGCTCAAACCAAAGGGATTTTCCCGATTTTAAGGTAATGTCTTCACTTGAGTCCTTTTGTTTTATTTTTCTTCTCCAACCCCCATAAAGTCTTTTTATTCATTTATTTTGTAAAAAATACAGTATCCTAAATATACTAGGATGTTTTTATAGTAAGTATTAGAGATACACTTACACACACCTTCGTCTAATGGTTAAAGAACATACTGTTTCTGTGGTTGGCGATTTTCTGCCTCATTAAACGATGATTGTTCAATATTCTTTTAACACCTTTAAAGGTGGCCATTATGATGTCAATGTATTTTATATATTATATATATGTTATTTATGTTTACTATATGCTTCTGTATTTTATATTTAGAATATACCTTTATTCTTTTCATGTTGTGTAAATGCGATAATTTCATATGAGGAAGTGTGGACTACCGCCCCCTCAAGTGATGTGACTCGTACATGCAATACATGGAATGTATAAAGAATGAAATTAATGAACATATGTGACCTATATAACATATATATTATACTGGAATTATAATATATATATATATCATTTATTTTTAATTCCATTAATATGACAAAGAAAATAATGAAAGTAGCGTTCAGGCGTATGTACGGCCTACCGTCTCCACGAACGGTGCTTTTCGTTTTTTATCTCCAAATGATATGGGATAGTATAAAATAAATATGTACTGGATATATATGATATTTTAATCATTAATACTATTATGGAAATTATTTACTTATAACTACTTGGAAAATCATTTTTTCAAACAAGTTCATTTTTGACTCATGTACCAAACATCGGCAAAAACGTCTGATATGAACTAACATTATTAAACAATTATTATAACATTATAATATGTGATATGAACTGAATAATAATCTTTAAAGGATGTACTTAAGAAATTATAAATTGACCGAAGTTTATTATTCAAGAATATAAAGAAACGAACAAGACAAGTTGGACTTGAGGTAAGGGATCCGACTCTTCTCTTTCTTTTAAAGTACACTCTTTTATGTCATTCCTTTTAAATCTCATCTTTCTTGTTATTGGGAAATTATTTTATATTAATCTTACTGTAATTTTTATTTTCATATGATGAGAGACCCTATTTTCTCTCATCAATCCATTTTGGAAGTTTTGAGTGGCGCTGTTAGGCTGCCGAATTTTCGTAAGAGATCCAACCTCTCTCTTTCTTTTTAAGTAATCTCCTTTATGTCACTTATTTTAAGCTCCTCTTTGTTATGTTGGGGGATGTTCTTTTATATTCCTCTTTCTGAAAACTTTATGTTGATATTATGAGAGACCCTATTTCCTCTCATCAATCCATTTTGGAAGTTTTAAATGGCGCCGTTCGGCTGCCGAGTTTTTGTAAGAGATTTTTCATCTCACTTTTAGTCTCATGAGATTTATGCTACATTTGCCACAATTTCCTTTGAGTGGTGTATGTACATCCCATTATTATACTCTTTGTGTAATATAATTTCATTTATTGGTATTTACATATTCATTGTATGGCCCTTCTTCAATGGGGTGTACGTTTCGAAAGTTACCCAAGTCGGTAAGGGAACCTTTCACCCTCCTATTTTTAAAAGAATTCTATGTTATGTCTTTTAATTCACATACTATTATGTTGGGATATGTTCTTATATATCCTTATTGATGTATATTTTATGTCCAAGTGATGAGTTACCATCTTTATCTCTCATCAACTCTTTTTCTGAATTTTGAAGTGACGACGTTAGGCTGTCAAATTTTTGAAAGGGAACTTCTTAACCCAATTTTGATTCTTCGGGATAAGCTTGTACTCCTTGAATATGTCGTTATATGAATATGTGTGAATAACCTCTGATTGTTTTACACTTAATATCCACTTATATTTGGTGTATTAGTTTGTCACACATAATTATGTAATTGATTTATCCTTAATCCAAGGATACCGTCTTTGTAAGGGACTTCATCTCAATCTCCTTTCATTGAGGCATATTTTGTTTTATACACAACCTTCTTTTATACGGTGTATAAACCCCTTTTACTTTTACGTTTATTCAAAAGGAATATTTTTTATACGAAGCGTTTACTAAACAACAAAAGGGAATGTTTTTGTCGTACGTGTGCGGCGACAACGACTTCTCCGCCGCCGTGACCATTATTTGAGTTTCGGCTTCCTCTACAAGCCATACCTTTTTTTAAAAGAAAAATAAATACCATTTTTTACTTTTATTTTATTTTGGTATTGAAAATGGTTTTCATAATGTTTTTATATCAATGTGCTGTATTGATATCTTGTGATTGAAAGGTGGAAACGTTATGTTTCCTTTATACATGTTTTATGTGATATGATTATGTTGAGGTTCTTGGGCATTATTACGAAGACGGGTGGTTCCGTGATAAAATATGGGTGGGTGAGCCCGATATAGATCTCCAATTCATTGGGTAATGCGAAGGAGTGAAACTTTATGGTTTCTCCGAAGAGATTTAGGGAATATACTGTGGTGGGTATTCCAAACGTAACCAAGAGGGTTACTCCCTACGTAAGAATGTTATGAATGCCTCATGTTACCTTTTATGTCTTATGATTTCTATGATTTATTCATGATTTGATGAGGTATGTTAATGTTACTGTGTTTTATGGGTAAAGTATGATTTCATTATTATGTATATATGAACTCATGTTTCCTTTCCATATTTTTATAACCCTTACTGAGATTTTTATGCTCATCCCAAGTTTTTTTAAATGTTTTTCACAGGTCAAGGGAAATGTAAATGATATGATGATAGTGATAAGGAAGTTTCAAGAAAGAATCCATGTTATATTTTAAATATGTTTCCATTGATGGGATAAATGAATACTATCTTTATGTAACCACTTTGTTTAAATGTGGAATGTAATGCAAGTTTTATGTCCTAATTCTCTAAAACTCTAAACCTGAAAAGATCCTCAATGTGAATTATTCATTTAATTCAATATTAAGTAAGGTTTAAGGATGAGGCCTTATAATATTAAGTGGTTTATTAAGAAAATAAATCCTTTTCTGGATACTAAAAGTGGATTTGGTTCTAGAATATATGTGCCTAGAAGTAAAAACTCCAACAAGATATTATGGGCCTGAGTTGGGGTAATATGGTACATGAAAATGGGCCTTACTATGCACCGAGTTTTTTTCTCCTATCAGACATGATTTGGTAAATTAATAATCTCATTACGAACTATTATTAAGGGAAAAAGTATACCCATAAGAATAAATGTTAGAAAATAGATCCTGAATAACATAGATTGATTCCTAGAACTCATAATTTAAGGGATAAATGTAATTTATATGTTACAACTTTAAATATAATTGGATTTACCTTTATGTTTTTAATTATTTAAGATACATATACCTAATTTTCCTTTTATTCTAGCTAATGGCAGGAAATATGAGGAATCATGTCAAAAACCGATGTGAAGGGCAGTGTGATGATTTCACCAAAACAATTCCCAACCCAATGGGAGCAGGAATCGTGAAATTTTTCATGATAATCTATCTACTAATTCAAGTTCTGAATAGAAACTTGGATCAAGAGAAGATCCCAAACTCCCCTAAGAGAGAAAAACCCACAATCAAGAACTCCATGTGATAAAGGAATCCTACTTTCAATGGATCATCCAATCCCTTAATCACAGAACAATGGATCAAATCCATTGAGATAATATTCCCCATCCTTTAATGTGACAAAAAATAGCCGATTCTTCTATATGTTTATCATATTGCGGGAGAAGTTGATCAATGGTGGTAATTGACCAAGAATACAAAGTCTGAGGAAGATGTTGAAGAAATGGAGTGGAATAAATTCTGGAAAATAATTTTTGATAAATATTTTCCTCACACTCTCCATCTTAAAATTAAAAGGGATTTAATCTCACTAAAACAAAATGACAAAAGAATATATTGGGGTGTACGAGGAAAACATCACAAGACTTGCACAATAAACCTCCAATTTTTTTCATCATCCCCCAAATGCATGGATGACCGCTAGTTTGGTGGGCTAAAACCTAGTCTACAAAAACCCTTGCGGATACGTGATGATAGCTATGAAGAAATTGTTAGATGTTCCCTCAAAGTAAAAATAGAGATTGGGGAATCTAAAGGGTATCATGGGGAGAATAAGAAGAATGTGGAGTTAAATTTTGGTGGTTATATAGAGAGATCTAATGGTGCTAAGAAATTTTAACATCCCACTTGTCAAGGGTGTGGGAAGAAGCACCCAGAAAATTTCCTAAAGGGACTAAATAAATGCTTTAGGTGTTGGAAGGATAGACACCAAGCTAATAATTTCCCACAGGAGAAAACGTATATTGCAATAGAGGAAAGGAACACTATAGTTAACCCTAAAAAAATTATGGATTGATACAAATGCAAAGGAACTAGGGAAATTTTCAAATCAATTCCCTAATCCAAGGGTTTTTTAAGGAAACCAAAAATATCCAAGGTAGAAAGGGAAAGATTTTTCTATCACTACCAATGAAGTGAATCCCAAAAATGAAGTAGTGAAAGGTACACTAGTTATTAATTCAATAATGAAAAATGAACTTTTTTATTCTGGTTTTACGTATTCCTTTATATTACCAAAGTTTAGTAGAACTATTCAAAAACCAACACAAATAATAGAAGTAAAGATGTTTGCGAAAATGGAAAATGAGGAAATTATTTCATCCCAAGTATATAAATCCTCCCCTATCACAATTTTTGGGATGAAATTCCTAGGAAAAATTGTCATACTCCCTTTGGTGTAATTTTATGAAATTCTAAGATTGGATTGGATTTCCCTATATAGATCCAAAAATAATTTTAGAGTTAAGGAAATAACATCTCATATGGTGAATCGACCCCTAATTCTCTATAAGTGAAGGAAAGAGGATAAATCTTATTTAGAACTATAATCTCAAGAATAGATGTTATTTACCTTTGAGAAAGCATATCCATCTCAAATGATAGAGTCTTAGGAAAGGATCATCCTTTAATATATGCCTATTGTGAGGGAATTTTTTGATGTGTTTACTAAGTAATTTTATTGTCTTCCTCCTATCCAAGAGGTTGAATTTTCAATTGATCTTATATCTGGGGTGTTACTAATATCCAAGACTCGGTATAGGATGTATGTCGTGGAACTTTAGGAGCTAAAGAAAAAACTATAGGAGAATTTGGATAAAGGGTTTGTACTACCAATTGATTCACCATGGGGTACACTAGTCCTATTAGTTAAGATTATGGATGGGTCAATGTGCCTTTTTATTGATTATTGTGAGCTCAAATAGGTCATGTTAAATAACAAGTATAATTTTCCCTGGATTGATGACTTTTTTTATCAACTATATGGAGCACAATAGTTCTCCAAGGTGGATCTATAGTCGAGATATTACCAATATAGGGAGAATAAGGAGGATATCCCCAAGAATAATTTTTGTAGGAGGTATGGGCACTATGGGTTCATAGTGATTCCATTCAGACTCATTAATGCTCCATAAATCTTCATGAAATTGATGAATAGAATCTTTAGAGATTATCTTAACAATTTTTTTTGTAATATTTATAGATGATATTCTAATATATTCCAAAACCAAGGAGGACCATGAGGAGCATATGATCACTTGTCTAAACAACTTGAAAAAGGCGAAGCTCTATGAAAAGTACATAAAGTGTGAGTTCTGGATGAAGAAAGTCTCATTCTTAGAAAATATCATCACAAGAAATGAGATATATATGGATCCTTCAAAGAAAAAAGAAATTGTAGGATGACTGAGGCAAACATCCATGATAAATATTCATAGCATTCATGGGTTAGCTGGATATTATGACCAATTTTTGAGAAATTTCTCATGATTTTAAAACTATCTTACCAAGACAACATGGATGGGAGTCATGTTTTTATAGAATGATGAATATGAAGAAACTACATGGTGTTTAAAAGGAGTCTTATCACATTCCCTATGCTAACATTACCCACAAGTGGTAAAATTTTCTTAATTTTCAGCGATTCCTTGAAGAAGGGATTAAGTTGTGCGTTGATGAAAAATTAAAATTTCATATCCAATGATTCAAGGCAGTTGATAATTCATGAGAATAAAAATCCCTCACATGATCTGGAGTTGGCAGCAGTGATCTTTGCTTTGAAAATTTGGAAGCATTATCTCTTTGGAGAGAAGTGCGAAATATATATGGATAAAAAAAGTATTAAATATATATTCACATAAAAAGAGATGAATATACACTAATGAATATGGTTAGATCTCATTAAGTATTATGATTGTTCAATCCAATACCACCCTGGTAAAGAAAATAAGGTGATAGATGATCTAAATAGAAGGGACGCAACAATTCTATCATTAATGAGAATTGAGAAGGATCCAATATTCTTGGATTTAAATAGGATGCACATTTCAATAATAAAGGAAGGAACATTATAAACCATTTCACAAATAATTTATCAATCATATATTATTTAGAGGTTAAAGGATGCTCAAAAAGATGATGTAGGAATTCATAAGAAAGTGGAAACTATAAGAAAAGGGAAATCCTCATAATTCTATGTTAATTAATAAGTAATTTTGAGATTTAGGTCAAGAATATGTGTTACATAAAATCCTAATTTAAATAAGGAACTATTGGATGATGCAAATAGTTTGATTTTCTCCATTCACCCAGGAAACACAATGATGTATTGAGATCTCTGAGAGCACTTTTGGTGGGATAACATGAAGAAAGATATCAAAGAATATAAATCAAAGTTCCTAGTATGTCAGTAAGTGAAGGATGAAAGGAAGAAGTCTAAGGGGATGATGCAAAAAGTACCCATACGAAAATAGAAATGGGAAAAAATCACCTTGGAATTTGTCACCAGAATTCCAAAGACATATAAATGAAATAATGCTATCTGGGTTATTGTGGATAATCATATTAAGGAAACACTCTTCATTGCAATTCGAGAGGATTTCTCACTGGTTAAACTGATACATATATACATTAGAGAATTGGTAAGGCTGCATAGATAACTACTATCAATTGTATATGATCAAGATCCAAGATTCACCTCCATGTTTTGGAAAAGTCTCCATCATGCTCTAAAAACTGAGGTGAAATTTTGTAAGGATTATTACCCTCAAACTGATGGTTAATCTGAGCAGACTATCCAAACACTTGAGGATATGTTCAGAGCATGATCAGTTGAATTGAAAAAAGGATGGGGCCAACATCTTCCTCTATTCGATTTCTCTTACAACAATAGTTTCCACTCCAACATCAAAATGGATCCCTATGAATCCCTTTATGGGAAGAGGTTCAGAACACCAGCAGGTTGTGATGATGTTGTGGAATTAAAACCAATAGGTCTTGAAATAGTTGAGGAAATTGTGGATAAGGTTATAAACATTTAGTAACACATCAAGGCTGATCAGATTCGATAGATGATCTATGATGGAAATTATCGATGAGACATAGATTTTTATGTTAGAGACATGGTATTCATTCATATATCTCCATGGAAGAAAGTGATGAGATTTGGGAATATGGTAAAACTGAGTCCAATGGACATTGTCCCTTTTGAGACCCTTGATCACATTGGAGCAGTAGCCTATTAATAAGAACTCCCACAAAAACATGTCTCAAGTATATGATGTATTCCATGTATCCTTCTTAAGAAAGTACATACCAGACCAATCACATGTACTCAATCCAGTGGTGTTACCATTTGAAAATGAACATTCCTATGAGGAGAAGCCATCGAAGATCTTATATTATAGAGAAAAATTTCTAAGAAATAAAACAATGCCCCTCTTCAACATGTTGTGGATAAACCACAAGTTTGAAGAAGAAACAGGGGTACTGGAGCATGCGATGAATTAGAGTTACCCCCATCTATTTTAGTGTGGGAAAAGAAAATTTCGAGGGTGAAATTTCTGAAGGGGGAAATAATGTAATGACTCAAACTATTTTAAATAATATTATCCTTTTTATTAAATAGGATTTATTATTATATAATATGGTTATAGAAAAAACATTCAATTATTGGGTTTTATTATATCCAATTGGATTTAAATGACTGTTAAGTACCATCAACATTGATAATATAGTCGTGGAATAGTGATCACATAACTAGTATAAATATAGGTTTCTAAAAAATCCATTTGTCACAAACAAAAAAAGTGATGGCCTCAACTTGTAGGATCGTACCCTGTAAATCCCATTTATCCGATCTTCTGAGGGAGATAGGATTTCTAAGAATTTACATAGACCAAGCCCAGGACAATATCGAATAAATGAAGTATGAGTGAAACCATTTACAGGAGAAGTTCAAGCTCATCGAGATCATGACCGAAACCATGTTCTCTGAACGGCCCCATGAAATCCCCACCACCACTTACTGTAATCTTTGGATGTATGCTGCTGTACTAAAGAGATTTGTATCAAGACCCTATAAATAGGAATATATACATTTTTTTGTATAAAATAATGAATATATTCTCATCATATTATTATTACTTTGTAAATGATTCTAAAGCACAAATAATATATTTGGTTAATATTCAAATTCAATTAAGAAATGTATTTTTATGAATTAATTATTTTTGAAAGAAATAATATTTTAATAAAATATTATTATTAAATAAAGTTTTTTAAATAAAAATGATATTATAATTTTTATGAAGTTATATGTATTTTTTTAGGGTTCGAAACCTGTTATTGTCAAAAACCGGTCATTTTCAGTAAACATCAGTTTTTATTTTAAAAGTGAAAACTAATTTTTTTATAAATTTATTTAGATAAAATGAATATTATTTTTTAAATAATTATTGTCAAAATTATCCAATGGTAAATTTTTCATAATCTTCTGAGACAGAAAAATTTTCGGGTAAAAATTAAATACCATATAAATATACATGTGTTTTTTATGACATCGTAATTGAACAATAATGATGTAATAAAAACTATAAAAGGTATACATGAAAAAATATATGTTATCCCTTTAAAATAATATAATTTTTTATTTATTTTATTTATTTTATAAATCCTTAATAAATCCTCTAAGACTTATATTATATTTTAAGATTTGAAAACCATTTCTTTTAGAGTGTGACTCACCTATACATAAGCAAGGAAATTATTTTATTATATTCAGAAATTTTCATTATAAAATAATTTATAACACTCCCTTTTTTTGAAAAATGGGAAAAAATGGTGTGGTTTGGGGTTTGGAATATTTTATTATATAGAGCCCAAAACCAAAATAATAATGAAATCCCCCTCCTTTCCAATATAAACCCACCAAATCTCCCATTTCTATTCACTAAAACTATTTATAGAATGAAGAAACTCTAACATATACTCCCTAGAGTCCTCCAAAGGCACCAAAAATATTTTAAGAAGCCCCTCCCAATCCTTTGGAGTCACACACTCAAGTAAGGGATCCCCACCTTCCTCTTCTTCTTTCAATTCAATAATCTTCCTTGGAAGTAGTCATTATAATTTCAATTGGTTATATTATAATTAATTTAATATGATCACCTTACTATACAATTTATGTTATTTTAATGAGATACTATTTATACTCTCTCACTTTTACCTTTATCAAAGTCGTTACTACCGGAAAGTTTATAAGGGATCTTCCACTCTCTTCTTTTGTCAAGCACTCCTTTTAATATTATGTCTCTTAATTTCCATTTTATTATATTGGTATATGTTATTAAATATCCTCGTTACATAAAATTTTATGTATAAAATATTATACCCAATTTCACTCTCATTTATCCCTCATATGAACCTTTATGCACACCTGTTACGATGCTAAAATTTTGTAAGGGTTCTTTCCTTTCACATCTTTATTCAAGTTTCTTTATTATGTTACACATTCTATTTCAAATTACTTATGTTGGGGAATGTATTGAAATTTCCATATTACTTTATATTTCTTTTATAAATTATGTGATACCTCTTCACTCCTCACCAACACATTTTATAAATTTGTATATGATGCTGTTATGCTGCCGAAATTACACCACAATTTCCATTCCAAAATAATTTCGTAGTGAATAACATACCCATTTTTCTATCAAGTGTATTCACCTTTATGAACATATATTTATTGATTGGAGACTCGCATTTATTTATTCCACATTCCCTGATAGTGAAACAAATTATGACTTTGAATGAATCCATGTTGTACGTTCTATGCGGAACACTTAAACATGAAAATGAAATGATTATAAAGGGTGTGCCTGGATAGAACTCTAATACATTGGATAATGATTAATATCATGATAAATCATGTGTAATGGTTTGGGAATATTTACTTGAATCATGATCCTCTATGTACAATGATCCTTGACTCATGCTCCTCTATGTTCAATGATCCTTATCTCATGCTTATGTCATGTTTTATGTTATTTCCATATTTCCCATGTTATAATTATCATTCTATATCATTCCTTATTATTAATTTTCCTTTTATTATCCAGTTTTATTCCTATTTTATAACATGTATTATATTTTTCATGTAATTCTGTGTTTTATTCCCTTACTAGGATTTATATCTCTCCCCTTTCTTATGTTTGTTCTGAGGATATACCATGTAGTTTTATGTTTTATAGAATATTATGGTCATGTAATTGATGTTTTCAATAATGTTATTATATCCCATATTTAAGATTTTATGTTTTGTACCTAATTACCAAATGCACTAGACTTATCGATTGTTCATGCTGTATAATGTGCACTTTTATGTAATGAATCAAGTATTTAATGTGTAATAAAGATCAGGGTCATTATAAATCAACTCTTTATTTCTTATAAATCCTTCTCATAACTATATTAACAAAAAAACTTCACCTCTTTCTTATTCATCCTTGACATTAGATCCCATAGAAATAATAATTCTTGGAAGAAACACCAGTAATAGCCTAACAGACCTAGAAATATCTGAATTTCAAAGACATAATTGGGATTTTCCCAATTTATCAAATCTATCACCTACTTTGGGTCCATGAAAATCCAATATTTAAGATAAACTATCCCAATAAGTTAATATTGTCAATCCAGGAGTGACATTTTGATATCTTGGTGTATAACTGATTCTATCTCAATGTACTCTGGACTTTTTCAAGCTATTGGGAATGAGCGCCTCTAGATAAATATTACCCTAAGATTTTGCAATGAAAACCTCCAAAAATTGATCTATGAATATATGGAAGATCTAATTAATCATGTCCATAAATACATATTGTGTGTTCGTTAGAACAAAATGCATTAAAGAACTTGTAGGATCCATACATACTCTTGAAAAAAGGTAGGGGAATGTTAGAAAATCTCACCCTCAACTGATGGTACCCTTACCTCAAATTAATATTGAAGAAAATCTAGAAAATCTTTGGTGATCAAATAGATAATCGATTCTTGGAAGTGCATACCAGTTCTTGACTACCATATTTTTCAGTCTTTAGTAATTCACACATACTTACAAAGTCCTATCATCCTTCTTATAAATACTCATAGGATAATCCTATAGTTAAGTACTAAGGTGTATTAATTACTTAGTTTCTAGATCATTAAACTACACTTTCAACTCTTGAAGTTGCAATAGTTCTATCCTCTAGGGTGGAATAGAAATTAGTTTGGCTCATAAAACCAACTCGATAGTGAAATTTTTCTCTCAATCGGGTGGTAAGTCAGTGAACTATTTAGGAAATATATCTTAAAAGAAGTCCACTACAGAAGGACAATTACTTTTCTGCATCCCACCACCATCTAGAACAAAGCATGTTACCTTGTATTTGAAAAAATTGAATCTATACGTAATTGGTCATAAATGACTAGTCATAGGATCTCATTATTCTTAATGGATAAATCTACCCCCTTTTGGAGATAGAAAAGTAACACTCCTTAAATAATAGTAAATTCAATCCTAGTACATAACTAGACAATTCACACCCAAAATAAAATCATACCCTTTCATTTATAACACAAACAGTCCCTAAAAGAAATGTGTCCACCAATTTTAATAGAAAAATCCTAATAACATCTAATACCCTCAAATATCACCTCTAATGATGTATCAATGTGCATGAAACTATCCAATATCTCTGAATAAAATCTTATGAAATTGGAAAATTGAGAAGATAAAAAGGAATTTCATGCTCCTGTATTAAAAAAAACATAGGCATGAGTATATGACACATGAATCATACCTTTAATAGTGGAAGGTATAACATCCAAATTGATTAGAATAAAATATATGGAATCTATACAACTTTCCACTCTACTATGATCACCAATAAAGCTCCACTAAGATTCTATTTCTGGTTGGTACTACCATTCATATGTTAGGGTACCACCTCCCTTAACCCAAACCAAACATCAGATACAATTCTGACTATATGTTTTTTGAGGGGTAGTTGAGTCCTTACTAGACTATAATTCTTTCCCTGATTCACTTCCACTACTCTAATTCTAAACACTCTTTTAGAACCACTACAGATGTCCCATAATAGCACCAGAGTGAAACTCTATAGTTGGGAAAGGAAACTAGAATATCTTGTGGAAAACCCCACCACATCAAAACCACTTCCCCTGAGCATTGTATAGATATATTTATCCACTCTTCTGGATGATATACCTACTAATTATTTGGTGGTAAATGTCATAGAAAATTTTCTTGCTTCCTAAAGAACAGCTCCCATAGCATCCTTTAGAGACTTCTTTCCTAACATTAAGAAATTCAATCAGGTTCCCTTCTATTATGAGAGCCAAATTCATCACGTTAGTAGATGAAAGAAGTTCATCTATGACATGATCTCATAATTAATACCAACCTATATGTGATTTATCCTAGATATATCATATGATTGCAAATAAATGAAAAAAATTCCATAGGTCATAATATGTCTAGCATTGTCCATCACTAACATGATCTCCTATATTAGGTGAATGAACTCCCAAGCCCTCTCATCCCCCAGCATCTCTAGATTAAAGCGACTCAAGAACTTCAACTTGAAGTCTTTCTAGGTTACCACCTCTTATTTTACAGATTCCACCATGATTCCCCCTTTGTTATTAACTGGTCCTCATATCATATAAGAATAAGAAGTAAGATTCCCCCTCCTATCCACTGGTTTCTCTAGATCCATTAATATTATCTAGAAGGACTCGATCCAAAACATAGTTTCCTAGGGTCCTCACTCTCTAGTGAATATGGGTGGATATTTTAGATAAAAATATCCCATCATATTGGACCTAGAAGGAACAACAAGAGTAGTATCCCTCTTTAATGATTTCATGACCGATAGGAAACTATTGTGATAATGATCGTCTATCTAGTACTCTGAAGCCACATAAAGGTCCAACTTGACTTAATTAGGTGTGTGATGATTACCAATATCTTGATTATAAACTCAAATATGAAATAAATTCATTTTTTTTCTACAAGGTTTAACAGACTCCTCAGATCATAGGATACATAAAAAGATAAAACTCAAGAGGTTAAGACAAAAATAGAGAACCACAAATACATGGTTACTCTAAAACAAAACTTAATAGGTTATTTATCATGTCACAATAGATTCATTTTTTCTTTTTTATATGATATTTCAAGGGATTTATTTTCATAGTTTATACAGGTATATATATATCATATGTAGTTAATATGTCCTTAGGATTAACAATGCATGATAACATATTTCTATACATTCCTACCATGATGCATCCATACTCACCTTGTTCCATATTAGTCCATGAGTAAAATATCATAAAATATTAACATAACACAACAAGTGGATCAACCAAGTTGAAATACCATCACAAATATAACAAGAGTAAATCAATAATATCAATCCCATCCTTGGAAACATGGGCTTTCCCCCGTATATGGGTTAACTACTCCCTTGCAGGAGTTCATTTCCAAGCCCCCAAACATCTTAGTCTCTAGTCTACCACCCCCCACCAGTAAAGAATTAGAAAACAATTGTTCTATGATAACACATTGTAACCTAACTGTTCCCTTTATCCCTCACACAAATGAGTCAGTTAGTTACATTACCTTAAGTATGCCTCCCCATTCTTCAGAGGCTATTGACTTGTAGTCAGGGTATAAAGAATATTGTTATATGACTATACCATCTAGAAAAGAGTAACAATAAAAATAGAAATAAGATTAATGAAACACAATATACAAATCATAATGATTATATATAAATACTATCAATCCAAATAATATTTATAAACCATTTCATTCTATACTATTCACCGAACTAAATGTTGTGCTAAAAGTTATACAAACAAATTACTAAAAAAATACTCCAAAATAATGTCTCTATAAACCTTGGCCTTGAACCCAAATCCTAGTCCCGTCTCTATGCTTGAATCCCATCCAAAAAATAAAAAAAATAAATTATAGGACCCCTTTCCCTTTTCCATACATGCATCCATGAAATATGCTCGGGTACCAAATGGTGGCCTCAACAGGGTGTGAGTAAAACTTATTAGGTTGATACCCATGATGTATAAGAAATAAGATATATATAAATATTTTATGAAATGGTATGATAAATAGGATATTAATTCATAAATTAATGAATATAATAAAATAAACCTATTAACCCTCGAGCTCCAGGTTGATACCCAAATTCTACTAAACCATCTTCAGCATAATTCTAAATATATATATCCATTGGCAGATTCTCTTACCAAGGATGAATCTCCCATACCACAAGTGGATTCTCCCATTGAGGATTAATCACCCATATAGTGTTAAGTCACCAAACATCTCACCCTCAGGCCTTAATACTAGACTCTATATGAATTCCAATTTTAGAACAACTTACATTTTCCCATGGCACAATACCATACCAAGGATAAAAGTTATGGTGTCATACTACACTATATGATAATTCCCATGATAGAGTAGCTTATATGTTACCATGTTAAAGTTCCATACAAAGGAAAAAATTATTCATGAACCCAGTGTGAATTCCAATTGTTGGGGACACTTTCATGCTGAGAGGACATCGCACCTTATGAAAATTCTCATAGTAATGCTATATTTATAATTCAAAAAAATGCAAACAAGAGTCAATGCATTCCAATTTATCAAACATGTAAAAAAAGAGATATTATTACATATTGGTTAATTAATGAAAATTACCCACTATCAACCATTTAATCACATTCTTTCAAGTTACCAATTATCATAATAATTTTAAAAATTCTATTTCACATTTCATACATGCCAATTACCATTTCACATGTCATTATATCAACATCCCATCCTTTTATTCTAAAAATTCGAATTTCATTTCAATCAAATAATTTCAATATAAGTGATTATTTATTAAGAGAATCACAAAAATTGACATGATAAATGAATTCCTTAACAAATTACAATTATTTAAATGAATTTAGGCTCATTAAATCTGAATCCCATCTTAGGTTCATGGGTTGGAACACCTCTTGGGTGGATGAAAGTCTTGATCAAAATGCCAATAAACCAATGTGATCTAAGAGTGGTTTAAGCATATGGTTTCATCAATTTTAATGGGTTATTAATTAGTATATCCCACATAAAAAACATTTTTATGTGGTCATGCACATTGAAGATATTAATGAAATAAAAATATATATTAATGAGTAGTTTTAGACCACCCACCTCATGAACATAGAAGAAGAGTAACCAAGATTGATCATTGGATCAACATGAAACACAATGATCCCCTAATAACAATAATTAAAACATATCACCAAGCTAGTAAGAATAGAATATCTAAAGTAAGCATGGAGATTTCACCAAAGAAAAGAGAGAATTATAGATTTTGGATCACCAGATCGATGAACAATTTAAATAAGTAAGGAAATGTGTTGGATAAGCCTCATGAACCTTGGAGAGACTTCACAATTTTAAAATCCATATTTAGGGTCTAATTATGATTAATTTTGTGTTTAAAGGTAGTTATGGGAGGTAGAAATATGATTCTTAACCTCTTAATCTCGTCCCAACCCAATGCCACTAACTACCTAGGGGTGTCTTCCAGTGCCACTACATGGCTGGGAACCCCACCAGCCAGCTAGTGGGTATCACCAGATAGCCGTTGGGACTCTAGTATCCTTAATAATCTTCTGGATAGCCCACCGAATAGTTAGTGGATTGAATGTGATAGCTAGTTGCTATGTAGTGTTTCCAAAACTGCATGACACTTCTAAATTTATGATAACTCAACATATCTTATCGTACAAACACCTTTGAAAAAATAACTTGACTAGGAAACAAGTAGCTTTTAGAAATATTTAAAAGGAAAAATAAGACTCAAATATATTTAAAATAAACCATAAATATAAACATAATATAAATAAATAAGATCTTATATAAATTAATTTTTGTATTTCTTACAGAGTTTTCAAGGTTCATAAAAAATGTTATTTTTTGATATTAAATTTGTGTAAATATCATACTAGATGATTTCTGTTGATTTTGAAAAGTGAATTTGTCCTACAATGGCCAGGGAATCTATTACCATTCAATGAATCACTATCTTGTTCACTTAAAAATTTAATATTTTTACTTGAAAGAGATTTAAAAAAAATAAAATAATTATTTTGAAAATAATAATATGAAATAATATTGTTCTTTTGGAAAAAACATAACAAAAATAATTTTCAAAAGAAATATAAAAACCGTTATCAAATAATTTACTATAATTAAAAAAATATGTTTTAAATAATTGATATATAAAATATAATTAATAATATAATAATTTCAAAAACCCATAGTACCTATATATATTATCATTATCCTAGAGGTATCCCCAAAACTTATGTGGCTTCCATTAAAAGTTTCATGATAAATAAACTCAGTGAGTCATCACACATGTGTCTCAAGCACCCACAATCCATGTACTATGTAACTCATTGGGTTTTTTCTCTTGAGAAAATTTTCTTACAAAATAACCATGTAACAAAATATTTTTTTACACAAAATGTGGGTCCAATCATGTTTTCCAAAAGAGAGTTTGGAATCCATATTTATTGACCATATGATTTTCCACAAGAATTACTAACAAAATTACTAGAAGAGAAATGGATGGACATAGTCATACCATAACAAGAACTTTTGGAAATCACATTTATAAATAAGACACATTATTTTTTTATCATAATTAAAAAATTATATTGTTAGAATACTTTTACAAAATTTTTATTATTTTTTGTGGTGCTTTTGTAATTTTTGAAACCAAAAATAAAATACTTTTTTACATATCTTTGAGAACAAAAAATTTTGTTTATATTTTTCTCACCATGGGTAAAATTAGCAAGAAGAAGATTTAGATCCTTAATTTTTTATTCAAGTTTATCTATATTAGTTTGTTATTTTAATTTCAAAGATACCCATTCATTTTATTTATAATTTTGATTCATTTTAAAAACAAATTGATTGTAATTGATTTTATTATTTATTTTGAGTTTTGTGGTAAGTTCATAAATTCTATCCACTAATTATTCATAATATAATTGGATTAAATAACAAGATGATGTGGAAGAATTATTAGTATAATTATAAGTATAATTAACTTCCTCATATACCTCAATTTAATCCATTCTACATTTTTCACTTCCATAACTTTAGTTTTAAGAAGAGAGGGATTCATCACTTACACTCAAAGTAGAAACATTGAGAGACTTATTTCTATTTTTTTCTTCTATTTTTGAGAAAGTGGAAATCCATCTTGATGTTAATCTTTATATTAAAAAGATAACATGTATAATAAAATTATTTCCATTTAGTTACCTTTTTATCATGGTGAAAGGACTTATTCTAATTTAGGAATATATTTACTTTGTTGGAAAGATGTGTTTTCATGGTTTCACATCTAGAAGTTTTATCATTTATTTATTTAAATGAAATTTTCTTCCTTTCATTTACTTCACTTTATTATTTTATATCTTGTTACTTAATTTATATCTCATTTTTCATGAGATAACTAATAATTAATTCAACTAAAATTTTATTAATTTATATTGCTTGTTGAATCTCTGTTACCATGGGTGTCTCAGAACTTCAAAAAACCCTTGGTATCTTCTTTACAAGAGTTTTTTTAGAGTGATAATCACCATATGATATTATAACACTAAATTTTTTAGTAAACTAAGTAAACATCTAATAAATTGATTCATTTTAGTCTATAATAAAATTTTCTAAATCTTCTCTTTGCATGTAAAGTATTGTATCTATAACTTTATTAGTTCCCCTATTAGTAACATCAAGTAATTTCAAAATTTCATGGGTATTTTTACAAGTGGATACTCAATTAAATTAATTTTTATATAAACCATATTGAATATCATTTTTGTCATTTTAATATAGCTCAAAATTCAAAAATATCATTATAAGTACATTTTTCTTCCGATTCTTCAGTGGGTGTATAACCATGCCTGAAAATTTAACAAACCAAATAAATTATGCTTCCTAGAAAAGTAAAAAAATATTACCTTTAAAATAAACATAGTACATTAAATAAATGAATAATGAAATAAAAAATAAGTTTCATTCAGGACCCCCTTGGAAGTTAGAGGTAGAATCCATTTTTTAAAGATCATTTTTTAAACCGATTATTATTTTAAAAAATAAAATTTTAAAAATGAGGTGTAATTTTTTTTTAAAATAAGAGTCTCCTATGATACCATTTTTTCTCAAAGTAAGATGTAATGACGAGGGATTTATTTCCATTAAAATATTTAAATAAAAGTTTGGATAAAAATATTAAATTGAGGGATAATTTAAAATAATCAAATTAATCACAATGGAATTGATAAATTTATTGAAAGTCCAAAGTATAAGCATCAGAGAAACACAATGTAAATAAATAAATAGATTTATTTATATAAATTTTTTGATTATTTAATTGACATGATCATTGAATAAATTATTAATTTTATAATAGAGATTAATATATAAATGATCCAAAATGTAAATAAAAGATAAGGCATACAATAAGATAAAGGAGTATGATAATATCTCAATAAGATCTCCTTTGTCTCCCACCCTAATTTATTTAGGGTTTATAAATTAAAATTCATTGAATTTAATGATACCTAAGAAAATATTAAAGGAAAAACCCTTGACATTATTGGTATTAAGAAAAACCATAAAACAACTCTTTTTTAGAGGGTTTGTAAGAACTTGAAGAGAAATACCTTGGTTTTAGTGGTTTACCAAGAAACCTAAATGTGATTGAAAAATTGTGTGTGTGTGGGTGGGGGGGGGTTATTTGGTGAAAATACATTAAATAAAATCACTCAATTCTTTATAAATTTATAGAATGTTAAATATAAATATTTAGGGAAATAAATATGGGAGATAAAAATATTGTAACAAATAAATAAAAATAGATCTCAAGAGGAGGAAAAAATGAAGAAACTTTGTATCCAATTATCATTACCATTCACTAAATATTAATAAATTTCATTTTAGATTGATTTAATGTCTTACCATGAATACCATGGGTTGTATTTATAGGATATAGGTGATTAAGGGTCATTTAGTAGGTGTAAATGGATTAAGGAATCTTTTGAAGACCTATGTAAAAGAACCCTTGGGCTTTTTGACTCAATTAAACTAACTTTTTAGTGGGATTTTTATGGGATTATTGGCTACTGCAGACTCCATAAGGTGGATTCTTACTTCCACCAACGTTCTGGTGAGATACCTATAAATCAACAGTATTGTCCAGAGCTAAATGGGCGGGCTTAATCGGGTAGCCAGTGGACTTCCAATATCTTTGCTAGTTCTATCTAGTGCCACCATATTTCTAGTGACACTCCACTAGGTAGTTGGTGAGTGAAACTTGTAGGTATGTTGAAAATTACTAAAAAACTTCAATTCATTCCTTTAACTTTCATAGATAACTCTAAAACATAATTTACATTATTAATATTTCAAATTCACTTAATTGAAGTGGTTAGAAACATTGTTGGTGTTTTTGATCATTAAATTAATTTGAGAGTGAGTTCAAAGAAAAGGAACATACTGAGTCTTGAATATGGAATTTTTTATTTCATCATCTCATGCCTAAATATTATTATTAAAAGATTGAAGGTTAATATTCAAGAACCATATCCCACCCTTTAGTAGATAAATTAGGTCATTGATATTTAGAAGTAGATACATGTTATTTGTAGTAACATGATTCAATCAATGGAATGTCTTAAGATTTAACCCATTATTAACAAAAAATACTAATGATGAAAAAGTTGACAAAATGGGTCAAATAAATATAATCTAATAAAGATCATTTAATTGTTCCCTCAAATACCTGATCTCTTTGGGTTCCATCTTATATTCCCTTGATTTAATTTGAGTAGTCCCAAAATAAATATATATGAAAAATATATATCTCACCTAATAGGAAACTATAATATTTCATTGGAAGATACATATAGAAATTTATATATTATTCTTTGTTTATAATCCATCAGAGGATCCCCTAGAAAAAGTGAAGGACATGAAAAATGATAGGTGATATGTTTTTGTACCATCCTCAATTAATCAACGATCTTTTATTGAAAGTATCACTCCCCAAGGAATACAAAAAATCATCCATTATATCAACTATAAACTAAAAATATATGGTAGTAGTAAAACCATACTTGGATATGGGTTAGATGATCCATATGGAGAATTAAATTATATAGCCTCAAGTCCATCACAACCAAATCCCTAAAAAATTTCCTCATCAAAAGATAAAATATATTGATTTATGAGGTGAGATAATTATCAAGAACCATTTTAAGAAGTTTCCAACCATATTTCATATTCTAAAAACTCAATTATAATATCATATTCACAAATAAGAGACATAAAAATAAAGGAGTGTGTGGATTCATTGTTAATGGGGACATAACCAAATATAGAATACATGTATAACATACCTCACACTATATCAGCTATAATATGGTTAAACCCCTCCATGGATTGAAGATGTACAAGACCCTATTTATATATACCCATTAATAAAATGATGGTCATCAGGTGGTGGTGGTTTGTATGGGTTGAATATTTTCACACTTCCATCTTAGACTGCACACCAACTAAAATCGACTCTTCCTAGAGCTTTTCTAAAACATCCTCCCTGAGTTCTCCCATCAAAATTAGTTCTATGATGGTGTGTACCACGTATTTAATAAATTTGGAATCCAAAATCCAATATACTATATAAAAATTCTTGAGATATATTTCCAAGAACACTATAAGAATAACAAGTCTTTTTAGGACTATGTATGGACTTTCTTCATGTACCACTAGTTATTGATCCTTATAATGGTTACCAAACCAATATAAACCAAATATCTCAAGATTATAAGTCATTATATACCTAATTACATAATTGATTGATGTTTCCCCAACTAAGAAGGTTTTTACTACGCCCACTAATGTTTATTACCAAAAAATAATTCAATAACTATATCCCTCTCTTGGACCTCCACGTATGATGGAGAAAAAAGAGAGAAACCCCAACCATAGATATCTATATTGAATCATTGATTAAGTAATTTATCTTTCAGGAACTTATCATTGATTAAATCTTAATCAAACCTAAAAAAAATATAAGAACTGAGATTCATACCCTACCACTGTCATTATACCTTTTTAATAGTTGAAAAAAAACAAATATTGCACCATCCACAAGGACTCTAGGTAGAACCCCTACCTTAAAATTCAGTTAAACTTAACCCAAGATATAATATCACCTCCTTATTCCTTTTTAATCATGGTCTAAGAAATTAAAGAAGTCCCCATTAAGAGACTAGAAACTAATACCACCCTATACTCCTCATGTTTCACCACTGGGTTAAAAACACTAATAAAAACCTCAAACTAGTTATTCATGTCACACCCCGAACTTGGAATTATTTTATTTTGTACTTTTCTTGGATTTGGATCATTTGGTTGAAGTTTGGATTTATTTCCCGGTTAGAATTTTTGAGTTTTGGATGTTTTTGGGTGAGTGCTGGCGCCTAAATCTACGCCTAAAATGAATCAAGGATGGGCAAACAAGTTGGGTACAACATTGAACCCGAACAATCCATAAAAATAACTAAAGGGCCTACCTCATGAAGCTCCATCACCAAGCCCTTCACCACTGTGAATGGTATGAAACCGGTAGATAGAAACCAACTTGACTGCAGTGGAGTAGTGAGAAAAGGCTCTACAAGTTCGACGAGAACCGTGACCACTGTAAAGTTGTGATAGAAGGCTCTTCGGGTCCAATGGTGCCTCCTATGAATGAGAAGTTAAATTTCCTTCATGGAACACCTATGATAACCCCGATAGCTGGCGCCTACAAATATTTAGCTCAAACCCACCATAAAGAATCACTACCCTTACCTTTTACCTTCCAAGCTCTCATTTCGTGAAGCTCCCTTTTCTCTATGAACCAGATGTAAAAATGCTTTAACTAAGGTATTTGAGCACTAAAAATGCGATTTCCATTCACTCATATTTACCACCTCATTAATTGGGGATTCCCTTTATGAATCCCTATGGCCATCACGAAGGTAGGAGTCCCCATTGAGCACTCAAGACTTCGCAGAGAATTAAGCCTTTGCGAAGCATCCTCCAAACACTTTTAAAATCCATGCCTTGGTTGGGTCACCATTCTTTGTAGAGCCCCTTTTCACCATGATTTATCAAGCACCTTTATTCGTGAAGTTATTCATCTTTGTGATGCACCAGAGCTTTGCGAATCTCCTCTTAATGAGGCATTCTACTTCACGAGACCCTCTCTCATATGGCCCTCTAGGAATGTATGAAGTGATTTTATGGTTCCTTGAGTATTGATTCGTGTTTCATTTCCCCACCTTATGCTTCTTTACATAGGAAAACTAACGACTATTTCTTCTTCACATCTCTATACTAATGTAGCCCCCTCAATTGAACACTCCTCCACCCCATTGTATTCTATCATTTCTCGTGTCTTCCCTGTAACGCCCCGACCCTAGATTCCTAGAGTCGGTTCATTATTGTAATACATTGCCATGATTACAAGGAATCAAGTCCCGAAAGACCGATCAGTTTAGTAGTCTTGGAAAATAGATTACATACATGAATGTTACATTACACTTTCTAACATACAAAAAAAAATAATCCTTTGAGAACACCATTGTTCCCTTAGCATAACCTTTCATCTCAAACATAAAACACTTCTTGGGATACTGAGAAAATAAAACATAAGAAAGGGGTGAGCTCAGATGCTCAGTAAGGGTAAATAATTTAGTAGAATCTATAAAAATTAAAAGAAAGATGTGTAATAAAAACAAAATCATTTTAAACATAAACCTACACATAATATGGAAAAAATAAATAAAAAATTACCATATTAACATGAACATGGATATTCTACTAGTCGAATAAAAACATGTAATAACTAATTTCATAATGAGGGAATGCATAATGCCAGACATTCTGGAACATTTTGTCAAGGCCTCAGCCAAGACGTCTAAAAACAATTTAGGCCTTGGCCAAAACCATATATCAAATCGGGAAAGGCCTCAACCAATTCCACGTATAGTTGTCTCATTAGACCTACCGATTCATCGAGGAGCTATAGCAGGCTTCACCCATCACTTACTAAGTCCAATTAATTTCTCATATTAAAATTTTTAAACATAACATAAACATTCATATTAAAACTAGCATACGAAATGTCTATACTTTATCCATAAACCATGAATGGTATAAAAATAACACATCCACAGTCAAACATATCCAAAAACCTTCAATACAATATAAAATATTTGTATCATTATAAATCTAATTTAAACAGGTTTAAAATCCATCAAAGGATGTTGACATAGATGAAAATGATTTGTAAAACTCTTTGAGAGAAATACCCCTTTTTCCTAAAAACATTTAAAAGGCACACAATTTAGAAAGGAAGAAATTTAAAGAAATTTTTGAATCAAAGTGTCCCATACCAATTTGAAAATTTTTAAAGTAATTAAAATTTTAAAAACATTCATGTCCATATAAGTAAATCCTTAAAACCCATTTTGAAAACATGGACATTAATGAGAATGGTTTAGAAGAATAAACCATTAAAACATTTAAAATGATTTTTTAGTTATAGATTCCCTTTAAAAATAATACTTTTGAAAACTCCTTTATGAAACATGGGAATGGATAATAAATATTTCCTAGTAAAAACATACACATAAAAAATCCCAGATAATAATGAGATTTAGGAATTAACCCTTACCTTGCACTTTTCCTTGGTCAAGGGTATGTTAACCTCCTCTTATTTGGCTTCTTCCTTTTGACTTGATCAAAAGGGATCCTTAGGTTGGATTTCATACCAAAGAAAGGCCTATAGGATGAAAGGAGGAAATTAAGGATTATATTTGGGCAGGGTTTGGCCGAGCCAAATGGCTTTGAAGGTGTGATTTTTGAGAGAAGGGGCAGTGCCCTTTTATAAGAGGGGCGAGGGGAACCTTAGGAAAAGATTGAAATATTATTTTATAATAAAATCATATTCGGTTTATAATGGCTCAAAATTGATTTATTTAGAAGCTAAATGGGGTATGTGTCTAATTCCTTTCAATCAATAGGTTTTAGACAAGTATAGGTTACCATTGTAACCTTATCTTTTAGATTTAACTCTAAGTTAAGTAATTTAAATTTTATTGTGTCTTCTTGTATTCTTATACTACATGGTTAATAAACTTACTATAAACATCCAATACAACCTCAAGTGGTTCATTAATGACATATTTAATACTATTTAATCCCTTTGGCCAAACCATAGATTTTTAGGAATATTATATCAACCGATAATATAGTATTTATTTTAAAAATTAATTTATGTAAATTTTGACACTATTTGGTATTTTGTTTTTGTGAAAGTCATAACAACCTTATCACCTCAAACAAAATTTATCTAATCAACCCTAACATTTCATATTAACCTATAAAATTAGTGGAATTCATCAAAAGTCTCAAATTACATTTATTTGGATAATTATAATATCAATTATTTTAACCTTTCATTAATAAGGTAATTAATGCTTCATCATTGTGTCATAAATAAATTAAATTATTTAATTTCTAAAAATTATAAATAAAATACCATTATGTAAGAAAGATTTTTAAATTTCTAATTAATATTTATAGTCGAATTTATCTTATTTATTACCCTATATTAAAATGTTTTAGTTATGAAAACTTGAATTTAACACTTAACTCTTCTTTAAATTAAATAATAATAAATGTTCTAATCTAATCCAAGTGGACCTAAAGGGTCATAGTTTATTACTAAGGTTTTTTTGGTCGAATTAAACTTATCCAATAGAATTAGGACATGTGTTATGGTAATTATAATATCATTTTTACCCTTAATTACCCTATTTACTTTTAAAAGTGGTAAATAAAGGTCAAAAGTTACTATTCACCAAAAATTATTTTCATCTTATTGAACCACATTTTAATTATTGTGGTTAACTGTATCTCTCGGATTTTCAAAATTCAACACACAGAAGGGGTAAAATTAAGTTTTATTCAAATTTTCAAATGCTCATAAAAGGTGGGTAAAAGACGGTAAAAAGTTCAATAAAATTTTATACATCTAATTTTATTATAAAAAAGATTCCAATGAATTATATTGAACTAATATTGTTATTATTTGTCTATTTTGACTTAAAATAAATTTAAATAAAATAATTAATTATTTATATAAAAAGTGGGTTTTAAACAATAACATAGTGTTTTTCACTATTCATCAAAAATTGAAAGTTTTCAGAAAAATACCAAAAATTCACCCTAAGCTAATTTTGATATTTTTAATTCAAAAATGACTTCTATTTTACCAATTTAAAAACATATAAGTTTAATTTAGTAATTTAAAACTAATTCCCGCTGTCAAAACCAAAAAGTGTATTTTTAAGAAATAATAACAATCAAAAGATTGACACTTGTTTATGTCCAATTTCAAAGTGAATAACTTAAAATGACTAGAATTAGATTAAATGGTTAAAATATAATCTATTTATACTTCCAAAACATTAAAATGTATAATTTAACACTATAAATTATTTTGATTAAAAAAGTTGTTTGTAGTTAAAATATCGTATTTTTCCCTATTCACCCAAATATGAAAGTTATCAGAAAAACACCAAAAATTTATTGAAAATAAATTATTATGTCCATATTCTAAATAAGAAGTTTATTTTTTAAAATTGAATATATAAAAGTTTCAAACATCGTATTTAAAGAGGGTTCTTCATTAAAAGGTGGTAAAATTGCATTTTTTGAAAAATACTTATTTTATCTGAAAAAATGAATTTGTTATTACATTATGTCTAATAAACTCACAATATAGATTATAAAATTATAAGGATTATATAAATTTCAAAATTATATTAATAATATTCATAACCGCTTTTGAACGGCTAGTTTGGTAAGTCGTGGTGCGGTTGAACTTGGTGTTGCATGTAGTGCTAGTTATTGAATTACTTTGTAGAAATAAAGTACTATAAAATCATGGGGTATTACATTCCCTTACCCAAGGGAGGGTTTGTAAATGTTCTATAAGTTCAAGGGGAGAGGAATGAGTCCTCATCATCTGAGTTGAAGGATGTTAAACTGCAAAGAACCCATGTCCTCGACATATGACGTTAAACTAAAATTTTCCGCATACATTAACGGCATGAGTGGACCAGATAGAGGATGTGACCAAGAACATTTTTATTCCCACCATTTAGTCCTCCCCCTCTCTCTCTTTTTGTGATTTTTCTCCATGTGTGCCTTAGGAAGTCTCCACGTAAGCCCAAAACCAACTTTTCAGGCTTCCCTCCTGGAGTAAGTCCCAATCTCCAACTCCCTCAGTCTCTAGACATGCATAAGCCCCATTCTACTCATATTTCATGATGTTAAACTGTATCTAGAAAAATATGTGGACTATGATACCTATCCATTGGGGTACATTGGAAGCCTCTCTGAGGTTCAAGCCCATCACTCCCCAAAATCCACTTGTCCTGACTATTTCATGTCGGTTCTCTTGCATCCTGCATGACGTTAAACTACACATTCCAAACTATATGGGTTTTGATCACTTATAGGTATATAGGAGGCCTCTTCGAGCATCAATCCCATCCAATGGTAAACCCTGGTGCTCCCTTCTAGGGATTTTCCATTCTGATGTAACGTCTTCTCTTTTTTGGGATATATCACTCGGATCCATTGTTTGAGGTGTTCTGATCCACATGGATAGATAACTGTGCATAATAACCACACTACACTGTACTCCTCCAACAAATAGTGATCCTCTTATGAAGGACTACTAACCATTCGTAAGACCCTGAAACATCTCCAAGTCACTGTCCATTATGTACACCTCGATCTGATGCCTCTATTCCTAAACTACATGGAATTTGATTCCCATCCACTGGTGTTTATAGAAATCCTCATCAAGGTGAAATACCATCATCCATTCCCATCCTAATCTTCCCCTATAGCCTTTGTTTCTTGGGAAGATCATTCCCCAACTCAAAGGTTCTGCTTCAATTTTACCCTTATCTATGAGCTCTATTCTCATGAGCCGCCTCCCTAGGTGTCTCATTTCCCCATCCTGAACTATGTGGACTTTAATTCCTAGCCACTAGGGTTTGTAGGAAGCCTCACTGAGGTTCAAACCCAGTACCTACACCTTCACGTCAGTTCTAATTCATTCATTACACCCATTTCACCCAATATTCCATCATCCACCCCGATTCCTACCCGGGGTACCACATCCCAGTGGGATCATTCCATCCATGCAGGAAGCTAACCATGCCTAACCCATTCATCCCATTTCTCATTGAAACACTGAGTTAGGTAAACATGCATAATTCCCACACATCATATACATTCAACAAAGAGTTACCCTATTGCAATGGGTATATAAACATGTGTAAGCCCCAAACCATACCCTTTCTAACTACATGAGTTCTGATCCCTATCTTCCACACAAGGTACATAGAAAGTCTCCATGATGTTCAATCCTAGCCAATGGTAAACCTTGGTGTCCCCCTTTTTTGGGGTGTGTTTTCATGATCAATCCTCTGTGATTTCTATATCAACTTTCCTGATGTGAAATATTAACTTTTGGGGACATGCCATTCTAGGTCCATCCTCATTGGGTGTTTTGATCCCTCCATCAAGTAAACCTTCCAAGTGCTCCCTCCAAGGGATGTACCAATATTATCCACTCTTGTAAGTGTTATTATCAGTTTGATCCATCTCCAGAAGATGTTAAAATTGTGGCATATCCCGTGTTAAACATGGGAAATTGAGGAAAACCTCACAGACATGCCACTGGCATAATATTCCCCACATTCAACATTGGATGCCTCAGGGTTTCACACCCTCAGGAATCCCTCTAATAAGAGAAAATTCAGGTGTACCGAGCTTCTAATGCTCAAAAAATCCAGTGATGCCCAACATGACTACTTCCCTAACTAAAGGTTTCTTCCCTAACTTAAAAATTTGGAATGTACTGATGAAATAATCATAATTTACCAGTGTCCACAAAGAGATAGAACTAGGAGGATTTTCATGAACAACATATTAATCTTTAAGAGAGACTATAACTAAGTGAATAACTCAAAGGAGGAATCCATAAAAGGAGAGACTGGCATCCCATAATTCCATTTCGATCAAAAATTAGACATCTATGAATAAGTGATGAATGCCACCCACCTTTGGAAAGTAGGAATGTGGGGCTGCAGATGAGTGTCCCTATAGATGGCATGCACCCCGATGGAAAGCATCTAAAATAGAAATGGTGAACTTGTTGTGAATATTTTTTACTTAAATCACAGGGACTAGTAGCATTCAAGAAATCAGTAGATAAACATTTCACCAAATCCATCTATCGGATGCCAGGTTTAGCCAATAAATAGTGGTCCTAGAGTCGAACTCACCTTGGGGAAATTAATAGTTGGGAATTCTGGTCTATGACATTGTCTACATAGATCTCTCTATCCATCATTGAAAGGTTGAACAATGTTGGGGTAATGGGAAATGCTTTCATACTATATGTACTTATAGATAAATATTATTTCTTTGCAAGACCCTAGAAACTAGAAACCAGTCACCTCTCGGCCAGAGATATAGGGGGAGGGGAAATACCAATGCGGAAATCCTTCACAGCTCCGCCTCAGCCACAACATCATACACAACCATGACTAACAGGCGGACATGCCCCGTATCACTCTTATAATTCATTCATAGGAGGGTGATTGATACACTTATTCAATGGTATGAACATAACAGGGTCGTCCACACCAGGGATATGGCCCACCAGGATTTGGATGCTTCTATGCATCATAGTCCCCACTTCCCCCAAGGTCCGTGCAGGGAGACACTGCTCCCCACACCAACGTGCAACCGTTTCAGGATCCTCTCCCTGGATTGCTCCTACATCTCATTCCCCTACGCTGATGAGGTACGAGATGTCAGAGTCATCCAAGATATGAAACATACCAAGGAGCATCCAAGGAGGGCTCCCATATGGCTACATCAATGCCATCATCCGGTCTCTCAGGCCGAGGAACAAGTGGCCAATACCTCAACGTTAACTTCGGGTGCTAGATTAGAAAGACACCCATCAGGGGGCATCATATTCTACAGCTTCAGTGGCCCATGCCACCATGGCACATTCTAAAAGATCCCTGCCACTACAGATCAGAGATTCACTATTGCTCAATTGGGATCGAGGCCCCAACCACCGCATAACCAAGCTGGGTTGACTCTTCCAGTCAGCATCTCTAAAATCAGCTATCATAGGCCAACATGTGATGAAGAGATTCATAATAGAGTCCCTCCCCTACCATCGTTAGTCATAGTGGAGGTCCTCCCCACTCTCACATTCATCATGGAGGTCCTCATCATGCCACCAGCATCAGTAAAAGTAGAGTCCCTCCCCATCTTGTTGACATCTATCACATAGGTCCTCCCCATGCCCATGATCCCAACTATAACGATTTTACCCATATTTCAGGTTTTCAACATGAAGGACCTCCTCTCCCATCACCCATCCTTATGGAGGTCCTCCCCATGTTCTTACCTACTCTAGAGAAGGCCCTTCCCTCTTCAGAACTTCCAGAAATTATGGTCCTCCTCATGTGTCTAGAAACAAGTATGGTAGTCTTCCCCTTATGTAGGCTCATCAACATGAAGGTCCTCCTAGTGTCATGTTTAACATATTCTCAGGTGCTACTCGCAACCCAGATAACCCAAGAATAATTTCTACCCACTCTCTTACCCTACATGGAGTTCCTCCCCTCTCCCATTGTAGTCCCGGTAGAGGTCCTCCCTGCTTTGGCAACAACAGGTATGGTGGTCCTACTCATATCCCATCCAGCTTCAGTGGAGACCATCCCGACTCCAGCACCAAACCACGCATAGATCCTACTTATGTCTAAGATTTAACCAACCCAGAAGAACCATCTTGGGGAAGAAGGGAGAACCATATCCACCAAAGAAATAACTTTGAGAAGCACCAGATCATTGTCAATCCAGTCTTCTTTTCAAATTCTGAACCACAGTGTGATTTGATGATGGAACCATCACCATGATCTTAGGAATCACGATCTTGGGAAGAAACCCAATGTGTGATATTCTTCCTTCCAGAAAGAGAGATGTATCAGATCCCAAAAACCCTTCATAGGTACAAGAAGGTGGAGGAAGGCTTTTCTTTATTTCAGGGTCTGGACATAAAGTCCTCTCTTTCATCACCAGGATCATTCTCTACCTCAACCAGAGATCACAAAGAGTTTTTCTTGGGAGTGATGTATGATGGAAATCTTCCAGAACTACCACCATTCATCACCACCTTCACAAATGAAGCAGTGGACAACAAACCATCCTATAGAGACATGATGATGTGGTTGGTATCATCTCAAAGAGATTACCCAGTTAGATGTGCCATGTCATCTCATGTAGTGTTTTATCCACCAACCAGTCCACCACCATAGTGATCCACATCAGTGTCATTACCGATTCCTCAGCCTCGCGTAGTTGAATAATTTGGCAACCTAGCTTTGTATCCTTATTCTAAATGAATAAGTTTGTGGGGAAATCTCCTGGAAGATTGGGTTTTCAGTATGTTCGGGCCGACCATGACCCCAGACATCAACGTTCCAGAATTGATCATCCAGGATGAGGTCATGTGTTTCTTCTAAACTATCTGGGAGACACATTTATATCTCATAAATAATTATTTGGTGTCTCTGAGGAGTCGGGAGCACTATGAATACATCGTACAGTAGCGCCACATTATTGATCTAGCCGCACTTCCTATGGCTCATCACCCTACATTGACCAGCTACAATCAGGCTCAATAGTATAGATGCATTCAGAGATTTCCTATTCTCTATAGAATCATCAAAGAGGAATCCTTGTATGTACAGATCCTGGGATGGGGGAAGTATGCTACTCTCTATGTGATCCCTATCTAGCACAAACCCGATTTAGCAGGTGATATCAAGGATATGACACAAGGTGTATTTGTAGTGAACATGACTGACCACATAGAGAAGGACACCGAGATAGGTATATTTGAATAGAACCTTTCCCTAGGAACAACGTAACATCTATTGGATCCACCTTTCATTATTACTCACCTAAAAATACATTTTCTTTGCCTTTTGAAACCTACTGAGTTATTGCATCTTAGTCAAGACCCCAACAATGTTAATCGATAAACTCAGAACGTTTAGATCTCTGATCTATCTAACTCAACATAGAATATAAAAGATGATCACGAAAATCATGCACTTCTCCAATAGCTCACGGAACAAAAAAGGGTCATTGACACACTCCTTGTCGAGCGTGTTGTAGAATGCCACCCATATTATTGTGATCTATGATATAATCCCATTAATCCTCCAACGTTGTAGCATGGGCTGGAACAAATTATCCCAAGCTATTTGTCTACCATTGATATCGATAACCCTACATAACCGGATAGGGTAGAGGATGGATTCTGTGGAAAGCGGACATGGTACGAATTGCCAAACCCACCCAAGCTACGTGATAATTTTCTCTAAGATCTAGCTCTACAAGCCATTTCTACAATAGCCACTTAGGTTTATCTTCAAGTCATTTCTCTAGCTTCTCCATAGGCCATCACTCCAGCATCTCCTCAGGAGGATCCACCAGCTTCTTTACAATATGATAAGGAAATTTATTACGTTGAAGAGATTGAAAATTCAATGATGATTAGGAATCCTTGTCAAGATAGGAATCCTCACCAGGATGACCAGATGGTTAGTCTCATTTCCATCCTTGAGGCTCTCAAAACATGATTGGTGGAAATCCTCCATGATGGAAAGCCGTATCCAGAATTGGTGGATGATATGCCAGTATCCCATGATTCGAGTATACTACCTTCTGCCCCTTCAATGGTACATGAGACCCACTATAGCATCAAACCCCTTTTATTTCAAGGTGTGTACCCATGATGGAAACTCCATTGTAGTAGGAAGTGGCTAATCTCTTGTGTTTCATACACATGTTGGAAGGGATCATGTTCATCCGGTACAACCAGCTACCCAACGGGTCCATAGCTGGTTGGGAAGATCTTAGAATGCATTTTATTTATCTTTTCAGCTCCCAAACTCACAATAATAGTATTGGTGACATCTTCAAGAGTAAAAAATGACCAGATGAGTGCGTCGTAGACTTCATCGCAAGGTGGAAGGGCCTCACATATTTTCTTGATATGTATTTGACTCAAGAGAAGCAGCTGACAATGTGGTTGGGGAATGTGAATAATGAACTAGTCCCCTCTCTTAACTCTCAGAACATCCCAGGTGGATTCCAGCATTTCTCTGAGAAGGCTCATATCCTAGAGGAACCCTTAATGAAGGCTAAGTTGGCATGTCTGTTGCCTCCCCCAGCTTCTATACGAAGGGATTCCAAGGCCGAGATAACTGTTGTTGCATAGGTAGATGCCCCCAGGCTGTAATAATTATTACCATTAGATCCATATCCACAGCCTCACCATGGTCCATAGCCTCAGGACTATCCTTAGGCTCAGTTTTATCTCTCTCATAATCGGCAGACATCAACGCGTAATGCACCACCACCTCCTAGGAGAGATTATTAGGTTCCACATCCTCGCATGGATCTAGCCCTCATCAGGTCTAAGATCATAGGGTCCCTTTCTTGGATAAGAGAAACTGATCCTACTCATTTGATGAAGATATGTTCCCCGATTTGTTCCAGAGTTCCGTGGATCAGAGAATCTTGTAGTTCCAGAGTGTTAGAGATCCCAGGAGGCTGATCTAATTTATCTCCCCAACTAATAACCCTGTCACTGGTTCCTTTTATATACACTCAAGAAGTTATATGTGTTCAAGGACTGGATCTAGGACCAGATTAACAGAAATATAGTTAGGTTGTGTTATAGACTAGTATAGGTGGCATCTGTTTCTACAAATTTGGACAACACCAAGGAAGTTTAATGGCAGCAGGTCTCCATGAATGGGTCTAATAAGAATGATTGCTGGATAGTGCACAAGTTAGTATCTCACGCTCATGGTATAATCTATACACATTTGAATCATCATGATTTCTCTGAGGTAACCATGCCTCCCCGAGCTGCCACTGCTGCACCCATGTTTCATCCTTCTACCTCTCAGAAAGACAGGCATCAAAAACAAAAGTAAAAAAAGTCCACCTCTAGTGCTAAATCTTTCTTGCAAACTTGGAGAATTCATGCCCCTTGAGATGGGAGTCATCCCTAGAATCCTACTAGTGTTAGAGGATTTTTTACGTGATGACCATGTGTATGCCTTAGTGGACATCATTGATCTAGTGTACCCTTACATGGTTTCTGATGATGTGGGGTGCCAGGAAGGGCCTCATAATATTCTCAATTGGTGCCATCATCGGTGAAACTGTGGATATATAAACCATCAGAATGCACTAGCCAGTGCCTCTAGACAATCCATGCACGATACTGAGACTAGAAATAAGTTTCATCATAGAGACCAGCATGCACATTCCTCTCCACTTTTCTCATCAGATTTTCTTCTAGCGCCATTCGTGCTACTCGACCAGGAAGAGTCACCTTGACCGTACAATGATAATACATCTTCAGGTGTGGACATAACTCAACCATCTGATAGTTAGCCAATGGTAATTTCTCATGGTTTTGCTTTTGAGAAAGGGGATACCCCCAGCACTAGCCATAATCCTCCCGTGAAACTAGTAGTTCCCATCATACCCCATGCCACAAAATAACCTTCTATTTGTAGAAATGTGAACCTAGATTGAAAGTATGATGTTCTCAAGCTCTTCTCTAGCATCAATGAAAATATCTCAATCCTCTAGGCTCTCCACCTGTTAAAAGATTTGCGTTAATCCCTCACAGAGTCTTTAATAATTCCCCTCCAATTTAAAATAGAGGTAGTGGCTTCAGATGCTTTCCTTGCTAAGAAAGAAGAGCATAAAAAATGTCAAGACAACATCTCATTCTCAGGAGAAGATGAAGGCTCTCATATACAGGGGAACATTCTCTCCTTTTACATCACAAGTCATCTTAATGGTAGGGAAGTCTTCTATTGCCTTGTTGACAAAAGTTTTGGGATCAATATCTTCTCAACCAGGATGCTCTGTAAGCTAGGACTATCTGAATTAGATTTGAGCCCCTCTGACAAGAAAATTTCGGGTTATGACCGGACTGATCAAATTTCATGTGGAAAGATTCACTTGAAGACCCAGTTTGGTGGCCTGATTTCTAGCACTAAATTAATAGTAATCTCAAAGGAGACCTCCAACAATGTGCTGATGGGTAGACGCTGGATCCATATACATGCAGTAGTTCCCCCCTCATATCATCAATTCCTCAAGTACTCCCTCAATAGTCGAGTGGGTGTACTCTAGGGTGATTCATCTCCCTTTACCTCTTGTGAAGACCGTTATTTGTATACTGACTATTACTAGAGAAAGGAAATGTGGGTTAAAACCAAATAGGTTGATCATACTATGACTTCATCCAACCCATGGATAGATTTGGATGATGCATTTATCCCCACGATTCATTGGTTGGAAGTTACAAACCCAGACATGGGAAACTACTTTTTTTCAATGGAAGGAGTTGGAAACACCCTCACAATTATAAGGAACACCAGAGGATCACATAATTTTCCAATAAGAATCAAAATCAAGTGATTATAGATCCCCTTACCTCTATAAGGTATCAATATCTTCTGCCCATGGCTACAATAATACACCATAATAACTTGTTCTACTGAGCCGGGTTGAACCGACATAGGCCAACCAACCACTACTACTTTGATATCATCTCGTGCGGCCCCCTTAGTCAAAGGATTGATGGAATTGGGTAAAAATACTTTATGGAAAAGGTTGAAGTTGTAAATGATTCTCCAAATGATGATTCCATCACTTCCTAGGCCCACACCAGCATCCCTTCTGGGTCATGTAACTTGGAATAATTCCCCCTCCCAATGATCCGCTCACTTTTGATGAAAAAGAGAAGTTTAAAGATGCTCCTCCCACATTCGAAGAAGGTGTATCCACCACCATTGATGATTTGATACATGTGAATCTTAGTACTTAGGAATACCCTATACCAACACTGATTAGTGCAGTTATTCTTTTAGAATAGTAGCAGTAGTATGTGGATTTTTTGAGGCAACATCAGGATGTATTTTCGTAGAGTTATGAAGAGATGGCAAGAATACACCCTTAGATATTCATCCACCATCTTGGTCTCTCGGAAAGTCATCAAAGGTTCCAATAAACTCATATAAATATGAACCCTTATCACAATTCCATGGTTGAGGCCGATGTTGATAAGCTCATCAAAACCAACATTTTTTAAGGAAGTTCATTACCCCAGATGGTTGGCCAACATCGTTCCCATCAAGAAGAATAAAAGATAGATAAGAGTCTGCATCGAATCCCAAGATCTCAAACGGCACTATCTGATGGATAAATTTCACTTTCTTATGAAATAGATGTTGATCAAAACCACTACTCGCTTCTAGGAACTCTTTTTCATGGAATGGTATTGCAGATATAATCAGATCCATATGGATCCTGATGACATGGATTCCACCACCTTCAGGGAACCACATGGTAATTTCTATTACCAGGTAACGCCCTTCAGTATGAAGAATGAAAATACACCCATCAGTGTGTCATTGACAACATATTCAAACCAATCCTTGGTACATTGGTGGAAGGATACATGGATAATTTGGTGGTCAAATCCCATAAAATTCATGACCATCTTAGAGATCTTGATATAGTGTTTGGCTTCCTCCATTCCCTCCATCTAAAGATGAACCCCTTAAAGTGAAACATTGGGGTTACTTATGGAAAGTTCATTGTCTTTTTCATCAGATACAAAGGAATCAAGATCAATTCAAATAAGCTCAAGGATAATAGTCATATGCCTCCACCGAGAAACCTTTGAGAGCTCGGAGGCTTCCAAGACCACTTAGCCTACACATGAAGATTTATCATGAATCTGGCATGAATGTGTAATCTCTTTTTATAACTCATGAAGAAAGGTGCTGATTATATGTGGGAAAATGAGTGTTATACCACTTTCTGGGAGATCAAGCAATACCTATTGCAACCTCTGATTTTGATGGAACCCATCTCTAACAAGCCACTGGTCCTTTATGTGACTTCCCTAGAATGGCCCCTCTACACCCTTCTCACCCATAAGAATAATTAAAGGAAATAGAAAAGTTTATACTCTATCAGCCACATGATCCTTGACAGTAAAACCTTATATTATTCTATAAATAAGTGCATCCTCCCACTAGTTTTTTCATTGAAGAAGCTACAACATTATTTACAGCACCATGAGATACAACTGGTGTCCTGTGAGGAGCCACTAAAATTTATTCTGAACTACCCTATTTTGATATGTCTTCTAGATTAGTGGATAGTAATCCTTTAGTTTTTCAATATCAGGTTCATTTCTCATAAATATGTCAAGGTTCTGGTGCTAGCAGATTTTCTGGCCACCCGTCTCGCCCTTGCAGAGCAGTCTTTAGATATTAATATTCCAGAAGAGGACATCTTTTTTGTGGATCAGGTCATTCCTTGTTGGAAGATGATGTTTTATGGTTCCTTATGGATCCCCATGAGTATAAGGATCAATGATCCTAGACTCAACAGAGTGGATCTATGTATCATATTCATCACTACCACATAGGTTGTCATTCCCTATTCTTTCTTACTGTCAGAATTTTGAACCAATAATGAGGCAAAGTATCAGGATCTTATCACTGGTCTAGAGAAGGACCTCGAGATTTATGTTCCCTACCTATATATGAAGGTGGAATTTTATCTAGTTATCAAACAAATCAATGGTGACTACATCGTCAAGAACCCAGATCTCATGCCCTTTTTGAAGCATTCTCGCTGACTGATGGCCCGATTCCCTTCTTGGCCTGAGTTCATTTATATTCCTCAAGAATAGAATGGTTGATCCTATGCCTTGTAAAACCTTTTTGTGTCTCTCATAGAGCCTTACCTGGTTTATTTGATCATCCATGTGGCACATCAAAGGTTCGTCGCTCATGTCACCTTGGACGATGATGATATACATTAGGTAAGCCATATTACTACCAGTGCCACCAAATTAAGGAATACCGGTACCCCTACTTAGCAAGAGAGACCCCTGATAGGATGAATCCTTTTTTCAAGTATCTTCATACTGAAAATGTCCCAATAGGAAGATTCAAACAATATTGAATCCATATACATGCATTATAATTCACCCTCTGGAGTGGTCCCAACCTTGAAAAAATCCTCTACAAATGTGGGATCGATGGAGTTCTCCTCCATTACATTAAAGGAGATGAGATCTCACTCATTATGAAGGAAGTCCATGCCAGTTCTTATAGAGCTCATCAAGTAGGGTTGAAACTCTCCCATCATATCCAAAGGTTGTGATACTTCTAGTCCACTATGTTATATGATTGTATCAAGTTCTCCAAGGTGTGTCACACATGTCAAATCTATGTAAATTTTGTGAATTGGCCACCTGAGACTCTCTATGCTACCAAGTACTCCTGGCCTTTCATGGTCTGAGGAATTGACATCGTGGGACTATATCCACCAGAAATAGTTTTCTAGTGCCGGTTCATTATAACTACCACATATTTTTTCTCCAAATGAGCGGAAGTTATTATTCTCAAGGAAGTTAAGGCCCATTTTTTCCTTGATTTCATGAGCTCTAACATCATCTATCAATTTAGAGTACCTCACGCCATCCTCATAGATAACAGTACCGACATTTGAGTAGATGAACTGAAGAAATTATTTGCCAAGTATACCATCCAGTCCAACCATAATTCTCTCTACCACGTGCATACAAATGGGAAGATTGAGGAATTCAAAAAGACCCTCTCTAACATATTTGAAAAGATTTTTGGATAGAACAAGAAATTTTTTCCAAACAATATCCCCAATGCTCTCTAATATTACCAGATAATGACTCTTAATTCTAACCAAGTGACCCCATATTCCCTGGTGTATAGAACAGAGGTAGTTCTACCCATAGAGATTCAGTTTCTATTGTTCCATACCACTATCCACAATTAGAAAATGTTAGACAAAGTATAAGAACTCTATCTGCCTGATCTAGAATCCCTTGATGATAATATTCATTGATCCTTCCACAATCTAGAGAGGCACCATAAATGTATAGGAAGAACTTTTAGAAAGAATATTTTTCTCCGCTCCTTCCCTCAAGGTGACAAGGTGTTGGACTTGAGGATGCCAATGATACTCAGAAGGAATCCACCAATGTTAGAACCAAAATGAGAGGGACCCTATATCATTCACAAGGTTTACCCTAATGGTTCATATTCCCTGGTCACTATATATAGAGATCATATTACTCCTCCCACCGAGTACAAGTTCCTCAATCGATGATTTACATAGGAACCCCATTTGTTTCACATCATTTCTGATGTTAAACTATGAAACTCTTTTTCCTCGTCCTATATTATGTTAAAATTCATCATACCAGATGTCCTACATGACATTAAATTACATGGTAGTCATCGTATTACATGATGATAAACTACACGGTTTCCACTTGTAGTCTAAGATCTATGAACTTAAACTAAGATCTCTTATGTCCCGCATGATGTTAAACTGCAAGCCTCATTTCCCTTTGTCCAGTATGACATTAAAATTCCCATTCATTCTTACCACATGACTTTAAACTACACGACAACTTCAAAAATATGTATGGATATATTACCATTATTATGGGATATTTAAGAACCCCCACACATTTTATCTTCGGGTCCAACCCTATGTTTTTCCATTTCCAGTCATACGACCTAAGGTTTCTCCTAAGAGCATGCGGTGTGGTTTGGAATTGGTCCTCATTCATGTTGGGTTTGTAACAGCTGCACCATGTTCCTCCCTTAGGATCCCATTCATCCTTAACACATGGCCTTAAAACGTATGTCATCTCTAAAACTACATATGGATCGATTCTTGTACTTATGAGATATATAGGAATGCCCGTGCATTTTTTCGCAAGGTCTATCAATAGGTATCAAAAATACATTTTTATTTTTAGCATTTTTTCATGATTATCCTTGGATCACATGGTGTGGTGTGAGAACTCCGTGGGTCCACATTCACATCATGTTTTCAACTACCACATCATGTATTCCCTTAAGGGTTCTTCCCCTTTACCCAACATCCTTATCACAAGATGTTAAACTGCATGAAATATCAATAACTATGTATGGATTGATTCCTGCCCTTATAGGGTATGTAGGAAAACCTAAAAATTTTGTCTTTGGGTCCAACCCCAGGTTCCCCAACCTTACCTACCCCCTTTTGGCCTTACATGGAATGAGTTCTATGCCCTTAAAATAAGATCTCTCCCATCCCACATAACATCAAAATACACCATCTTTCTTACAAGATGTTAAATTTTATAGAATTTATGGTCCTTTCGGCATGACCTTACAAGAAAACTTCCCCTTTGTCCTGTATGACATTAAACATTCCATTCATCCTTACCGCATGATGTTAAAACGTACAACATGTTAAGAAATATGTTTTTCTTGATTCCAACCCTCACAGGATACATAGTAACACCCAAACATTTTGTCTTCGTATCTAGACTTAGGTTCTTAAATTCCTCGTTTTCCCCCTTGGCTTGAGTTCTCTCCATGGATTTTGAATGGTGTGGTGAAGATTTCTTCGATCCTCATTCATGTCATGTTATTTTTCTATGCCATACGCATCCCCCTTTAGGATACCTCTCCCCCATTTTTCCTTACCTCATGATTTTAAACTACACAACATTTAAGAACTATGTGTGGCATGATTCCCATCCTTACGGGATATGTAGGAATTTCTAGACGTTTTGTCTCCGGGTCTAGCCCTGGGTTTTTCAACCCACTTTTCTTCTTTCCTCCACTCATATTTTTGAGTCATTTTTCCATAATTGGATCCTTTGACCTTTTGTTATGCCTCATCAATGTGCTCATAGGTGCTATGGTGTAGGACCTAGAGTGTTGAATTCTTTATGGACATGCTTTCATTCCATTTACATGATTCATGTGTCCCTTTATATGGGTCCTTATCATCTTTCACGTCCAAAGGGACCCCCAAGTAGCATGGATGATTGATCTTATGGATCAACTACCATCCTGGGATGATGTACCAGAAGGTTTCAAATGGAATTTTGAGCTAAGGTCCATGTTTTGAATATGACCAGTGGTCAAAACTCTGGTATTTGTTCACATCCCATGCCAAATGATATGGATACTATGTCTCAAACATGGTTAGAAGTTATCCTCCATCGTTATTCCACCCTCATTTTCTCTCGAATATCAGACACCGTAATTTACATCCCTCTTCACATCCTCATTTCCAACCTGAATTTTTCCAATCTCAGTTTTACCCCTCCATTCACCTGTGTACATTGAGTGGGTGGATCCGTGTCATGGGATAATTCTTGACACTGCACCTCCATACAACTGTCTTGTGCTTCCATGTTCCGTAAGGACTACGAGTGTCTTGATTCCTGATTTCACAGGATATGTATGAATATTTGACCATTTCACTACGGGCCTAGCAATGGGTTCATTAACCTCCCAATCCATTTGTCCCTGACAATGGTCTAGAATCTATGACCTTGATATAGGATCCCTTAATCTTTGTAACATGAATTTAAACTCTCATCTAGGGTCTATGAAATATAATATTAAACAATGTGCAACATCCTAGTCATATGAAGTTAAACTATTTCATGTGTCTCCCTCATCATAAAACATTAATCAATATGTATATAGTCATCATTTGCATGAAAAAACTGAAAAGATAGTTCTTCACTAGAGAGGTACTGTCTAGAAGATGGTTTGATCTTGATTCAGATCAATACTCCCACCTAATGAGCTTTCATCATGGTGGCATAATTTCAAGAGTGTTGGGATCCATTCGAATAGCCCATCACTCCATCTTCATGATTTCTGAGACCTTTATTTTGATCCTCATCCTATTTCATGTCTTAAGGTACCCCCTATGTGGCATGGATGCTCGGACTCAAGTCTCACCTACCATACTGGGTCAACATTCCAAAAGACGTAGGCAAACATTTTGAGTTAGGCCCCCTGTTTTTGAATTCAGTCAGTGGTTAACCCTAGTTTGTTTTTCCCATTTCAAGATAACATGATATGGATGCTTTGTTTAGAACATAATAAATAGTTATCCTCTATCATCATTCCACCATTACTATATTATGAATTTTTGGTGTTGTGATTCACACTTCCCATTCCCCTCTGTTCAAATTGATTCCAATTCCCTTGGCATTATCCTTATTCTGCACTAGAGAACATTGGGGAAGAAAAGTTGGCTATATTGAGAACCCAATTCTCTAGTCGGAACCCCCTCTCTCAGTCCGAATAATCTGTGTGTTCGGTTAGGCCTCAAGTTTTCAATGATTGGCTAACACTCTCATATCCAAAGTGGACAATTACGTGGTCGTCCCTTGTTTCTCACACTGGACGTGACTCACATAATCTTAGGGATTGATCATTAGTTATTTCACAGATACGATCGAGATGAAGTAATCAAAACAAGTGACAAAATTTCCATGAACATAGTTTAAATAAAAAAAATTATTTTTGTGAGTTCGAAAATGCATAGTTCCTATGGATTGGCCCCTTCAATGGAGTGTCTCAACTCCACTAATCTTTGGCACGTGGAATCAAAAATTTTTTGTCATCGCCTAAGCTCCCTTTCTTCTTCATTGGCCCTAGATTGAACCTAATTATCCCTGATCAATACACAATCCTACTCACCTCAGATATCAACCACTTCAAGAGATGGTCGCCTGAGATTCTCTTCGGATTCTACCAACTGGACACGTAGTTATGATATGAATTCTGATTCGGTTTTGTTGAAAGAAGAGCACTCATTCATCCATGTTTCTATAAAATGGATCTCATATTCAACCTCCTCGGGCTTTTGAATACTGACAGACTTCCTTCACTTCTAGGAAACACTAAAGCTATGATCAATCTCCCGTACCTTCTAGGTAAGGTAATCCCAAATGAGAATATGTGGATCTCATGCATTTACCCCTCCAGTGCATAGGTCACGTAGAAAAGGGTGAATTGATCCCATCTAGATTATCTAATCTGATTCATGGATGTTTTCAATGAAGCACTTGATCAGCTTCCATGACCACCGACGGACATCCGAACTATCCTCTATATCAGAATCGGCCTCATCTAGATACTTTTAGTCAGCGAATTTGTATTCCAATGCATCCATGAGTTAAAAATATGGATCCAACTACAGAATTTAATCAAATGTGATGGGTTACATGTTATTTGGTTTATCTTCATTGCTGGATCCCACCTCAATAAGTTCAGGTTCTACCCCACTATTAGCTATACACACAACCGTGATTTCCATGGTGTAGACAGCTTGGGTGACCAATTCCATGTTAATCAGACATCCCCTTACGAAAGAAGCTCCATGACCCCTAACCATCCTAAATAATAGTATGCATTCTACTTGAAGGATCTCTTAGAAAAGGACAATGCTATTTGTCCTGGTTTTGTGAACAAAATTCATGACTCTAGAAGGAAGAGGACATATAAATATCCAGTAGTTGCTTGCGCCCTTGAGTTATTGTTGTCAAGATCCCAGGACGTGACCCTCTATACATGGTTGGGAGCTACAAATATTCTAGAAAGAACACCCTGGTTTTCCAAACACTAATGGATCCGGTGTTCACAATTGTTCTAGACACAGGTCCCGGAGCATGTCCCTCCACATCCTCTATCATGCGAGAAGGGGTCATTTCTATGAGGATCTCTTATACATAACAAATCTCAATTAATAAAACATGGTACATGATTAAGATCATATCATGAAGGAATGACTTAGGGATTAACTCCCATATCTGAGGCCACAACCTCACCTTCCTCTAAGGATCTTGCTCTGTCAGAATCTTCTCCGTATGAGCCATATAATCCATCAGGCAGAGGGAAGTGCTCAACCATCTCAGCAGTAGACAATTGTGGTGGAGATCTTTGGTTATGCAGTACTTTCACATGATGTATCATTGGACACGAGGTTCCCCGAGAGTGCACAAAGTCCTCCAGCTCCACCACATATTTCTCCCTCTATATTTGAGTTACTAGAAAGACTTCTCTAACACATCCAATGATTGGACGTTCCATTCTAAACTGATTAAGCTGGTCTCATATTTTAGGAAGACTAATGAATTTCCTGCTAAAATCATAGGCTTCCCAAGCCTCCAAATAAACATCATCTTCAGGTTTTTCCATATAGCATAGTCATTTCCCATGAGTTTGGGAAGGTATTTTGTTAAACCCTCTTGATATCCTCCTTTCATCCTGAGTTTTCTCGATGGGGACCACTAGACCTACTACTATAGCTCTCCTTTCACTTCTAGCCAATGCGGGCCACAAAATTATTTTCCTTACTTCTACTATAGCTCAACCACCATGATGTGCACTAGCCCTTCCAATATGATGTTCTGTTTCCACTATCTAACCCTGACCTTGGGGTTGAGGGGGAACCCCATCGTCAACACAGGTAGTTCATTGATTCAATATATATCCTGGGTAGGCTGCCTCCCTACTTTTCATGTACTTCACAATGATCCCATAAGCAGTGGTAGATGGAAGAATTTCATTTTTCATCTTTCCATATTCCCATGTGATCATGAGCCAAAACTACCACATCACACATAGGTGATCCTCATGACATACCCTAGGTAAAATTTCATTGTTAACCTCTATAGGAACCAGAACTACCTCACAAAGAAATTCTGAGTATATGGATCACAATCTACCTATTCCCTAAGAACTCCACCTTGGAAGGCCATGAGATATGACTGATGATCCTTGTTTCCACTACAATCATCGGTGAATACTCCCATTGAAATCTGGAATAGATGTAAATTGAATAAGTATGCCCTCCAGACTTTGTTTATCACCTTCGATGAGTTCATATTGATAGTGAAACTCCCCACTTCATTCATAATTACCTTTCGAAAGTCAGTATTAGGAGGTGAAATGGGGTTCAGATATTTGTATGCCCTCATGTGCACTGTCACCCATTCATTGAAAAAGTGGAACGATCTAGATACGTGTTGTGGATTCTTCCCCTCTTTGATCTTCCAAATCATCTTATACAACTTTTCTAACATTGGAACATAGAGATTGGCGTGCTTTCCCACTGCCAATATGGCCACCATAATGAATGTGCTAGGTTACACACCTATGCGTTCACCTATGACTAAAAACATCCACCCAAAAATTGAGTGTGGAGATTAACTAAACCAACCTAACAACTAGTTGATGATCAGTGATAATGTTGTATCCCTATAGATACCATTATGTTTCCTCTAGGATCCTCTAGTAAGAACCTTCCCTACTATTATGAGCCCCTCTCTAGTAGGTATGAGTCCTCGTTGGTAGTTTCATGGGTGCCTCATCTCCCTCAGTAGGATGATTCGGGGGGAAATTCAAGAAATATCCAAACTACTGCTTGAAGTGGATGTCCCTCACTAACTGTTTATCTTCACCCGACACCAGGTCCATCGACATCTTTGCAGGTCGTGGAATCTAATATGGATCCTCCCACGTATTCTCCGTGATGAGAAAATCTTCATACATTTTACATGCTATGAAATATGGTGGAGTTCCTAGAGGTTGATGTCGACTTCCCCATGGTAAAAATGGAATGTGTTGGTCCTCGACGACCACCGACTCAACGGTTCTGGAATTTTGTGTTTCGATTGGTAGATGTCGAATTGAGAAGCCCACCCAGCCTCATACAGACCTACCCACTTCATCTCTATTCCAAAATCTGTGCCAGACACACATACCCAATCGGCCCACACCCATTCATCCATGAAATTTATTCCCTAGTATAGATCCCAATTATCGGACCACCCTTTCCCCAGGATCTTTAAGTGTGCCTTGAGAATGGTGTGATATTTTGGTGGAGATGCCTCTGGTTGCAATAATTACCCATCAACGTCATTGACATGGATGTAAAGGTATTCAATAGTTATAGGCATATGTACCTTCTAGGTATGGACATCAATGGCTATGAACCACTTATATTGACACAACATGCCTGTGAACCAGTAAGCCAGTTCGTCCCTACTCACTTTAGTGATAAAAACATCATCCCTCAGACCAAAGACATAAAAAAACAATCTATTATATAAGGGGTAATCATTTTTACCTTCCAATAGAAACTCCCCCAAGGACTCATGGTCCAAATTAATTCACACACATTCCCCTAGTGAGGAATTTTTCATAATTTCCTCCCTACGAGTGGCATCTTCAAGGACCTTCTGAACACCTTATTGATTAAATATTTGTTATGGTAATTTGTTTATTTTTCATATTATTTGACCGTGAAGACTTTTTGTGAAGAAATATCATGGAGAACATGATAATGGATCCTCTAAATACTTATAACTCTTCAAAGATCAAAAAAAGATTGTGGTTCACTAGTTTTCTATGTAGCATTCGCGGAGCACCGATCCAAGGAACTCGGTATGCAAAGAGAGTTCATGGGAATATTGGAGATTCATGTTTCGATAGCTTGAGTGGAATTTTAGAGAGGGTGTATGTGGAAAAAAATAGGACCCTCACTCCAAATATATAACTAATGGACTTTCAAGCTTCATAGCACCTTCGGTTTCCCTGAGCTTTGCGGTGATCTCACCCACCTGTCGTGCACCATCATCATAAGAGATATCCACAATCTACAAGTTTTCAGCATTCTACACTTAGAATATGAACTCTTTTTCCCTCGTCTCCCATTCTAATGGGGGAATTTTTTGGCATAGAAATCCATGACCAAAATGAATCAATGATGTACATACCAGTTGAGGACTAAATTCAACATGAACAAGCCACAAAAATCACTAAAGGGCATGCCTCATGAATCTACATCACCAAGACTTTAACCACTATGAATGGAATGAAACCGGAAGATGTAAACCTCTATGACCACCATAGAGTAGTGAATGAAGGATCTAGGAGTCCAAAAAGCACCATGAATGCTGTGGAGTAGTGACAGAAGGATTCGCGAGTCCGATGACACCACCTGTGATCGCAAAGTGAAATTTCCTTCACAAAGAACCTCAGATCATTGTGATACCTGGTGACTATAAATATACATCTCATACCGACCCAAAATATCGATACCCTGACCATTTACCTTCCAAGCTCTCATTTTGTAAAGCACCCTTTGTCCCGTGAACCAGCTAGAAAATAAATCAACTAAGGTATTTGAGCAGTGTGAACATTCTTTCTCTTCATTCCAATTTACCTCATATTTAAATGGGGATTACCTTCATGAATCACTATGACCATCTGGAAGGTAGGAGTCTCTTTTGGGCACTCAAGACTTTGTAGATCATTCAACATTTGAGAAGCACCCTCCAAACACGTGTAAAATCCATGCCTCGACTGGGTTACCATGCTTTGCAAAGATCCTCCCATTCACAGATCCCCTTTTCTCTATGATTCAAGAATCACCTTCCTTCATGATGTTCTTTAACTTCTGTAAGCATTGAAGATTCATGAAGATCTTACTATTGGGGCCTTTGTCTTCATGATCCCCACTCCCGTATATCCCTCCAGGATCATATGAAGTGATTTCATGGTTCCTTGAGCAGTGATTCATGTTGTATTTCCCAACCTTATTATTATCTACATAGGTATACTAACAACTATTTCTTCTTCGCATAGCCACACCAATGTGTCCCCCTCAATTGACCACTCCACCACCCCATTGTATTCCGGCATTTTTTTTTCTTTCCCTTCCCCAAGTGAGGGTTGGTACAGGTTATATAAGTCCAAGGGGTATGTAATTAGTCCTCATCTTCTGAGATGCGGGATGTTAAACTACCAAGAACCTACATCCTCAACACATAAAATTAAATTGTAAGTTTCAACATGTGTGGCAGGCCTGAGTGGACTAGAGAAAGGATGGAATTGGGAACCTTTTTCTTCCTTCATTTGATTCCACCACCCCTCTCCCTTTATGCTTTGTTTCTATGTGCACCTCGAAAAATCTCCACATAAGCCCCAGAACACCTTCCCCGGCTTCCCTCCGGGTGTAAGTCCCAATCTCCATCTCACTAGGTCCGTAGCCATGCATAAGACCCATACCCCTCATCCTGCATGGCATTAAATATCATTTACCAAAGTACGTGGACTTTGATTCCCAGTCAATGGGTCACATAGTAAGCCTCTTCAAGGTTCAATCCCATCACTCCCACAATCTATTTTTTCATACTATTTCATGTCGGTTCTCTTGTGTATTGCATGACGTTAAACTTCACCTTTCGAAGTGCGTGGGGTTTTATCCCTTTTGGGTATGTAGAATGCCTCATTAAGGTTCAATACCAACCAATGGTAAACCCTGGTAATTCATTATAGGGATTTTATCTTCTTATGTGACATCTTCTCTTTTTGGGAAACATCTCTCCAATAAAGAGTTATCCTCTTTTGAAGGGCCGCTAACCATACATAAGCCACTGAAACATCTCTGAGATGATGTCCATTGTGTACACCCCAATTCTATGCATCCATTCCGAAACTATATATACATTGACTCCCATTAACTGGGGTATATAGGAAGTCTCCTTGAGGTGCAATCCCATCATCCATTATCATCCTAGTCTTCCCCTTGAACCTTTGTGTCTTAGGAAGATCATGCCCCATCTCGAAGGTTCTTCTTCCTTCAAGACCTTATCCATGCGCTCCATTATCAATATCCTCCTACCTATGTGTCTCATCTACCTATTCTGAACTATGTGGACATTTATTCTAAGCCACTAAGGTACATATGAATCCTCCATAAGGTTCAAGCCCAGCACCGTCACCTCCATGTCGATTCCACTTCATTCATTCCACACACTTCACCCAATCATCCATCATCCATCCTAATTCCAACCTAGGCCATCACATCCTGGTGGGATCATTCCATCCATGTGGGTAACTAACCACTCATACCAAATTCATCCTATTTCACTTTGTAGCACTCGAAAAACTAATCATATATAAGAAAAACACATAATATCCATCCAATCAAGAGTGCCTCTCTTATGAGGGGCTGCTAACCATGTGTAATCCCCCAACCATGTCATTTAAAACTATGTGGGTCTTGATACCTATTTTCATACATAGGGTATATAGGAATCCTCATTGAGGTTCAATTCCATCCAATGGTAAACCTTGGAATCCCCCTTTTTTGGGGTAAACTTCTATTATCCATCCATTATGATGTTCAGAGCAGCCTTCGCAGTGTGGAATATTTCTTTTTTAGGAAATATCATTCTGGGTCTGTCCTATTTGGAAGTTTTTATCCATCTATCTAGTAAACCTTCTAGGTGATCCCACCAAAGGATTTAACTATTTGATCCACTCTCTTTAGTGTTTTGATTAGTCCAATCCATCTCTACAAGATGTTAAACTTGGGGTATACCCCGTGTTTAACATGGGAAGCTAAGATAAACCTCAGATACATGACTTTGAAATAAGATTCCCCACATTCAACATGGGATGTCTCAAGCTTACGTTCCCTTAAGTATCCATATGATAAAGGAAAATTTTGATGTACCAAGGTTCCTACGTTCAGACATGCTAGTGATGCCCAACTTTACTACTTCCCTGACAGAAGGTTTACACCCCGAATTGACCCTTTGTAATGTCCCAATGGAAGGAGTGTAATTAAATGGTGTCCACAAAGAGATGGATTTAGTATGTGTTTCATGAAAAAAATATTAATCTGTAAGGGAGAGCCTAACTAGGTGAAAAATTCCAAGGAGGAATCTGTGGAAGGAGAGACCGACATACCATCATACCATTTCAATCAAGGAGAATACATATATGAATAAGTGATTAATGATTCCCACCTTTTGGAAAGAATGAATGAGGTGTAAAAGATGCACATACCCATAGACAACACACACCCTGGTATAAAGTGTTGGAAACAATGAGTTTTTCATGAAAAAGGTAGATTTTGGGATTGAAAGTATGTTGCACATGGTTGTTGTATGGTCTGGGGAAACCATGCACCCTTTACTAGGAAACCATGAAACAAATGGTCATTTTGGATAGTGGAAACTGCATGGTTGGCACACGGTTTGGAAAAATATGTGGTATTTTCTTCTTAGACAGTGAAGGGTGCACGTTTGAAACATGGTTTGAAAAACCATGTGGCCAAACCGTGAAAGTATCCGTTGTCATTAAAATTTGGAAGTCACCTCTTTTCCCCTCTACTATTTTAAACCTATTTTGGGTTTCTCCTCCATTTTATGTCCTAGGAGCACCATGGGAGCTCTGAAGAATCCCTCATTTGGCCCTCTTATTCCCATGGATTCATTTGAAAGGTTCTAAGGTTATGGTTTTTTGTTGTATTTCTCCTATTGTCTCCTTTATCTCTTGATTTCATGGTTTCCCTTGGTGGGGATTAACCATAGATAAACCCTAAGAGTTAGTGTTGATGTGTGTAATTTTTTCCTTTGATGTTAGGGTGTGAATACTGACTCTCGATCTTAGTTATTCCTTATCTCAAAGTTTGGTTGTCTTCGTACATCGTTTAGGTTGGGGTTTCCATATATGTTCTTTCTGGAACATTCCATTTGATGCCTGGGCTTTCCTAAATGGTTTAAAAATGTGTTTACATTTCTTGTGATGAATTTTTGTAAATTTATTTGGAATTTTAATGATGTAAAATGGGTTTGAAATGGTTTTAAAATGTATTTTCCTAACTAGGAATATATTTAAATTCATGCAAGTTGTTTGATTGAATGATTATTGTTTTATAAAAATGAAATTGATCACTTGTGGTGATATTTTATGTTGCTCACATTTTGGTGTCTTGGTTAGAATTGTGAATTGGGCATGATGTTTGATTTTGATACCTTTTATGGATTGAAATTTGTTGGTAAAATGTTTGGAACAATTGTTCTAGTTTTTGAATTCATACTTATGTTTTTTTTATTGTCTGAAATTATTCGGTTTAGGGGTAATGTAAGTGATGTTTTCTTAAAATGGTTTTTGGATAAATTCACGGATACTTGAAAAGTGACATTGGATGTTGGAACATCCATGGTTGCATGGGTTGCACATATAGATGGGAATTCAAATGATGATGGTACTTAAGAGTGATCCCCATTTTCACTAAAAAATTTTCATTGGATTCTAAATGATGAGTTGGTTCTTCAAGTCACTTCAAATGTGACATCTAATGTGTTTTTAAAAACTCACCCCGTTTGATATTTTGATACATGGCTTTGTAACAAAGTGGATTTCAGAACTATAGAATTTTGGCATTTAGAAATATAGTTAATTTTTTAAATATTATTAAAGAATGTTTGGAAAAATTATGTACTTTATGTGTTTTCAATATTATTTTGAAATGGTTTTGGTAATGGAATAAGTTTTCGAAATGTGAGTCCCATTTGGATCTTGAGATATTTTTGAGTTTTGTTTTTAAAAATGAAATATGTTAAAATCCCATTTGGTATTTTATAATGTTTGGTAAAGAGACCTCAAAATTGTGTGATGAAAAGTTCATTTGGAATTGTTTTTGGCATGTTTTTTATTGTCTATATTGTTTGGGAAACATATTTGGATTTTAAATGTTTAAGGCCCAATTAGATCTTTGTGTTGTCTTAAAAATATTTGTTTTGAGGTGAGGTGACGTGAATACCCAATTAGAACCTTGTGATGTTTTAGAAATTGGTTTTGGAACTGATATATTATATGGGCCCAGTGGGCATGTTGGCATGTTTTTTAAAATGGATTGAAATTTTGGGTAACATGAAGGCCTGGTTTGTATTTAGTGATTTTTGGGAAAATGATTTTGATTATAGAAAATAGTGGTTTTCAAGTGAGATTTAATTGTTGAATGTACATGCTTATGAAATAAAGGTATTTTATTGTGTGTTTATTATGACTTGAATTATGTTTGGTTACCACTATAACTTTTGATGAGATCCCCTCTAGTGAATTGTGAATGGGAACTCTATTGGTATTGAGTCCACTAGACCTTGGTATTCATTCCCCTCTAGAGGTTCATTAATGAAAATATTGAGAGTTATGGTTACTATACCATTTTTGATGAGTATTACTATTATCATGGGGTTCTTAGGCGTCATCTAGAGGTTTGAGTGATAGTTTATGTTTGACCCCGATTATATGGGTTGGTACCCCCTGGACTTGAGGGGGAGAGGTGGGCCAGGCCACTGGATTGGATAGTTTACGGAGGAGAATTGGTTATTTTCTATGAAGCTACAGCATATGCTAGTAGATGAGTCCAAAATGAGTATGTACAGGGATTTATTTTATATATTTCTAGGAAATTTCCATGATTACTATTTATATGTTCATTTTATTTTTGATTCATGCTGATATTTTCTCAGCACATTTCTACCTATTTGTTTTTTACCTTTATATTATGTATGACCCCTTTTATCTATTTGTATAGATTCATATTTGGGATTTGGTTTTGAACACTGTTTTGGAATGTGAAACTTTATTTTGAAAAGGAAATTTGTGTATGTTGATTTAAAAAGCAAAATTGTGGAAAGCTATGTTTACTTATCAGAAATAATTTAAAATCCTACTTTTTAAATTTGTTTTCAAACCAATGTTTTTGGACTATTTTGAGAATAGAAATGCATGTAATATTTTTAGATTACCTTATGAGCTATTTAAGATCACACCCTACTTGTGACACTTGGCACTGATAGATCCAAGCTATTTTGCAAGTTTGGGTTTCTGGATCGGTTGTACCTTTGGAGTCGGTTGGTCTTTTAGTTAGTGGAGACCAATATGCCACATGGATATCGTGTTCGAGTAGATTGATCTCATTTTTGTATTTAGTTTTTGGTTTTTTAGATATTGTATCTAGATCAGTTCATAGATTTATTGATATTCAATTATTGTTGGTTAAGATGTGTGCTCAGTTTATTTATTTGATCTAGTTTGTTGGGGAAAAGAATCATTCATATTATGATTACTTTGATGTACGGGACGAGTTTCCAGCCTATGGGGATCGGTAACGCCCTTCAGGACTTATCTCAATCTGGGTAAGGTGTTGGGTTAGATGGCATACTATATTGGTTCGTGAAAATTTACCTCATATAGGGAAAGACCACATCTTAGATAAGGTGGAATCTACTACTAGAACTTATAAAGATCATCCAGTCATTGATAAATCTTTGTCTACACTATAGTGTCAACTAACACATACAATGCTGGGGGAATCCTCATTTGCAATGGTCCAAGGAATAGATCACCAATGCTCACACCCTCTACTGACCCCCCAATAACGAGAATAGGATACGCATGAACCTACTCTCAGCTCCTCAAATTTTGTTTACATGGAGGAATACCACTATTAGTATTCATGTGATCAAAATATAAATTCATAAAATGGGAAAAATATTTGAGTTATAAAAGTGAAATTTCACCTACAACTATTCTCCCTAAATTAGTTCTCCATAACAACCAAACTTGAACACCTACCATGTCAAAAACACTAAATGATACATGAAACAACCTATCTATACCCTATAATAAAACAAAAAGTAATACAAAAATCCATGGGATTGTCAGATTCCTTACATAGAAATGCATCAGCTATTATACACTATTTTGTTTTTCTCTAGTATGATATTTTGAACCAAAATCTCTCAAATAGTTTTTCCTTATTTTTCAAAAAAAACACGATGTTAATATTCCAATATTTGGTCATATTATAGACATGACTCTGATACCACTCTGATAGTACATAACACCACAAAGACCCCACCTTAGTTGGAGACATTATCGAGAGTGCTACACCGATCCTACTTCATTAGGGTAAAGGTTTGTGACTAGCACCAAGAGCGCATACTCACATAACTAGAAGTATTTCCCCAAAAAATCTAAAAAATTGAATCTCTATAAACATTATATAAAAACATGTAAATAATACATGCATGATAAAAATGATAATATAGAAATACATGATGTGATACATGTTATGTTTTCATATATAATACATTCCTCTTATACCATAAATGTTTCATAATACTTAAATGTAAATTAACCACCTATGTAAAATATAGAATCCAAAAAATTAAATCCTTGGGCGATAAATAGATATTAACTCTAGGGACTATCTATAATAAAAAATCATCCACCAAAATCACTTATCAATTGAAATTAATATACAAAATCGCAATTACATCATATTAGATGTTTTCATGCATGGGTGAGTATACAAATACTTTAGGATATCTTGAGTGTCGTGAAACAAGAAAATTGGGATCATGCATGAACAATAATAATATTAAATGAAATAAAAATTTATAATTACAAAATTTTAATGCGTCAAAAACCAAATAAATTTTATTTAGTAAATAACATAGGTATTATAAGATATTTAAACCCTATTTCATCATAATCATTACTTACCAAATATCAAGGATTACATAAATACCCCCCTAAAAAAGGACCCAAGGCCATGCCTTTATCCATAATAGAATTTAACTGAACCACTGAGTGGTCATGAAACATTGGATTTCTTTTCTTGATAATGAAACACTAGAAAACCCATAATTGATTATCATTCTATAAAGATTTTCTTATAATACATTGGAATTCCCTATGTATATTTTTTTGGATGATAGAGAATCATGTTTTACCAAGCATGATGATAAAAGGGGACTTCATTAAATTTATGATAAATAATATCACCATGGATGGAAACTAGAAATAATTTCCCAGTGTTAGGTTGTAATACTCAATACCATCGAATAATAGATAAACATTACATCCATACACTATTTTTTTAATGTACATCCTATTATTTTTTCATTATAATAGAAATATTTCAAAGTGATATTTCAAAGTAAATTTTAGAAATTTTAGAAATTTAATTAGAAAAAATATATATAATTTTTTCTTTTAAAATGTCTATTTAAACTTATGGTTGATTATTGGGATTTTTTACAAATATTTTATCTTTGGGTGAATGGTGAAAAATGAGGAGTTTTGTAAAATTATCATTTATTTCATTAAATAAACTAATTTAGGATCCCAATTATTTTTTGGATTTGGTTTTAAAGTAAAATAATATCTCATTTATTAAGAATAATCTAAATAATTATATATGAAATAATAATATTTTTTTGATATAATATTATTTTTATGCATAAAAATACATTATTTGAAAGAAAACTATTTCTCATTGCATTTTGTGCACTTTTATTAAAAATAATTTATAAAAATTATACTAATTTTATCATTATAAATATATCACATATATTTATATAGGTGGTTCAAATTTAGTAATGAGGTCAATTTCATTTTTTTATTATAAATAGTAACTTCGGTAAAAATGTTGTCACCACCGTAAATGGGTAAAATGTGTTAATTATTTTTATAAACTTATTATAGGGTCATTAAATATCTTCTCAATTCTTATTTTATGCGATAATTTATACTTTTATCACCCTATATTTAAAATTTAATTGTTTAAGTACAACTTATCCATGAGTAAGACACTTATAAAATTTGATTGTTAATAACTATTATAAGTATGTCACTCAACTTGCCTATAAAAGGGGGAGTCATATACTCTCTACTTAACACTACTAAATACAATTATCTATACCAATATTTATTCAAATACATTTTAACCATAAAACCATTTTCTATAGGTCCTAGTCTCCCCAAAAGACCACATCAATAAGGCTAATGGTGTAATCCAAAAGGAGGGTTCACAAAGAAGTGGTATAACTCCTGACCTTGTGTATTCATGTTTATTTATCCTTATAAACACATAAAATATTTTATAAACAAGATTATATGATAAAAAATATCTAAAATATTGTAAAATACTATTATGTTTAAGTAACAACCCTCCATCATCTCTTTTTCATTCCAATGAAAACTGAAAACATCGCTTGTGTGTTTGTATGGCCTACCATATTCATGTAGTTGTATATATCATTTTTCATCACCACTTAACTTGAATGTTTATAAAGATATTACTAGTTAGTATATATAATATTTATGAAATAATTATGATTTTTAAAATATAATGCATCATCTACCTTCTTACCCTTCTCCCATTAAAAAATTATAACTTTGGCCGTGTGTATGTGTGGACTACCACCTCCACGAAGCGATGCAATTCATTATTAATGTATGTATTCCATGTATTATTAGAAACTAATATTTAAAGTATAAAAAGAAAAATTATTCCATTATTAATATTCTGGAGATAATGTAACTGTGACCCATTTGGCCATGGTTAATGCATAAATTTTATTTTGAGGTTATAAACCAAAAGAACTCAAGATGTCCAACGTGAACTTAACTGACTTAGTGACTATATAATACATGATAATAAATTAAATTAATGGGATTATAATAATTAATAAACCTAAAAATATTCATTAAAAAATTATAAAATTAATATAACTTTATTATCATGGATTGAAAATATATATGTTAAAAATATGACATGATTTAAGGGTTTATTCTATAATCTCATTTTATTCATGGTTGTTTGTGTATAAATTTACATTTAAAGAAATTATAAAATATTTATCTTTTAAAAAATATATATTTTATTCTTATCTAGTTTTATGTTGTGTTTACATGTTTTATTTTATTTTCCTTTACCTGGTACATAAAATGACTAAGAAAATGTTTTTATGGAAAACCAACCTTATTTCACCTTTTGGTTGGAAAATTTCCTCCTCCATATCCATATTCAATATAATGTTTTCAAGAATGTTTTTAATGTTATAAAATTATTATTTAATGTTAGTTTTAACTATATTATATTTCATTACAATGGTTTAATTGTAATATTATTATCATTTTCCAAATGAGGAATATTTGACTTTTTACCAAATGTGTGAAAATAATATTTGTTTGCAAAATTTTCAAATTAGAGAATTTTCCCATTATTATAACTATTCATTTAATTTAAGCTAAATTTAAAATTTTCCATTCTTATTTTAAAATAAAATCTTTTTCTCAATATTTTAGAAATTTTATGTAAAATTTTAGCAAAAGAAAATGATATTTTTTAATGTTTTCCAAGAAATGATCTAATATTATTTAAAAGTTATCTTTATATTTATCAACATAATTTGATGATTATTATAATTTAATAGGGACATAATATAATTATACTATTAAATTTTTTTATCTGATTGTCTTATTATCATGTTGTTCTATTTATTTAATGGGGAATATATTTTTATTTTAAATAGTAATTTTTCTATACGAATGTTTATGTCGACTATCTGTCAAATTTTTATTTAGTTATTTCATATGATGAATGGATTGTACATAGTAAGTGATGTGTGGTGTATGCCACAACCCCTAGATGCATCTGTAGGTCTCATGATACAAACTAGTTTGGGTATTTGGAATAAGACTTACCTATTTATGTTTAATTTCATGGAGTCATGCTTTGATGGTAATATTATGATGTATGAAATTATGCATTCTATAATTATAAAACTTGTTGTTGTTATCTATATAATTATTTATATTTTTATGTAATGTATGGGTACATTCATTTTTATTATATTAGTTATATGTTATATTTGATAATTTTTTATCTCCATCATATTATTAATTCTTTATTTATTTTATGATAGTTTCTATTGTATGCTTTCCCATACTGAGAATATGAGTTCACCCTTATGTTTTCCATTTCCTAGGATACCAAGATGGAATCTTTGAATGATTTCATATAATAATAAATAAATAATAAAATTATCAATATAATTTTAATATGTATTTAATGTTTTCAAATATAATATAAGAATCATGTATTTATGTAGTATATAAATACTACTAAACTATTCAATTTTTTAGGATATGATATATTATATCTTACACTAATGTAGTAAGATAACCACCCACTATAGGTTACTAGAGTTGGGGTATTATATCTGGTATCAAATGAACTTTATTAAAATCATTGGGAACTAGATTTTGGAAAACATAGATTATAGAACACTGGCCTATGAAATATTCTATGAATAAGTCTATGTATGGTAAAATACAATTATGTTTTGTTAATGTAGAGAATTTGTGGTTTCCTAGAAATTATATCCCAGTCTGGATATTAGAAAGTGGATTCATCCATGGAATAGATTCACCTATGGATAAATTTTATAAAAAATTCTGGTTGGTTATCAAATTGAACTTCACTCGGTGCATGATTAGTGGTCCTAAGACTACACACCTAGCTAGAAACTCCCACGGGATAAGATTTAGTTGATTCACATAAACTTAATGAAACCTTATGAAAGATTTGAAAAATATTTTTTATGATTTAAAGATATTCTTAATGATACTAAGATTATGATTCTAATATTATCAATGCATAAATTTTCAATTTATATCATGTGTTGTAACAGATTTAGAATTATCAAGTATGACTTGAATTTCATAATTTTCTAAGTTAATACAATATATTTCATTATTTAGAAATAGATCCAAGAAGAAAGAATGTGTAAAGACCCAGAAATTCCATATTTTTTTAAATTATTTGGTATTATTAAGAGTCTACTAAAATTGAAAGTTCTTGATTCCAAAGCCCGGTGTGCACGGAATAGAATTATGAAACTTTTTAAGGTACATTCAGTAAATGCACAAGAGACATTTTCTATCTTTTGAACCGGTTCTTGGATTAAAAATCTAAGGGCACTGTGGAATCTGTAGTGTTGGGTTTCTCTTAAGGGAGGATTAATATCGACCGCAGTAGTTCGGGTGAAAAAATTAGTATTTGAAAATTTTAAAGAAATAATAGAACTAAAAAAATTGTTATTTTATTATACTACCTCCTGTTGAGCGGCGGTAGTGGTACCGTCAGGTTTTCAATCTATTTAATGTCTTGACTCTACAGTTGAGTAACCACACTATTGGGAATAAAGAGATTCATTAATTAAAAAATCAGTAATAAACCTCATTAATTCTGTCGATGCCTTACTTTCCCTCCCCCTCTATACAAATGGAGCTCAGGTTGGGGTTTTTGACACGGATTCATCAAGAGAGGAACCTCTAGCAATGTACCACGACATCTTCCATCGGCGGAGGATGGAATCTTGCGCAGAAATGATCTATGATCGACGAATACCGATGACTTCATCCAACGAGGACACTACTCCCTCTACAACAGTGACACCTCCAATGATTCTCAAGGTAGGGGTTGTTATAAAATTCAAGAAGCTATAATTTCTTTTTCTCATTCTTTAATTTTGGGGTGTTTCTTGCATGATATTTGATTGAGGCTTAATCAATATCTATGTGATGTTTTTATTTGATACCCGCTTGTTATAATGCAAACACGGAGGGAGCGGGCCAAACGAAAAAGTCCTAGAACCTCTGTTGCGTGTGTTATCATTGCGTTCTTCATGGGTGAATTCCGAATTTGAAGGCAACACAAATCAGAGGGTCACGCAGCGATAGTGGAATCCATGGAGGCTCGTAGGCCTAAATGGGAGTGGAAACATAGCTCCGAAGTGTTGTCGTAGCCCTATAGAAGAACTTCCGGTGGGTGAAGGTGGTAGCCGATGCTTGGTGTCCATGAAAGGAGGTGGCCCCGCTTAGTACCGTGGTAGACTAGATGGGTGGCCGGCCTCATTAGCATAGAGCGGCATGTCGTCATGCTCCGTGGGAGGTGGTCGAGACTTTGAAACCGCAAAAAAGGGGACCTGCACCCCTCGGGTCCCACTGCCAGCCGAGGCGGCGCCACATGGTACCTTCGATTAATGAACTTAATAACTATTTGAGCCATTCATGAAAGAGGGGTTTCATGACCCCTTGCGTGGGTTACGCCAGCCGACGGGCTGGGTCAGTCCACGGCCCAGCCAGTTCGTGCCGGTCCGGTCCGCAACCCAGCCGGTTCAGTCTGGTCCGAGTCAAACCCAGACGAGTTCAAGTCAGCCTGAACTGGGTTGGGTCGGCCCATGCTGGGTTGGTCCGGGCTGGGCTGATCAGGTTGGACCGGACACGAACCCATTTTGGCCTAGATACGCTTAAAAGGCCATATCTCACGAACTAGATGTCTATTTGAAAAACCATCTGCAGCGCTGGAATCATTGGAATGAGATGATCCTTTTGAGATACCCCACCTGTGTTTTGGAGAAATTTGGAGTATGACTTGGTTGGATTGTACCTGAATCCAACCGGGCCCTCAGTACTGAATTACCTATAACTCTCATACCGGGCATCCGATTGATGCGCCGTCTATTGTGTTGGAACCCTTATGACATGAAGGATAATTGGGTTACTTATTCATAAGACTTCACGATAGATAAAGTATGACCGACGTACTGAGAAGAGGATCCTCTGATTATTAAGCATACTATGAAAGGGAATCTAGTGGCTGCCTGAGACATGAAGAATGAATAACGATTCTGTGTATATCATCACCTAGTGATCCTTTGTGGATCAGCACCTAGAAATCAAGTGTGGATCAACACCTAGTGATCTTGTGTGTATCAGCACCTAGTGATCCTCTGTGGGTCAGCACCGATCCTGTGTGGGTCAGATCCTATGTGGTTCAGTGCTCAGTGATTTTGTGTGGGTTAGTGCATACCGATCCTTTGTGGGTTAGATCCTATGTGGGTCAGCGGGGGTTAGAACCTATTTATCGTGGGTGTGTCAGATCCTGTGTGGGTCAGCAGGGGTTAGTACCTATCAATCATGGGTGAGTAAGATCATGTGAGGGTCAGTGTGGGTTATTACCTATCGATCCTGTATGGGTCATTAGCAGTGCCACTTAACAAAATAAGATGATCTTGCCTTACGACTAATCATTTGTACTTTTTTATATAAGTTATACCTAGTTTGAGCTGAGTTTTTTTTGCTTTGTTCTTTGTGATTGAGATCGTGATTTTTGGTTTTCCTTCGTGGAATTCTGAGATACCTTCGGGGGTCTAAGGGTCCCTACTGGGTATTGTTATACTCACCCCTGCATGGGCTTCACTCACACCTTGTTGTGTATTGTGTTGATGATAGGTAGCCTTGACTGAGAATCGAGGATCTAGGACCCGACAGTGGATGGAGGTGACAGTTGACGTGGAGATCTATGGAGACGATCTATACCTACCCTTCAGGTAGGATCCTTGTAGGAAGATCACATTAGTTGTTTTTTGTTTTCTATTTTAGTTGTATCTTTTCAGTTGGTCTTGTATTCTAACCCCCTTTACTTTCAGTACACACTTTTACTACTCCAGTTTTACTTCATGGTTTCATCTTGTTGTGTTATTTTATCATGTGTCTTTATAGGTTTAAAGGAAATACCTTCCCATTTTAGGGATACTCCATTACGATGCTAGTTTCTAACCCCTAGCCTATGGAAGGCGGGCTTGGGGTAGTCACAGCACGGGCCCCGAGGGACGGGTCATGATAAAGTGGTATCAGAGGAGTCGGTTCTACTGAAGAACTTGAACTATGATCTTTCTCATGGATAAATAGTGTTAAGTTTTTTGAGTGTGGATTTCAGTCTGGGGAGTCCATTGTTGGTGTGGCCACCGATGTATCCATACAACCGAACCCTGAATTCTAATTTCTGACTCGGTGCATGAAAACACTGATTGCATGTGTTTTGGAAATGTTTTACTTTTGATCTCTTTTAAGTCAGCTCACCAGGTATAACTTATTGATCATGGTGCACCTATTTATTTTTAGGATGCTGCCACATGGACAACCATCCATGATTCCAGAGAGAGTACACGATGATGGACCACCGAGCAACGAGGCTTCGGTGTAGATCCCTCTTACTGTGTTTCCACCATCAGGTGGTGTACCAGCAACACCACTACTTGGAGGGCATAAGTTGCCACTAACCCCACTGGAAGACCACGCAAGCTAGCTGAGTGAGTTTCACAAGTTCCAGAGATATAGGCCTATAAGGTTTCAAGGCAATACAGATCCCTGGGCAGTTGAGGACTGACTGGAGGCTGTGGCATGGGTTTTCCGCCTAGTTGAGACCCCTGTAGAGAAGATGGTGATTTTAGTTGCTAGCCTATTCCAGGGAAGAGTAAGGAGATGGTGGAGTATGAAGCTCGAGATTAATGAGGTGGCTAAACTCATCTATTTGGATTTCGAGACCATCATTTGGGCGGAGTTCATACCAGCGACATTACACTCAGTGTGTATCCAGAAGTTGCTGCACTTACAGTAAGGCAGCCTATCTGTGGCCCAGTACTCGATGAGATTCACTGACCACTCATGCTACTCCACTGACATGGTATGAGACCATTTAATTAAGGGATTGACCTTTTAGTAGGGTCTCTGGAGGGAGATCAGAGCATGGATGATATCACTCAATATCCCGACGCTGGACATAGTGCTTGAGCGAGCATTATTGCTGGAGAGATTCTTAGGTGAGCAGGCACCAACATTGTGAGCCACCACCGGACGACAGGTAGCCGAGTCATCTACAGTAGGAAATAGGTAGATGACGCAGTGGTCCAAGTGGGCTATACCTACTGGAGGATGATCCCAGGACCTAGGATCGGAGGTGTGGAGCTCCTGAGGTAGAGAAGGCCAGCAGGGGAGCAGACTGTGCTTCACATGCGGTGGGCAAGGCCACATGGCTCACGACTACCCGAACCACCATACCAATGATCAGAAAACATTTTAGGGATCACTAAGGCACTAGATTAGGTTCAAGTGAGGAGGTCTGTAGGGAGGAAGATGTGGTAGAGGATCAGGTCGTGTAGTAGGTGTTGGAGGACAGTTTGAGGTTCTACCTCCACCACCACAACTAAAGGGATTAGTTGGACAGGGGAGAGCTTAGCTTCAGGTGGAAGATGCCTATGAACACAGTGCTCGAGAGATGATTAGAGGTATGATTAGTGTCTATTACACCCAAGATGAAGTTCATATAGACATAGGTTCCATTCATAATTTTTTTCCACGACACTCATTAGGAGCTTGGAGATTCTGATGGATCTGTTGGCTCGATCCTTTTGTTTAGATACTTCTACGGGAGAAGATTTGACAATGATACACTGGTTCAGATAGTGTGAGATCACTCTAGGTGGTGATAGCTTCAGCTATGATCTATTATTAGCAACGTCGAGTCCTTACGATGTCTTATTGGGTATGGACTGGCTACCCATAGTCCATGCTCTGATCGACTGTTTTAGGACCAACATGATGTGTGTCCATGAAGATGGGATTATATTTACCTTAACCAGAGAGAAGGTAAAATTTTCATCACAGGATGGACTTACTCGGATGAGGGTTCATCTGATCACACATCAGTTTCCTTGCCTTACCCGCAGAGCAGTTGATGTGACGAGTCCAAGTTATCCTGTAGTGGTGGACCAGAATGCTGATGTCTCCTCTCATGATGTACCAGTACTACCCGCTCGCAGATAGGTATACTTCTACATCAACTTGTACCCTGGAACGACACCAATATCTACGACAACATATCAGATAGCCCTCACAGATCTTTGTGAGTTTCAGGTACAGTTGAAGGACTTGTAGGGGAAGGGGTTCATAAGGCCTAGTGTTTCTCCATGGGCATCTGTAATTTCGTTTTACTAGAAGTAAAATGGGTGTCTAAGGATTTTTGTGGATTGTCGGTGCCTTAACCAGGTGACCATGAAGAACAAGTATCCACTCCTGAGGATTGATGATCTCTTCGAATAGATAAAAGGAGCTTGATGGTTTTCGATGATAGGCCTCAGACCAGGCTATCACCATCTCATGGTACGAGATGAGGATGTACCAAAGATGAACTTCAGATGTCAGTATCGCTATTAAGAGTTATTGGTGATGCCCTTCGGCATGATCAATGCTTCGATAGTATTTATGGGGATCATGAAAAAAATCATCCAACCTTATCTCGATCGCTTCGTGGTGGTCTTCATTGACGACATCTTGATATACTCAGCATTATAGGAGGAGAACACCACACACCTAATGATAGTTCTGGATACACTTTTAGAGCACTAACTTTATGGAAATATTTCGAAGTTCCAGTTCTATATATGGGAAGTGCACTTCCTGGGGAACGTTATCTCAAAGGCTGGAGTTGCAGCGGATCCGGGGAAGATAGAGGCAGTGCTTTCTTGGGAGCCACCCAGGAGTGTGACTGGGGTGTGGAGTTTCCTTGGATTGGCTGGGTACTACCAGATATTCATACTCAAATTTTCCAAAGTTGAGTCACACTTGCGATCTTTGAAAAAGAAGAGACAACCCTTTTTGTGGACCCAGAGATTCCAGCAGAGTTTTCAGGAGCTGAGGTAGAGGTTGATGAGTGCCCCCATCTTGAATCTACCAGAAGATGAATTTGGGTATGTAATCTACTGCTACACAATAGAGACCAGACTAGGTTGTGTCCTAATGCAGGAGCATGTAGTGATCACCTATGGCTCACGGAATTGGGGACAACATGAGAAGAACTATTCTACCCACGACCTGGAGATAACAGTAGTGGTCTTTGCACTAAAGATGTGTCGACACTACTTGATGGGTGAACAATTTACTATTTACTCAGATCATAAGAGTCTCATGTATATCTTCTCATAGAAGGACTTGAACCTAATATAGTGGCGATGGATGGAGTTACTCTAGGACTATAACTTTGATATAGTCTACACTCTTGGGAATGGGAACGTAGTAGCAGACACACTCAGCAGGAGGTCTAGTCTACAATTACTAAGTGAGTTGACAGAGCATCTATCCACATAGTAGATATCCTTCATGGATAGTGATGGAGAGTCTTACCTCCAGTCCATAATAGTTACACCCCCACTCCTTCAGTGAGTCAGGGTGGTACAACTAGGGGACATAGACTGCGAGGCCCAAGATATCCTCAGGACAGGATCTTGATGGATCCTCTAAAGGTGGGGATAACATCATCTTATTTATAGGATGTGCTATGGTACTAGTGAATTTTCTAGAGGAGGTGTTTAGGGACTTCTAGAAATCCCCTTTGGCGGTACATCCTGGAGTAGAGAAGATTTACCAGGCCCTTCGGTGTCAGTACTGGTGGTCAGGGATGAATATAGCGGTGGTAGAGTTCGTATCACAATGCCTCACTTATCAGCAAGTGAAGGATGAGAATTTGGTACCATCAGTCTTAGCTCATCCACTTGAGGTGCCGAAGTAGAAGTGGGATGGTATCTCCATGGACTTCATAACAGGGATACCACGTATGTCTAGGGGCCACGATTTCATCTGGGTGATCATTGAATGGCTCAATAAGACATCCCACTTCGTACCCATTCGAGAGAAGGGATTAGTGGAGGGCTTGGGATTCATCTACATACAATATATTTTAAAAATTCACGGGGTTCCAATGATGATTGTCTCAGATCGCGATGCACATTTTACATCTCTCTTGAGGAAGGGATTACAGGAGGAGTTCGAGACTCAGCTACACTTGAGCACCAACATTCATCCTTAGACTGATGGCCAGATGGAGCGGACCATACAAACACTCAAGGAAATTCTTCATGCTTGTGTCCTATATTTTTTTCTCTATTAGGAGGACCACTTTCCATTGGTGGAGTTTTCATAAAACAACAGTTATTACTCCCACATCGGCGTGGATCTATTTGAGGCCCTGTATGGGTGACCTTGAAGATCACCTCTTTGATGGATAGGCCCAGGGGAGTCAGCATTGATGGGTCTAGAGTTGGTATAGGCTACAATAGAGAAGGCATAGATAATCCTGGAGTGGATGAAGACTTCACAGAGCCGACCAAAGTCTTATGCTGACAAGAGACAGAGACCATTAGAGTTTGAGGAGGGAGAACATGTATTCCTACGGGTCTCACCTCGATGAGGATTAAAGAGGTTTGGACAGGGTGGAAAGTTATCTCTAAGGTTCATCAGAACTTTCCAGATCCACAATAGAGTAGGCAAGGTGGTGTACTATCTTGATCTCCCCCCACAGATGCACCGAGTGCATAATGCTTTCCATGTGTCGCAGTTGATGAGGTACGTGCATGATCCATCACACATTATCAACTGGGGTGAGATGGACATCGACAGTGGGGCGGCGTTTGTGGAGTTCCCAGTGGAGATAGAGGATCAACATGACTGGGTCCTTTGTGGGTTGTTGATTCCTCTGATGCGAGTTCGTTGGTAGCACGTGAACCTCTAGGAGATCACATGGGAGTGGTAGGCTTAGATATGTGCTCAGTACCACCATTTGTTCCCCTAGTTTTGTTGTAGCTTTGGGGGACTAAATTCCCTAAGGTGGGGTGAATGTAAAGACCTAGAAATTCCATATTCTTTTTTACTTATTTGGGATTATTACTAGTCTGCGAAAACTGATGGTGCTTGATTCTGAGGCCTGGTGTGCCCAGAACGTTATTTTGAATTTTTTTTAAGGTATGTTTAATAAATGCACGAGTGGAATTTCCTATCTTGTGAACCGTTGATCGGATTAAAAATACGATGGCACCATTGAATCTGCAGCACCAGGATTCTCTTAAGGGGGTATTAGCTTCATCCATTGTAGGTCAGGTGAAAAAGTTAGTTTTTGTGACTTTTAAAGAAATAATAAAATAACAAAAAAATTTATGTTACTATCCTACCTCTTGTGGAGTGGTGGTGGTGGGACCAATGGGTTGTCAATCCATTTAATGGATTGACTCTTCAGTTGCGTAACCACACAGTTAGGAATTAAGATGTTCATTAATTAAAAACTCATTAATGAACCTCCTTAATTCTGTTGATGTGTTAATCACCCACCCCCTATATTTAAATAGAGATCAGATTGTGGTTTTTGACACAGCTTCATCAAGAAAGGAACCTCTAGAAAAGTACTGTGGTATCTTCCATCGGTGGAGGACGAAATCTTGGGTGACAAAGATACAGGATCAATGAATGCTAGTGGCTCCATCATACGAGGACTCTTCTCCCAGCACAACCGTGACACCTCCAATGATTCTTGAGGTAGGGGTTGTTATTAAATTCTAGAAACTCTCATTCCTTTTCCCCATTCTTGAATTTGGGGGTGTTTATTGCGGGATATTTGAACGGGGCTTAATCAATATTTATGTGATGTATTTATTTTATACTCGCTTATTATGATGCTAATGTAGAGGGAACGGGGCAAACGAACAAGGCCTAGAATCTTCACCACTTGTTTTGTCGCTGCGTGCTTTGCGGGAGAATTCTGAATTTGAAGGAAATGTGAACGGGAGGGTCACTCAATGATGGAGACATCCTGGGAGGCCTGTAGGTGCATACGAGGGTGGAAACAGAGCTCTAGATCATCACTAGAGCCCCGTGGAAGAAGTTTCGATGACCGACACCAGAGGGTGAAGTCAGAGGCCGACGATAACTGACCACAGAAGGAGGTGACACCGGTCGGTGCCGCAACGGACCAGATGGGCCGCCCGACCTTGGTCGGCCGTGTTGGAAGAGAGCGGCGTAACGTTTCACGCCATGGGAGGTGGTCATGACTTCGAAGCCATAGAGAAGGAGACCTGCACCCTGCAAGTCCCCTTGCCAGCTGAGGTGGAACAATGTGGCACTGCCGATTAATTAGCTGAATGGCTCTTTGAGCCCTTTTGGAATGAGGGGCTACGCGACCCCTCACGCGGGTCGCTCCAACTGGCGGGCGGGGCCGGTCCGCGGCCCAGCGGGCTGAGGCCATTGTGGCCCAGCCAATTTTTTCTGGGCTGGTCTATAGCCCAACCAATTTGGGAAATGGCCGGTCCGCGGCCTATCCAGTTCGGGTTGGGCCGGGTCAGTCTGACTGGGTAGGATCGAACCCGGACCCATTTCCACCCAGATACGCTTAAAATGCCATATCTCGAAAACCAGATGTCCATTTGATGAACCATCTACGACGCTAGAATCCTTGGAAAGAGACGGTCCATTTGAGATACTCCACCCACGTTTTGGTAATAGTTGGAGTACTGATAGGTTGGATCATACCCGAATCCAACGGGGCCCTCGGCACTAAATTGCCTATAACTCTCAGACCGGGCGTCCGATTGACGCACTATCTATTGCAGTTGAACCCTTATGACATGATGGATCATTGGGTTACTTATTCTTGAGACTTCGTTCCAGTTGAAGTAAAACTGAGGTATTGAAGAGCGGATCCTATTAAAATCAAGAGTACTATGTATGGGAATCTAGTGGCTAGCTGAGATGTGAAGAATGAATTGCGATCCTGTGTGGATCAACAACTAGCGATCCTATGTGGATCAGCACCTAACGAACTTGTATGGATCAGCACCTAGAGAACATGTATGGATCAACACCTAGAGACCCTCTATGGATCAGATCCCATCGAACCTGTGTGGATCAAAACCAAGAGAACTTATGTGGATCATCTCATAGCGGTCCTGTGTGGATCAACACCTATCATTTTTGGGTTAGATTTTTGTGGGTCATCACTCAAAGAACCTATGTGGGTCAGTGCATACCGATCCCATGTGGTTCAGATCTAGTGTGGGTTAGTGGGGGTTAGTACCTATCGATCCGGGGCGGGTCAGATCCTGTGTGGGTCAGCGAGGGTTAGTACCTATCGATCCTGGGTGGGTCAGATCCTGTGTGGGTCTGTAGGGGTTAGTACCTATCAATTGTGTGTGGGTTAGAAGTAGTGCCACTTACCAAAATAAGATGATCTAGCCTTACGAATAATCATATGTACTTATGTACTTACGTTATACCTGGTTTGATTTGAGTCTCTTTCTTTGTTCTCTTTTATTGAGATCGTGCTTTCTTGTTTTCCTTTGTGGAATTCTAAGAGACCTTCAAGGATCTTTGGATCCCTATTGGGTATTGTTATACTCACCCCTGCATTGGATTCTCCCACACCTTGTTGTGTCTTATACAGATGACAGACATCTTTGACTGAGACTCGGGGAGCTAGGACCTAACGGTGGACGATGGTGAAAGTTGACATGGAGAGCTGTGGAGATGATATGTACCTACCCTTCTGGTAGGATCCTTGGAGGATGATCTCATGAGCAATTTTCTGTTTTTTATGGTAGTTGTATCTTTTCAGTTGGGCTTGTATTTTGGCCCCCTTTACTATAAGTACACACTTTTACTACTGTAGTTTTACTTCATGGTTGCATCTTTTTGTGTTCTTGTACTATGTGTTTGTACAGGTTTAAAGGGAATGCCTTCCAATTTTAGGGATATGACTTTCAAGTGTTGGTCTCCAACCCTTGGCCTATGGAAGGGGGGTTGGGATTGTCACTACACTAGCCCTGAGGGATGAGTCTCAATAGAATGGATACTTTATCAATTCCAATAATCTCAGTATGGATTTCCTACCATGTAATGAAAATGAAGCTGGAGCTAGAGATGAAAAAAATTAAAACTATACTGGGGAAACTGGCTCAGGATATGAAAAATAAAATTTCCCATATGGAGCAGCCTGATGATCCCCAACATGGTGAAATAATGTTGGGCTAGTTCATGTTAAAAAACCCTCCATCATTAAATAGGAATAATATTACATTATTAGTTGATTAATAGATCAACTCTCTATTAAATATATTTTTACTGTTAGGTGTAGTGAAAGAGAGAAATTTATTATAAAAATTTATCACCTAAAAAAATTCTGATCAATGGTGGTCATTTATCTAGAACCATTAGTAGTCGAAGGAAATTTATAGTATATATAGGAAGACATTAAATGGTATATTGTAACACCCCAAACCTAGTTACCCAGAGTCGGTGAATTATTACATAACATTGGCATGATCACAAAAGATCAAGTCTCGAAAGACTGATTAGTTTAGTAGCCTTGGAATCACTAGATACATTCATAAAGTTTACATTACAACATAAAATGAAAACTAAAATAGCATAGTCTTCATAGTAAACACTCATATCCCCTCATACTATCCCTATAGGTCATTCATAAAATACTTTTTCACATCCTGGGATAAATAAAACATAGAAAGGGGTGAGCTCAGATGCCCAGTAAGGATAACAATATAGCCGAAACTTTCATAAATAAGCATAAACATTAAAGGCAATGTATAAATAAAACAAAAGCCTTTTAAAATTGAACTTCTGAATAATATGGAAGAAATAAAATGAAATAATTCCATTTACTTATTCACATGGATATTCTACTAGTCTAATAATCACATGCAATATCAATAACCACTTTAATAATGATGGAATTCATAATTCTAGACTATCATAACCACATAGTCAAGGCCTTGTGCCAAAACTACAAATAAGATATTGTCAAGGCCTTATGCCAAGAAACTAGTTTGTCTCATGAGATCTATCGATGCATCAAGGAGCTATAGTGGGCTCCACCCGCCACTTATTAAGTCCAATGCATTCCTCACATGAACTAGTTTAAACATAACATAAACATTCTTATTAAAACGAGCATACAAAATATCCATAATTTCTCCATAAACCATGAATGGTATAAAAATAACACATCCACAATAAAACATATCACAAAACCTTCAATACTATCTGGAAGTTTTGTATCATAATAAATCAACTTCAAATAATCTTAAAATCCATCAAAGGATGTTGACATAAATAAAATAAAAACTATTTGAGAGAAATATCTCTTTATTTGAAATCATTTAAAAGTCACATAATTATAAAATAAATCATTTAATTTGAAAATATTCTTATAATCTTGTAAGGGAAGCTTCAAAGATTTTATAATGGCAAAAAATAGCCTCACCCACCGTATAAGTTAAAAAAACATTCTTACCATAATTCTGTCGAAAAGGTTAAAAAGGGCGTTGTTTGGAAAACGATGGAAAGATTCCTTTATAAACATATTATAAAAAGTTAAACAAGGGTATAAATGAATTTAACCCATAGTCTATAAAATATAAAGAATGTTTTGAAATTCATTTTTAAGAAACATGGATGTGGATGATAAAGAGGTCCCAGTAGATACTTACGTAAAAACAACCTTGGATAATAAAGAGATTGTAAAATTAACCATTACCTTGTATTTTTCCTTGGTCGAGGGTAGGTTAACCTCCTCTATAATGGTTAAATAATTTTTATTAAATTATACAAGAATCATATACATTAATATGATATTATATATGATCTTTTAGCATTTCTTTGTTAATAATACCTTAGTATTATCGTCGTTTCTGGTGTTAATTTGCCCGTTTTATTTAATATGTTTTGTTACGTAAGTCATGATTGTTATGGATAGGTTTTATATTATTCATATACAGAATGATATCAAATACTTAAAAATTATTTTTAATCATCAAATGGAAATTATACTTGAATGTATACGATGGGGAATGAATCTCATCGCGTTTGTGGAGATGGTAGTCCGTACGTACGCACGAGCGAAAATATCATTCTTTGGATATTAAAATAATATATAATTGGATTTTATATCATATATAAAGAATAATTATCATGTTATATTTATTATTTACAAAATTTACACATCATTATCATACCCATCCAAATAATAATGTTTTGACTAAAAATCACACCATGACGTGGTGATGGTAAGCCGTACGTACACACATATGGTGACATGTCATTCAAAGGATGGATAGAATACAGAATAGGGTTGTAACATATTTATAATAACATCACAATATATATAATATACTGGAGTTATTATTTTATAATGGAAATAACAAAGAAAGAAGAAGATGAAGAAGAAAGGAACTTGGAGGAGGGTGGTGAAGACATTACCTCTTTTTCGGGTTCTTCCTTTTGATTTGATCAAAAGGGATCCTTAGGTTGGATTTATGATCAAACTAAGGCCTCTAGGTTGAATTTAGGGAAGTTGAGAGAATATTTGGTCATGGTTTGGCCGAGCCAAAAGGCTTTGAAGGTGTGAATTAGAGGGAAGGGGAAGTGCCCTTTTATAAGAGGGGTGAGGGGCACCATTGTAAAATCTAGAAATATTATTTTATAATAAATTCATATTCGGTTTCTAATGGATAAAAAGTGGATTATTTAAAGGTTAAGGTGGGGATGGGACACAATTCTTTCAACCCATAGATTTTAGACAGGTTTGGGTCGCTATATTAACCTTATCATTTATATTTAACTCTTAGTTAAATAGTTTGAAATTTACCATGTCTCTTTGTATTTTTATATTATATAGTTAATAAACTTACTATATACCTCCAAGTGACACCCAAGTTTTCCATTAATGATACACCTATCATTATATAAGTCCTTTGGCCGAACATTAGATTTTTAAGAAGAAAATATCAATTAATAATATAATATTTGTTTTAACAACTATTTTATGTAAATTATGACTCTATTGGGTATTTTGTTTTTGATAATTTAATAAAAACATTATTACATCGAAACTAAATCATTTAATCAACTATAACATGTCATATTGAAATATAAATTTTTTGGAATTCATTAAAAGTCTCAAATTATATTTATTTGGGTGTTTATAATATCAGTTATTATAATATTTCACTAATAGTTTAATTATTGCATCATCATTGTGTCATATATAAATTAAATTATTTAATGTCTAAAAATTATAAATAAAATACAATTATATAGGAAATTTTTTTATATTTATAATTAATATTTATAATTGAATTTATATTATGTATAACCCTATATTAATAATGTTTTAGTTATTAAAATTTGATTTTAACTCTTTTAACTCCTCTTTGAATTAAATAATAATAAATGTCATAATCTAATCCAAGTGGACCAAAGAGGTTCATATTTTATTAATAAGGTTGCTTTTGGTCGAATTATACTTAGCTAATAGAATTACGACATGTGTTAGGGTAATAATAATATCATTTTTACCCTTAATTACACTATTTACTTTTAACCGTGGTAAATAAAAGTAAAAAGTTACTATTCACCAAAAATTATTTTTATCTTATTGAACCACATTTTACTCCTTGATATTAACCGTGTATCTCGGATTTTTGAAATTACACTCACATAAGCGGTAAAATTATGTTTTATGTGAATTTCCAAATTCTCCTAGGAGGTGGGTAAAAGACGGTGAAAAGTTCAATAAAATATTTATATATCTAAAATTATTCTAAACTAAATCCAATGAATTATATTTAACTTATATAGGTATTATGTATTTATTTTGACCTTAATTAAATTTAAATAAAATAAATAATTATTTAAATAAAAATTTGGTTTTAAACTATAACTTAGGGTTTTTTACTATTAATCAAAAATAGAATGTTTTCAAAAAAATACCAAAAGTTCACCCTAAGATTACTTCGATATTCCGAATCCAAAAATGAAGTCTAGTTCGAAATATAAAATTTATAAAATTTAAAAAAGTGGGTATTACTATTCATAATGGTTAGTTTGATTGGTTGTGGTGTGTGTTAGAACTTGAAGTTGCGTACAACACACGCTACTGTATTATTCAACGAGAAGCGTATCATAGAAGCTTGGGGTGTTACATTATCCCCTCCTTAAAATAATTTCATCCTCAAAATTTCTAGAATACTACCGCATGAAAAGACTCAGGTGGTTCTTCATCATAAGTTCCTCGGGTTACAACGTTGCCTCTTCCTTCTTATGGTTTCTCCATAGAACTTTTACCAGACGATTTGTCCGGTTTCTCAGCACTTGTTCTCTCGTATCAAGAATCTTGATAGGATTTTCTCAATAAGACAGATCAGGTTCTAGTTCTAATTCCTCATAGGTGAGTACATTCGTTAGGTCAGGCATATATTTTCTCAACAGTGATACATGGAACACATCGTGAACTTGGGAGAGACTCAGCGGCATTGCCAAACAGTAAGCTACAACCCCAATTCATTCTAGAATTCCGAAAGGTCTTATATACCTGGGACTCAATTTATCTTTCTTTCCGAAATTTATAACTCCCTTCCATGGAGATACCTTCAAGAAAATATTATCTCCTACCTGAAATTCCAAATCCTTCCTTTGGTTATCATCATATCTCTTCTGCCTACTTTGAGCTGCTTTGATGTGGTTTTGGATTACCTTTACCTTTTTGCTTCGTTTACTCCTCCAGTTCTGGGCCTACAAGTTTTCTTTCACCAACGTCATCCCAAAAAGTAGGTGTGTGACATCTCTTTCTGTATAACGCTTCATATGATGCCATCTGAATACTTGAATGGAAGATATTATTATAGGAAGATTCTACCAGGGGTAAATATTGATCCCACATACCCTGAAATTCAAGTGAGAAAGATCTCAACATGTCTTCTAAGGTTTGAATAGTCCGTTCTGATTGTCCATCCATTTGTGGGTGGTAGGCAGTGCTCAAATGGAGGTCAGTATCCAAGGCCTTCTGAAGACTCTTCCATAATCATGAAGTAAAATAGAGATCACGATTATAAAAATCGATTGGGGTACTCCATGAAGTCTTAAAACATCATTAACATATAGTCTTGATAGAATTTCAAGTGGTAAATCATCCCTTATAGAAAGAAAATGTACTGACTTAGTAAGAAGATCAACAATGATACATATGGCATCATTCCTTCTAGGAGTATTTGGTAGTCCCATGAAAAAGTCCATCGTGATATTATCCCATTTCTACTCAGGTATGGAAAAAGGTTGCATGACTCCTCCAGGCTGTTGCCTTCCAGCTTTCACTTGTTGACAAACCATACATCTTGACACAAAATTAGAAATCTCCCTCCTCATGTTGTACCACAAAAAATATTCCCTCAAATCCCTATACATTTTGTTTCTCCTAGGGTGTATAGAGAAATTTTAACTATGAGAATCTTCCAAAAATTCCCTTTTTAGATCAGGTATATCGGGAACACAAAGTCTCCTCCCCAATTTTAAAATTCCATCTTCATACACAAAGTCACTCAATATCCCATCTTTCAAAGAATTAAACTTCTTTTTAAACTCTTCATCATTGGCCTGAGAAATCTTTATCCTTTCTAGTAAAGATGGTTTGGAAACAATTTGAAAAAGTATTGATGTTTCACCTTCCTTGGTGATTCCCATATCCAGCTTTACTAGATCAATGAAAATTGGATCCCTTTCAACTCTCATTTTGATCAAAACTCCATGATCCTCTCTGCTCAAAGCATCCGCCACCTTATATTTATTCCCCGGGTGGTAGTGTATCGTGCAATCCTAATCCTTGAGTAGTTCAAGCCATCACCTTTGCCTCATGTTGAGTAATTTCTGTGATAAAACGTACTTCAAAATTTTGTGATCAGTATAAATCTCCCATTTTTCACCATAGAGGTAGTGTCTCCAAATCGTCAAAGCAAAGATTACAACTGCTATCTCAATATCATGAGTAGGATAGTTTTTCTCATGGATTTTCAGTTGCCGTGATGCAAAGGCAATAACCTTATCATTCTGCATAAGGACCCAACCAAGTCCTTTCTTCGATGCATAACTATAAATAACAAAACCGTCATTCCATGATGGTAGAGTCAATATAAGAGAATTGACTTATCTTCTCATTAGTTCTTCAAAACATTCTTCACACTATTTTTTACAAACAAATTTAACCCCTTTACGTGTGAGCTTCGTTAATGGGTTAGCCAATCGGGAAAAATTCTGGATGAAACGCCGATAATAACCTGCTGAACCAATAAAACTGCGTACCTCAGTTATACTCGTCGGTTCTGGCCATTCTTGGATTGCCTTGGTCATAGAAGGATCTAAAAAAGATTCCATCTTTGGAGACTATATGGCCAAGAAAAGAAATATTATGAAGCCAGAATTCACACTTGCCAAACAACCCATATAATTCATGTCTTCTAAGAGTCTTTCGGATAATGCGCAAGTGATTTTCATGATCTTTGTAGATTTGGAATAAACCAAGATATCATCAACAAATAACACCACAAAATCATCTAGATATTCCTTGAAAACTCTTTTCATTATATCCATGAAAACAAAGGGTGCATTAGTCCGCCGAAAAGGCATTACTGTAAACCTGTAATACCCGTAACTAGTTCGAAATGCTGTTTTTGGAATTTTTTCATTCTTTACACAAAACTGATGGTATCCTAATCAAAGGTCAATCTTTTAAAAGTATTGAGCTTTATGCAGTTGTACAAATAAATCATCAATGAGAGGTAGGGGATACTTGTTATTTATTTTTATAGCATTGATCTACCTGTAATCGACACATAACCTCATAGATCGATATTTATTCTTAACAAAAAGGACAGGGGCTCCCCATGGAGAAACACTAGGGTGAATAAATACCTTATTACTCAATTCCTCTAGTTGTTTCTTTAGTTCAAATAATTCCACAATGGTCATTATATAAGTGGTCTTTGATATGGGCCTTGAACCTCGAATTAAATCAATGGAAAACTCAATTTCTCATTCTGGAGGATGTCCAGGTAAATCCTCCGGAAACACATCTACATATTCTTTCACAATAGGTACATACTCTATTTGAACATTCCTTTCCTTACCCACAGTTATTTCATTATCTTCCTCCCCAATAATTTAATATAGTTGAGCAACTGGGGGTGGAACTAGATAAGAATCAGGTGGTGATGATTCCGCTCCAAAGATAAGGTGTTCTTTATCATCATACTAAAAAATCATAACCTCTTTATTCTTCCAATAAATTTTCGCATCGTGGTCTGAAAGCCAATCCAAAACTAGTATTATATCAAATTAAATCATGGATATAACGATAAGATCAGCAGATAAAGAACATTTACATTCCCTAATGGGAACAAATACACAGAACATTGTAGCAATGATACTTCCCTCAGGAGTTTTAACTGACAACTCCTTTGTTAAATAAAATTGGAAATATCTAATTTTCTTAGTGATCTGGGAAGATATGAAACAATGTGATGATCTAGAATAAAATGAAGCATTGGAAAAACTTGGGGAAACCATTAAATTACATGCCACCACGTCTTTTGGATCTTCAACCTCAGCAGTAGTGATATCATAAACTTGACCTTGATCCCTTGGTCTTTTATGAGGTAAGTTCCCATGATACCTAGGACATTCATTTGCATAATGTCCCATATCTCTACAGTTATAGCATTCCACATTGACATCAACTTTCTTTCCCTTGCAATAATGAGCTTGGTGACCTTTTTCACCACACTTGTAATAGACTCCCATTCCCTTCAAGAATGTACCAGAGTGTTTCTTACTACATTTACTGCAGGATAGATAATAAACTTTTCCCTTCTTCCCTTTATTTCCATTTATAGATTGATCAGTAGATCTCTACCTCTCTTTCTTTGCTTTAAAGTAGTAAGACATAGAGAATTCCTTTTCCATCTTGATAACACATGAGACAATATCTTCATATGATGAAAAGGATTGTGAGACCAATGCTAGACGGAGAAACAGTTTTAGCCAATCAACGAAACGATCAATATTATTTCATGGGTTACATATATAATTTGTAGCATACCTTGCTAACCTTGTAAATTTAGCATCATACTTTGCAACATTCTCGTCCTCCTTTTGTCTCAGACTCAGAAATTGCCTTTCCATGTCTGCTCAATGGTCACCAGAAAATTATTTTTCTACGAAAATCTCTTTGAACTACCTATATTCCATATATGATACATCATCATCTTTCTTTGTGTTTTGAATCAATGGCCACCATTGATCAACATCTCCCGTGAGGCGATAAAGTGCCATGATAACTTTTTCCCTTTCACTACTCCCAAGGAATGGAATATTTTCACTAAGGAATATATCCATTTCTAATCTACTAAGGGATTTGTACTCCCATTTAATGGTGTTGGTTGTTGCCTCATGAAGCGATCTAACATTGATCCTCCATACTATGGATCAGGGTGCTCCATACGGGTAAGGTTATTATTCATAACCTGAGTGAGTTGTCCCATTATTGTGATTAGCTGATCAGTACCAGTTTCATCACCAGATCCACTATAATAATCTTGATCAGGAGGGAAATCCCTACATGGAGTGTGTGCATTGATACAGTTCCCATTTCTTCCACTGGGCACCATTTCTAAACAATGGCATACACTAGATTAGTTTATGAATCCTAATACATAAATCCAAACTTGTAAAACACTTAACATAAATTGAACAGTTTATGGATATAATCCATAACCATAAAAATGTTTTCTTTGAGTAAGTATATACTCATAAACCCTTCATAATGGTTTTTAAAGAAAATCAGAATTATCCTAAGAATAATCCCCGGGAGTGTCGTAACCAAGAGTGTAGCAAGGCCCGTTGTCGTGCACCAGTTCTCGTTCGATTCTAGCTCAAAGCAGTGTTTTCATGTTTTACCCCTAGTTACATCTGTTCCAGAGCCGCCTCTAGCTACTCATATCTAGACAGGGATGTATTGATCAGAAATCTCACAAAAGCTCTACAATACCAAAATTCTAGGAAGTTCTTCTATATTAATCTTCAAAGTCCATCTTTGGTCTATGTGCTCTAATCATAGTTTATCTAAATCTAGTTTCCAAGGTTTGTACTAAACTTTCTCTAATACCAACTATAACACCCCGAACCTAGTTACCCAGAGTCGGTGCATTATAACATAACATTGGAATTATCACAAAAGATAAAGTCTCAAAAGACCGATTAGTTTAGTAGCCTTGGAATCACTAGATACATTCATAAAGTTTACATTACATCATAAAATCAAAACTACAAAAACATAGTCCCCATAGTCCAAACTCACATCCGCTCATACTATCCCTGCATTTCATTCATAAAATACTTCTTCACATCCTGGGAAAATTTAAACATAGAAAGGGGTGAGCTCAGATGCCCAGTAAGGATTAAAATATAGCAGAAACTTTCATAAATATGCATAAACATTTAAGGAAATTTATAACTAAAACAAAAGACTTTTAAACTTGAACTTCAGCATAATATGGTAGAAATAAAATGAAATAATTCCATTTACTTATTCACATGGATATTCTAATAGTCGAATAATCACATGCAATATCAATAACCACTTTTATAATGATGGAATTCATAATGTCAGACTATAATAACCACATAGTCATGACCCTGTGCCAAGACTACAAATAAGATTTTTTCAAGGCCTTGTACCAAGACACTAGTTTGTATCATGAGACCTACCGATGCATCGAGGAGCTATAGCGGGCTCCACCCGTCACTTATTAAGTCCAATGCATTTCTCATATGAACAGGTTTAAACATAACATAAACATTCATATTAAAACTAGCATACAAAATGTCAATGCTTTCTTCATAAACCATGAATGGTATAAAAATAACACATCCATAGTTAAACATATCACAAAACCTTCAATAATATATGGATGTTTTGTATCATAATAAATCAACTTCAAATAAGCTTAAAATCCATCAAAGGATGTTGACATAAATGAAATCAAAACTATTTGAGAGAAATAACTCTTTTTTTGAAATCATTAAAATTTCATAAAATTATAAAATAAAACATTTACTTTGAAAATATTCTTATAAGATTTTAAGGGAAGATTTGATTATTTTATAATGGTGGAAACTAGCCTCACCCACCGTATAAGTTAAAAAAACATTCTTACCATAATTTTGTCGAAAAGGAAAAAAAGGACCTTGTTTGGAAAAAGATGGAAATATTCCTTAATAAACATCTTATAAAAAGTCAAACAAGGGTATAAATGACTTTAACCCATATTATATAAAATAGTAAAAATGTTTTGAAATGCATTTTTAAGAAACATGGATGTGCATGATAAAGAGGTCCCAATAGATACTTACGTAAAAACAATCTCGGATAATAACGAGATTGTGAAATTAACCCTTACCTTTTACTTTTCCTTGGTCGAGGGTAGGTTAACCTCTTGTATAATGGTGAATTAATTTATATTAAATTATAAAATAATCATATACATTAATATGATATCATATATGATCTTTTAACATTGCTTTGTTAATAATATCTTAGTATTATCGTCGTTTCGGGTGTTAACTTACTCATTTTATTTTATATGTTTTGTTACGTAAGTCATGTTTTTTATGGATAGGTTGTATATTATTCATATAAAGAATTATATCAAGTACTTAAACATTATTTGTAATCATCAAATGACAATTAGACTTGAATGGATACAACGAGGAATGAATCTCATCGCGTTCGTGGAGGCTGTAGTCCATACGTACGCACGAGCAACAATATCATTATTTTGATATTAAAATAATATATAATTGGATGGTATATCATATATACATAATCATTATCATGTTATATTTATTATTTACATAAATTACACATCATTAGAACACCCATCCAAATAATAATGTTTTGAATAACAATTACACCATGACGTGGAGACGGTAAGCCGTACGTATGCACGTATGGTGACATGTCATTCAAAGGATGGATAGAATAATGAATATGGTTGTAAAATATTTATAATAACATCATAGTATATAGAAGATACTGGAGTTATTATTTTATAATGGAAATAAAAAATAAAGAATAAGTTAAAGAAGAAAGGAACTTGAAAGAGGGTGGTGAAAACATTACCTCTTCTTCGGGTTCTTATTTTTGATTTAATCAAAAGGGCTCCATTGGATGGATTTATGATAAAAATAAGGCCTCTAGGTTGAACTGAGAGAAGTTTAAAGAATATTTGGGCAGGGTTTTGCCGAGCCAAAAGGCTTTGAAGGTGTAAATTAGAGGGAAGGGGAAGTTCCCTTTTATAAGAGGGGTTAGGGGAACCTTTGGAAAAGTTAGAAATATTATTTTATAATAAATTCATATTCGGTTTCTAATGGCTCAAAAAGTAGATTATTTAAAGGTTAAGGTGGTTATGGGTCGAAATAATTTCAACCAATAGATTTTAGATTGGTTTGGGTCACTATATTAACCTTATCATTTATATTTAACTCTTAGTTAAATAGTTTGACATTTACCATGTCACTTTTCATTTTTATATTATATAGTTAATAAACATACTATATACATACAAGAGACCCCCCAGTGGTCCATTAATGATACACCTATCATTTTATAAGTCCTTTGGCCTAACCTTAGATTTTTAGGAATATAATATCAATTAATAATATAATATTTGTTTTAAAAACCATTTTATGTCAATTTTGATACTATGGGGTATATTGTTTTTGATATTTTCATAACAGCATTATTACTTCAAAACTAATTCATTTAATCAACTCAAACATGTCATATTAACCTATAAAATTCGTGGAATTCATTAAAAGTCTCAAATTATATTTATTTGGGTATTTATAATATCAATTATTTTAATATTTCACTAATAGCGTAATTACTGCATCATCATTGTGTTATATATAAATTAAATTATTTAATGTCTAAAAATTATAAATAAAATAACATTATGTACGAAATATTTTTATATTTCTAATGAATATTTATAATAGAATTTATCTTATGTGTAACCCTGTATTAAAAATTTTTCAGTTATTAAACTTTGATTTTAACTCCTTTAACTCTTCTTTGAATTAAATAATAATAAATGTCCTAATCTAATCCAAGTGAACCAAATAGGTTCATATTTTATTCCTAAGGTTGTTTTTGGTCTAATTATACCTATCAAATATAATTAGAACATGTGTTAGGGTAATAATAATATCATTTTTACCCTTAATTACCCTATTTACTTTTAATCGTGGTAAATAAAAGTAAAAGTTACTATTCACCAAAAATTATTTTTATCTTATTGAACCACATTTTACTCCTTGATATAAACTGTGTCTCTTGGAGTTTTTAAATTACACTCACAGAAGCGGTAAAATTAAGTTTTATGTGAATTTCCAAATTCTCCTAGGAGGTGGGTAAAAGACGGTGAAAAGTTTAATAAAATTTTTATATATCTAAAATTATTCTAAACTAACTCCAATGAATTACATTGAACTTATATAGGTATTATGTATTTATTTTGACTTTAATTAAATTTAAATAAAATTAATAATTATTTAAATACAAATTTGGTTTTAAACTATAACTTCGTGTTTTTTACTATTCATCAAAAATAGAATGTTTTCAGAAAAATACAAAATATTCACCCTAAGCTAATTTCGATATTCCGAATCCAAAAATGAAGTCCATTTTGAAAGATAAAATTTATAAAATTTTAAAAAGTGGGTATTACTATTCATAATTGCTAGTTTGATTGGTTGTGGTGTGTGTCAGAACTCGAAGTTGCGTACAACACACGCTACTGTATTATTCGACGATAAGGATAACGTAAAAGCTTGGGGTGTTTGGGGTGTTACATATATTCTTTGAGAAATATCTTCCTCATGAGCAATGAGATGTTATGGAGAGGTAATTCCACAATATAATGACATAGGAAGAAGACAATGTTTCCAAATATGAATCTAACTTTTCAAAGTTTTAAAATCATGCTAAAGATTATGTACATTATCCGAGAAGTAAGAATGATTACTTCTTTGATGGGATAAATAATATCCTTAAAAGGGAATTAGTCTCTCATACATTTACATTATATGAGGAAATATTATCAAGATCCATAAAATTAGAGAAATAATTCTCTAGCCCGAATGTCCTGAAGGCCTTCTTTTTATTATTATTATTATGAATAATCCCCCTTTTAAGGGTTTAAGGGAAACCCGTACATGACCCGTAGTCCCAAGGCACAAGGCCCGACAAACTCACAGTACATGAGCCGAAGGCCCAGAGGCATACCATGCCCAATACATGACCCGTAGACCCATCCCACTTGAACTGTCCCTCCCCAGCTTTCTACATCATTGATCACCTAGTTCTCCACCTTGCATTGCTGATCGGCTAGTATTGCCCCGTACAAAGCTGCACGGTGCCTGGTCTCGATGGCGGCTGCCATACCCTCTCATTATTCAAATTTTGTTAGCTCTGCATCTGGTGGCTACTACTCTTGTTGCTCTGATCCTCTTCTAGGGCCTGTTCAGTGTGAACTGGGATACTCCATAGTCTACGTGACCTGAAGGCCCTGTGGGCCAAAGGCCTTTGATGACCCAAAGGCCCTGGAGACCCATAGGTACAAACTGGTGGCCCGAAGGCCCAAATCGGGTGAATAGTTTCGGCTACTACAGTACCGAACAGTAACTACTACAGTACTTCTACATTGCCGAACAGTAACTGCTACAGTACTGCTTCAGTACCCTTAAATTCGCCTCCACCTGGTTTTGAACCCGAGTCTCTTGGATGCCAAGCAGGATCCCTTACCGCTTGGGTAAGGGCTCGTTGGTGAGAAATAATTCTCTAATTATTATGTTTTATTAGGATAAAAAGAAAAGAAGTACATGGTTGGGAAATCAGAAAAAATAAATAAGGATAAATGGAAGAATGTATGAGTGTAATTTCTAAATATTAAGAATTTTGGAAATAAACATTATAGAACAAGCCTTATGGCAATGAGAGTTTTCTTCATGTGTAGAGATAATGTCCATCATGTTCATGATTTTAAGGGAATTAAATAAAGTTTTTATGTCTAATTATTTAACTCTAATGATATGGGTAACTATTTTAAATAATTCACCAACCACTAAGGTAATTTTCATTAGAAAATTATAAGGTATAAAGTCAAAGACTATGTGATCAATATAACTGTTTTTTAATTTTCTAAAGATGCGGTGGAAGGTAATTTGATCATAACTAAAAAAATTACTAATTATGTACTTTATTTGGGATATTCACACTCTTTTATATATTCCATTTCTGATAATAAACTTAGATATTTTCCTCTAAATATAAAAGGGGAGTTTTCAATCATGACTATTAGTAAAAATCTTACTGAAAAGGGATATTTCGGTTAGTTTCCATTATAATACAGGGAAATACCCCATTTTAAAACTTAATTATTATACACATATTTTACTTTGATTAATCCTTGGTATAGATTGTATTAAAAATTGTAATAAAAAAATTTACTAAAAGAGAATGAAATTACAATTCATGGTGGAGATGTGGAATACCATGTATTCAGATGGAAGACTATTATATCTTAATCCTATATGGATCCACCTATATTATATATCCTTAATAAAATTATAGGATTAAAAGAGTAAACAAAATCTATTAATTGGAAAGGTATCCTTAGAATAGGAAATATATCTGTTTTTAGGAATATATTGATGTGTTTCCTATTGATCAACCTTAACATCCACATGGGAGTGAGGTTAAGTTTTCCTTTGATGTAATACCTGATTAAATACCTATCTCTAAGACTCCTTATAGGATTACCATAGTTGAATTAGTGTATCTTAAGAAAAATATACAGGAGTTGAGTGATAAGGGATTTATATGACTTAGTGTTTCACCATGGGGAGCCCCTTATTCTTTTTGTTAGGAAGAAAGACGGTTCTATGAGGATATTCATTAATTATAGGTAAATCAATGATATTACTATAAATAAAAAGTAACATTTTCCTCACATTTATGAGTTATTTGATAAAATTCAAGGATATCAACATTTTTCAAATATTTATCTTTATTTTTTGGGTATCATTAACTTCATGTCAAGAGGAAATATATTTTGAAGATGGAAATTTGAATGTGCTATGTACATTATGAATTTATATTAATAAAATTTTGATTAACTAATGAACGATCTATTGTTTTTTATTTGATGAATAAATAATTCAAGTATTATGTCGATAAATTCATTGTGGTATTTACTGAAGATATATTAGCATACTCTAAAAGATTTTATGAGAATAAAAGTCATTTGGGATAAATATTTAGACTCTTAAAGAAATGGAGTTATATAGAAAATTTATTAAATGTAAATAATGGATTTAGGAAATATCTTTTCTTGTTCATGATGTATCTATAAATGAAATATCAGCTGATCCTTTAAAGACAATGAAACTGATGGAATGGATAATTTAACTAATATAACTGAGGTCTGTGATTTTCTTATATTATAATGTTATTATATATGATTTGTTTATAAAATTTCTCAATTTCTCAACCCATTTACTCGGTTGACACATAGGGGAATTAATTTCTTATGGTTAGATAAATGTAATTTTTTTTAAAGAATCGAAGAGGATATTGGTCGGTGCACTGATATTGACTTTACCATCAAGAAGGGATGAATTCTTAATACATCATTATTCATAAAAGAAAGGATGAAGATTTTTTATTATATAGAATGATAGAGTTTTTTCAGATAAATCAAGGTAGTTAAAGATTCATGATTAAAATTATCAAACCCATGATCTTGAGTAGGTATCCATAATGTTTTAATAGACGTTATGGAGTCATTTTATTAATGGAGAAATATTTGAAATATATATGGATCAAAAAAGTTTTAAATACATATTCAAAAATAAATATCTCAACATGAGGAAAAGGATATGGTTTTAAATATAAAAGGATTATGATTTATCAATGCACTACCACCCGAAGAAAAAAATAAGGTGGCTGATGCATTGACTAGGAAACATTATAGCATTTTAACTAAAATGAGGATTAAAAATGATCCTATATTCATGGATTTCATAAAAATAGATTCAAGGATCATTAAATAAGTGGAAAATCACATCTATTACAAATGATTGAAAACCAATTTGTATTATAGATAAAAAAACTTCCCATGTTAATGATAAGAATATTCAAAATAAAATTAAACTTTCGAATGATGGGAAGTTTGTAGACTTCATATATGATGATGGAATATTACAATTTTGAAATATTCTATGTTTTCCATCCATGACTAATTATAAAATAGAATTATTATATTAATATCACATCGTAAATTTCTCTATACATCCTGTAAGTACAAAAATGTATCAGTATTTGATGGATAATTTTTGGCGTGATAATATGAAACATGAAATTTCATAATATGAATCCTGATGCTTGGTTTTTAAATATAAAATATATGATAGAAAACATCCTAAAGGAGCCATGAAACCTAAACCAATTCCTATGTGGAAATGAGATGATATTACTATGAACATTGTTATTGTATTTCTAACTACTCCAAGAAATAATGATTCTATATGTGTTAATATTAATCTTCTAACTAAGTATACACATTTACTCTATATATCTGATAATATAACTCTTGATAACCTCACATGAATCTATATTAATGATTTTGTGAGACATTATAGTGCACCTCTTTCAATTGCATCTAATTGTGATCCACGATTTACACTAATATTCTGGAAGATTATTCAGAAGGATTGACATTAAGATACATTTGAGCACCACCCATAACCCTAAAACTGATGAATAGTATTAAAGTATTATTTATAAATAATAATATATTTTAAGTTTGTACTCAACTGAATTTAATGGTTGGTGGTCTCAATATTTACCTTTGGTTGAATTTTCATATAATAGTAGCTTCCATTCAGGAATTCAAATGGCACTATACAAATCATTTTATATAAAGAGGTGTCATACTATAATGTTTTTGGATGAATATGGTGAAAGGAATATTCTAGGCATAAATGTCATGGAAGATACAACGGTGAAAGTGAAGAAAATTCAGAATCTTATTATGGTTGCTCAAAGAAGATAGAAAAGATATAACTGTAACAAAAGGAAGGATTTATAATCCCAATTAGGTGATTATGTTTTAATAAAATTATATCCATGTAAGGGTGTTATAAGGTTTCATAATAATTGGAAATTAATTTCTAGGTACATCATGCCTTTTTAAATTTTATAAATAATTGGAGTCGTAACTTACCATTTTGCAATGCCACATAGCCTCTCTAAATTTCATGAGGTGTTACATATGTCATTATTGAGGATATACATGACACAAAAAATGAATATAATAAAAAATTAGGAAGTATAAATTAAACATGATATATCCTTACATGACTCTCCTATCCAGATTCTTGAAAGTAAAGATAAAGTGTTTTGGAATCAGGCAATAAGGTTGGTGATGGTTCTTTAGAGAAATTGCAAACTAGAAGGGGCAACATGAGATCATGGTAAAGATATGAGTAAGGATTACCAATATTCCTTTAATAATTATTTTTTAATTTTTAATAAAAAATTATTTATGGGTTTGGTGGAGAATATAATACCCTAGATTTTCCCGTAATAGGTAAACCTTACTCCCATAAACTATTTCCCAATGCACGTCATATTGTTTTACTATTTTAATAAAAATAGTTGATGTCCATATTTAAAAGTAATATTTAATAATTTAATAAGTTTAATTATATAACATTGATATAATTTTTTTGTTTATAAGGTCGAATTTATCTTTAGGTGATTTTTTTTTATTTTTTAGAAATAATTGACTTTGGGGTGAATACTGAAAAATAATGATATTTGAAAAAATATCAATTATTTTCTTTAACTAAAGTAAATTAAAAGAAAAATATTTTTTATTATTTTGGATTAAATAAACATAATATACCTTTTATTAAAAATAATAAAATTATTTTCATATGAATCAATATTTTATTTTGTTTTGGTATAAGGTTGCTTTTATGCCTAAAAATGCATTTTTATTAGAAATATTTTTTTTCAGGAAATTTAAATACTTATATTAAAATTAGTTATTTACAATTATACAAATTGAATCTTTAAAATTGGATCTAATTTTATTAATCATGTGTTTCAAATTTATTGATTATTTCAAGTTATTTTTTGGTCATTATGAACAATATCTTTGGTAAAAATGTTGGCTGCATGTTAAAGGGGTAGAACGAGTTAATTAAGGTTAAAACCTTGTGATAAAGTCATAAACTATAATCAGAATTTGTATTAGAAGATTTTATTTTGAATATTATTGCCTTATCTTCTAAAATTAATTGTTTAATTTCAACTTATCCATGATTAAGACGCTTATAATATTCAATAGTTAAGAATAATTACAAGTGTATCAGTCACCTCACTTATCCTCATCTCCTCTCTTCTTCACACAATTAAAATCCATTTATATCAACCAATATCGACCAAAATAAATTCCCAAAAAACTCTATATTTCCTATATTTCCTGCTATCATTAAAATACCACTTTAATAAGGGTTAAGGTGTAACACAAAGAAGGGTTCCAAAAGAAGTGGTATGCCTTTTAACTGGGTGTTTTCATGTTTATTTTTTATTAAACATCTTACAAATAGTTTATAACCATGATTCTATGGTTACATAAATATATTACATATACTTAAATGATATTACTTTTATGGTAAAACCCTTTATCATATCATTTCTTATCCTATAGAAAATTAAAACATTGTTTGTTCGTACGTATAACCTACTGTCACCTTATATTAGTGTAATTGGTTTTTGAACACTACTTTACATGGATGGTTATAAATATAGAATTATTAAATATATATTATATTTATGAAATAATTCTTATTCTTTAAATATAACATATCATATACCTTCTTAACCTCATACTCATTGAAATATGATAATGTCACACATGGGTACATGTGGACTACCCCCTCCAGGAAGCGATGTGATTTATTTTTCATGTCCTCTATTAATAAATGATTCTAAAATTTTATTTAATTTATAATCATGAAAATTATTTCATGATTAATATTATATATATAATTAAACTATGACCCTTATGCCAATTTTCAACAAACCAATGTTTTCGTTGTTGTTATAAATCGAAGGACCCTAAAATGACTAACTTGAACTTAACCGATTTACTAACTATATAAGAAATTATAATAAATGAAATAAAATGTATTAGGAAATTTTAATAAACCTAAATTTTTTTATTAATAAACTAGAAAATTAATATATATTTATTATATATGATTTAATTTACGTACATGGTAATTCAGGCTCATGGTAAGGGTTTATTCTATAATTTCATATTTATTGGGGATTGTTTATATTTCAATTTATTTTGAAGAAAACTATAAGGTATTTCACTTATAAAATCCATATATTTTTTATTCTTCTCTGATTATCTATTGATTTAATATTTTTTCCTTTTATTTTCTTCTCTTTGGTACATAAAAGGACTAAAAAATGTTTATATGGAAGATAAAAAGTATTTCTTCTTTTGTCTAAGAATCTTTATTCTCCACATATATATTCAATATAATGTTTTTAGGAGTGTATTAACTATTCTAATATGATTTTGAAAATTAATTTCAACTAAATTATATGTCCTTACAAAGGATAAAAATAAATCATCTTTTTGTTTTCGAAATGAGGAGTTTTGACTTTTTACCAAAATTGTGAAATGAATTTTTTTAACATTTACTTAATGAATATATTTTTAAACATTAATGAATATTACTTTCATGGAATATTCCATTAAATTTTAGTAGGATTATTTTCAAAGATAATCATTTTCTCAATATTATTGATATTTTTTTAAAATTTTATAAAAATAAAAGGATATTTTTCACAAGTTTTCAAAGAAAGGATGAAATGTTGTTTTAAAGGCATTTTCATCTATGAAAATATTTTGCGACTCAAAATTTTCATACATAAATATTAAATCTTATTATATTAATTTTTACTATATATGATTATATTTCACTACAAAATTTTATAGGTTTAGAGTCTTTGGAAACATGGATACATAAACAACTAGTTCATAAAATATCTAAATTATCTCCCACTTCATTGTTCATCGCTAAAACCCTTCATAGAAACATCATAATTAAAAACCTTTTTCATAACATGGGGAAAGGAAACTTAACAAATAGTGAGTTCATATAATCAGTAGGTATAAAAAATGGATATATTAATGATCACATAAATATAACATGTGTATAAATGTATGAGAAAATGAAATTAACATTTGAAAATCAAACCCTTCATATCATAGATCATAATCATGATTCATGTAATAAATATTTGGAGTTGATAAGACATGATTCAAAAGGGATAAAATAACTTGAGTCATGAGAGTATAACACTAACACAATATCATTTTATAAAAGTGTGTAATAATCATAATCATATAAATATTAAGTCATGTTTAACCAAAAAGAAATTCTTAACATGTTATCCTTGGTATAATCTCCCATGTACCTACTTTGAGCTTAGGATAACTTCTCTTGTACCCTATTTTTTAAGAACCTGATAACCTCTTGTGTACCCACTTTTTAAGCCTTGTGATAACGTCCCATATACCTTTTGAGCTCAAAAATATTAATCTTTATCCAATGAATTGGATTGATATAAAATTCCATTCCCACCAATAACATAATTATTAATCAATTTATTTATATTCCATAAGATCATAAAAACATTCCTCATAACATAAATAATGGATAATAAAATAAGTTTCCCAATATTTCATTATCATAACCATAAACCAACCATATAAATAATAAATATGGTATTATTGGATCATATCTCCAATAAATCCTATGTAACATCAAAGGATGTTATCATAGTTAAAAAATTCTTTTAAAAGATCACTGGAACAATTCTTAATGAAAATACCCTTTTCACATTGACATCACATATTTTGTAACACCCCGACCCCAGAAGCCCAGAGTCAGTGCATTATTACATAACATTGGCATGATCACAAAAGATCAAGTCTCGAAATACTGATTATTTTAGTAGCCTTGGAAGTACTAGACCACACTCATATGTAATCAGAATATCCCTACAGGTAAATCATAAAATACTTATTTGCATCCTGGGAAAAATAAAACATTGAAAGAGGTGAGCTCATATGTTCAGTAAGGATAACAATATAGCAGAAAATTTCATAAATAAGCATAAACATTTAAGTAAATGTATAAGATTAAAACAAAATCCTTTTAAACATAAATTTCAGCATAATATGGAAAATATAAAATCACATAATTCCTTTTACTTACTGACATGGATATTCTACTAGTCGAATAATCACATACAATATCAATAGCCACTATCATAATGATGGAATGAATAATGCCATACTTTTATAACCACATAGTCATGGCCTTGTGCCAAGAATAAAAATAATATTTTTTCAAGGCCTTGTTCAAATACACTAGTTGGTCTCATGAGACATACCGATGCATCAAAGAGCTATAGCGGACTCCACCCGTCACATACTAAGTCCAATGCATTATTCTTATGAATAGGCTTTAACATAACATAAACATTCGTATTAAAACTGGAATAAGAAATGTCAATACTTTATCCATAAACCATGAATGGTATAAAAATAACACATCCACAGTAAAACATATCACAAAAACTTCAATACAATATGGAATTTTTGTATCATAATAAATCAAATTCAAATAACCTTAAAATACATCAAAGGATGTTGACAGAGATAAAATCAAAACCTTTTTTAGAGAAATATCTCTTTATATTTTGAAATCATTTAAAATTCATATAATTATAAAATAAAACCTTTATTTTTGAGATATTCTTATAATCTTGTATGTGATTCTTTGACGATATTATAATGGAGAAAAATAGCCGCACCCACCGTAGAAGTTAAAAAAAACATTCTTACCTTAATTTTGTCGAAAAGGTCATAAAGTACCTTGTTTGGAAAATGACAGAAAGATTCCTTTATAAACATCTTATAAAAGTCAAAAAAGGGTTTAAATGACTTTAACCTATAGTCTATAAAATATTAAGAATGATTTGAAATACATTTTTAAGAAACATGGATGTGGATGATAAAGAGGTCCCAGTAGATAATTACATATAAACAACCTCGGATAATGAAGAGATTGTAGAATTAACCCTTACCTTGTACTTTAACTTAGTCAATGGTAGGTTAACCTCTTTTATAATGGTGAAATAATTGTTATTAAATTATACAAGAATCGTATACATTAATATGATATCATATATGATCTTTTAACATTGCTTTGTTAATAATATCTTAATAGTATCGTTGTTTTGGGTGTTAATGAATTAGTTTTAATTTATATTATTTGTTTAGAGAGTCATATTTGTTATGGATGGGATGTATATTATTTATATATAGAATTATATAAACTATTTAAATATTATTTTTAATAATCTAATGAAAATTAGTCTTGAATGGATACGATGGGGAATGAATCTCATTGCATTCGTGGAGACGGTAATCCGTACATACACACGTACAACAATATCATTTTTTGATATTAAAATAATATATAATTGGATGTTATATCATATATACAGAATCCTTATCATGTTATATTTATCAATTACACATCATTATTATACCAATCCAAATAATAATTTATTGATTAACAATTACACCACGACGTGGAGACGGCATGCCGTACGTACACACGTATGGTGAAATGTCATTAAAAGGATCGATAGAACAATAAATATGGTTTTAAAATATTTATAATAACATAACAATATATATAAGAAACTGGAGTTATTATTTTATAATGGAAACAACAATGAAAAAGGAAGTGGAAGAAGAAAGGAACTTGAAAGAGGTGATGAAATATTTACCTCTTCTTCAGGTTCTTCCTTTTGATTTGATCTAAAGGGATCCTTAGGCTGGATTTATGACCAAAGGAAGGACTCTAGGTTGAAGGGAGGACAGTTGAGATGGTATTTGGTCTAGGGATGGCCGATCCAAATGGCTTTTATGGTGTGAATTTGAGGAAATGGGGAGTTCCCTTTTTATAAGAGGGGTGAGGGGCACCTTAGGAAAAGCTAGAAATATTATTTTATAATAAAATCATTTTTTGTTTCTAATGGCTCCAAAATTTATTATGTAAAGGATAAGGTAGGGATGGGTTGAAAACCAATCGACCAATAGGTTTTAGACAGGTTTTCATCACTATATTAACTTTATATTTTATATTTAACTCTTAGTTAAATAGCTTGACATTTACCATGTCCCTTTGTATTTTTTTATTATATGGTTAATAAACATACTATATACTTCCAATAGAACCCCAAGTAGTTCATTAATGATACAAATATCATTAGATAAGTCTTTTTGCCAAACCTTAGATTTTTAGGAATAAAATATCAATTAATAATATAATATTTTTTTAAAAAAACTCTTTTATGTCAATTTTGACACTATTTGGTATTTTGTTTTTTCTAAATTCGTAACAACATTATTACTTCAAAAAAAATTCATCTAACCAACTCAAATATGTCATATTGACCTATAAAATTTGTTTAATTAATAAAAAGTCTCAAATTACATTTATTTAGATATTTATAATATCAATTATTTTAATATTTATCTAATTAAGTAATTATTGCATCATCATTGTGTCATAAATAAAATAAATTATTTAATGTCTAAAAAATATAAATATAATACCATTATGTAGGAAATATTTTTAAATTTTGAATGAATATTTATAGTCTAATTTATCTTATGTATAACTCTATATTAAAAATGTTTTAGTTATTAATCTTTGATTTTAACTCTTTTAACTCTACTCTGAATTAAATAATAATAAATGTCCTAATCTAAACCAAGTGGACCAAATAGGTTCATATTTTATTCCTAATGTTTTTTATGGTCTAATTATATGTATCCTATAGAATTATTACATGTGTTAGGGTAATAATAATATCATTTTTACCCTTAATTACCCTATTTCCTTTTAACCGTGGTAAATGAAAGTAAAAAGTCACTCTTCACCAAAAAATATTTTCATCTTATTAAACCAAGTTTTTCTTACTAATATCAACCATGTCTCAAATATTTTTTAAATTCCACTTACAGAAGTGGTAAAATTATGTTTTATGTGAACTTGCAAATTATCCTAGGAGGTTGGTAAAAGACGGTCAAAAGTTCAATGAAATTTTTATATATCAAAAAATTTTATAAACTGACTCCAATGAATTAAATTGAACTTATATAGGTATCATGTACTTATTTTTACCTAAAATAAATTTAAATAAAATAAAGAATTATTTAAATAAAAATTCGGTTTTAAACTATAACTCAGTGTTTTTCACTATTCATCAAAAATCGAAAGTTTTCAGAAAAATACCAAAAATTCACACTAAGAAAATTTCAATATTACAAATAAAAAAATGAAGTCCATTTTGAAAGATAAAATTTATAAAATTTCAAAAAGTGGATATTACTATTCATAACGGCTAGTTTGATTAGTTGCGGTGTGTTAGAACTTGAAGTTGCGTACAACACACGCTATTGTATTTTTCAAAGAGAAGCGTACCGTGGAAGCTTGGGGTGTTACATTCTACCCTCCAAATAATTTCGTCCTTGAAATTTATAGAATATTACTACATAAAAATACTCGGGTGGTTTTTCGTCATAAGTTCCTCAGGTTCCTATTTTTCCTCTTCCATCTTATGGTTTCTCCATAGAAGTTTTACCAAACAAGTCATCCGTTTTCTCAGCACTTGTTCTCTTGTATCAAGAACCTTGAAAGGCTCCTTGAAATAAGACATATCGGGTTCCAGTTCTAATTCATCATAGGTGAGTACATGTGTTGGATTAGGCATGTATTTTCTCAAAAGTGATATGTGGAACACATCATGGACTTTGGAGAGACTCGTCGGCATAGCCAAATGGTAAGCTATAGACCCAATTCGTTCTAGAATTTCAAAAGGTCCAATGTACCTGGGACTCAATTTACTCTTCTTATCAAAACGTATAACACCCTTCCATGGAGATACCTTCAAGAAAACATGATCATTTACCAGAAATTCCAAATCCTTCCTTCGGTTATCGGCATAGCTCTTCTACCTACTTTGAGTTTCTTTGATGTGGTTTTGGATTAACTTCACCTCTTCTATCGTTTCCTCCACCAGTTCTAGGTGTACGAGTTTCCTTTCACCAATGTCATCCCAACAGGTTGGTGTGCAACATCTATTTTCATATAACTCTTTTTATGGTGCCATCTGAATACTTGAATGGAAGCTATTGTTATAGAAAAATTCTACCAGAGGTAAATATTGATCCCACATACCTTGAAAGTCAATTGAGAAAGATCTCAACATGTCTTATAAGGTTTTAATAGTCTGCCCTAATTTCCCATCAGTTTGAGGGTGGTAGGAAGTGATCAAAAAAAGTTTAGTATCTAGAGATTTCTGAAGACTTTTCCAGAATCTTGATGTAAAATGGGGATCACGATCAGAAACAATCGATAGTGGTACTCCATGAAGTCTTAAAACATCATTAATATATAGTCTTAATAATTGTTCAAGTGGTAAATCTTCTCTTATAGCAAGAAAATGTGTTGACTTGGAAATACAATCAACAATAACCCATATTGCATCGATCCTTCTATGATTATTTGGTAGTCCCATGAAAATATCTATCATAATATTATGCCATTTCCACTCAGGTATGGGAAGAGGATGCAAGACTCCTCCAGGATGTTGCCTTCCAGCTTTCACTTGTTGACAAACCATACATCTTGACACAAAACATCAATCTCCATCTTCATGTTGTCCTACCAAAAATTTTACTTCAAATCTCTATATATTTTGGTGCTCCCAGGGTGTATATAGAAATTAGAGATATGAGCATCATCCAACAATTATATTTTTAGATCAGGTATATCGGGAACATAAAGTCTCTTCCAAAATTTCAAATTTCCACCTTCATACACAAAGTCACTCAATCTCCCATCATTCACAGCATTAATCTTCTTTTGAAACTCTTCATCACCGGTCTGAGAACTCTTTATCCTTCATATTAAAGATGGTTTGGCAACCATTTGAAAAAGTATTGATGTTTCACCCTCCATGATGATTCCCATATCCATATTTACTATATCCATATATATAGGATCCTTTTCAACTCTGATCATGTTAAAAAATCCTTGATCCTTTCTACTCAAAGAATCCGCCACCTTATTTTCCTTCCCCGAGTGGTAGTGTATAGTGCAATCATAATCCATGAGTAGTTCAAGCCATCGCCTTTGCCTCATGTTGAGTTATTTTTGGGAGAAAATATATTTCAAACTCTTGTGATCGGTATATATCTCACAATTTTCACCATAGAGATAGTGTCTCCAAATATTCAAAACAAATATTTTAGCTACTAACTCAAGATCATGAGTATGATAGTTTTTCTCATGAATTTTTAGCTTTCGTGATGTATAATAAACAACCCTATCATTCTGCATAAGGACACAACCAAGTCCTTTCTTTGAAGAATCAATATAAATAACAAACCCATCATTCCCTGATGATAGAGTCAATATATGAGAATTGACTAATCTTATATTCAATTCTTCAAAAAAATTCTTCACATTCTTTTGTCCAAACAAAATTTACCCTTTACATGTGAGCTTGGTTAATGGGTTAGCCAATCGGGAAAAATTGTGGACAAAACACGGATAATAACCTGTTAAACTAATAAAACTGCATAACTCAGTTATTCTCGTTATTGCTGGCCATTCTTGGATTGCCATGGCCTTATAAGGATCAATAGAGATTCCATCCTTAGAGACAATATGGCCAATAAAAGAAATCTTCTGAAGCCATAATTCATAGTTTCTAAACTTCCCATATTATTCATGTCTTCTAAGAGTCTTCAGGATAATGTGCAACTGATTTTCATGATCTTCATAGCTTTTGGAGTATACCAAGATATCATCAATAAATACTTCTACAAAATCAACAAGATATTCCTTGAAAACTCTGTTAATTAGATCCATGAAAACAAGGGGTTCACCATTCATTCAAAAAGGCATTACTGTAAACTCATAATGCCCGTACCTGGTTCGAAATTCTATTTTCGGAATGTCTTCCTTCTTCACACACAACTTATGATATCCAGATCGAAGGTCAATCTTTGAAAAGTATTGATCTCCATGAATTTGGTCGAATAAATCATCAACGTGAGGTATGGGATACTTGTTCTTTATTGTTATAACATTGATCTCCCTATAGTCAATGCACAAACTCATAGATCCATCTTTCTTCTTAACAAAAAGGACCAGGGCTCCCCAAGGAGAAACACTAGGGAGAAGAAATCCCTTATTACTCAATTCCTATAGGTTTTCTTTTGTTCCACTAATTCCACAGTGGCCATTCTATAAGGGGTCTTTGATATGGGCCTTGAACTAGGAATTAAATCAATGGAAAAATCAATTTCTCATTCTATAGGATATCCAGGTAAAAACCCTGGAAATACATCAACCTATTCTTTTACAATAGGTACATCCTCTATTTGAAGATTACTTTCCTCACCAATAGTGGTTTCATTCTATTCCTCCCTTATAATTGAATTTAGTTGAGCTATTGGGGGTGGATCTAGATAAGAATTAGGTGGTGACGATTCTGCTCTAAAGATAAGGTGTTCTTTATCATCATCGTCAGAATTTATAACCTCATTCTTCTTACAAAAAATCTTCAAATCATGGTCTGAAAGCCAATCCATACCAAGGATTATATAAAATTCAATAATGGGTATGATGATGAGATTATCATATAAAGAACATTTATATGCTCTAATGGTAACGGATTCACAAAACATTGTTGCGATGATACTTTCCTTAAGAGTTTTGACTGACAACTCCCTTGTTAAATCAAATTGGAAATATCTAATTTTCCTAGCAAACTGGGAAGATATGAAACAATGTGATGATCTAGAATCAAATAAAGTATTTGTTAAACTTGAGGACACCATTAAATTACCTCCCACCATGTCTTTCGGAGCTTCAACCTCAAAAGTAGTGATAGCATAAGCTTGGCCTTGAACCCTTGGAATTTTCTGAAGTATGTTCCCCTGACTCTTTGGAAATTCATTCTCATATTGCCCCCTTTCTCTACAATTTTAGAATTCAACATCTACATCCTCTTTCTTCCCCTTCCAATCACGATCTTGGTGGCCTTTTTCACCACACTTGTAACAGAATCCCAATCCCTTCAAGAAAATGCCAGGGTGTTTCTTCCTATATTTACTACAGGATGGATATTCAACTTTTCCCTTCTTACCCTTATTTTCATTTCCAGAGTGTTCAGTAGATATCTTCTTCTCTTACTTTTCTTTAAAGTCGTAAGATTTAAATAATTCTTTTTCTGTCTTGATAGCACATGAGACAATATCTTTGTACGATGAGAAGGATTGTGAGACTAATGCTCCACGAAGAAATGGTTTTAACCCATCTATGAAACGATCAATATTACTTCTTAGGTTACATATATAATCTACAACATGCCTCACTAACCTTGAAAATTTATCTTTATACTTTGGGACATTCTCATCCTCCTTTTTCCTTAGACATGGAAATTGTCTTTTCATATCTTCTCGATGGTCACGAGTAAAGTATTTTTCTAAGAAAATCTCTTTAAACTCCCTCCATTACATATTTGATACTTAATCATATTCCTTTGTGTTTTGAATCAATGACCACTATTGATCAGCATCTCCAGTGAGGCAGTAAACTACCATGAAAACTTTTTCCCTTTCGCTACTCACCAAGGCGTGTAGTTTTTTCTCTAAGGAATTTATCCATTGCTCAGATACTAATAGATTTGTACTTCCATATAATGTTGGTGGTTGTTTCCTCATGAAGAGATCTAACATTGATCCTCCATGCTGAGGATCAGGGTACTCCATACGGGTAATGTTATTATTCATAACCTGAGTGAGTTGTCCCAATATAGTGATAAGCTGATCAACACCAGTTGTATCACCAGCTCCACTATAATTATCTTGAGCAGGAGGGAAATCTCTACATGGAGTGTGTGCATTGATATAGTTTCCATTCCTTCTACTAGGTGCCATTTCTAAAAAATGGAATAAACTATATTAGTTTATGAATCAACATACATAATTCCAAACTTGTAAAACACTTAACATAAATTGAACAATTTATGGATATAATCCATAATCATAAAGAATGATTTCTTTGAGGAAGTATATACTCTTAAAACCTTCATAATTATTTTTAAGGAAAATGATAATTATCCTAAGCATGTCCCCTAATAGTTTCGTAACCACGAGTGCAGTAAGGCCTGTTATCGTGCACCAGTTCCCGTTCGAGTCTAGCTCAAAGTGTTGTTTTCAATTTTTACCCCTAGGTACATCTGTTCCAGTGCTGCCTCTACCTGCTCGTATCCAGACAGGGATGTATTTCTTGGAAAACTCACAAAATCTCTACAATACCAAAATTCTAGGAAGTTCTTCTATACTAATCCTCAAAGTCTATCTTAGGGTAATGTGCTCTAATTTGAGTTTATCTTAATCTAGATTCAAAGGTTTGTACTAAACTTACTATGATACCAACTGTAATGCCCCGACCCCAGAAGCCTAGAGTTGGTGCATTATTACATAACATTGATATGATCACAAAAGATCAAGTCTCGAAAGACCTATTAGTTTAGTAGCCTTGTAAGTAACAGATACATTCATAAGGTTTACATTACATCGTAAAATAAAAAACTACCACAAAATTGTTTCCATAGACCACACTCATATTCCCTCAGACTATCCCAGAAGGTCAATCATAAAATACTTCTTTGCATCCTGGTAAAAATAAAACATAGAAATGGGTGAGCTCAGATGCTCAGTAAGGATAACAATATAGCGGAAATTTTCATAAATAAGCATAAACATTTAAGGCAATGTATAAGACTAAAACAAAATACTTTTAAACTTAAACTTCAGTATAATATAGAAAATATAAAATCAAATAATTCCATTTACTTACATGAATATTCTACTAGTTGAATAATCACATGCAATATCGATATCCACTTTCATAATGATGGAATGCATAATGCCAGACTTACACAACCACATAGTCAAGGCCTTGTGCCAAGACTAAAAATAATATTTTTTCAAGGCCTTGTGCCAATAAAATCTTTTGTCTCATGATACCTACCGATGCATCGAGGAGCTATAGCGGGCTCAACCCGTCACATTCTAAGTCCAATTCATTCCTCATATGAAAAGATTTAAACATAACATAAGCATTTTTATTAAAACTAGCATACGAAATGTCAATAATTTATCCATAAACCATGAATGGTATAAAAATAACACATCCACAGTCAAACATATCACAAAACCTTCAATATATTATGGAAGTTTTGTATCATAATAAATCAACTTCAAATAAACTTAAAATCCATCAATGGATGTTTACATAGATGAAATCAAAACCTTTTTTAGAAAAATATCTCTTTCTATTTTGAAATCATTTAAAATTAATATAATTACAAAAGAAAACATTTATTTTGGAGATATTATTATAAGCTTCTAAGGGAAGCTTCGACTATGTTATAATGGTGGAAAATAGCTTCACCCACCGTAAAAGTTAAAAAAACATTCTTACCATAATTTTTTCGAAAAGGTCATAAAGTACCTTGTTTGGAAAACGACCGAAAGACTCCATTATAAACATATTATAAAATTCAAACAAGGGTATAAATTACTTTAACCCACAGTCTATAAAATAGTATGAATTTTGTGAAATACATTTTTAAGAAACATGGATGTTGATGATAAAGAGGTCCCAGTAGATAATTACGTATAAACAACCTCAGATAATGAAGAGATTGTAGAATCAACCCTTACCTTGTAATTTTTAGTGGTTGAGGGTTGGTTAACCTCATATATAATGGTGAAATAATTTTTATTAAATTATACAAGAGTCATATACATTTTTATGATATTATATATGATCTTTGAACATTGCTTTGTTAATAATATCTTAGTATTATCATTGTTTCGGGTGTCACCAGATTCATTTTACATTATATTCTTTGTAATGTAAGTCATATTTGTTATGTATGGGATGTGTATTATTCATATTTCGAATGATATCAACTCTTTAAATATTATTTTTAATCATCTAATTAAAATTAGTCTTGAATGGATAGGATGGGGAATGAATCTCATCGCATTCGTGGAGATGGTAATCCGTACGTACGCACGAGCGACAATATCATTATTTTGATATTAAAATAATATATAATTAGATGGTATATCATATATAAAGAATAATTATCATGTTATATTTATCAATTAATCATCATTATTATACCCATCCAAATAATAATGTATTGAATAACAATTACACCACGACATGGAGAAGGTAAGCCGTACACACGCATGTATGGTGAAATGTCATTCAAAGGATGGATAAAATAATGAATATGGTTGCACCATATTTATAATAACATTGAAATATATATAATATATTGGATTTATTATTTTAAAATGGAAAATACAAATAAAAATGAAGTGGAAGATGAAAGGAACTTGAAAGAGGTGATGAAATATTTATCTCTTCTTTGGGTTCATCCTTTTGATTTGATCAAAAGGGATCCTTAGGTTGGATTTATGACTAATGGAAGGCCTCTAGGATGAATTGAGGACAATTTATATGGAATTTGGGTAGGGTTTGGCCGAGCCAAATGTATTTGAGGGTATGAATTTCAGGTAAGGGGGAGGGCCCTTTTTATAGGAGGGGTGAGGGGCACCTTAGGAAAAGCTAGAAATATTATTTTATAATAAAATAATTTTCAGTTTATAATGGCTAAAAAATAGATTATTTATAGGAAAAGGTGGGGATGGGTCTAAAATCACTCAACCAATAGGTTTTAGAGAGGTTTGTGTCACTATATTAACTTTATCTTTTAGATTTAACTCTTAGTTAAACAGTTTGACATTTACCATGTCTCTTTGTATTTTTATATTTTATGGTTAACGAACTTACTATATACCTCAAAGAGAACCCCAAGTGGTTCATTAATTCTACAACTATCATTATATAAGTCTTTTTTCTGAACTAAATATTTTTAGGAATAGAATATCAATTAATAATATAATATTTGTTTTAAAAACTCTTTTATGTCAATTTTGACTCTATTTGATATTTTGTTTTTGCTAAATTTATAACAGCATTATTACTTCAAACAAAATTCATATAACCAACCCTAATATGTCATATTAACCTAGAAAATTAGTTTAATTCATAAAAAGTCTCAAATTACATTTATTTGGATATTTATAATGCCAATTATTTTAATATTTCCTTAATTAACTAAATACTACATCATCATTGTGTCATAAATAAATTAGATTATTTAATGTCTAAATAATATAAATAAAATACCATTATGTAGGAAATATTTTTATATTTCTAATGAATATTTATAGTCTAATTTATCTTAAGTATAACCCTATTTTAAAAATGTTTTAGTTATTAAACTTTGATTTTAACTCTTTTATCTCAACTTTGAATTAAATAATAATAAATGTCCTAATCTACACCAAGTGGACAAAAGAGGTTCATATTTTATTACTAAGGTTGTTTTTGGTTGAATTATACTTATCCAATAGAATTAGGAAATGTGTTAGGGTAATAATAATATCATTTTTACCCTTAATTACCATATTTTCTTTTAAATGTCTTAAATAAAAGTAAAAGGTTACTATTCACTAAAAAATGTGTTCATCTTATTGAACCACATTTTTCTTATTGATATCAACCATGTCTCTCGGATTTTTTTAATTTGAATCACTGAAGTGGAAAAATTATGTTTTATGTGAATTTGCAAATTCTCCTAGGAGGTTGGTAAATGACGTTGAAAAGTTCCATAAAATTTTTATATATCTAAAATTATTATAAACTAAATCCAATAAATTAAATTGAACTTATATAGGTATTATGTATCTATTTTTACCTAAAATAAATTTAAATAAAATAAATAATTATTTAAATAAAAATTCGGTCTTAAACTATAACTCAGTGTTTTTCACTATTCATAAAAAATTGAATGTTTTCAGAAAAATACCAAAAATTCACCCTAAGTTAATTTCAATTTTCCAAATCCAAAAACGAAGTGCATTTTGAAAGTTAAATTTATAATATTTCAAAAACTGGCTATTACTATTCATAATGACAAGTTTGATTGGTTATGGTGTGTTAGAACTCGAAGTTGCGTACAACACATGCTATTGTATTATTCAAAGAGAAGCGTACCGTGGAAGCTTGGGGGTATTACAAATTTAAAATATAAAAATTTCCCCAATATTAAGGAAGTAATTTTATTTAAAAATAAACTTGGTAACTTTAAAAGTATTCATTAAATCATTGAGCTTTCAGGATGGTGTGAAATTTTGTTCGTGATGTATACATTAAAATAAAAATTCCTATCACATATTTAGTAAAAGTCAAAAATACTTCCATCACAAAATAAAAAAATACCATTTAATCCATTTTTGAAAAAGAAAAACAAGTGTAATATTTATTTTAAAAAATAATTATACAATGGTTAAGACATTCTTAAAGATATTCTCTGAAAACATGGACATGAAACTAAAATATTTTTCAGCCAAAGATATAAATAAAGTCATTTTTACTTCTAAAATTTATTTTAGTATCATGTGTATGTAAAGTGAGGAAAATGAAAAGGGAAAATTTATACTCAATAAATAAATAGATTAAAATATTTTTCATGGGATTATTTAGAGATAAATAATTAAATTTTGTCATCATAAAATTTATCATAAACAATCTAGATAAACAATGTGATTGTAACATGAATCCCTTACCTTGAGTTCAATTTTTTTCAAAAGTTATTTAACCTCATTTATAATAAATTTAAATTAATTATAACTATATACCATAGTCATTTAAATACTTATAATATCTTATATGATCTGATGATTACATTTCAACACTAATTTATTAACAATTCCTTATTAAAATTGTTATTTCTGTGTGTAAACTGTTTTGTTTTTCATGAGAATTTCATTTGGTTGTTTAGGACCTTCCTATTTGATCATGGTTCTATCATATTGATTATGTTAATAAAGATATAAATGTTATATATATATATCCATTATATATATATATATTCTCTCATAAAGGAAATATATATTAAAATAAATTACGTCATTAATGGAGACAGTTGGTTGTACATAAGAATCAATGTTGTGTCTTCCTTTCAAAATATGGGAAAATAAAGATAAATAACAATTAAAATTTATTAATCTATTGTCATATAATATATATCATATAAATTCATCAAATAGTTTCTTATTATAATCTATGTAACGTGTAAATTAAAAATGGATCACTTCGCTTCATAGAGATGGTAGTCGACACATACATACAAGTGAGTTGATCAGCTTCCAACTGATTGTAATGTTAGAAGGTTGATATTATATTATAATTAAAGAATTATAATTATTTCATAAATAAGATATATACAAATTAAACCAATCATTATATCCATCCATTAAATATGGTGATGAAAAATGAATTGTATTTCTATGTGGAGACAATAATCCATAGATATGCACGAGCGTTTCTTTAACTTCTCATTTGAAGGAAATGAGAATGGATAATACTAGTTTAATAATAATTTTAAAATTTTATTATTTTTACTATTATTAAGTTATTATTTTTTTGATAAATACCATAGATTTAAGGTGGTGTAAGGCACTGATTGTTTCCTTTAAATACTGAGACATACACCCGATGAAAGTTGCTGCTGATCGAGAGAGAGAAATCTTATTTCCAAAAATAGAGCACCTTGAAATGTGTTTGGAGAAGTGTGGTTTACATTAAAAATTGGATTTAATTAAGAAAAATGTGGATAAGTCCTTGGTCCTTAGAAAAGTGCTAATCACTTTTAATGGCTTAACGAAGAACCTATTCTATGAATCCATTCAAAGGCGTGTGATACCCATATGTGTTTCCTTCATGGTTTTCATGAAGGAAAAAACAATGCTTAACATTCATGCTCAAAAGAATATGTAATGTAATTATATTTTTTTCAAATATATTCATCAAATAATTCATTCAATTGGTTTAATTTTATGAATTTATGGTGTAATTGATTTTTTTCATACAAGGTGTACAATGTGAAACATAAAGTGGACAATGTATACACACCCCTTACATGAAGGTAATATATGGTGCATGAAATATTCATGCATATTATAACATGAATGTGTGAAGTGCAAGTGAGGTGATCTATTAATATTGAAGAAATATAGTTCATGATAACATGAATACGTGATGAATCACCAATAGTTATTACCTAAACATAACTTAGAAGTGAACACATAAAATAATAAGAAATATGAATTTTGTGTAATAGGGTTGTTGTTAAGATAATCATGCAACAACCATGCTTGGAGTTTACTTGAATAAAGTGAATTGATATTGTTTAATTTTTTTCTTACATGAAATAGTATTTGAGATTGAGGTGGGAACACCATTTACTGAAAGAGTATCTACCTGAGCTCTTTATATATCAATAAAGAAGTCAACTTAGAGTTTTTTGGATAACTTCATTAGTTATTTATGAAATAATAGTGAAGTGGAAGTATAATATTCTACTTATTGAAGATTATTAATCTATGTGCCTAAAATATGGTTAATTTGGTGGCATTATTAGTACATTAGATAAATAAAACATTATTTAGTTGATGTGAATACATCTAGTATAGTAGAGAAATATTATATAGAAGATGATTGAATGTCATAAAAGAACTTGTGGTCCCAATATAAACAATACCATTTATGACTGGTGGTACTAGTATAGATAACTCCATTTACTCAGGAAGATTAATTAGTTCCTTCAAGAACAATGTCACTAATTCTAGGTGTTTGTAATAACTGAAAAATTATAGTGGCAAGAAAATCCATGAAACAACCACAGGAGGATCACAACATGGAGTAGGTCATTGTACTAAAACTTGTAAAAATATTTTTTTTTTCTTTTGTTTCTTTTATTATTTTCATTACATTTTTATGTAATTTTCAATAGGACTCAAAAAAAATTATCTTAACCAGAGTAGAAGTTTGATAGTAAAAGGGGTAAATTGAAAGTAAAATTTAGTAATAAGTTATTGATATAGATTTAACCCCCTATCAGTAACCCTGCATGATCCATTGGGGCTCTACAAGTGGTATTAGAGTGTTGGTTTTTCTGTGATTGGATCAAAGTGTTTTCCCTATTGTTTTAAAAGGTTTATATGAAGTGAATATTTGAAGCTGATTTTGAAGAACCTTAGTGGAAAATTTAATCTCCACTCATATTAAAGAAAACATGAATGTATTTTCCCAATACTGAAAAATAAGAATAATAAAGAATCTAATAGATTATGGAAAATCTATAATAAATAATATAAGGATGAATTTTCTCTTGTAAAATATGTTGATAATGATTATTATAAGGAAAAAATTTTATGCTATGGAGAGTACAAGGAAGTTTGATATAACAAAATTGGTAAAGGGTTCTACTATAAATTTGAATGACATATGAATAATGTTCCTAAATAAGTTATTTCATATATAATTTTCTCATTCGAGAATATTTTTTTTGAAAGAGAACATCTTGAAGAATAAATTAATAAACCAAAAGATTCACTTGATGAGAAATACCGAAGATGAAATATTCTCACAGACATTGTTGAAGAAAATGAAGAATCTATGAGTCTTTGAAATGAAAATAATTCAATAATTGAATTATAATTTTAATGGCATAGTTATGATAGAACTCGGATTAAAAATGTTTATTTGATTCAATCAATGCACTTGAAAAATTATTCAATGTTTCTATGAAAGTAAAAGATGCTCAACTTGAAGAAAAAACATGCAAGGTCAAATATATTGACATAATAATATAAGAAAAGACCAAGTTTTATTAAGAGTATAATAATAGGATCAATGATCTATAAGACTCACATAAAGATACCATTAGTGTTAAGTATTCTCAATTAGAATTCAAATCCATAAGAATCAATGATATTGACAACACTTTGAATGAAGGTAATATATTAAATGAAGAGAAGATCAATATAATGAAAAGTGAATTGGAAAATAGGTTGAAAACTATTGAAAACGAGGGCTTTTAATTTATAATGAAGTGTTATTAACTTGATACTGAATTGATAAATTTAAGGGAGACACATGATGGAACTTCCTAGATTGTTGAGAAGATGCATTGTACCACCAAAAAAATGATGAGAGTCAAGATCCCAAAGGGATGTTGCAAAAAAAATGTTGATGAGGCACATGTCTCTGAAGAGACTAATATTGGTGGAAATAAGGGATCAATATTATCTCTTGAACAATATTTTTTAAAATCATGAAAGAAGATAGCCCATAATTAGTTAGTTCTGTTTCTACAAATGTAGTATCATTTTTAGTGGAGGCTCAAAAGAAAAATCTAGGAAAATGTGGGTTGATATAAATGATGAAAATTCCACAAAATCATCAAGGTTGTGTATTGGTATTTTAGAAAAAAACTAATCCCTAAATTATGCTCCAAATAAAGAAAGAAAAACCCAGAAACAACACAGTACTAAATCCATCAAGACTTATACTACAAGAAAAAGAAGAATATTTATTAGATTTTGTTAGTACTGCCAGAAATTTGGGTTTCATTACATTGTTTTTTGGAATAATGTGTCAACATATAAAAATTATATAAGGCCGGTATTTTGGGAGAGAAGATGTGAATAAATTATGAAACCTTCAAAACTGAAGCAAAATACATATATAAAGAATAATATATCAATTAATAATAGATTTGGTTATCTTGAAGACTTTTATGATTATTGAAACATAATTGTTTATAATTATGATGAGTAATAGTATATTCCAACCCTGAATATTCATATTTTTATGTGAGGAAAAGACCAAAAAAATGCAGAATCAATGGGAAAAAATTGGAAAGTCTTCCTTGGGGAATAAACACAATAAAGAAGTCAAGAAATATATGAAACAACCTACTCCCAAGAAGGATGATAAATTGTAATTTGATAATTTCATGTCAAACAATAATGTATTCTTCAAATGTGGAAAGAGTGGTCATAAAATAGAAAAAGACAAACATGCCATGGAAATTAATGGATGAAAGATGAAATTAAGAATATAATTAATCTAGGAGGGAAACCTGAAGATTGGATCGATTAAATACATTATTGAAGAATATTCTGGTAAGTTACCTAATAATGTTAACATATAAGAATTTATGAAGACATATGGAAAGTCCAATATATAATATTTTAATAAGTAGTTCTTAATCAGCTTCCCTTATCAAATGAAAATTTCTAGATAAATGTCAATATCTAAGGATGAAGTACTAGTTAAAGTAAAAGGAAAAAATGAAACTAGGTTTTTCTACAAGAAGATATCTAATTTTATGATAGGTTTTCAACAAATTAAAACACAATTGTCTCATAAGTATTATGAAAAATATGAAATTAGTCTTGACACAATGAAAATAATTGTATAACTATTTTATGAGCTCAATGGGAGATATTGAAGATAGAAAAACAAGCACTAGGGGATGCTACTACACTACTGGTAGAAGTGAGGATAAAAAATCCCCACAAGATGAAGGTGAATGGAAATAAAGTGTCTATGTTTTCATATAATGATCAAAATATCAAATGTAAAGGATACACAAGCATGAAGGGTACTAGACACTTTATATATATAAGGAAAGGAGTATTTGGATTGAGATTAAATTATCATCCCTATTGCACTTATTTATAATCTTACAAGTGTTCCATCTTATTCCCTTATTATTTTTTAGTTACAGAGCTTAAATTTTAGGGAATTAAAGTTAAAGTACATTCTCAACATGATAAGTGAGTGAAAAAATTGGAATACAACATGTTGGAATGATTATTCAAGATCTAATAAAAACATTTAATTCTTTCACAAATGTGGATGATCATTTTGAATATCTCGGAGACTATTTGATGAAATTTTCTACATGGAAAATTGGAATGTAGTGAACCCCTTGTGGGGGATTTAATTTGAATAAGATTATATGAGGACTTATTTCATTAATATCTTGAAATTATTTCCATCTCAATAGAAGATAAAAATAGAGGTAACCCATTACACTTCATTCTTTTGACATGAGTATATCAAATATGTGCATCAAGTAGGAGTGTTGGTTGATGACTAATCTCATATAAATGGGGAGTAAAATATTCTTTCACATGAAATTTCTAATGTGTTTTCTTAAGTGTGAAGTGGAATATATTACTTGATAAATCTATTTTATGCATCCCACTTTTTGAGTAATAAATATATTATTATAATGATATCACATGCATGGTTTTTAATGAATAACATTGAAAAACTTGGTTATATATATATATATCTTTTTTTATATTCTAGGTTATCCCATGTGGACTTATATTAGACCAAATAAATGGTATTTTTCAAGTGAACTTGGTAGTACCATTCTTATATCTTAAAATGAGAAGTTATTGTTTAAATGTACTGAAGGGTTTAAGAGAATCCTTGAATTAAACCTTTTCATTTATTATCAATAATGGGGATAAAGGACATTTAATTTAAGTGAATGGTATTGAAAACAAAGCCTAAGGGGGAGGTTGAAAATCCCATGTGGATGGTTGATAAGTTTGGTTTTATTTTTTTTCAATATATTAAAAGAAATAAATAGTAAATGTATGATGCAGTCCTCTATGATGAGTGATTAATCATGGAATGATAAATTTGTAAAATTTTGAGAAATATTCAAGAAGGTTGGTGATGATACATGGAGAATTGTTACGGACTGATTGGTTGACATTTGGTATGAAAATTCTTTGTGATTGGTGAAGATTCATAAAGAATTGTTATGGATTCATCTAACGGAATTGGATGTCATGATTGGGAAATTATCCTTTAAAATATGGTGATTGTATAACTATTCTTAGGTTCAAAGATGCATGCTTATTATACTAAGAGAGTTCACATTATCTTCAACATTTGATAATATTATGACCATGGGAATACTTATTTTCATGATGGATTTATTTTTTAATGAATATTTGTAAATTTTCCATGCATATAATTAAAATATTTCATGAAGAGTTTTTATTTTGTTATGATCATGAAAATATTAAATTTCATAATTATTTGATTATTTAAGGAGATTCAAATGTTTCCATGAAAAAAGAAATTATATGTATTATGAGTAAGATAAAGGAAGTCCATTCAATATTAATATTACTGGATGAAGATTTTATAATTGATGAAGACCATATAGATATTTATTTTCATGATTTTATGATTGTTATTATAGTGACCATGAAAAAATATAAGTTAATATAAAAAATAGAAGCCTAATATATCCTCAACCCAAGGAACATGCGGGACCTCAGGTAAAACTTTCCTTAAGGAGCACAACAGGATCCACCAAGAAGGCATCAGTTAAAGTGTGTTGTGTATAAGGGATCGATGGGACTATGTGTAAGGCCCACTGTGCACACAGTTGAGGCCACACAATGGTTTGTTATGAATCTCACAAAGCCTTTGGAACGCATGTGCTGTGACTCATGTTGGTGTGTGGTGAAGTTTCATCTGAGTTACATCTTGATCAATGATAACTCAAGCTTTATCTTATAAAGTTGAGGGATTCACTACACATAATTGATGTGGGATGTGAACTTGGGTGCACTATTCACTCAAAATTAAAATGATATATACATAATGCATTTGTTCGTTCTGATATGATTATAAAATCACCAAGCATCCAGTGTGTCATATCCTTTCTCCATATATGAGGGTCACCCAACTTCATCCTTCGATGATTGGCCAACATCGACGATCAATCCTTGCACCAAGGATAAAAACCAACAATCCAAACAAGCTCATGTTTATGATGAGATATTTATGTATTGTTTCTAACTTGCTCATACAATCAAGATTTTGAAGAAAAATTTCTGGCAAAATTCCTATTCGAGCCTTCGATATGCATGGGGATTTTTAGATTGCGCATACATGAAACTTCACTTAACCGCATACCGAGGAGATAAATACAAAGGATGTTTGTGAAATCACGAAATAAATACACCATGATAATCGAAATGTGTTTGAATAAACACAAATAACCTAGGTTTTTAATGATATTCCATGATATGGAATTATTTTTGAGTATTTGACTTAGTCTCGACACGACATAAAATTTGGAGTTTAAGGTGGTGTAAGTCATTGATACTTCCCTATAAATACCGAGGCTTGAACCTAAGGTGATTTTTTTCTGGTTGAGAGATAGAGAAGGATATATCTTGTTTCGGAAACCTAGCGCATCATGAAACTTGTTTCATGAATCACGGTTTCTATGAAGAATTAGATTTGAATAAGAAAAAGGAAGAGAAGTCTATGGTCCTTCATTAAGTTCTAATCATTCTCAAAGGCTTCATGAATAACCTATTCCAAGAATCCATTCAAAGTCACATGATACCCATACACATTTCTTTCCTGGTTTTCATGATGGACAAAACTATGCTTAACATTCATGCTTCCATACATACATGAAGGTAGTATATTTCTGTGAAGGTTTTTCATCAAAGAATCAGTGCACTTGGTTTATTTTGAAGAAGTGATAGTGTGATTGATTTTTTGTTCATAAGGTTTAGAATGTAAGTGAAAATGTGGACAATGTATACACACCTCTTTAATGAAGGCACTACATGGTGCATGGAATATATGTGCATATGATAAGATGCATGTGTGAGGTGTAAGTTAGGTGATATATGAAGCATGATGGAAGATAGTGAATGAGCACAAGTACATGTGAAGAATAATAAAAATTCATAACCCAAATATAACATGATTTTTTATATGTAAAATAATAAGAAAGTTGAATTTTGTGTGTTAGGGTTTTTCTTAAGAAGTTAATGAAACATCCATGAATGGAGTGATAATGAAAGAAGTGAATTTAGAATTTGAAATTTTGTTTCTTACATGAAATAATATTTTACATTGAGGCCCATAAGTTCATTTACTGAAATAGTATCTACCTGATCTCTTGATATAACAAGGAAGAATTCAACTTGCAGTGTGTTGATAAATTCACTAGTTGTTCATTCTAGCATAGCATTTAAGTAGAAGTAACATCTTCCACTTATTTAATAGCATTATGTTGACATGCATAATTTTTTTTAATTTATTTTTAGTTAAAGTAATTCAGTTAAAGATTTTGATTTTTTAATTGATACAAAGAAATCGAGTATAGTAGATACATATTGTTCATAATATCATTAAATGTATTAAAATAACTAGTGGTTCTAGTATAAACAATATCATGGAAGATTCAGTTTACCATTATAAATAACTACATGAATTGAGGAAGATGAATTAGTTCCCACTTGAACATTGTACTCCAATTATATGCCTTTTTAATAACTTAATAATTGTAGTGATAATAAAATCTGTGAAACAACCACAGGTTGATCACAACGATGAGTAAGACTTTATACCAATACTTGTAAAAATATCTATCTGTTGTTGTTTACTTTATTATCTATATTTCATGTGTATGTAATTCTCAATAGTCCAAAAAATATCCACTCCACTTAACCAGGGAAGTGGTTAGAAAGTAAGAGGGGTTAATTGAAAGAAAGTAGAATTCAATAAAAAATTGGGTACACTGATTCACCTCCCCTCTCAATGTCCCTCCACTATCCTTATGGGATCTACATATATGAACAAAAAATGAAACTTTTTGATGTAAAAATTCAAAATTATAAAAATTTTCATATAGATTCTCTTTCCTTAGGGTATTTAGGACAATCCTTAAGTGATCTTCATGCTCTTCCTTTCTCTTTTAGTATATAAAAAAATTGTTTATTAATACTTACCAAAACTAATAAGGTTATCCTATAAAAGATCTATTCATTAAATTCCTAAATATATCAAGGTTATTATTAAGACCAAATTGAATTACTATAAATTCATAGTGTCCATACCTTGTATAGAAGGATATATTTTGCATATCATCCTTCTTGACTCTTAATTAATGATATCTAAAATAAAGGCCAATCATGGAAAAGTGTTGAGATCCATGAAGATGATAAAGAAAGTCATCAATAAGGGTGAAGACACACCTATCATGGGGTGTGATCTTAAGACAATTTATGATATTTTTCCAAATGCAGCACCAAGGCTGATCAGAGTCATCACACATGAGGAGCTTTCTCTATTTTTCACTTAATCTAATTCACCTAAAGTAATTTTTTATTAATTCTACTAAATTAATTTAATTTAAATGAAATAAAAGATTAAACTAACATGAAAGGAAAAAATTTGGTTAACAAAAAAAGAACATGGAATTTTTGGTTGGGTTAATGGGTTTCATCATTATCCTCGTTGTTGTTTCTCTTTAGTTTGATAATTCAATTTTGATATCTCATGAATGAATAAAAATTATTTATTTAGTGGTGTGAAATCTCCAATGCCTTTAGAAATCTTAATTCTATATCCTCATATAATCAAGGTTTATGGAACATCTCAATCGTTAATGAGATACATTCTAGGATCCGACTACATCATATATCATTTCATCCACTAAATGGATCAAATTAATCGCATGAAGAGATTATGTTTAGTGGAAGTGAGGTGAAAGATTTAATAATTGTATAGAAGTGAGGATAAGTTTAGTTTAATGGTGGGAAATCACCAAAATCCTATACTTAACTCTTTCTCACCACAAACATAAAGAAACTTATTAATTTACATGAATTATGAAATAAAAACACCACTTACCTCCCTTGGGACAAGGATTGGACTAACCCCTCATTTTTTAAGGTAAGAGATCACTGTAGAAAGGTGATAAATATGGGAATAAAATAATAATAGAATAATAATAGAAGAATAATGAGAAAAAAATAACACATAAAAATAATAAAAATGAAAAAATATAGAGATATAGAATAAAATTAATATAAAATATAAAATATTTTAAAAATATTAGAATGTATATAAGGTTAGAAGAATATGAAGAAAAAATAAAAGAAAATAGAATAGGAATAAGGGAAAGAAGAGAAGAAGAAGAAGAGTGTGTGGAAGAAGAAAAAAAAAATAAAAATGAATTAATTTATTTTGTTAAAGAAGAGAAAATTATTGATAAAAATAAAATTAAAATTTAATATAAAACTAATAAAAATAAATAAAATTAAAAAGGAATTCTAAAACTGTACCAACTAGATTTGGGGATTCTCCCTCAAATATGTAGGTTGAACTCTTTTTGGCAGTGATGGACTCTTTTTATAGACTGAGGGAGAGGCCTTGGTATTCCTTCAAATCCATAGTGGTCAAGGATCTTCTAAATATTTTTTTAAAGATCTCATTTTGAATAAATAAATATCCTCCTATAGATCACTTGTTTTTCAATGATACAATCAAGAAACTTAGGTGTTTCCTTTCTTTCATCATGGATATGAATCCTTGTGGTACTTGGATCATACAATGCATAGAGTGAATGCTCTTGATATGTGGTAAAATAGAATAGAAATGAAGGTGAGTAGTGCAGTAGAGAGCTCCTCTTTCAACTCCAACAGCCTTTAAAGTGGCCGAAGGGAGCTCAAAATGGTGTCAGGGTTTTTGGATAAGGAGTTAGAGGGAATCCCTTTTAACAGACCATATTTTTATGAAGGTACATATCATTTTTTCTATTTTAATATTTTATTTAATATTAGTAAACATTTACTATATCCTAAGGAAGGTTCCAAGAGCATATGGGGCCTGTTCGGTGCTTGGAGTTCCTTAAAAATGGAAAAAAGACCAGGTCACATGATTTGGATAAACCTACTGCCTAACCCACATAGTTTGTATGAAACCATACCATTGTAGATAATGGGTACCTGTTGTCCACATGATTTGTTTGAAACTATGATACCTTAGGCTCATGGCCATGCGGTGTTGCTATGATTTGGGTCAGATCCATTTTTCACAGTTTGTGAAAGGTTAGATAAACCGTGTGCCTAACCGTGCGATGTTCCCCAAAGTAACATTGACTTGCACACAGTTTTTGCATGATTTGTAAACCATGAAAATAAACTATGCACACCCTTATTTTGGGGTGAAATTATATTTCCCCCCATATTAATTATTTTACTCCTTTTTAATTCCCATTCTTCCCCCAGTAGTTGAAACTCCTTCCTCTCCTCATATAGCTTCTCCTCCTCTACCATCTTGTCTTAGAGCCAACTTTTTCACCCGCTGTCCGTTTCTCGACCCATTGAAGGCATTGGATCACTTGAGGTGAGATCTCAGATCATATCCATTCCCATATAAATTTAAATTTGGATATATCACACAATTTAGGTGCAAGCTCATTTGAACTATTTTGAGGCTATTGGGCCATTTCTTAGATCTCTCCCAACCTGCTTAAAATATAAGGCCAATATCATGTGAGGAGTAATATATGGCCATAAGTTTGGTGGTTATAACATCTTTACTTTTATTTTTGATGTATCATGTTCACACCATTGTGGTTCATCCCGTATTTTTCTAAGTATCATGTTTGTATTGAGTTATTTAGGTTTAATTGATCCTTACACCTAAGTAAATGCCTATTTATTCCTTTTTAGTGGGTTAGAGGCAGTTGATATCATTTATGGACACCCCTTGGTGTGATAAGTTGAAATTCCCCTTATTTTAAAATGGTTATATGCCCGATTTTCCTCCTTAGAATTCAAATTAGCTTTTAAATTGAATTTATTATGTAATATGAATTCTTTATTGAATCAAGGGGGAATCCCATGTGGTTGCTCTACCTAGACATGAAATTTCTGAAGTAGGAAATTCCCATAATGGCCTTGTAACCTTTTAAAGGAACCATTGAACCTCATAAATGAAATTTCCATGATTTTGTAAATTTAATTGGTTGGAATTATATGGAAGAACACATGCAAGATGATTTTATTTAACTTAAATTAAATAAAATGGTTTTAATGAAATGGATCTTTTGTGTTGAATTTGTAAAGGGTGGTAAGACCACACCTTTGTTATGATTTAAAATGTTCAATGAAAATGGTAGGCCGTGTATGTAATGGAACTTGGATTATGAGATGCTTGAGAGGTATTTCCTCTTGCCTTATATTATAAATGAATATTCCTTAATAGAGGTTGTGATACGGCAATAAGGGATTATTGAAAAAGATGGTATTATTCTCTATTACATCAAGTGTTGATAATGACTTCTCATACCATTGACACTTCCAAAACATTGGTCTTGACCTGACAAGATCCTCTATTCGAGTGATGACAAGATGGATCAATCACCGTCCCGAGTCTCATGATGTCTCACACTCTTATTGGGATATAGGAAATATACCATATTGCTTGAACTTATAGACTCATTAGACTGGTCATGGATTCCTGCGTTACACCCCTATCTAGCTAGAAACTATTATTCCAGTTATATGGACCTTACATCCACACATACTTGGTTCATCTAGGTGGATGCAGTATATAATTAATATATATATATATATATATATATAGTTTAACTGATCTGAATTATATTCCTTCCATAAGCTGAAGAAGGTAGACCCACCAGGTGTCCTATAGAAGCTTGAGTGGGCTGGTTATTTATTTCAGCATTATTTTCCTTTTTTGTTATTACTTTCACACTGTTTAGTTGCAAGCACTTCTTAGATTACACATAGACACTATTAGTGGGGGCCTATTGTGATTTATATCTCACTCCCTACTCGAGATTCCTTTGGTAACTGAGAAGATTATCTATATGAATGTATTGAAAGGGAAAAAAGATATGATTTATATTTTTTATTTCATTTCTTATAGTTAGATATTAGGAGTAAAGAGATAAGCACATGATCGAGTTTATAGTGGAGCCTCTTTTGTTATTTTTATAATTTTTATATAGAATGTTTGTATTCCTATTCTCCTATTACCTTTTTTGTATATCAACATTACATGAATCATGTATTCAAACTTCCATAGTGGCTTTGGATTATATCTATTTGGGTTATTATTTATTTTCATTTCTACATGTGTTTACTTTTTCTATCTGATTTATATTCTTTTTCTATTGATTGCATCTGTTTTATCTACTATTCCACTTTGATAAGAGGGTATTTTCTCCCCACCATACCAATTTCACACCCTCACTTCTAGTCAGAAAACTCTTTCATATAGGGAGGCACGCTTGAGGCCATGCGACCCATCAGATCAGGGCACGGGTTAGGTGGACCATGGGTCAGGATGCTACAATGTGGTATTAGAGATTTTTATTTTCCTTTGTCTTACTATTTGTGAATTAAGCCAGAGACATCGAGTTAAAGGGATTTGGAATTGAATCTATGCCTACACATAGCTAATTGATGTCTAGAGGAAACCCAAATTACCTAGGATTGTAAAGTGTTATTATTGATTTCTGCTTTTAAAGTTGATACAAATTCACCATTCGGTGATGCACATGTCTTATGGTGTTATTAGTATTGATATTATTGAGATGGTGATTTCCTTAAAATGGACTAATGGAAAATGGGTTTTCACTAAATCATCCATCATTATTAGGAACACTAGGATAAATATTCCATGCATTTTCCATGTAACGTTTTATTTCAGTGTGAATTTTCCTATTTAATGTTGATTGTGCCTTGAATGTGTATTAAATTGTGCTGACACTTCTTGTAGGGATTAGAAACATCATTGATACTTAAAGTACATGTGTACCCTATTATTATTTTTTCTTTAATAGGTCCAAGAAAACACTTTATGCAGTCAATTATGGCACATTGATCTATGGACCATTGGTCACATGAGTTGGAACGTGTTATGGTGTGGGTTAAGTGGATGCCATATTTTGGTTCGTAAGGAGTATTGGCCCTTATGGATAGGAATTGGTAATCCAAATAATTTAACCATTATAAAGTGATTTATATATTTGAAAAATTAAAAATACAAAACAAATATGACTTCTAAAGTAAAATTTGATACACTATACTAATGAAACCAAGAATCATACATGAAACTAGCCTTAGTAGTGGGTGGATTAGAGTATCCTGAATTCTTACAGCCTGCTGTGGTCTCTTCCTACTACCTAGACCTATCCTGTTGATTAGGAAGAGATGTTTTATCATTTTTATAAGAATGATTTATTCATATACTAGTTTCCTATCTATAATATTTTAGTTACTTTAGTCTCTTCTAAGGATTGTGTTTGGAATTGTATAATTACGCCTCCATGAAGTCCTCCAGTCACATGCCCTGAATGTGGGGATGACCATATACATGTAGAAGTGGTCCTTGATCCACCATTGATTCCTCTTGTAGTTCCACCTATGGCACATATTCCCATTCCAAATATGGGCATTGATTCCCAGTTCCAAGAGAGCTTATTACCTATGTTACAGTCTATCCAGTGTGTAGTTTGACTTTCCCTGAGTATGGTAAAGTTGACTTGTAAATTTCATCAATAGCATACTATTACCTTTTTAGGGGATGGTGGACCAAATTATGCTATGTCTTGTATCAAAACAATCCTTTCTATATTTGAGCATCATGAGACACCTATAGAGAGGAGGGTCATGATAATAACCTATATGCTATTTTATTCATCCAAGCGGTGGTGGAACATAATCACCCAAGAAGTTTGGTATAGTGATATGGTTTGGGTAGATTTAAAGATGATATTATTCAACTAATTCTTTCCCCAGACTCTGAGGGCTGACAGAGGTAGAGAATTCATGAACCTACAGTGGGGAGTATATCTATTATGAGGTATTCTGATTGTTTCACTAAATTGCAACAGTTCTCTCCTACCCTAACTACTGATGATCTGATGACCTCTAGGTGCTTCATGAATGGGATGGTATACTAAATTTGATTGTATGTCAATATTTTCTAGTTGAATTACATTTTTGAAAATTTTAACCATTCCATTATTATAGAGTAGAACTATAGGGAAGCGGATGGTGCGAGTTAGGGTGGTTCGACACCTTGAGCTAGTGTTCCTTACTATGGGTGAAGGATATTCTTTGAGGATACTCATGGATGTAGTAGTAGTCAGACCCCATGTGCAGAAAAGTTCTTAATATTTCAATAGTACATGCATCCAAGGCATACAAAACCACAATGCTTACATGGTCCAGTGTAGTGTAGAGGCTGTGGCAGGATGTGCCATATCAATCGTTTCTGGAAAAAATTCCCATAACTGCCTAGAGAGTGGGGATAAACTCTAACTCTATGACTGTGAGATAGAACAATAGTATCATGATAGGAAGGAAGCTATAACAACACTGGACGATCAGGACGAGGTGAAAATCAAGGCAGATGCGTTAATGCTTATGATTATTAGCGCTAGTAGAGAGGTCTTGCTCAGGGTTGTCAGGAAGTGACTCAGGGCCGTGATACATTCCAGTTACATATAGTATATCCTACTTCTAAAGAGTAGAGCACTATACCTTATACTATACAAGGAACTATTCTAGTAGCCTCCACTTTAGTTTCTACTTTATTTGACACAATATCATCTCAATCTTTTATATATGAGACTGTTATGGGATGTATGGGCCCCGCGATCGAACAATTTCATAGAATTATGACATTGATATCCCATTGGGTATCTATTCAGAGGGATTTTTTCATTGTAAGGATTTAGCCCTTGATATATGGAGATATATATTTGTATTTAATCTATTCATCCTCAACATGATGGTCTTTGAAATAATCATCAATATGGGTTTGTTAGTTCCTTATCGAGCCTATATTGATTTCTATCATAACAGGGTGATGTTAACATCATCAGAGTGTTTTAGGAACCTGCATAATGGAGAATGGGATGTCAATGCGAAATGAGCAGTACCCAAGTAGTAGAGGCTAGGTTGTGTGATTGCTCAGATCACCTGTCCTTTCTTGGAATACCAAGAGTTACAACCCACTATTTTTACTCATAGAGTAAATAATTTTAGAGGCATCTTTTTTGATGACTTCTCTAGTGTATCTCTAGTGTGAGAGGTATATTTTACAAATGATAATTTTCTAGGATCTATGCCATCAACCATTCCTCCTTATAGGATGTCACTTAAGTAACTCCTAGAGATCATGAAATAGTTAGAGGATCTAGAGGCTAAAGAATTTATATTCCCCAGTACTTCTCCTTTGGGTTCACCAGTTATTTTTACCAAGAAATTGGATGGTACCCTCAGGTTCGGTGTGGATAGAATTCATTTGAATCATCTCACAATCAAGAATCAGAATCCACTGCCTAGAATAGATGACCTATTTGATTAGATCTGAGGAGTGAAAGTGTTATCAAAGATAGATATAATGTATGGATATTTTCAAGTGCATTTTAGGAAATAAGACACGCCTCACGCAACTTTCATGATCATGAATGATGTATATGAGTGCCTGCTTATTCCGTTAGGACTCACAAGCACACATTTTGTTTTCATGGATCTAGTGAATCGGTTTTTACACCCTTATCTGGATTCATTTTTTGTTGTCTTTGTTGATGATATTTTTGTGTATTCAAACTCTAAAAACAACCATAAAACATCTATTGAGATCATACTAAATACACCAAGAGAGAATCAACTCTATTCTAAGATCAATAAATTCCACTTCTGGATCAACAAAGACCACTTCATGGGTCACATTATCTCAAAGTCTAGTGTTTCAGTAGACCCATAGAAAGTGAGATATGTAGTTTCTTGGGAGAATCCGAAGAATTTATTTAATGTTAAGAGTTTCTTGGGATTATCAAAATATTACAAGTTATTCATACAAGATTTCTCACACCATTCATACCCTCTTATGGGCTTAACAAAGAAGGGTTTGAAATTAGTTTGGTTAGAGGCTTATGAAGCATCCTTTTAAGAGTTAAAGGGATATTTGACTTCAACACTGATACTGATTATTCTAGAGCTAATACTATTCTATTTGGTATACTGTGGTGAATCAGGCATCAGGCTTGGTGATATTATGATTTATGATAAGTGAGTTATTTCATACAAGTCTAATCAATTGAGGAATCACAAGAAGAATTACCTAATGCATGACCATGATCTCACTATTGTAGTCTATGATTTACATTGATGGAGATAATACCTACTTAGAGAGTGTTTTTTTGGTATTCACAGATCGAAAAAAACCTCAAATAAATCTTCACACAGTGGGATCTGAATGTCAGGTAGTGTAGTTGGGTGGAGTACCGATAGTCATTTGATTCCGAGATTTCTTATATGCATAAGAAGGGAAATTCAGTGGCTGATGATATGATCTAGAAAACTCATGCATTGGAAATTATTGAATAATGTGGAGAATGGAAGCTTGTGGAATTATTCTTAGAGATACATATTTAGGTTTAGGAGGACCATGTTTAGACTATCCTCTCAGCCTTAGTAGTGACCTCTACTCTTCTAGAATGGGTACACATGAGACAAATATCTGATCCTGAAGGCATTTTCATAAGGGAAAGTGTCTCAGAAGATGATATGTCTTCAGGTTGGAACATATATGGGGATGATACTCTATTGTTATATCGATGTGTATGGGTCCTCACTGACATCAGAGTGCAAATGATGCGAGAATTTCATGCCTCAACATGGGCAGTTAAGCCTTGTGTCACCAAAATGTATTAGGATTTATAATGATAATATTGGTGGACAGGAATGAAATACAATATTGATGGATTCCTCAATTAGTGTTACAGTTTTTATTTGATAAATGGGGAACATTAGTGTCTATCATGGATTATATAGCCATTTTTCTTTTCTATGTGGAAATGGGATGATGTTTCAATGGATTTCATGGCTGGTCTACTCAGATCACCTTATGAAAATGATGCAATGTGGTTTTCTATTGATCATTCGATGAAGGTCATACACTTATTACCTATTCAAGAGACCTTATTATTTGATGAGCTAGGATGGATGAACGTCAGGGAGGTTGTATGTATTCATAGAGATCCCCGTTCTATCATTTCTTATAGATACATTTGTTTTACGTCACTATTATAGAATAAGTTACATAAGGCCTTGGGTACACATGTTGTTCTGACCACGTCAAATAACCCGTAGACTGATAGACAAATGGATTGTACGATTTAGGTGCTAGAGGACCTGTTTCATGAATGTGTCCTTGACTTTGGGGGTTCCTGGGAGAAACACATTCCACTTTTAGAATTATATTATAACAAAAAAATTCCTGACACCATCGATATGGATCCTTATGATGCCAGATATGGTAGGTCATGTATCTCACCTTTATGCTGAATAGAGGCATGGGAAGAAATTATTCTTGGACTATGCCTCATACAGTAAACCCTAGAGAAGGTCCACCTGATCTTAAAGTTCATAATGAAAGCTCATTCTAGAAAACAGTTGTATGCTAACAGACACCAAAGACCATTTTAGTTTGAGTTTAGAGATCTAGTTTTGTTGTGATTCTCTCCCAGGATGGGCTATAGAAGTATTCATAAGTAGGGTAAGCTATCATTGAGGTTCGTTGGACCCTTCAAAGGTGTGAAACGAATCAAAACAGTGGCTTACCAAGTTGGAATTCTTCAAAGATACTAGTATGTGAATGATTTATTTCAAATATATTATCTTTGTTGGTATTATCTAGACCCATATCATGTCATTCAGCCAAATGTTGTTAAATTTGATGTATACGCTTCCTTTAAGAAGTATCCAATTCATATAGTAGATCAGATCCTGAAGACACTCTGAGGCAGGTCAGTTCGTTTGGTACATGTGCTATGGAAACACGAATGAGTATAGAATGAGACCTTAGAATGGGTAGCTGATGTATGATCTTAGTGTCCAGAGCTCCTTACAGATGATGCCTTTTTACCCTCAAAATTCCAACTCAGGGACGAGTTTCTTTAAAGAAGGTAGGTTGTGACGACCCGTCTTTTCATGAAGGTAAATATCATTTGTTTTTCTATTTTAACCATTTTTTAATCATGACAAATGTGGAATATGGATTAATAAAGGTCCCATGAGTGTCTAAGGCCTGTACGAATCCTAGACTTCTAAAAAAAGGATAGAATACTGGTCCGCACAGTTTTGATAAACTGTACCGCCTATCCCAAAATGTTTGTCTAGAATCGTGCAGTTGCAGATAGTGGAGACCTATAGGCTACATAGTTTTTCTAAAACCATGCGAACTGAGGCACATGGGCATGCGATTCTTTTATGATTTTTGATAGATCTATTTTCATGATTTTTACATGGTTAAATAAATTGTGCACTTAATCGTGTGGTTTTATCATAAGTAGAAGTGAATTGGGCATGGTTTGTAAACAGTGTGCATAAAATGTGAACACTTTATTTTTGAGTGAAATTAAATTTTACAGCCACTTAATTTTTTTACCCTATTATTCTTTCCCTTTCTTCCTCCAATGGTTGAATCTCCTTCCTCTCCTCATATAACTTCTTATCCCATCCTATTTTTTTTTATATTTGTATCCATAATGCTATTTAGGTGAAAAAACATTTGCCTTATTTTTAGGTCATTAAACCGTTTCTTAGATCTATTCCAACCCACTTCAAAATGATGTTGATATTGAAAAAGGAGTCTTCTAAGACCTTAATTTTAGTGTTCATGTCTTTTTACCTATGAGTTTTGATGTCTTGAAGCCACGCTATAGTTCCATAAGATATATTTTTTGAAGAATACCTTTTATATTGAGTTCATTATTTAGAATTGATACTTTCACCTGAGTACATGCCCATTGATTATTTGTTAGTGGTTTATAGGTTTTTAAACTTATTTATGGACATTCCCTCGGCGTTCCAAGTTGAAATTGCTCTAATGGTCAAATGTGTATATGCCTAGTTTTCCTCCCAAGCATTCGAAATAGGTTTTAAATTGAATTTCCCTTTTAATATGAATGATTTATTGAACCAAGGGTGAATCACATTTGGTTGGTCAACCAAGACTTGTAAAATACCAAGTAGGTAGTTCCTTAAGGGCCTTGACACCTTTTAAAAAACCCATTGACAGTTATAAATTAAATTTACATGTTTTAGTAAATTGAGCGGGTGGAATTATATGGGGTAGAACAAGGATGATGGTTTGATTTACTTAAAATGAAATAAAATGGTTTAAATGAAATGGATCCTTTGTATTTATTTTTTAAGGGGGGTAGTAACACAAATTCAGTTATGCTTATAAATTTTCATTGAAATTTTAAGGCCTTGTATTTAATGGAACTTGGATAATGATGTAACACCTTGAGAATTTTATGAGATAGATTTTTTAAAAAATTTATTTGATGTCTTGTATTGTACGCTACACCAAGTTAAGATTATGTTACATGGAAAATCGACTTCATTTTCGGTATACACAACACTATGCTTGGATTTTGTTACATACAATTACATGTTCTTTTGATACAATTAATTTCACGCAATACTGAGTTTAAGAGAACAAATGAATATTATTATGTTACCTTATAAACTATTTATAATAATGGTAGGTATGAAAAGTATCAACTGAATTATGAAAATATTCTTCATTATTTATTACGAAATTAATTATATATGACAACTAAACCCTTTTTAAAAAATAAAATGATTTTATGAAAAACTATTTAATTATAAATAAGTGAGTTTATTAATTAATAAGATCACTCTTCATGGATTTTATTAATAATATATATATGTAACATATTCAATCAAATGTTTAAAACTTATATTATATGTTTTCTAGACCAGATATAAGAACAAATTTAATTTGTTGGATAAAAGATGTATTTTTCAAAAAATGAGTTTTGCCGCCTTTTGGTGGCACACCCATTTTAAATATAGTTTCTGAAAATTATATTTTCTATTTTTAAAAATAATATTATTTCGTCAAACTAATTTATTTGGTTAAATTATATTATTTAATGATTTTAAATTAAAAACATAACATATCATTATCAGTTAATATAATATTGGTCATTATTATTAATTTTACCCTGAATTTAGATGTAAAAAAATTTCAATATTTTGCAATGTTTTAACTTATAAAACCTGTTTTTCATTCGGACAATAGGATTAATTTTAAATTTATTACTGAAACATATATGGTTTAAATTTATAAAAATTTATTTCATAGTTGTAATCATTGGGTCCAAATTATGTAAATATATTTCTTTTGTTTTTGAAAATTAGGAATAGTAACTTCAATAATTTTTATTAATACAGTAAAAAGGTGAATAGGGTAATTAAGGATAAATATAATATTATAAAATTAGCCTAACACTTGTAATAATATAATTGGATGATTTATTTTCTACCTAAATCATCCTTGGGTTGAAATGGTACCCTTTGGAATCCACTTGTATTAGATTTTGACATTATATATATTTTATTTAAAGAAAAATTAAATATGTCTTACTCAAATTTTGATAACTTTATCATTTTTAAAATATGGTTACACCGAAGAAAAATTTAACTAAAAAAACTAATTAAAAAAATTATTTAGCATTGTAATTTATTTTTAATTTTTAGGAAATAAATTATTACTTTAAAGTAATTTGCATTGATGATGAAAAAATTATTTAATTAATGAAAAATCAGTAAAATAATTATTATTAAAATGATAATAATAGTTAAAAGACCAAAAAACATGGCCAAATATGATTGGTCGAATATATATTGACCATAATTATCCAATACTCAAGTTATCAACCATTTTAATCCATATAGAAAAGATTATGACACTTATTATATTTTATTTAAAGTGATGTTAAAGTTGCCACATTCATGTTTTAATAAATATGACTTTTTTAATATAGGATTTTCTAGTAGATACATTCAACTATAAGTATTATTATAGAATATAGAGGATCTATTTTCATCATAGTACTTTATTTTTAAATTTTACACAACAAATACATATATTAAATAATTACACAATACTGATGTAGTAATTATTTTATTAATGGAAATATCAAATTAGTGTTATTAAAAATATTAAAATAAATATAATTTGGGATGATTCATATATAAATTTTTTTACCAATAAACTTGACCCATTAGGTATATAATAAATATTTTTTCTATGTTTTTTATCTTATATTATTATTTCTAAAAATCCATGGATTGAATAGTGTCAAAATTGACACTATTGACATTTTATCAAAATAATGTATTACTAAATTATTTAAAAACAATATAATTTTTTTCAAATATATAATAACTATTATATGATGGAAAATGTTTTAAATTATTCCTTTATTGTCTCATTTACATCAAATAAGTTAATATTTCATCCTTTTAATGTTGAGATATTTGTTTACTTAGTTAAAAAATAAATAGAATAACTAAGTGTTAATTAAAAGGATAAGGTTTTAATTGATATCAAAACATGTCTAAAATTTATTTTATGATTATATTGCATCCTTATCTCGTATAATCTTCGAAAATATGATATTTTGGATGTTTTTTATGGGTTATTATGTTTTTTATTAATTAATATTTTTGTAAATTCCAAAGGTGCCCCTAACCTCAATTATAAAAGGGCACATCCTCCCTCATTTATTCACTTCATTTATAGCCTTAAATATCATAAATCCCCTACCAAGTTCCCTTATAAACTTCACTAGTCACATACTAGAGTTCTTCGTCTTCTAAAAAGATTAACTCTAGTGCCTTAAGATGAGATATATAGGAAGCTCATCAAAGAAGAGGTAACCTCCTTTACTAACACTCTCAATATCATTTCTTATTCTACTTCTTCTTACTTTGTTAGTTCCATTATAAAGTAATAAATACAATATATCTTATACATTTAGATTTTATTATTGTTACAGAACAACCATATTCCACCTTCTATCCATCCTACGAAATATAAAATCACCACCCGTACGTATGTACGTCTCACCGTCTCCATGTCGTGGTGTAATATTTTTTCACCACCACCTTACATGGATGTGTATAATGATAGAAATAATAAATATATATGATTATTATAACATGATATTAACTCTATAACAAAATATATACCATCCACTTCCATACTATTTAACAATTATGGGAATGATATCATCGCTCGTGCATACCTACGACCTACCATCACCACAATGTGTGCGATTCATTCTACATGATCTCCATTAAAAAAATAGAGTATATAAATGTATAGAATGAGTAAATATGATATATATATATTATTAATATCATTATGGTAATGATATAACTATAAATTATGTAGAAGAATCAGAACTTATTCGACAAAACATGCATAACAAAATGAAGTAGTAAACACTAGAAAGAATCATAATAATGAAATATTAGTAAACAAGTGTTAATATAATAATATATGATATCATATCTATAAATATGGTTATTTAGTAAGTTAATAACATTTTTTAATCTATTATAAATAATTTTATGATACATATGAAGGAACATAGACTTAAGGTAAGGGATAATTTTCTCAATCTCATTAGTATCCGAGATTGTTTGTACGTAAGTATTTACTTTGGTTTATTTATCATATATGTCCATGTTTTCTAAAAATACATTCATTAAATGATTTAATACTCTACTATGGAGGTTTAAAGTTAGTTTTATCCATTTTTTACTTTTTACTACATGTTTTGAAATTTAATTTTTCTTCCATTTTTCAAATGAGGTACTTTTGGACTCTTTTGGTATAAGTACGAGAAGAATAATTTTTTAACTTATATGGCATGAATGGATTTTCACTATTTTATAATGACTTATATCCATGAAGCTTCACTAACAAGTTTTCATTGTTATCTTCAAAAAAATTCTTCTATTTTAAAATTTCTCAGTGTTTTAAGAAAAAGAAAATGTTTTTGAAGAAGGAAGGATATTTTCGTCAAGAATCTGTTTCAAGTGTTTTATCAAAATTATTTTCCATCTAAGGTGACATCATTTAATGAGGATATGTTTCAAGTATATTATACTTATTATTACTGTGGCTGGTTATGATTATTATTATGAAAATATATTTATGTAATATCTTCATTTTCAATGGATTATTTTACGATGGAATGATATTTAAGAAACCCATTTTATTTCATAGATTCTGATATGATGAGTGATTTCTATTTTTGTGGAACATATATGCATGATTTTATTATGAGATGGGTGAGACCTATATATCTCTCCAATTCATTGGGTAAGTATGGATAACTAATGGGGTATATATGTTATGCAGAACCTAATTTCCGGTTAATAATTCTATCCATGGACTTGGTTTACATGTCCATAAATTTTTAGTTGATCTAGTTTCCATGTCTATATGATTATGAAAGGGCCTGATTTCATGTATTTAATTTAATGAGTGAACCTGATACTATTTATGCATGTTTTAAAAGTTACAAGTTGATGTGTATGAAACAATTTCATGTCTTATATAAATTTTATGATCTTATGGATTATGTTCTTTGATTTCCCTATAATCCATGTTTACCTTTGGTATATAGGGCATGGAATTATAATGTCATGATCATGTTACCATACCCTTTATGATCATGTTTATGTTTACATATCACCATTGTTTACTCATACTGAGCATTTGAGATCCCCCTTTCTTATGTTTTTTTCCACATGTTGTAAAGGATGTTTTTAGGTAGGGGTACAAAAATGGGAAGATCTTTGTGGGAAACATTGAAGATCTTTCACTAGACTAGAAGATTGTGTTACATGTTTCTAAAGGAACAAAACTAATACAGTATTTGGGAATATTTTGGTTTAAATTATTAAGTATTCTAAAAAATTAATGTAATGTCTATGTATATCAATCTTGGGTCTCTACAGTTGGTATTAGAAAAAAGTTTTAGTTAGACTTTGGAAACTAGAATGTAGAAATATTAGTGACACTAGTGAAAAAAACATTTAACACGTAGGTTTTTTTTACATCGGTTCTATATAACCGACATGAAAAGCTGAAAAAATTGGTTTATCACATCCGTTATAAAATAACTGACATGATAAATCGACGAGAATCTATTTTTTACATTAGTTATAAAATAACTGAGGTAAAAGATACCAAGATTAGATTTATCACATCAGTTATTTTATAACCAGCATGACATATCGAATCTGGGAACTTTATCAGGTTGGTTATAAAATAACCGATGTGATAAATCAAATCTCACTGATTTATCAAGTCAGTTATAAAATAACTGATGTGATAAAATGCTATCTATTAGGTCGGTTATAAAATAACTGACGTGATAAAGGATTTTCTACGTTGGTTATTAAATAACCAACTTTATAAACATAAAAATATAGTTTAACATGTTAGTTACTAAATAAAACATGTGATAAAGCTTTTTAATGATTTACCATGCCTCATATTATGTCATTCTGTTTTCTTTAATCGAGCAACCTTCAACTCATCTATCTCATGCAGAAAACCTATAAAGGATTATTCGAAGTCATTCCCTCTAACCTCATTTAGCCAACATCATTCATCATCTATATTATCACCAGATCTATCAAGTTGAATCGCAAAAATCAAGTAAGCCCCACATGCCTCAGTTACATTTTTTATTTTTCACGATTCCCTAAACTTATGTTTTGATATGTTATTTTTCTATCTTTGTTCTTGCTATCATGGTATGCATCACAGTGTTATTTTATACGATGATAAATTCTATTCTAGTAAAACCACCCATGGGAGTGATATCATACAAGTTCTATGATTTTTGTTGTTACCATGTGTTTTCTATCATATGTGTGTGCATGTACTTACTTGTGTGTGTGTGGGGGTGTCAAGGGTGGGTGGGGGGGGGGGTGTTCATGGGGTGGGGATGTCTTGGGGTGGGGGTGTCTAGGGGGTGGGAGCTGTCTAAAGGGGTGGGGGTGTCCAAGGGTGTTGAAGGGGGTGTGGGTGGTGTCCATGGGGGGGGGGTGAGGGTGATGTCCAAGGGGGTAGGGGTGTCGAGGGGCTGGGGGTGGTGTTTAGGGGGTGAGGGGTCTTTCCAAGGGGGTATGAGTGTCCAAGGGGTGGGGTGTGTAAGGGGGGGTGTACAGGGGGTTGGGGTAATTTCTATGGGGGTGGGGGTGTTGAGGGGGTGGGGGTGTCCAAGGGGTGGGGGGACTGCCCAAGGGAGTTGGACAGCCCCCTCACCCCCCTGGACACCACCCCACCCCCTGGACACACCCCACCACCCTGTTCAGGTAGTCTATACCAACAGTTCTTGTAGAACTGTTGGTATAGGGATATTGCAATGGCCATCATGCCAACGGTGTGTGAAACCATTGGGATATTCTATCACAATGGTTTCAAATTGTTTGGATAAGTGTAACATTAATTAGTGAAAGAATACATATTTTAATATTTATACTTCATATTTCTTATTTACAGAACAGTGAATTTGGTATCCAGTTGAACCGGAATGTATTCATTGTGTTCCTTAAGAAGAAAGGATCTAAGATGAATTTATACTTTAGTATCATTATCTATATGAGAGAGATGTAATCCTAAAATGATTTTACTATCAATATAAAACTGTTATATCTAATTATATTTTATTTTTAAAATCATTTTCATGCATAACTTTTTCAAATACAAATGTATTTGTTTTATATTTCAAAATTGTTTTACATTCAAATTATGATATTTTTCATAAAAATATAAAATTGGATTATCTTAAAAATATGTCTAATTTTGATATTTTTTATAGGTAATAATGAGTCGATGTTGGATTACGACACATCGATTGAGTAATGAATATTAGGTAGGTGTTGATTCCTTTTTGGAATTTGATAAAGGAAATGTTCTATGGAGTGAAATTTTTTCTGTCTATGCCTGAAATTTTCGAATATGAATAAGTTGAAAAGTAGAGAGATTAAAGATAATATGACTGGTCATGGTTTTAATTTGAGTTACAACCCTTGGATTTGGCATAGTGAAACTGGATAGAATGTCAGATCTACTGATGATGATGATTTGAAAGATGGTTACTCCGATGGAATTGAAGAAATGATTTATGATATTATAGAAGAACAAATTGAGATATAATTGATAGTTTCATGTCTATATGGTGATTCTAAAAAACCATTGTATCCTAGTTGTACCGATTTTATGGTTTTTTCTAGGTGTTAAGATTAACTAACCTAAAGGTGAAACGTGGATGGAGTAACATAAGTTTTACCAAGCTATTAAATTTTTTGAATGAAATTATTCTAAAAGACAATGATATTTGAGATTCACATTATAATTCCAAGAAAATATTATGCTCGATGGTATTGGGATACAAGAAAATAAATGCCTGTACAAATGACTATATGATATATAGGAAGGAATATGAATTTTTTCAGAGTGTCCTAAATGTGGGACATCATGGTATAAGTTGAAAGAAAAATCACAGGCTGATGTAGAGATTATAGAGATCCCTACCAAGGTAGTTTGGTATCTTCCTATAATTCATCATTTGAAATGTTTATTTTCTAATTCACATGATGAAAAAGGTTAAGATGGAAGGATTATGAGCAGATATGTGATGGAAAAATATTTCATCTAGATGATTGTTGACAATGGAATATAATTGATAAGCAATATCCTAAATTTGAAAATGAAGTTAGAAATATTAAACTTAGGTTGTGTATAGATGGAATGAATCCATACCGAACCCTCAATAGCACACATAGTTATTGGCCTGTTTTATTGGTAATTTACAACCTCTCTCCTGAAGTTTGTTTGAAGAACAAATATTTCATGTTGAGTATAATGATCCTTGGTCCAAAGTAACCTTGAAATGATATTTATGTTTTCTTGTCACCATTGATTGATGATTTGAAACTTTTATGGGAGGATGGTATTCGAGTATATGATTCTTATAAAAAGGATTATTTTCAATAGAATGCAGTGCTTATGTTCACTATAAATGACTTCCCAGTGTATGGAAATTTGTCTGTATATAGTGTTAAGGGGCATAAAGAATTTCCAATTTGAGAACAACATACTTTATATTGTCAACTGCATCATGGGAGAGAAACATTATACATGGGTCATCAAATGTTTTTTCCTATGGATCACTCTTATATAAGAATAAAAAAGGCATTCAAAAGCTCACAAGAATCTAATATTGCTTCAAAATATTTATCCCCTGATGTGTATTTTGAGAGGGTGAAAAAACTTAATGTGACATTGGGAAAGACATATAAATCTAGTAATTATAGACATATTTGTATGAAAAGGTCAATATTATTTGAGCTATCATATTGGAGATATCATGAAGTGAAACATAATTTTGATGTAATGTACGTGGAGAAGAATATATGCAACAGTTTGATTGGAACATTGTTAGATATTAAAGGAAATACTAAATATGGGTTGAATGCAAGATTAGAATTACTATAAATGGGAATATATTTGGATTTATCTCCCAATCCTAATGGAAGATGAACATTTCTTCCCCCGTCTTTTCATACATTATCCAAGAGGGAGAAAATTAGTTTTTTTAGTGTCTTATTGATATCAAAGTTCCTCAAGTTTATTCTCCAAATGAATTTTATTTGTCTCTCTGAAGGATTTGAAGTTGATAGGGATGAAATCTCATGATTGTCACATCATGATGCAACAACTTCTACCAGTTGCATTGCATGGAATATTTCCCATCTGTATTCGAAAGACTATAATGAAGTTGTGTTATTTTTTCAATTCAGTTTGTAATAAGGTGATTGATGTGAATGATTTGATTTTTTTTGGAAAAAGATGAATTTTCTATACATTGTCAATGGGAAATGTATTTTCCTTCATATTTTTGGATATAATGGTGAATTTAATGGTTCATATGTTTTAAGAAATAATGCTTTGTGGACCTGTATATCATTGTTGGATGTATCCTTTTGAAAGGTTTATGAAAATATTGAAGGGGTATGTTGAGAATACCTATTGACTTGAAGCCTCCATTATCCAATAGTATATTTAGGAGGAGGTTGTATATTTTGGTACAAGCTACATGGTTGTGGAAGAGAACATAGGTTTGCCTCCATCTCACCATGAATGAATTAATAATGAGGGAAATCGGATTCACGGCTTGAAATTCAAATCATAGTTAGCTGAACAGATGAAGAATGTAGAATTATACATCTCGAATAACATAGCTAATACTCAACCATATATCACATTGCATATTAATGAGTTCAAACAATGTCATCCAAATAAGAAAGAAATGTGGATTCTGAATGAGAACAAAAAAACATTTTTTCCATGGTTTAAAAATACCTTGCGTCAGATATATCAGAGACATTAAGATGTTTTGTGGGTGGTCCAATTTTAAATATGATAACATAGTCTAGGTATTACATTAACGGCTATACATTTTATACAAAACCTTAGGACAGTAGAAGTACAATTTGGAATAGTGGTGTATTGGTGTTTGCAGAAGTAATGCATTTTTCGAGTTCTAAAGACCAAAAACCAATTTATGTATCAAGTGAATATTATAGAGTCATTGAAGTAATATGGGAGGTTGATTATTTTAAAATTAATGTTCATATTTTTAACTAAAAATGGTTTATTGGTAAAAATAATGTCAGACACTAGGAATTTGGAATGATAGTTGTTAATCTGAATAGATTTAAAGACACAACAAATTATTTTACAATGGAAACACATGAATAACAGATTTTCTATGTATTTTATCAATTAGATATCCAGTGTTCTGTTGTTTTACATGGGAAAAAAATATCTTGGTGAGGATCAACTTGATGAAGATGCGGATTTATGTGAGATCCCAACTTCCCTGGAAATATTAGCATAAAATAATGATGATCATATTGAAGACATGGTTTGTTCTATAAAGAATGATTATGACGAAGGAATTTGGGAAAACAATCCATTTGTACATTCCTAATATTACTGGTAACATATTTTTATTTTTTGTTTACATTTATTATTTTCATAAAATGTTAGAATATTTTTTTATTATAATTTGGTTTAGTTTAGTTTATCATTTTTACCATTAAGTAACTTATTTATCAATTGATTTTGTTTAATGACAATTAAATTACCATGTTTACCATGTTTACCATGTTTACCATGTTTACCATGTTTAACATTTTTACCATGTTTACCATGTTTACCATAATTATCCTTTACGTAACATATATATTTATTGATTTTTTTGAATGAAAATTAAACTACCATGTTTACCATGTTTTTAATTTTTTAACATGATTACCATATTTAACATGTTTACTATTACATAACTTAGTTCAGTTTTCCATTTTTTGTTTACATTAGTATTGTAATATTTGAATTTGCATATTTGTGAACTAATGTTTATTTATTTATTTGATGGATAACAACGGATCAATAAGTTGACCAGCCAAATGATTCTGGAGATGACCATCATGATCATACCTTTGGGGAGGAACATTCACATGATCCCCTTGATGTTCCCAAATCATTCTCATGTGAACCCATAATGGAAAAGAAGAGTTCAAGAGTTGGTAAATGTGGATGCACACATTTACCAAAATTATCAATTTCCCATAGCTAGGAATAGAGGATTGTTGAGTTTGATGTGAATGATATTTCTAGAGGTCCAAATGAAAATCATTTTAAGAGTTTTGTATCAACTCAGGGTAAAATACAAGTAATCATTTTGTATGATGATTGGAGAAGTGTGGACAAAGTGATAATATCTTAGTTGTGGGAGACGATTTTGGTAAGATCTTTTGCTATTGTTTGACTAATAATTAAATGTTTCTAGTATAATATATTTTAACTCTTATTTATAAGATGTAATTTGATATTCCTGACACAAGAGGTGTCAAGAAAATTTTTTTATTGATGACTGCTGGGATATGGAGGGATTTCAAATCAACCCTCACATCTGATTTCATTTTTGTTAATAATAATCATGACAGTCCATGCCATATATATCGTTTCATATATGAATACACATGGAGAATTATTTTTGATTGTATAAGAAAATATTCATTTCTAGTAAGGGAAATGTAAAATTTTAAAAGATATTTTATATAAATGATCTTATTAATGTTTTGTTAATAATTTCTTATTATTAATTTACATCAAACAATGACATATCATTAGGAGATCCAATCTAAAAATGTATACCCTCATAGTTTATCTCGAGGAGGGTATACGATATTAGAAGAAAAAATGACGGAATAAAAATTACAAAAACTGAGAGCTGAGTCTTCAAGCTCTACAGAGGTTTCTCCTCCATCCCCTCCATCTAGACATGAAAAATGGAGGATAGCTTAGATGGGAAAAATGGGGAAATATCTTTTGGAAGAATCAAGAATCGTAGCTGAGAGGATTGTAAGATATTTATTTTATTTATTTAATTGAATTATATTATTTATATAATTTGAATAATTACATAAATGTTCAATTAATTAATAAAGTATTCTCTTGAGGAGCAGAGCTCACTATTGGTATTTACATCTGCTGGGAGGCATGATATTTTATCTGCAGCATTGTGAAATCCTGAAAACCCCGGTTGTGTACAATGATATCCGATGGGTGTATCGATAATAAAGGTGTTGACACATTCTTAAACTTCTTCCATTGGGGGTGATTATAAAAAAAGGAATCCTTGGAGGCTGAAGTTTATAATTTTAATGCGACGATGGAGGAAACGATTAGAGTGTCGGTATAGTCTATGTTTTCAGACATGCAAAGATAATTTCATACTGCAACTCCCACTCCTCCACCTCCCCCCTGAAGGCCCCATTATTTATCCTCTACCTCCTCCAGTAGCTCCCACTTTCCCACCTTAGCCTGTGGACCCCATTTTTTATCCTACTCCTCTTCCACAGTTGCCTACTTATTGTGAGTTGTATGTTGATGATCCTCACCATCATATAGTTATATATGGGATTGTATATTGTATATGAGATATAGTTAATCATCAATAGTTAGAGTTAGAGCATCATAGGGTCATTGTACATGATATTATAGATAGACCAGATCAAGTACCATTACCTATAGATGAGGCGATGATAGTTGGACATATAATCAGCCACTTTTTAGTTTGGCCATACAGACTTCTGTGACTCATTACCATAGAGGTATGTATGTTATATCTTTTATTTTATTTTTTATTTGAGTTTTTTTAACATTTGAAAACTAATATATTTTTCTATTTATTTTTACAGGAATACATCAATGGTATAGAAATACATTATAAAAAACAACAAAGATAAATAGTCATGACATCAGATATAGATTCTAGTAGTCTTGAGAGATTTTCAAGATATTCAAATATTTTGGAGGATCATTATGAGTTTCCAATGGAAGATCATGCTTGTGGACATGCAATAAATGAGAGGATTGTGAAAAATGATATCATGGAGCTTGTTACTAGAGGTAAGTTGGGAATCAACGTGGTGTAGATTATTTTCATGTAAGTCTTAACACCTTTCCCAACATTATATTTATTAGAAATGTATACTTATGTTTATTTTATATTAGGTATCTTTATAAAATATGTGACAAGAATGAGCGGAGAGGTGTATATGGATTCATTGACCCTCATTTGATTTCCCTTGAAGCACATGCATTGGATGAGGAACAAATAACACTTCATATTTCTAAACGAGTTGAATGGAATATAACCACACAGTGTTTGGTGATGTCTTTTTGTGAGAGGTATGAAACATATATCTGGAAATGTGTTCATTATCTTTTAACATAAAAAACCACTAACCTGAAATTTTCTTTCATATCAGTGATCATTGGATGTTATGTGTTTTTTTCCAAGGGATAAAACAATTTATTGGATATGCTCTGTCCATGGAGATGTGCGAGAAAGTTTTAAGAATATGTTGGAAAAGTAAGTTTCAATTTATTAACAATTTTTATATTATAATGAATTTTAAATTTATCCCATTCATATTATTTTCTAATAGGGGATGGGTCTGCTTTTGAAAAACACAAAGAAAAAGTGTGCCAAGATCAAATATGTAAATGTAAAGGTAAATATCCATATATAATTTTTTTTATGCATTATATAAAAATGATATTTTGAATTGAAACTAATTTAAAAATAATTTTCATTAACATCAAGGTGTCTTGGAATGCGGATATTTTATTTTAAGATTTATGTATGAAATAATTACAATTGGAACACTTGTGATGTTTGACCTGGTAATATTTCCTTATAAACATTTCCATAATATTTCATTTGATTTATTCATTATAGATGTTAACTATTATCCTTTTAATTTGTATCTATTTGATGAACCTCAACCCTATAGTGCTCAAGAGGTCAAACACTTACAAGTGGAATGATCAAATTATTTTACAATTTTGATTAGATTTTAATTTGTTTGTATTATAAAATATAATTTTGAATATTTTAATTATAATTGTGTATTTGGTAGTTGTTTCGGTTGGATTTAGGTTTTGTTGTTGTAATTTTATGTTTTTAATGTTATATTTGCGAATGTTTAATCTTGCGCTCATTCTTCTTGTTTTGGTCTAATTCTGATGTTTTTATGGTATGGATTATGGTCTTCTTTTGGTCTGCTTTTGGTCTGGTTTCTGCTTTTTCATAATTTGGCAGAGCATAGTAATGGTTTCATGGTGGGGGGGGGGGTCTAGGGGGTGGGGGGTGTGCAAGTGGTAGGGTTGTCAAGGGGGGAGGGGGGTCTAGGGTGGGGGGGTCTATCCATGGGGGATGGGGTAGTGTCTAGGGGGTGGGAGGGTGTCCTAGGGTATAATGGGTGGGAGGGTGTCCAGGGGGTGGGGGATTTTAAGTGGGGTGGGGTGGTGTTTAGGTGGGTGGGGGGGGGATATCTAAGGAGGTTGCGGGGTGGGGGGAGGGGGTTATCTAAGGGGTAGGGGTGTCCAGGGGTGGGGTGTTCAGGGGATGGGGGGATATCCATGGGGGTTGGGTTGGTGTCTAGGGTGTGGGAGGGTGTTGAAGGGGGTAGGGGGTGGGAGGGTGTCCAGGAGCCGGGGGATGTATAACGGGGTGGGGTGGTGTTAGGGGGGTGTCTAGGGGGTGTCCAGGGGGTGGGGATGTCCTGGGGGTGGTGTCTAGGGGGTGGGGGTGTCCAGAGGGGGTGGGTGTCTAGTGGGGTGGGGTGGTGACTAGGGGGTGGGAGGGTGTCCAGGGAGGTGGGGGGTGGGGGGGTCCACTGGGGTGGGGTGGTGTCCAGGGGGGTGGGAGGGAGGTCGAAAGGGGTGGGGGTTGTCAAATGGGGTGGGGGTTTCTGGGGGGGTCTAGGGGGTGGGGTGGGGTGTCTAGTGTGGTGGAGGTGTCTAGGGGTGGGGTGTTCAAGGGGTGAGGGTCTAGGGGGTGTGGGTGTCTAGGGGTTGTGGGGTGTCCAGGGGGTGGAGGGGCTGTCCAGGGGGTGGGGGGTGTATCCAGGGGGTGTCCCGAGGGTGGGGGTGTCCAGGGTGTGGGGGGATGTCCATGGTGGTAGGGGGTGTCCACGGGGTGGGGAGAGTGTCTAGGGGGGTGGGAGGGGTGTCTAAGTGTGGGGGTGTCCAGGGGTTGGGAGGGTGTCCAGGGGATGAGGGGGTTGTCCAAGGAGTGATCAGTATGGTTAAAAGTGTCTGATATCAGTTTGAAATTGACATAAACTTTAGAAAACAATACTATTAACATACGGAAAACCGATCAACCGCGTTTGTATTGTTTTGATACTTTAGGACAACGATCCATGAGTCATTTGTGATGTGTAAGAATCGACCACACCTCAATCTGATGCACGGTATGACCGTTATGGCTAAAAGTGTCTGATATCAGTTTCAAATTGACATTAACTTTAGAAAACAACACTGCTGACATATGGAATACCAAGAAAACACATTTGGATTGTTTTGATACATTAAGAAAACCATCCATGGGTCATTTTTGATGTGTATGAATCAACCGCACCTTAATCCAACGCAGGATGTGATCGGTATGGTTAAAAGTGTCTGATATCAGTTTGAAATTAACATTAACTTTAGAAAACATCACTACTAACATATAGAAAACCGAGAAAATGCATTCATGTTGTTTTGATACTTTAGGATAACGATCCATGAGTCATTTTTGACGTGTACGAATTGACCACACCTCAATCCGACACACGTTTTGATCGGTATGGTGAAAAGTGTCTGATATCAGTTTGAAATTGACATTAACTTTAAAAAACAACACTACTGACATACGGAATACTGAGAAAACAAATTCAGATTGTTTTGATATTTTCTGAAAATGATCCATGAGTCATTTGTGACATTTATGAATCAACCACACCTCAATCCGACGCATGGTGTGATCGTTATTGTTAAAAGTGTCTGATATCAGTTTGAAATTGACATTAACTTTAGAAAACAACACTACTAACATACAAAAAACTGAGGAAATGCATTCGGATTGTTTTGATACTTTAGGACAAAGATCCATAAGTCATTTGTGACGTGTGATAATCAACCAAACCTCAATCCAATGCACGGTATGATTGGTATGGATAAAATTGTCTGATATCAGTTTGAAATTGATAATAACTTTAGAAAATAACACAAGTGACATATGGAATACTGAGAAAACACAATATGATTGTTTTTATACTTTAGGAAAAATATAAATGAGTCATTTGTGACATGTACGAATTGATCGTACCTCAATCTGACGCACGGTGTGATAGGTATGGCTAAAAGTGTCTGATATCAGTTTGAAATTGACATTAACTTTAGAAAACAACACTAATGACATATGGAATACCGAGAAAACACATTTGGATTGTTTTTATACTTTAATAAAACGATCCATGAGTCATTTTTGATGTGCAAGAATCAACCTCACCTCAATACGGCACACAGTGTGATTGGTATGGTTAAAAGTGTTTGATATCAGTTTGAAATTGACATAAACTTTAGAAAACAACGCTACTAACATACAGAAAACCAAGTAAAAGAGTTCAGATTATTTTAATACTATATTAAAACAATCCATGAGTCATTTTGGATGGGTAAGAATCAACCTCACCTCAATCCGAAATATGATGTGATTGGTATGGCTAAAAGTGTCTGATATCTGTTTGAAATTGACATTAACTTTAGAAAACAACACAACTGATATACGTATTACTGAGAAAACACATTTAGATTGTTATTATACTTTAAGAAAATGATCCATGAGTCATTTTTGACGTGTATGATTCAACCAAACATCAATTTGATGCACATTGTGATCATTATGGTTAAAAGTGTCTGATATCATTTTGAAATTGACACTGACTTTAGAAAACAACACAAGTGACATACGGAATACCGAGCAAATGAATTCGGATTATTTTTATACTTTAGGACTATGATACATGAGTCATTTTTAATGTGTAAGAATCCAACACACCTCAATCCGATGCACGGTGTGACCAGTATGGAAAAAAGTGTCTGATATCAGTTTGAAATTGACATTAACATTAAAAAACAACACAAGTGACATACGGAATACTAAGAAAACGTGTTCGGATTGTTTTGATAATTTAGAAAAATGATCCATGAGTCATTTATGACGTGTAAAAATCAACCACACCTCAATCTGATGCACGGTGTGATTGGTATGGTTAAATGTTTCTGATATCAGTTTGAAATTGACATTAACTTTAGAAAACAACACTACTGACGTACGAAATACTGAGTAAACACATTCCTATTGTTTTTATACTTTTGGAAAATGATACATGTGTCATTTTTGACGTGTAAGAATCAACCGTACCTCAATCTGATGCATGGTGTGATCAGTATGGATAAAAGTGTCTGATATCAGTTTGAAATTGACATTAACTTCAGAAAACAACACTACTAACATACAAGAATCTGAGAAAAAACGTTTGGATTGTTTTTATAATTTAGGATAATGATCCATGAGTCATTTGTGACGTGTACGAATCAACCAAACCTCAATATGATGCACGGTGTGATCGGTATGGCTAAAAGTGTCTGATATCAGTTTTAAAATGACATTAACTTTAGAAAACAACACTACTGACATACTAAATACTGAGAAAATGCATTTGGATTGTTTTGATAATTTATTAAAATGGTCCATGAGTCATTTGTGACGTGTATGAATCAACCGGACCTCAATCCGATGCACAGTGTGACCGATATGGTTAAAAGTGTCTGATATCAGTTTGTAATTGACATAAACTTTAGAAAACAACACAAGTGACATAGGGAATACTGAGAAAACACATTCGTATTGTTTTGATACTTTAGTAAAATGATCCATGACTCATTTTTGATGTGTATGAATCGACCACACCTCAATCTGATGCACGGTGTGACCGATATGGCTAAAAGTGTCTGATATCAGTTTGAAATTGACATTAACTTTAGAAAACAACACTACTAACATATGAAAAACCAAGAAAACATGTTTGGATTGTTTTGATACATTGGTAAAATGATCCATGAGTCATTTTTGATGTGTAAGAATTAACCAAACCTCAATTAGATGCACAGTGTGATCGGTATGGCTAAATGTGTCTGATATCAGTTTGAAATTGACATTTACTTTAGAAAACAACACTACTAACATACAGAATAACAAGAAAATGTGTTCGGATTGTTTTGATACTTTTGGACAATGATCCATGAGTCATTTGTGACGTGTAAGAATCAACTTCACCTCAATCTAACGCACATTGTTATCGGTATGGTTAAATGTGTCTGATATTAGTTTGAAATTGACATAATCTTTAGAAAACAACACTACTAACATAAGGAAAATGGAAAAAACATGTTCGTATTGTTTTGATACTTTAGTATAATGATCCATGAGTCATTTGTGACATGTATGAATTAACCGCACCTCAATCCGATGCATGTTGTGACCGGTATGGCTAAAAGTGTCTGATATCAGTTTCAAATTGACATTAACTTTAGAAAACAACACAAGTGACATATGGAAAACTGAGAAAACTTGTTCAGATTTTCTTGATAATTTACGACAAAATTCCATGAGACATTTTTGAGGTGTACAAATTGACCGCATCTCAATCCTATTCACAGTGTAACCTGTATGGCTAAAAGTGTCTGATATCAGTGTGAAATTGACATTAACTTTAGAAAACAACACAAGTGACATATGAAAAACCGAGAAAATGCGTTTAGATTGTTTTGATACTTTAGAACAACGATCCATGAGTCATTTTTGAGGTGTACGAATCGACCACACCTCAATCCTATGCACGGTGTGGCTGGTAATGATTTTCATTAGATAAAGAATCAGTATTTATTAAATGAGATAAATCATCCAAAAACATATTAATTTTACATTATTCCCTTTCATTGTTATCAGAATGAAAACATTTGAGTTTACCATTTCCATATTTTCATTTCACATTTCCATATTAATGTATTCTTCCATATTAATGTTTTAATTTATTTAATTATTGTATTACTAACATAATATTTGTTTTCTTATATTGGTGAATTTGTTTCCTTGAGTTTGGATGCTTTGTTCGGCAACAAATACCGTGGATGACAGTTTTTGAGAGGATCACAAATATCAAAGGATGAAACATCAATTTTTATAACTGTTTTAGGATAATTGTAATTTTAACCATGTAAAACATTGTTTAAAATATGTAGAGCAGTGTGTTTTTTTGTATTCATGATATTAAGTAAATGTATATAGCCTTGTTTGTCAAAAAATTGTGTGTGGATGCTATTTTTTATAGGTGTGCATGTGTTGTTTTGTGCAGGTGCAGGTGATGAAGTGTTGGTTTTGCAGGTGCAGGGGAAGGTGCATTTATCTGCACTTTTTTAACGCTGATAAAGGACACCTTTATCAGCACTATCTTTAGCACTGATAATGGAAACCTTTATCAATGATATCTTGAGCATTGATAAAGGAAATCTTTATCAGCGCTATATTGAGAACTGATAATAGGGACCTTTATCAGTGCTCAAGATAGCACTGAAAAAGGCACCCCTTTATCAGTGCTAAAAAAGTGCTGTTAATGCCGGCATAGAGAGGGGGGTCCCCTTTATCAGCGCTAAAAAAGCGCTGATAAAGGTTGCCTTAATTATCTATTTTTTGAGCGCTGATAAATGGGACCCCCCTTTATCTTCGTCGGCATTAACAGCGCTTTTTATCATAGTTAATGTCGGGTTTTAGCACTAATAAAAGGCCAAATTGTAGTAGTTGAGGGTGTCTAGGGGTGGGGGTTTCTAGGGGGTGGGAGGGTGTCCAGGGGGTGAGGGGGTTGTCCAGGGGGTTGGGGTGCTGTCTAGGGGTTGGTGGTGTCCAGGGGGTGGGCAGGTCTCTAGGGGTGGGGGGTTGTCCAGTGGGGTGGGGTGGTGTCCAGGGGTAGGGGAGGGAGAGGTTGTGGTGCTCATAGGGTTGGGAGGGCGTACAAGGGGGGGGGGGGTCCAGTGGGTGTGTGGGTGTTCAGGGGGTGGGGAAGGGGGGTGTCTAGGGGGTCGGGGGTGTCCAGGGTGTGGGGATGTCTAGGGGGAGGGGGTTGTCCATGGGGGTGGGGTGTCTAGGGGTGGGGGCTGTCCAGGGGATGGGAGGGTGTCCAAGGGTGGGGGGTTGTCTAGTGGGTAGGGGGTGTCTTGGGGGGGTGCTGTCCAGGGGGGTTACAGTGGGGGGTGTGTAGGGGGTGGGAGGGTGTCCAGGGGGATAGGGAGTGTTCAGGGGGTGGGGGCTGTCTAAGGGGGTAGGGGAGTCTAGGGGGTGGGGGTGGGGGGGGATGTCCAATGGTGGTGGAGGGGGTTGTCCAGGGGGTGGGGGTTTCCAGGGGTGGAAGGGTTTCATGGGGGGTTAGGGGGCTTTGTAGTTGGGTGGGGGTTCCCATGGGGGTAGGGGTTTTCCAAGGGGTTTTAAGTATTTTAGTTGACATTGTATGTTTTGAATTTCATGTATGTGAATGTTTTATTTTCTTGGGTCATTCTTATTTTGGTCTAGTTCTGATGTTTTTATTATATGTATTCTGGTCTGGTTTTGGTCTAGTTTTGGTCTATTTTCAGCTTGTTTCAGGTGTTCTTTGGTAGATCATAGTAATGGTTGAACGATTTTATTAAAAAAATTGGTTTTTATGTCGATTATTTTATAACCGACATAATAAATTCATGAGAATGGTTTCTTACATTGTTAATTTAATAAATAATGTAGTATATATATCTTTACATCAGTTAAACAGTTACCGACATGAAAAAATTCTTTGCAGACTGGTTTATCATGTCAGTTATGAAAAAAACTGATGTATTAAACTTGTTTTTCACGTCGGTTTTTTAGTAACCCACCCAAAAAAACACTTTAGAGGCGTAGTTTATTACATCAGTTATGTAATAAAAAATGTAATAAACTATATACCACATTGTTTATTTAAGAATCTATGTAATAAATCACAACTCTGAAGCATTTTCCACATCAGTTTTCAAGGAACTGACGTGGAAAACGCTTTAGATTTATGTTTTTTACGTCGGTTTTAAAGTAAATGATGTAAAAAAAATATTTATAACGTCTCTTGTAATAACATCAACAAGTAACCGACCTAAAAATAAACAATAAACGACGTAAAAAATTGTTTTCTACACTACTGTGGGATCCATAAATATATTTCAATGAATATGTATATGGATCTCCAAAGGATAAGTCTAGGTATAGGTTACAATCCTAGAGTTTTTGTGGTAATCCTGAATAAATTATGATTAATCCTAAGACACCATAGATTAAAATATTATAATTAATTTAGATTAATTATGTGTTTTTAATATCAAATATATATTTCTCTCACTTTTCTTTATGGTCTGAGTCCATATCCAAAACTAGATAGAACATAGTTAACCTTGAATTTTTTAGATATGGAAATTATGGGAATTATTAAAACTGATTTCTTAAGTAGAAATATCATAAAGAGAATAATGAAGGAGGTAGGATTATTAGTCATACTACTGAGGATAAAGCGATTTTAAAAGACATGTGAAAGATATGGGATGCTCTAGCATTATTGTTTACATTAAACTTATGAATCTCGGTTAGATTAAGGTTGAGGATACTTAAAAAATGATTAAATTTTAAAGAATGACTAAGATGATGGATCCGGAGTAATGGTTTAAAAATAAATTTTGATGAATTAGGTGTCTATGATTCATAATTTAAAAGATTACATGAATCATGATATATATACGGGTTTTTAGTATAATTGTTTCTTTATGGATTGGAAAGTATATGTTGAATAGTTATTAATACCTCTAAAAGTAATTTAAGGGTAAAATTATATAGTTTAAGAAAACATGATTAAGGTAAATATAACCCTTAATATATCCCTTATGTTAATATAATAATGTTTGGATAACGATATTTCATATATGAATAAGTAAATTGGATGATACTAGTTTCTTGGGAACTAATTATGGGTTTTTTATCAACAAGATTATGCTATCGTGGATAAAGTATACAACTATTTGGGACATACGTAATCTATCAAATAAGTTTTGGATTAAGGAAAAATGTATGTTTTCGATAATGATATATGTTAATTCAGGTTATTACCTTGACTCTAGAGAATACATGATGAAGGTGTTTAAGTGTTTGTAATGTGACCAATAAGAGATACATTATGATATATAGGGGATAAATGTAAAGATGAGTTAGTGTGCCTATTTCTAAAGTTTGGGATTTTCAGATTTTATAAGGATATTTAGGTTATCAATTTATGGAATGTTTAAATTAATCTTTTTATGAAGTTTGTTAGAATAAATAATTTTCTCACCATAGGCGGACTTTTGCATATTATTTTTGTAAGATAGAAAAATTGAATGACCTATCATTATATTTTTGTATCGCATGATCTGCTAACACTTTAGAAATGAAAAATTCAGCTTCATTTCATTGAATAAGAGATGAAGTGGAAAATTGTACAAGGCATGACCAGTTGTGATATTTTACTGAAATCAAGTATGTATATATTCTCATGCAAATTATTCAACATTAGGAAAAAAGATCATGATGTAACAGAGTGTCTTATTATCAGCATATTTGATGATATCGATGACCAATTTCATGCTTATTTATTTTATTGTTTTGTGATTGTTTAATTTCTCTAGATCACTCACTTACTTGTGATCAGTGATCTTTATCAATCTCTTTGATTATTGATGCTTTTCCTCCATGCATATATCTTCACCTATGTTATCCTATATAGATACCTTAGTTATGATTTACTTTGGGTAACTTTAATTTTCAAACTATTACATTCCAAAAGAGAAATCTAGTTTCTATTTTTAGGATTTGGGTTTCTATGAAAAACACATTCATGTTTTAATCCCTTTATAACCCAGATGAATTTTTAGGGATAAATTCATTTTAAAGGGGGTAGCATGTAACAAACTGATATTTTTTTGAGATAGTTTTTTAAAATTTATTTTATATCCTATGTTGTATGCTACACCATGATAATCTTGCACTATACACAACACCATCTTAGGTTACGATATATAGAACACTATTCTTATCTTGTGTTACACACAATTTCATGTTATTTTGATAAAATTCATTTCACGCAAGACCAAGTTTAGGCGAACAACTTTATATTATTATGTTACTTTATAAAATAGTTATTATAATGTTGTGTATGAAAATTATTAACTAAATTAGGAACATATTATTAATTATTTAATGATCATTTTATTATCAATGAAAATAGTACCCTTTTTAAATAAAAGGAAAGGATCTTCTAAAAACTATTTAAATGATAATAAGCGAGATTATTAAATAATAAAATCACTATTGATGGATTTTATTAATGAAATATGTATATGAAATATATTCAATATAATATTTAAAATTCATTTTATATGTTTTCTATAGATGATATAAGAACAAAATCAATTTTTCTAATAAAAGAAGTATTTTACAAAAAATGCAGTTTTTCCACCTTTTGATGGCACACCCATTTGAAATATTGTTTTTAACACTTTTATATATTCTATTTAACAAGATAAACTTCTTCCTTTGAATAAAGATATATAAATTTATTTTTGATGAATTTTTGATATTTTTTTTGGATAAGTTTAATGTTTTGATGAATAGGTAAAATATACTAAATTTAAATAAAAAAAAATTCATCAAATTAATTTATATGGTTAAATAATATTATTGAATGATTTTAAATTATAAATAGACTATATTTTTATCATTTAATATAACGTTGGTCATTTTCATTAATTTTACCATGAATTTAGATGTAAAGTCATTTCAATCATTTGCAATATTTTAACTTTTAAAACACTTTTTCATTCTCATAACAAGATTAATTTTAAATTAATTACTGTAACATATATGTTTTTAATTTTGAAAATTTTATTCCATATTTTTAATCAGTGGGTAAAAATTATTTAAATAGATTTATTTTATTTTTAGGCATTATGAATGGTAACTTCAATTTTTTTATTAATATGGTAAAAAGGTAAATTGGGTAATTAAAGGTAAATATAATATTATTAAATTGCCCTAACACTTGTCCTAATACGATTTGATGAGTTATTTTAGACCTAAATCATACTTGGGTCAAAATGGTGCCCTTTGTAAGCCACTTGGATTAGATTAGGACATTTAAAATATTTTATTTATATAAAAGTTAAATATGTCTTACACAAATTATAATAACATTATTATTTTTAAATATGGTTATAGAGAAGGTGAATTATAGTATAAATAGCATTTTTAAATCTATTTTTTTTCTTATCGTGGTAATTTATTTGTAATTTTTAGTGAATAAATACTTATTTTAAAGGCTTATACATTGATGATAGAGAAATTATTTAATTGATGAAAAATCAATTGTCTTTTTAATAAAATGATAATAACCATTAAAATACCAAAACACTTGAAAAAATCATATTTTTTTGAGTATATATTGACCATAATCATACAAGGGTCTAGTTATTTACTATTTTGAGCCATATGTAAAATATTATAATGCTTATAATATATTATTTAAAGTGATGTTAATGTTTTCACATTAATGTTTTAATAATTATAAATTTTTTAGTGTAGGGTTTTCCAAAATAAATATTAAACTATAAGTATTAATATTAAATATAGAGGATTTATCATAGAAATATTATTTTATATTTATTATTACAAAAAATAGGTATTTTAAATAATTACACAAAAATGATGTATTAATTATTTTATTAATGGAAATATCAAATTAATGTTTTTAAAATATTAAAATAAATATAATTTATACAGATAAATATATATAAAAAAATTATAGATTACCTATACCTCTTATAGATATAATAAAATATTTTTTTGAGGTTAACATCTTATCTTTATATTTTAAAAATACAAGGATTAAATATTATCATAATTGAGACGATAGATATTTTATCAGAATAATGTATTATTATATTATTTAAAAATCATATTTTTATTAAAAATATATAATAATTATTATATGTTGGAAAATATTATAAATTATTAATTTATGATCTAATTTACACCAATTAAGTGAATATTTAACCCTTTTAATGTTGAAATATTTGTTACCTTAGTTAAAAATTAAATAGATTAATTAAGTGTTAATTAAAATTATAAGGTTTAAATTCATAGAAAAACTTTTGTAAAATTTTTTGGTTGATGATATTACCATCTTATCTCATCTGATATTCCAAAATATGACATTTTTGAGGTTTTTGAACTAGTTTTCATTCTTTTATAAATTAATATATTTGGGGATTCTAAAGGTGCCCCTCACCACTATTATAAAAGGTAACATTCCCCCATATCATAACATTACTTTGAGCCTTCAAGATCCTCCATCCCCTGCCAAATTCCCTTCTAGAATTCCCTAGTCAAATTATATAGGTTCTTTTATTCTAAAATGGTCAACTCTAGTGCCTTAAGAGGAGATCTATAGGGAGCTCTTCGAATAAGAGGTAATCTCCTTTACCGACTCTCTAAAGATCATTTTTATTCTAGATAATCTTTTTTTGTTTACATTATAATGTAATAAATACAATACCACCTATATATTGAGATGTTATTATTGTTATGGAACAAATATATTACACCTTCAATCTATTCTATAAAAAATAAAATCACCACACGTGCGTTCGTACGAGTTACCATCTCCACGCTGTGGTGTAATTTGTTTTCACCACCACCTAACTTGGATGGGTATAATGATGGAAATAAAACTATATATGATTTTTATAACATGATATTAATTATTTAATAAAATTTATACCATCCAATTTTATATAATTTTACAATTATGGGAATGATATCATCGCTCATGCGTACGTACGACCTACCACCTCCACGATGTGATGCGATTCATTCTACATGATCTCCATTAAATAATGAATTATATAAAAGTATATAATGAGTAAATATTATATATATATATATTATATTAATATCATTATGGTAATTATATAACCATAACCTATAAAGAATAATCATAACATATTCTACAAAACATGCATTCGAAAATAAAGCAGTTAAAATATGAAAGAAGTTTAATAATGAAATATTATTAAATAGATGTTAATATGATCATATATTATATAATAAATGTAAATAGGGTTCAAGAATAATTTAATAACTCTATTTAATCTATTATATAGGATTTTCTTATACATACAAAGTAACCTAGACCTAAAGTAAGTGATAATTTCACAATGTCATTATTATCTGAGACTATTTGTATGTAATTATTTACTGGGGTTTATTTATCATCCATGTTAATGATTTCTAAGAGTGATTTCATAAAATGTTTTACTATTCTACTATGTATGTTTAAAGTCATTTTTACCCATTTTTATTTTTTTACACATTTTGAAAATAATATTTCATCAATTTTCCAAACGGGGTACTTTTTGAATTTTTCAGCATAAGTATGAGAATAATGATTTTATCATATATGGAATGAATGGATTTTTACACTTTCATAAATAATTATTTCAATGAATCTTCTCTTACAGTTTTTTATGGATATCTTGAAACAAATTATTTTCTTTTAAAAAGGCATGTCATTTTAAGAAAAGAAAATTCTTTTGAATAATGAAGGATATTTCCTCAAGAATCAATTTCAAGTGTTTTATCAAACTTATTTTCCATCCAAGATGACATTATTTAATATGGATATGATTCAACTATATTATACCTATTATTACTATGGTTGATTATTACTATGATTGAATGATATTTATGAAATCAATTCATTTTATATGGATTATTTTATGATGGAATGATGTTTAATAAACCTATTTTACTTCATGGATTATGATATGCTGAATGATTTCTGTTTTTGTGGCACATATATGTATGATTTCATTATGAGATAGGTGGGACCTATATATCCCTTAAATGCATTGGGTAAGTATGGATAACTAATAAGGTATATATGTTATGTGTGAACCTGATTTCGTGTTCACAATTATATGTCTGGACCTGGTTTTCCTATCCATAATATTATAAGTGGAATTTGTTTCCATGTCCATATATTTATGCAAGGGCGTGATTTCATGTCCATTATTTAATGAGTTATTCTATTACAATTTATGCATGTTCACAAAGTTACAAGTTGATGTGTTTGCCCCAATTTCGTGCCTTATGTAATTTTTAGGATATTATGGATTATATTATTTTATTTCCTTATGATTCAAGTTTAACATTTATTTAAAGGTAATGATCTTATAATGTTATGTACCCATTATTATACCCTTTATTCTCTTGTTTATATTTACATATCACCTTTTTTTACTATTACTGAGCATATGAGCTCACCCTTTCTTATGTTTTCTTTTCCCTAGGTTATAAAGGAAGGTTTTAGGTAGGAGTAAAAAAAGGGGAAGATATTTGTGGGAATCATTGATGATCATTCACTAGAGTATAATTTTGTGTTCCAGGATTCCAAAGGAACTAAATTAATACAGTCTTTGAGATTCTTTTTGTTGAATGATTTTATTGTTCTGTAAAATTAATGTAATGTCCATGTACGTCAATCTCGGGTTGCTTCAGATGAGATGCATGAGAGGAATTTCCTCTTGAATTATATTGTAAATGAATATGACTTGATAGAGGATGTGATATGATGGTACAATATTGTCGATAAAGGTGGTATCATGATCCCTTATATCGAGTGTTGATCATGATGTCTCACACCACTGAAACTATCAGGACATTGGGCTCGGTGTGCCATGATCCTCTATTCAAGTGATGAAATGATGGCTCACTCACTATACTGAGTGTTGTGCATGATATCTCACACTTTTATTGGTATATAGGGAATGCAGCCTATTTATTGTGCTTATAGTCTTGTTATAATGGTCATGGATGTCTGAATTATGCCCGGTCCATCCGACAAGTAGTATTCTAGGTATATGTCCACTTACGACCGCACGTACCTCATTCATATGTGGTTGAAATATAAAAGAAAAATATATATACATATATATACATTAACTGATCTTACTTCTATTAAATCCATGTGCTGAAGTAGGTGGCCCCACCCGGTCCCAATCGGAACCTGAGCAGGTTGGTAATTTATTTCATCATTTTTTCCTTTTTTGTTATTACCTTCACACTATTTAGTTATGAGCACTAATTTAATTATAAGTAGACACTGTTGGTGGTGGCCTAAGGAGATTTATATCTCACAAAATACTTAGGTTACCTTTAGTACCCAAGAATATTATTTATCTTTAGGTATTGATAATGTAAAGCGCCATACTACATTATTTTTATATGCTTACTTATAGTTGGATCATAGGATTAGAGGACCGAGGATGCACTCGATATTCTAGTGGAGAAGCTTATATTCTTTTTGTAATTTTTGTTTAGAATGTTTTTATTCCTATTCACCTATTCCACATTTTTTATATCCGAAATCATGCATCATTTATTGAAACTTCCAAAGATTTTTTTGATTACATTTAATTGGTTTCTTAGTTATATCTACTTCCACATCTTTTTACTTATTATTTTTACTTATTCCTTTTATTTATATATACTTCCACTAGTGGTTGAATATTTTTTATCTATTTTGAGAATTTGATAAGAGGTTATACTCTCCCCACCATAACAACTTCACACCCTCACTTTTATTCGAAAAACTGTAGCATACTGGGAGGGATGGTTGAGGCCATGTCACCCACTTGCTTAGTGCCTGGGTTAAGTGGACCATGGGACGGGACATTGAATCCATGTTGTTGGAAGCCCTTTGAAATGATGATTGAGGTCAAGATAAAGAATATGTGGCATAATAATGGATGTTTTTGGGAGTTTCAATGGGTGGTCAATGATCCTGGGTGGTGGAGCTTCGGTGGAGATGCCAAGATGTTCTGTCCGGGGTAGGGCGCACGCGCGATCAAGAGAAGTGGTGTCATTCTTTTTAAAAATTAATGGTAACCCAAAATTACAATTTCCCACATCAAAAAGGAGTTCCAATACATAATCCATTATAAATAAATCTGCAAATCCATTTGACTAGTGAATTCGAACTCGAGTTAAAGGACTCTTACTGTCGTTTTTCACCACCCTAGGGTCGTCAAGACTGTCCTCCCACCCCCACACTGACATGGTCCCTGCGCTAACAAAGTTTTTACAGAATCTATTCACACATATTCACTCCCAGAGAACCCTTCATGGGATTTATTCCACTATGAACATCCTTCCACCTCGAGCTGGCACTCCAATGGACTTTCATGGTCGGACGACCCCATGTGATGGATCTATGGAGTGTTAGCCCATGGTTGAGGGCTGACCTTAACTTTTCCATTTTTTATAAACTATTGAAAATGTTATAAAAAAATCATAAGTAATGTTTTAATAACACCCAACATTTTATAAATATAATTATCATCCATGAATTTAATATTAATTAATTCATTTAAAACAATTTTAGTTTCACATTTAAATTTTACAAAAAATTAATACATCCTCAAAAACTATGAGAATTTGGATTAAATATCCATTCAAAAAAATTTATTTTTTTAAATATGCATGAAATTAGTGCACGAGTTAAATATTTCTCGAATTTCATCTTTCCATTCCCAATGGTAGCTGATCCAACACCTTTGATTCTCAGAGATTTATCATTGACATAGTCACCATTCCTTATTTTAATCCTTTCGCATTATTCAACCACTTTATGTCTCATATCATATAAGAAAAAAAACCACTATCAAGAGTCCAAGGTCATTCTCCTTTTATTTATTTCAAGGCAGTTTCAAAAATAAGATCTTTTCCTCATCTCTTTTCTTTAATTACCTTAGGCTTATAATAATTTCTAAGAAACTTTTCTTGTATCAGTAATAAAATAAAACAACCCTTTTCAAAATTTCCATGTTTTTTACATCTTTGTCAAATAGTTTCAAAAGGTTGGAACCTATTCCCAACTTTCACACCAACCTTATCAAGTTTCTTCTTAACATCCTTCTCAGACTTCTTCTTCTTATATGATTTAATCCCCATCAAACATTTCCTTCTATAATTTATGGAATAGTAGTAATGTTGTTGGTTGAACCAACACATATTTTCTATATGTCTGAATCCACTACAATACTAGAAGTATCCATAGGAAAATTATTTTCCTCTAAAACTTTTGGATTGACCGGTGTTGTGAGTATATTTCTGAACATCCTTATTAACAAAACTATGTTTACCACCAATATTTCTATTTTCAAATGAAATATTCCTTTTTATCTCGATTTTCTTTTTATCCATATCTAAACCATAAGAAATAGAATTTTTTTTTAACTTTTAATTTTTAGAAATTCAGGATTTCGAATTTTTAGAAACATCTAAATTCTTCACTTTGTTAATCTTGGCCATGTATAAAACTTTTCCATATTTATTATTATCAGAAAAAATAATAGATTTTTTCTGAACTTTTGAAGGAAACTTTTGTTGATCCTTCTTATGTTACTTTTTATGAAAACTTTCACCAACTTCAAAGATAGTTTTTTGGAAAATTATAACCCTCTGTTTAGTTTTAGAAAGTTTTTGTTGGACAAGTTTCAACTTTTTTCCCTTCATCTTTACTTCCATATTTTCATTACGATTCTTTTATTACATAAGATATTTTTTCCAATAATAAATCTCTTTTATCATATTGAATTTATAATCAAGAAAAACTACTTGATTATTTTTTAAAGAGTTTTTATTATTCAGTTTTCTGATTTATTTCTCTTAACTTCCAATATTTCTCAAACACTCTTTTAATTCTTTTTCATGATGAAATTATAATTGAGTTTCTTATTCTTCTTTAGAAATGATAGTTATAAGCTCTTAATTATTCACTATTGGGATAAAATTATTCTCTCCATAAATTTCAAAATATTTTTTGGATATTGTTTCACTTTATAATTGTTCATCATCTTTAGATAAGAAACTAATTCTTTTGGATTTGAATAATTTTTATCTTTCCCTCTAGAAAATGCTTTATCATTATCACTCTATTTCTTCCATGACATTCTTGGTTATCTTTTTTCTTCAATCACTATTCCATTCTTTCTTTCTTTGAGGAAAATTATCTGTAATGTGCCCAATGTCTTCACATTAAAATCATTTAAAGTGAATTATCCCTTTAAATTTACATATACCTATTATCACATTTTTAGAAAACAATGATAAAATACCACCATGATTTTTACATAACTCATTTTAAATGTCAGATCTAGAAATATCATCTTCCTCAAGAACGTTCTTAGACTTTTCTTTCTTCATGGTTCTGAATGAAATTTATCAATAATCTTTTGTTTTTCTCTTCGAAATATTCTCCCCTTTCATTTCATAAGTGATGATAGTAGCATTAAAATAATCCATAGATAATGTTTCTGGGTATCTATCTTCTAATAAAGAAACATTAGAATCAAAATATTTAGGAATAATTCTTAAAATATTCTCAACAACTATTGAATCTTACAAATTTTCACCAAGATAGTTGATAGTGATGAATGTTTCATTTAACCCGATAAAGAAGTCCCCAACATATTCATACTCACCCATTTTCAATTCTTCACACATCAGTCTCCAGATTTTTACATTTTCCTTTTTCAATTTTTTATTTCCTTTATAGATTCTTAGCTTATTCCAGATACCATTAGATGTGGTAAAACCGTTCACTCTTAAAAAATAACTTTCAGAAAGTGATGAGAGTAAATCATTTTTATCTCTTTCATCATTCTCAAGATTCTTCTTATTGACTGGTGTAAGATAAACCTTGTCATTAAGAGGATTATATCCATATATTATAGCTTCAAGAACATCATACCCATTAGACATAAGATGAGGCATCCTTATATCTTTCTAGATATGATAGTTCTTTCCATCAAAGATCACAATACCCTTACTGTTCATGCAATTAAAATTATCCATCACAACTTCTGTTTAAAACTTTAGAAAATAATAAACAAAGGGTAACTTATTCCTAATCCCAATTTAGATTACCCATCCAGGATTCAAGTATCACTGAGAGGGGGTGGGGTTGAATCGGTGATATATTTTTATTTTATGTTTACTTAATTATAAATTATCTTTTTCCACCTATTAAATATTTCATTCCATAATAAAAAAATTCAATCACACATCAATAAGAACACATGAATTTAAAAGGTTCACTACTCAGCAAGATTAGATAAATCCATGGTATATTTTTTTAAATAATCTAGTACCACACAATCCACTAAAAAATAATCCTTTTGTGTAGAATACAATGAGTAGTATATTACCTTGCACTCATGTAGGACTATGTTCAATAAAATAATGCATGTTCTTTAAGTAGCATAAAATGATGTAATAAAAGTTATGTTCCTTCAGATCAACATTCATAAATTTTATTTTTCTAAACAATTATTCAATTTCAAACCCAAAATCTAGTAAGAACTGAATAAACTTCATAATTATACTTATTCTGATACCCCAGTCTGATTTTCCAAGTCTGATTTCTCAAAAATGAGGTCCCACTATTCAATGTATTGTTAGTTTTTAGAAATTCCTTTCACAAATTGTTTTAGTCCCTTCATGAAATTCCTTTTACCCACTTAGAACTGTCATGTATCCTTTAGGAACTTCCATGCAATGGGTGGATTGAGTTCTTTGTGGAAAACCTTTCCTTCATGGACGACATCTACTTCACAGATAGATGATGCCTCTACAAACCACCGGTGCTCTGTGACCCCTTTTTCATTGTGATCTATCGAGACCTGAAAAACCCCACTCCACACTATCCCCACAAATTATATCCTTCATGGAAATGATCCCCTATGAACTACTATACTTTGACTAATTCTTCCTCGAAAAATTCTTCGTAATTAACCAAATTCTTCCAACAATGATGATATGCTCTGATAAAATTATCTCTTCTAATATAATGTTATGATTAATGATATTTATATAGGAAAAAATATCAATAAAAACCACTAATCTAAATTACTCGAAACATCAATGTAGTACATCCTTCACCGTGAACTAGTATACAGTCCAAATAGAATCTTAATCCTTTGCGGTGACCTTTGTTTTACACAAATAGAAACCCTTTACAAGAAGCCTTAATAGCCACCTCTAAACTAAAAATGATGGGCCTCCCAAAAGCTATGAGCCTCCAATGAACTGTGAGATTCCCATGAACGTTTTCCTATACAGTCTGTATAGCATGCTTCACAGTCATCATAACAGTGCTATATAGAAATATTCATTTTCTAATTTTCTGTCACCATTCCATATACAACATATTCAGTCTCTGAACTTTGATTTATGAGTCACAAAATATGTTCTACGAACTCCTTTGTATAATATCTTCTTTTTCCATAAAACAAACCTCGAATTTTGAGGCCTAAAAATTTGGAAAACCCTGGGAAACTATGCCACCTTAAAATTATACATCGAAAACACCAACCATACTGATTGTCAGTCATATGGCTTTTCCAACCTAAAAAGTGATACATCATTTAAGATTCAACCATCTTATACCAAAATTCCCTCTTATGATTAAGATAATTATCAAATATTTACTCAACACATACTCTAATCCCACATGAGATTCTCTGCATGAGAAACAATAGTAATATGAATAGTTCACCAATAATTAAGTACATTACAAAACACTAAAATGATTTCATCACAACCCTTATCTGTCATGATGTTTAAACTTTTATCAATCATCTTTAACAACGTAAAATTTACCAAGGAAAGTATTTTAACTCCCCTATCTTCCAACAATATATTTCTTTCCTAATCAAATGGGTTTTATTAAGAATTTTGAGTATGATTTCTTGAATATGATGGTCAGTTTGATTTTCACAAAAAAACAAAGTGAGCTGATTTATTCTTCTTGGATAATTTATTTACAACAAAATATAATTCATGAATATGATAATATTCCATATTATCTACAACCTAACACCATCTTTTTTCCTGTATATATATGCCACATTAGTTTCCTTACAGTTTCCTTGCTTCCATATAAGTGTCTAGTCATTGGAATGATCAGAAAGTACTATACAACTTCCATATGATCCAATTAATCTTTATTGTATCAATAAGAAAAAAACTTTAGGCATTATTTATGTGATTTATGGTCCTTTTGAAAAAATATACAGTCATTTGGACAAGAAGGTATTCTTTTAGAGATTAGACCCATTGAACAAAGCATTCATTTAGTTTCATACGTTCGGCTTGGAAGATCGTTATCTTCTAGGATCGTATCATTCAAGAGAGAGTAGTTTAGTAAAACTGGAATCACTCCATCTGTTTCCAACTTTTAAATTATACAACTTTACTATGACCACCAATTCTGTATATTTAGCAGAACCAACATATAATGGCTTCTATGCACAACTTTTTAACATCCCAAACAATTTTACCCAGTCATGAATTTCATCTTCAAATATCATTAACATTTCTTCAATATGATCTTCATCATCAGTCACACCTATAATCACATCCTCAATATGGTCTTTTTCATTGTCCACACTTGTAATCATATTAGATGATCTATAAAATAAAGTGTTATCACAATCACTAGATACATTCACATTTCCCTATATTTATTTTAGCATTAATAAATTCAATCTATTTCATGAATGATAATGTGTTATACCAAATCCTCTATAATATTTAGTCTTGAATAAAAACTATGTAAACATAGAAAAAAGATTTCTAAAAGGTCATATGCATGATATTTTGAAAACTTTATGAACAATTTCACCCCATATTGATATTATTTTTCATACAATTTGAATTAATTAGTTTTTTATTCATATCCGTCCTATTTGACCTTGTAATATTAATATTTAAAAAAAATTAATAAATACACCAGAAGGGGCCTTTCAAATATAGGGAAACCAACATTTGAATGATTTAAATAATTTAAAATGCATCGATGGAAATGGGTAATTGAATTTAAGAAAAGAATTACTCCACTAGTGGTAGGTGTTATCTATTTAATCCATCCAAACTGATTGTCGGTACTTTGTATGGGATAGATACTACTTAGGGTAGTTCAAAAAATATTGGTGCATGTCGAGAAGAGACGAGGGATGAGTCTAAGGAAAAAAAATGAAATAATAATTTCTCTAGAGATGAAGTTAATGAGGATGATAATTATATCCTTAAGTATAAATTTTTCTAGGATGCAGAGTTGTGAAATATGATAAAACATTTGATAGTTTTCTGTCTAAAATCATCAACGTTTCTTTGGTTTGGTTGGAGTAGATATTTTTCTTGGATGATACCAAGGTAATAATTTTTCCCCTTTCAAAATATACCAATCCTTAACTTTATGGATTTATTTTGATAACAGTTTAGTGGAAAAAGTGAAAATCTAATTCAAGTAGGTGATGTGGGAAATTCAATCAAATTATGTCTTAACATAGGAATCCAATTATAGAATAGAGAGATTGATTATCTTAACAAAAAAAATTAGTAGGATAAATTAAGGAGATAATCATAGTGACCTACCAATACTGAAAACAGAATGTAATATTATGTTCTCAACATTCCTAATGGGAAAAATTGTTAAATCTTAATAGAATAAATTAGGAATATAATCTACTGAAATATAGAATATCATTTATTTATATAATTTTGAGACTATGTGGAAGTATTCAAAAAATGGGAAGAAGTATATTATTTACAATATTGATAAATTTACCTAAATTAAATCAATTTTCTTTGTGATAAATAGATCATAGGATCAAAATATGTTTAAATGTTTTAGAATAAAAGTAGGTAGGGATTGTAATTTCTCCATATAGATGATTTAAAATGATAGAAGGTTTGATGATGAAGATTCTTGAAATAGCATCGTAAACACCCATAAAATTTGAAATCCATAGACATATAAAGAAGGTAATCATATTATGTTATCTATATTTACAATTTCTTCCCAGGATGGGTACTTGGTTGGAATATAAGGATAATAGAGAATAAGCACAGGATAAATAGAGGACCTTGGGTGATTTATATTCCTCCTTAAGAGGAATTCAACTAGTCTATCACAATTTAATTTAATACAGGTATTCTCACTTAAGAAAACACCGAAGAAAATTAGTAATAAGCGAATCATTGAAAATTTTATGGTTTCAAAAAAAATATTTCCTTTAATAATAATACATATCCACACACTATACATGTATATATTTTATAAAGAACTAATCTGATCGGAATGGCCTTAAATGCCTTCATTTTTTTTTATTTTTGATAATACACCTTTCAAGGGGTTAGGTGCAACCCTTACAAGTCCCAAAGGCTTAGTGATAATTACATGACTCTTAGGTCTTAGAGGGAATCACCAAGACAAGAAAATTTAGAACTGCTCATACCCAGCATATGTCATGATATTATCACTCCACCTTCATTGGTCTGGTCGGCTAGCTGTACTATGGAAAGATGTATAGGCTCTGTACCGATGGCAATGCCAAACCCTCTTGTTCTTCCAATTCCAATTATCTCTACTCTAGTAAATGTGCCTTCCCATAATTCTCATATGAAACATTTCCCCTTATAGTATGACCGGTACATCTTCATCATGTTGCCTTAAGGACGTGGGGTGGCCCTAAGGCCTTAAGGTGTCCCAATGACCTTGAGAAACTACTGGCCCAAAGGTCATAGGTGGCCTGAAGGCCTTGCTGGACCTGGAGACCAAACTGGTTGCCCAAAGGCCTAGATGAATGAATAGTTCTGGCTGCTATAGTACCAAACATTACCTACTACTGTACCTGCACCCATCCCTACTACAGTGCCTGCTATAGTACTATTACAATACTATTATAGTACCCCAAAAATATGTCTCCACCAGGATTTGACCTCGGGTCTCTTGGATGCACATTCTGAGTCCTCACTTACTATGATGAGGCTCATGTGCAAGAACTAATCCAGAAATCCGTATTTTTTAATTAGACACACACACATAAATACATTCAATAATAATTAATCACTTTTAAAATAAATTTAAAATACCATTTAAAGACTATTAAAATAATTGTAATAATAAAATAAACTACTAAAGTATTTTTTTAATTAAAATTAAAAATTAAAACATTACCCATTTTTTATCAATAAAATAGTTTATTTAAATTATTATTAAAAAATGGCTGCCACATTATGGGTAGTGGATTCATCCATTTTCTACTAATTCATATAGTCTTTTATCTTATATATGAATTGAGACTATCCTTACTCTATATTATTTGGCTCAGGCTTCAAGGCTTACCTATACCATTCCAAAACCCAACAATCATCAATTTTATTTTTAATTCTATTGGTTTCTACCTTTTCGCTAACTGAAGAACTTACATAGTTTTACATCCCATCCATCCTTGCATTTTTATTGATATCAAAACCTAGAATCTAACACCAAATTAGAGATAAGATGTTGTTGTGGAGGAATACCCATGTTGAATGTAATGTAGGTGTATTAGTTTCAATGGGGTTAAACATTAATTCACCTTTTGATGGTGGAATATGTTTTTTGGTAAGGACTCAGCGATCATCTTGGTAGAATGTTTATGTTTTAGTGTGTGGGAGGGAAGTTTAAATATTTCACCAATAAAGTTTACAATATAGTGTGGTTAATCTTGGTTAATTTAAACTACCCGGTTTATATTGAATTTCATATGGATTTTGTGTTACTAATATATTAGGGTGCGTAAAGAATTAATAAAATGACCGATCTAAGACCGTTTCTTAATAGGTATTTCATATTACTTTTCTATTAGATTGAATCTTTAATTCTTTATCTATATCAAGCCATGTATGTCATTATCTATTTTAATAAATAAAGTTCCAACCTTATTAAAAAATATTTTTTGGGTCTATTCTTTTTACATGGATAAGATCCTAGAAACCATATAAGTCTCCCTTTTCCCCTCCCTCCAGCGTTGTAGCTTTTGGATTCCCCTTTGTTTCTCCTATGCTTTCCCTAACTGTTTTCCATAAATTTATCATACATGGTCTTTCAAGATATTATGTTTTATTTCATATGAAATTTTTCTTTTATCCTTATCCAAAAAATATTATACATACGTCCTCTCTATATGATACCTTCCGTAAATCATTTTCGAGATAATAATTTTTAAGCATATTTTGTCATATTTTTTCATGTCTATGAATAACATTGAAATCTATATAACTAAAATAATAACATCTTTTACCATAGTTTTGGAATCATCTATATTGGATATTTTTATGCGTCAGTAACATCACATTATAAGGATGTTTATCATCTCAAGTATCATTTTTTTTAAATTAGTGAAATGAGATAGAGTATTGTCCAGTTTAAAATATAGTTTTATAATTTTTAAATAATGAGGGTATGAATCTATATAAGATCGATCTATAGGAATAGTATTGTCATATATATATATATATTTTCTCTCAAGTTTAAATTTTAAATATTATATTTATCTTGATTTTTTTATATCTATATTCATCTCTATAAATAGAGTTTCAACATTATTAAAGTGGCATTGTTTCTTGGATTAATATTTTAAAATGTTATTAACATTAGATGTGAGTGTTTGGTTTTATATTTTTGGTAAATTTTTATCACATGTGGGAAATTCTAGAGGTAAAAGGATTCAAACAAAAGGTTCTTAGAGTTTGGTCATCACTACCATGTTTTTCATTGATTCCATGTTTTGTAAATGCATAAGTATTATTGAATTATTCTAAAATAAAATATTTTTACTTACTTATAATAAAATAATTTTATTCACGAAACTCACTTATTTCAATTTTATAAACATAACTAAATATGGTATATTTTTAAAAATTATCGAGAAAATTTAATTTTTTTGTTTAAATTATAAAAAATACTGCAGTTTAAATTGAGAAACTAGTTTTAAAAAGATAATAATTTTTTAAGGAGCAAAATATAATCAAATTAATTTTTTGAAAATTTTAAAGAGATTTTTTTCAAAGAAAAAAGAAATAATAATTTCAAACAAGTTATTTTTTTTAATAAAAGGCTTTATATTTCTAAAAAATATTAAACGTAGAGGTTCTGGTTTTTTTTATAAAAAAAATACTATGATTTAAATGATGCAACATGTTTGGTTAACTAAAAATAAATATTTTTTTCATCTTAAAATAAAAATTAAAAAATTAAATACATATAAAAAGTGTATAATTTGAATGATTTTATTCAAGAATTTAATTATAAATGTTTTTAAATAACAAATCAACTTTCAATTTTATTAAAAAATATTATAGGTGATAAATGTTGGGAAATTACCTAAAGAATAGACTAAAGATGCATATCAAAAAAATAATTTAAAGAATTTTCACCCCTTTATGTTTTATAAATTATTTACTAAAAAAGAATGATTTACAACCATTTATTTAATTTTAAAAAAATTTAAATGCAAGTGTTTTTTAAATAACAAAACAAACATCAATTGTTTTTTGAATCACTTAATTTAGAGTAAAGATAGGTATGGACCGCTTTAAGTATCATAAAATGAAACAAAATCCATTGATTACATTTTTAATGGGCAATTTTTCTTATAATTCTTTGATATCACTCATTTTATGCCACTTATCACTTATATAATTTTTTACCTGATATTTTTTTACAAAATTATTTCAATATAAATTAATAATATGGAAAAACTCACACATAAACACTTAATAAGTGATTAAATAAGCGATGATAAATGCACCACTAGTCTTAAAGGAATATACCTATCAAGTTTTGAGGAAATTTTTATCATAAAAAACATTGAATTTTTCTCTTATTTTTGTAGTTCATTTTATCCAGTTTGAATTCCTTGATTCATATATTAAGGTTGCCTTGATCAAAATTGATTGTGATTAAATATTTAAAAAATAAACTGAGTTTAAATTATAGGTGTGTTATTATTATTCCTTCTTTATTTAAATGAATTTACTGTTATAATATAGGTAAAATTATATATGTGTGGAAGAAATCACATTGGAAGTATAGTATGGAATACTTATAGGGTGAGGAAAAGATAATTAGAGGATTATTTCACAAAAAAAGTTCCTAATATAATTAAAAACCTCCAAGAACATAATCAGAAGATAAGGGGACAAAGGGTCACTTTTACAGAGCCCCCTAGAGGGTTACACATAACCTCTGACTCCACCATTAATAATGAAAGGGGTGAATCCAGTTCAAACGACATGGACCTTACCCAAAAAATAAAGAAAAGATAAAGATTGGGAAAGAAATGATATTCAAGAAGAAGGAGAAAATATAAAATAAAAGAGTGGTGGAAAAATAGAAAAATGAATCATAAACAAATATGGGAAATTAAATGGACAATAGTATTTACTTGGTTTGGACCTTATTGGGACTACATATATGGAGGTCGAATGGGGTAAAAACCTATATAGAAAAAAAATTAAAGATAGCAAGAAATAATTCCATACCTCATATATTTAGTGGATCAATTAAATGATGGAGAATAGTGATTAATTAATAAAGTGTGGCAACGATTTGGTTCCACGATGATTTGGTTCCGCGAGGTTTAAGTTTTGTGAGAGCATGAAGTTGCATAGACGAGATGACTTTGTTAGGGTTCTTTTTATAAGAACTCATAAGGATTTATCCGCACTTTCAAAAAAGAATTCATAAAGTGTAGTTTTATCTATACTAAAATAGAAAGAGTTAATAAAACTACTCTTTATCAATGTTTTTTTATAGCTGATAATGTTACCCCTTTACCATCACTAAAAAAGTGCTGGTAGAACTACTCTTTATCATCGCTAAAATTCTAACACTGATAAGGAGTGTTATTAGCAGAACTTTTTTAGCACTGGTAAAGATATATCATTATCAATGCTAAAAATGCATTGCTAAAAATATATTATTAATAATATATTTATTTTCAAATAATTATAATTGAAAATAAATATATTTAAAAAATGTTTCTACATATTTATAAATATTTTTATATATTTATAAATATATTTATATAGTTATATATATTTACATTATTACATATATTTATAAAATTATGAACATAATAAATATTTTAATTACTTAAATATATTTTTTATAGTTTTATAAAAATATATATATATATTTAGAATTATAATTATAAATAAACATATTTATAAACATATTTATATATTTATAAATATATTTAGATATATATAATTATATATATATATTAATATATAAAAATATATTTATAAAATTATAATTAATATGATTTTTATTTAAATATATTTACTATAATCTTATAATTATTTAAATATTGATATATTTATTTATAATTCGAATTGTAAATAAGTATACGGGGTGCTGGTTGAATGGTAAATCAACCCCATCATGCATCCAACAGGGTGGGTTCTAAACCCATCCACAACATGTTAGGCCCCCCAATTAAATGGGGGGGAGGGGGTCTGTGGGATGACATCAGAATTGATACCATCGTGTTTGCCAATGGGTGGCTTATATGTGTATTGAAATCTAGAGGTGACAGTGGGGTGTAACCTACACTACAATTCATGCAGTATTATCGATGAACCCCTGCCCCAAAAGGGGGGGTGATGTTTATAAAACTATTGGCCAGTGTGGTGCAATGGTGGGAGTTAGCAGCATGGGAAGATGAAGCTATGCTACAAGGGATGATACTGATTGGTGTATTATGGATGAGACCTTGCTCTGAAGGTGGGGGTGGTGGGTGGGGGTGGTGATGATTCACCTACTATTAGTCGGTGTAGTGCTACGGTAGGAGTTAGTAGCATGGGAGACTCAGTCAATGCTCCAGGTGAAAATACTAAGATGGATGGAAGGGTTGATAGTGGGCGATGCACATGGGTGTGTGGTTCCAGCAAGATGATGAAGCTATCCATCGTTGGCTTCTCATTCGATTGTAGATGGATTGGGTGCAAAACAATGTAGCTATTTCTACAGGCTTTTCGAGAAATAATTTGTAGGGGTCTTCATACTGTTAATGGGTGGGTTATCCCTGGGGGGATATTTCCTACTCATCAGGGGTTAATGTGTGTGTGTGTTTCGCTGCAATTGTACCCATAAATACCAAATATATATATTAATAAATATTTTAAAAAATTTCTATATAATTATAAATATTTTTATATATTTTTATGTATTTATATAATTATACCTCATAGTCTACACCGCATTGGTATATTTATATAATTATATATATTTATACCAATAAATAAATATATATAATTATATTATAATAACTATATTTATTATTTAAATATATATATTTTTATTTATAATTATAATTATAAATTAATTTTATTAAAAAGTATTTACATATTATTATTAATATATAATTATAAATATAATAAAAATATTTTTTATAATTGTATAATTATTTAAGTATGTATTTAGTTAATTATAATTATAATTATAATTATATATATGTAAAAATTATTTATATAGAATTATAAATAAATAAATATATTTATTTATTAATATAGAATTATAAATATTCAAAATATATTTATTATAATTTTATAACTATTTAAATATATATATATTTATTTATAATTTCATAATTTTTTTAAAACTTATATATATTTATAATTGTATAATTAAAAATATAAATTGAAAATTTATTAAAAAAATCATTTAAATATATTAATTCTATAAATTTAAAACATATTTTAAATGTTAAAACTTAATAAATAAATAAAACAAATTTTATTCATATAAATTAAAAACACATTGAAAATATTATATGTATACCAAATAAATATGTGTATAAATAAATATTATTAAATGATTTAATATATTTTTAACATTACTAATGAATATACAATAATAAATGAATGAATTAAATTAAATAAATTACAAAATATTAAAAAGTGAATTCATAACATTTACACGAATTACAAACATACATATATACACATACATGTCTACACACAGACACACATATACATACACACATGTCTATACACAAATACACATACATACATGTAGTTATACATGTACATATATTTTAAATTATTTAATATCAATATAAATATATATCTAAATAAATATTTTCATTTAAATATTATATAATTATATAAATAATATTTCAATATATTATATTTATTTTAATTATATATACATTTTGTAATCAATGTATATAAATTAACTATTAAACATTTAAACTAATATAAATTTGAAATTTTTTTATATATAAAACTATAAAAATAAGATTTATTTTTTTATTAAAAGTTATATAATTCATATTCATCTATTAATTTTAAACAATATATATACTTATTTTAATATAAATCTTATTTAAAAATATTTAAATATTTATTTATGATTATAATTATAAATATATATATTTATAAATATTTTTATACAATTATAAATATATTTATATAACTATATATATTTATAAATATATAAGTATATATAATTAAAATGTAATAAAGATATATTATTTTAATATATTTATTATAAATTTATAATTATTTAAATAAATATATATATTTTTTATAATTTTACTATAAATGGTTCGAACCATGGACTCAGTGACCCAGATCCGTGGTCCTAAAATTATTCTCAAATGTAAAGCATAGATACAAGAAGATGGATGTTCAAGAAGAACAAAAACACCATAGCGCCCAAACATAAAAATATAAAAACATTAGAGATCATTCCTCATTTTAGCAATTCACCTCTTTCTATATTGGCTAACTAGACTTTGAGATCCCCCTAATTAGCCAGGTGTCGTCCTCTCCTCGATTGGGGAAATGGTTTTGCAGGTTCTTTATCTTCAGAGGCTTCCTCTGTGATAGATGAGACAAATTCCTCCAAAACATGTTTAGTAGTGCATGGATTCTGCTTGATATTTTTAGTGTGGTCTTCCTCTTTAATAGGGGGGACATCACCATGTTCACCATACTTAAGAGCTCCCCCAGTTAATGGATCCTGACCACCACGACCATGTATCATCCCCTATGAAAGAGAATCCCCTTGAAAACAATCATAATCAAATAAAGACATAAGGGAATTACATTGAATTTTATGATCAAAATTTTCAAGCCCTATCAGATTAATAAGGTCAAACATAGGCATGTTAATCCTCTTAAACATAGAAAATAAATTATTCTATGACTTGTGGGTCTCTTTGATAACAATTTTCGTTGATGATTCATCTACAACCTCATTTATAACTCAAATTGAGGACCTGTTCACCTCAAACCCCCTTGTAGAAGAGGATTAACTAGTTGAGTGGCATGTACCTCCCATTGACTTCCCATTCCTTGAATGGA